>OX418226.1:5710967-6910967 GCA_948455865.1 Conomelus anceps | reverse complement strand
TGCTTGTCAGTCTTCCTCCATTCCCTCTTTTCTCTTCCTCTCCCTTGTTTTTTTTTTTTTGCTATTTTCTTCCTCTGTACTCTGCTCAACATTAATGCCATTGCAACTTCCTATCTTTTTAATAACTATTCAAAACTGCTCCTTTCACTGTTGTTACAGTATTTACTTCAAAAAATTTTCATTCTTCATGCGCTAAAGAAAAGCACTTGGATAAATGCACTTGCAACTAACATGGAATAAACCTGTTAAAACTTGTGGGGATCTTGAAAATAAAATATTATAATTTATTATTTAGAAGTAGTAAAATTATTAGGCATAGTTTATTAATTCATAATCTATTATGTTTTCGATGACGAAATACTTGATGAACAATCTTATATCAAAACTGATACTGTATTTCTATTTAATATATAATTTACACTCACTTATACTGGAGATACTGGAGGGATGCATTTCACTTCTTAAGAGAAGCTTCATCAGCTTCATAATCAGGCTGATGAAGCTTCTCTTTAGAAGTGGAATGCATCCCTCCAGTTTCTCCAGTATAAGTGAGTGAAAATTATATATTAAATAGAATTAATAATTAAAAGATTCCGAGAGATTACCAGGAGAGTACCAGTGGCTAGAGTAATATCAGATGATGAGAGGGCTGCTCGATCCCAGAGAATGAAAGCATACTGGGAAAAAATTAAATTAAAGAGACGAAATTGAGGATATTATTTGCATTTTGACTAAAGTGGTTCAACAAGGAAAAAAAAGTAGAATTGCAGTGTCATCTTTGATATTACATAATTCAGAATCCTCTTTTTAGTGCTACCAAAAGGTTACACCAAAAAGAAAATTTTATAAATTATTTTAGACAGTAGGCTAACTTATATTTACATCTTCCATAAAATAGAGAAATGTGTTGGATATTAGTATTTTCATTAATTAATACCGTAGTATTGAAATTTATTAACTGGGGATCAATTTATCTCTACACTCACCATTTCTCAATGTTTACCAATAAATAACTTTTCAACTCAAGCCTATGATGAGTGAGCATTTCAATACATCAAGCTATTAGATTTCAAATCAAGTGGCAATGACGTACTGTAAATCAATACTTGAAACACATTCGCCATCTGTGAAAAAGCCATTATTCGTCGCCTCTGCATCGTTCACTTGGAGCCCTATTTGTACATATAGCAATATTTTTATAGATTGTTTGCGAAATATTTATGACATAGCTCGATTTATTTGTTCAATATAGTTGAATAACTTTCTTTGTAGTGGTTAAGGTGATATTGTAGAAGATATTCATAATGAATAATAAGACGAAGTAGTCACAACCACATTTATTAAAAATAGTGAGATACTAGTTTCGGTTGGAACACCATTATCAATCTCAAACTAAAACTAAAGTACAGAGAAGCTGAATAAAAACGGCCAATTGTACCATTCCATGTTTAGTATATATTCAGCTACTCTGTACTTTAGTTTTAGTTTGTTTGAGATTGATAATGGTGTAACAACCGAAACTAGCATTTCACCAATTATAATAAATGTGGTTGTGACAAATTCGTCTTATTATTCATTATCGTTAAATAAATTTTGAAAATTTGAATCAATAAATTTTCAATTTTTGTAGTTTTTACAGTATTTATGAAGCTTTTGCAGATCAAATAGGGATTTTTGTGTATGAACTTCATATTTCGAAATATAATTCCCTTGAATGGCACTTGAAGATGTCTCCATGACTCAAAAACGTTTGGCCAAAAGTGAGT
This sequence comes from Conomelus anceps, assembly GCA_948455865.1. Lineage (NCBI taxonomy): Eukaryota > Metazoa > Arthropoda > Insecta > Hemiptera > Delphacidae > Conomelus > Conomelus anceps. Next base: position 6,909,201 of record OX418226.1, on the reverse strand, counting down.
AGAAATATTATTTATTCACAATTAAAATTGACTGCAAGTCGTTGAATTTACAATACAGAGTTAATATTAACAACCCAGATCGTTATGGAACAAGAAATCCAAGAATTAAATACAATTCATTACTTCATCGCTTCCTCTTCTACCTTGTGGTGTTGAGGCTCAATATAATTCCTACTAAAACTAAAATCAAATTTTAATGCAATCCTTATTTTCCATATTATGATAAACAAATAATTATCGACATCATTGAGTATTTTATCACAGATTCAATTATATTACTTACAAATAAAAATTCTTGAGATATCTTTCATAAAATAGGAAACAAGCATTGTTCTTAAAAAATACATATATTCACATATATTTAATATGTCAAGAGGTTTTGTATATATAGAGGTTTTTGCGATAGTGGAGAGAGGTCAAGTGTAGTTCATTGTTAATATTTTACTCATATTTATTTGTTGTCTGCCCATGAGCATAATATAAAATGAACAAGCTGGATATAACAAAAGAATGATCTCTTCATGACATGAGTGAGTTGTAGTGTGCACGATTCTATTTTTATCATAGTACTGTTACAATATGCGCAAAAATTTGTTGATTCAATTTAGAGTTAATATATTTTGTCTGAGTCATTTACGTTGAGTAAATATCTTAAGATATCCATAGAGCAAGATGTTATGTGCAAGCCGCTAGCTTAAATCCCAGTAGTAAAATTTATCAATCAATTTGCTGGCTTCAGGCAATGAAACCAGATTTTTAGGACATTTTATTTCCTAGACTGGATAAAAGCGGCTAATGGTTGCGTGATTTGGTATCATCTTAAAGAGGCCTACATCAGTGGAATGATGCCTCACAGAAGATTTATAGGGCTTTGAAAAATCCCATGAGCTTAATGGAAAGGAGCCTCATAATGTAAATTATCGTACATAGAATATTATTCCTTGATATCTACGTCATACCATTCATTAGCTAAAAAGAACAAAATTAATTTTTGATTTTTTGTAGCATAATATGTTTGACTCAGGAATTCAAACGTCTGGGAAGTGATTGTACCACGTATCTGTCAGTCGGATAAGACAAGAGCGCTTTGAATACAATCGGAATGGTGACCGATTATTGGATGGCCAGCGAAAAAGACTTTGTTTTCTGCTGTAAAATCACTTCCCAGTGGTTCGGAACCCACCTAAAACTGTAGGCTCAAATCATCATCATCCAACTCTTTACCGTGCACAGGTCTCAAATCTATGTCGGCTTGATTCTAAAAAAATGACTTTCAAGATATTTCTCAGAACGCTTGGGAATTTTTCGGATTTATATTGACATGAAAAAATGTTATTCGTTTTTATGGTTGAAAAAGGAGTATATTATGTGAATCATATTGAAATTATATTATTTCAATCTATTTGAAAGCAGCACATTGCACGTAACAAGCCATACCACGAATAATATAAGAAAATAGTTTTTCTTTCAATAATACCAAAATAATACACGAAATAATAATTTATTGTAAACTTGGTTCCATGAGATGAAAATAATGTATTCGGTTTCAAAAATTTGGAAAATACACAAGAATTGATTATAAATTATGAATTGAATAACCGCCTTTATTTAAACCTGGGAGGGCGAAGTTGAGGCATTCGGCCCTCTCCACCACTTAACCATCATGGATAGACCTATCAACAATTTTAGGTTGAAATTCACCTAACCTCCTATAAATTTAGAGTTGTGAATTAACGTTCCGATTTTTCCTTTTATTTATTGGGCAACTACTCTCCAACAGCGGTACTCTCATTTAATTAGAAATTTTGCTGAACATGGAATAATCTGCAACTATTGTACTTTCATTAGCGGGATAATAGTGTACATGTGAGCAATCCCTTGTAGTAATTCAATTAAATTTCCTGTTGGCCAGACCCTCTTGACCAAAAGTAATGAATATCAATAGTAGGTAGTAGAAGCTGTGTAAATTTAATTAATCAAACGTTCATCAGAGAAAGCATAGAGGATGCCGTAGGTAAATACAGTATAAGCATTCAGCCTAGATATAGATATATATTGTATATGTATTTTGTAGCACATTCATGTCTATTCCAGTAATTGAAGTATACATGTTTGGTTAGAATTTAACTTGTTCATTTATTTATAAGATATATTATTTTGATTACCCTCTTGCTTTCTTTTGTGCCGTTCAATATTAACAAGACACTCCACACTATAAATCCCTACACCAGACTTCCTTCACTGTGTGTGGGAAGAAAATTACTAAAGTTTAGATGTTTTTAGGAAAACACAAGGAACCCAAATTGAATCGCAATGGATTGTAAGAAACTTAAAGTTTTCGTTTCATTTGGTGGAGATTTGAATGATGTTTCAACTGTGCGCAGGGCTTTTAGCCATAATTTTTTTCGAAGTTTATTGGGATGCTATTAGGGTTTTGAAATGTTATCTATTGCTGTGAGAAGAAGTTTTTTCATCAATTATTTTGTGAAATATGGGGGTTCAAATTAGAATTTTTCGGTTCTTAGGGGCAATTGATCTTACCTACAAGTGATTTTAAACTTTTGAAAAATTTTCTGTAAGTAAAACACACCTTGAGGAATAAAATTCAATTTCTTACTCCATTCTAGCAATTAGTTTTTTCAAAATACATTTTTTTAATCTGTAAAAGATTTCAATTTAAAAAAAAATATTTTGAGAAAAAAACTATTTGTTGATTAAAATAAGAAATATGTCATTATATTCATCAGTGTCTTAGTTATGGAAAATTTATCAAATGTTTAAAATCACTCATCGGTGAGATCAATTGCCCCCCAAAACCGGAAAATTTCTACTTTGAGCCCTCATATTTAACAAAATAATGGAAGAAAAACGTTTTTTTTTTTCAGTAACTTTGCAAAGTCCTAATAATATTCAAAATATGAAACTTAAAAAAATATATATGACCAAAACCCCTGCGCACAGCCTTATTTCCTGAAACCAGTCAATAGTACTATTTTTCCCTCTTATTTACAGGTGAGATCAATTGCCCCCAAAAACCGGAAAATTTCAACTTTGAGTCCCCATATTTAACAAAATTATTGAAGAAAAAAGTTTTCTTCCCAGCAATTGGTAACTTTTCAAAGCCATGATAATATTCAAAAACTTCAAAAAAATATTATGACCAAAACCCTGCACACAGCCTTATTTCCTGAAACCAGTCAAAAGTAGAAATTTTTTGGCTTTTCAAACATGCTTTCTTTTTCTTGCTCCTAAGTTCTATAATCTGCTGCCTGCTGACTAGTGAAAAACAAAACCCTAATTTTATGCGAAAAACGAGGCTTTGGCTATGGCTTCATTCACAAATTGAAGTAGACAATTTCTTCATAGTTTTAATATAATTTTATAATATAAGTTATAATATATCATATAATTTATCCATTATCCAATTTATCGATACTTTTTCTAGTCCAAGACTAGTTTACAATAGGAATTCATTACAAAACAGGAGAAGGCTTAGCTTCAATATATTTTTGTAAATTCATTTTCATTTTCTCTTTCATTTCATCATCATTTTCATCAATATTTTCATGAAAGAGTACGGATTTGTCTCCAAGTCCTACTCACGGACAAGTCTAGTTACTTTTTTGAGTGGTATTAGTTCACACAGTTATCGAAAACATATTTCTATTTCATCGAATTCGATTCATTTTGCTCTTAGAAACTGTCAATTAATTTAAAGGTACCTGTATACTACTGTACAATAATTTTTAATGATATTGTTATTTTATAGTGTTGTGATCCTTTAAATGCTGTAGCTTTAATCCTATTATGAAACTTTTCAAAGTTTTTGACGTAATCTATGTGTTGTGATTAATTGTTTTTGATGAATTTAATGTATCTTTATTATTGACATGTCACGGTTTGGTAAACAATTGCATTTATGCAAACATAATTATGTGATGAATAAAGATCTAATCTAATGTAATCTAATAAATTTCAGTAACATTTTCCTGTTAATTGCAGGTGCGCAACGCGACAGCAGTGTTCATAATCAACCTGAGCGTCTCCGATCTGATGTCGTGCTGCTTCAACCTGCCTCTGGCCGCGTCCACGTTCTGGCAGCGCGGATGGCACCACGGCCACATGCTGTGTCAGCTGTTTCCCCTCATGCGCTATGGCCTGCTGGCTGTATCACTGTTCACCGTGCTGGCCATCACCATTAACCGATATGTCATGATTGGTCATCCAACACTTTATCCCAAGTGAGTAATAGAGAGGTTGCGTGCGCAAGCCTATGCCAACCTGACAACTCTATACATCTGCCTGCTACTGTAGCAGAACTACATGGCATCTTGCTTGTAGAATATACTAGCGTTAACTCAGAGTAGTTTCACTCTATTAACATGATTGGAAGCAATTGAAGGCTTAACTTGAAAATGAATTATGTTAATGACGGTTATAAACTTGCATTTACAATAGAATAAGAATATATATTTTTTTGAGGATCAAGCCCACATAGGTCTGAGACCTGTGCGTGGGTAATGAATTGGATGATGGTGAATGATGAGTTGGACCTACAGTTTCAGGTGGGTCCCGAACCACCGGGAAGTGATTTTGAACAGTCTTTTTTGCAAGCCAGTCCAATCGGTCACCGTTACAAAGAGCGACCAGGAGTTTTGTAGCTTATCTCTTATTCGCCATTAAATACATGTTCGTACAATAGGCTTCGTCTTCGAAACAAAAATAAAATAAAACTTTTTAGACTGTCCAACCAGACATATTGTAATTGATATATTCACTACTGTCATAGAATGCTCTGTGATATCTTAAGCCATTGTGATATCACTGCCATAAATCTTGATATTGACAATTGTCTCACTGCCTGAGGTAGCTTATCAAACAATAAGAATTGCTGATATTTATGACTCTTGAAGATCTTGTGCAGCCGGATATATGCTGTCACCAGGATAGAATTTCTTCTTGTGCAATAATTGTGGGTCTCCTCCTGTCGTTGAAAGTTAGCTTCATTCTTCATGTAGGCCTACATCAGATTGCAGAGTATATGTATACACGGTAGAGTCATTATTTGTAATTCTGCATATACTTGTCTACAAGTTTCATTATTTCGTAGCACTCATTCTTGTGAGTCGCGTCGGACGCGTTTCAGAACCTGAGTCCCACCTTCAGCAAACAGATAATAAATTATGATGTTGAAGATCCATCTTGTTTCCACTAATATGTAATATAAACTTAATAAAACAACTTTTGAATGGAAATAAACTCACGTTATGGCGTGACGGCCGTTTCGCTCTGTTGTCTAGAGCATCGTCAGACGACCCACAGTACACTCAGTGTACTGTGTGTACTAGTACTGAGTGTACTGTGGGTCGTCTGACGATGCTCTAGACAACAGAGCGAAACGGCCGTCACGCCATAACGTGAGTTAATTTCCATTCAAAAGTTGTTTTATTAAGTTTATATTAGATAATAAATACTGTGCAGAGTATGTTATATGTATGATAATATATAGATAGAGCTTTAGATATAAGATTTGTGGAAGTAAATATATTTATTTATTCATATTTATGTGTGTAGAGAATGTATTTTCTGTTTGTTCTGCAACTCATTTCCTGAAACGCCTCTGATAGTACTCAAAAAATTAAGTACTGTTACAAAAGAAAGTAAATTCTTTGTAAAGTATTTTATGTATATATGATATATATTATGTGTGTTGAGTATTGTATTCTCTGTTCGCTGAGAATGGAACCTAGGTCCTGAAACGCATACTCACAAAAGTAGGCGCTTTGTATACATTTAATAATTTTCTTTAAAAACAATATATATATTATTATCAACAATTGAAGTAGGAGTAAAATCTACCGAAGAAATTAAAAAATTGATTCTGCTGATGAAATGACTGAAATATTCAATTTTATTAAAAAACTATTCAATTCTGAAAAATATCAATACGCAGTTGTCAACAACATTGATTTAAATTTGCTTATAAAATTATGATTATATTACATTACAATCATGCAATTCGATTAAATATTATTAATTCTGAAACTTTAGCAGCTGAATGATTGATGATCGATAGCATAGAAATTTCAATTCAATTTCATTAAAAAACGATAAAATTGAAAATATTATTCTGTCGATAATATCGATACAGTATTATGTTTCCATCTTCTTCACTTTGATATGCGAATAAACACTCACATTTCTATGTGTGGCATTTCTATAAACTGGAGCACAATTATTTATTAATTTCGAATTCCTCAAAGTGTTATTGAGGACATGCTCTATACATTTGTCAGTTTGATAAATTTCCAGTTCCTTTGACAAACGGTTGCTCCAAAGTGGAGCAATTGTCACACATAGAGATGTGAGTATTTATTTCCATATCAGAGCGTTGTCTTATTTAAAAAATTATTAATAGTCACACAATTTTCAACGACATTGTTCCTATTAAATATACTTATGAAACGATATTATCATAAAATTTAATAAATTATTAACATTTCTGAAACTCTATCAGAATGATGATGAATATTTGAAAAGCCGCTCCATGGGAACAGCCTCATAAATGGTAATATTTTAAGTTAGTTATATTCGTTTGTTGTTGACTATTGAACATATATAATATTTCTTGGGACCAACTTTCCAAATATTCATTTATTATCATTGAATCAAGTACTGGTATCAGAAATATTATTTTTATTTTTTAATACATTGAATAACAAACAGTATTGTTATTTATTAATCAAATACAGTCCTGACATTGTCAACACTGTGAACACTATTGTAACAGTATGTATAAATAATATACTGTAATATTATAAATATTATATTGAAAGATCTATAAAAAGTTAATCATATGGAAGAGAAGAAGGTTGCCTAGTAACTTGGAATAAATAACGAATAAAAACATCAGTTGAAAAATAAGACTCAATGAGTGGAAGACCTAAGAAGAAAAGTATTTTCATAATTATTATTGTAAATGTGTAAATAAGAATATTAATTACCCTGAGATTGAGAGTGAAGTAATTAGTAACATGACAATATTAGGCTACATTATAATCTCTATTCTATTCTAGTTGATGATAAATTAACTGTTTGGAAGATGGAAATATATTCTCTAATAACCAATTGATAGGTAATAGGTCTTATATTATAAGTTATTTATGTAATAATAAAGAATACAGTGTTTAACCATAAAGGGAGAAAAGAGCCAGCTCCCAACTTTTCCATTCACCCCTTTTGCATGCAAGCCAACTGGCTATATAGAAATAATATATGATATATTCTAAAAGATTACCATATAGTATTTCAAGAATACAGAAAAATGCTGTTCTTTAATCTTGATAGATTTGAATTAGTTGTGAATACAGTGTGATAAATATTTGTTACAGGCTCTACCGGCGCCAGTACCTTGGAATGATGGTGGCCTGCACATGGGTGTCTGGATTTGGGGCTCTGGTTGCCACCTGGCTGGGACGCTGGGGCCGATTTGGCTTGGACCAGCAGATTGGCTCATGCTCTATTCTGCCCGACGCACAGGGCCGCTCTCCAAAGCAGTTCTTGTTCATGGTTGCCTTTGTCATACCATGCATCTGCATTGTTGTCTGCTATGCAAAAATATTCTATATAGTTCGCAGAACAGCCATGAAGTCAAGATTGACGAACAATGCCAGAAACAACAACGTTGCTGTGGGATACCCCATGCCAACTAGCAGTACAACTAGTAGTAGTGCATTAAATTCAGCTAGTACTAATTTCACTACAGCTTCTAACAGGCCAAGAGGTTTGTTTTCTAAGAATTCTTCTGGATTTGCAGCCTACTACACACGAGGTAGTGGTCGTTCAAAGTTGCTGAGGAAGCACCGCAAACCTAGCTACTCAATTGGTGAGGACTCAGCTGTGGGATCAAGCAGTACTGAGGCTCCTTCATTCTCCACCACTGAGAAATCTTCCAGTCTCACTGAGAATGGCAACTCAACATCAACTACAACAACTACATATGATATTATTCCAGTGATAAGGATGGTGACCATCCAAACCGATCTTCCAGATCCTCATCTTTTGTCTCCCAACAAAAGTGTGATTCTTCCTGATGTTTCTTCATCTTCTGGGATCGAGAATCCTCTTGGAGATGATGACCATGATGGTGTTTTGTCACGCAGTGTGACACCAACGTCGATGTGCGGTTCCTCACATCCCACATCGCCCACACCTTCCAGAAGAAGAAGTATCAACCGTAAACGTTACCGAAAAGAACGGTTGCCTTCTGCAGTTGTTACAACGACTTTGTCTCATATTGGGGCTGTTTTCAGGCGCAGCAGTCAACTGTCCAGGAGTCCACGCAGGCCTAGTTCAGCAGCACCTCCCACTCCTGGGAAGATGACTGCCAAAGATCGCAAATTGCTCAAAATGATCCTAGTCATTTTTGCATCATTTGTCACATGCTATTTACCAATAACAGTTAGCAAAACCACGTTCAGACACAACAGCATGGAAACAAGATGGCTCAACATTGCTGGCTACATTCTAATTTACCTTACAACATGCATTAATCCGATCATCTATGTTGTGATGAGTTCTGAGTACAGACAGGCCTACAAAAATCTGCTAATGTGTCGCACTGGTGATGGCAGTTCTCATAATAATGGTGGACATGGTCATCATGGACATGGTCAAGGTCATGGTCATGGTCAAATGAATCAACAGCATAACAATAATAAAAATAGGGGATGACATAAGGAGAGAGTCAAAATGACTGTCATCAAATAAGTTCTTGTTATTTTGATGCAATAACTGTTATTACAAAATAGTCATAATGACTCATTAAATTACTTCGAAAATTTTTTAAAAACAAGAGATTTGTTGTAGTTAAAGTGATATTGAGGTATCTTTTCTTGATGAATCAAAGAGTTGGATGTTGTCAAATTACTTTTATTTATATTTATTCAATATTTAGTAACAGTACCTTATATGATTCCATGGCATTGATCTCCACATCCTCAGCTATACTGGAGAGTTGTAGATACAGTATTGCAAAACTGCGTTTAAACTACACATAGATGGAGAGCTATATAGCAGAATTAAACAATCAATCAGCTATACATAGCTCCAGTAGCTATTTGTAGTTCTGCTACAAGTTTTATTTACCATCAAATAACATAGCTGCTATATAACCGATTTTCAAAGACACTTTTCAATTTCTAGCTGAGCTATTTAGCTAAACTACATCTAGCTCTGCTGAATAGTGTGAAGCAGTGTACACGGCAGGCCAATGTCATGAAACCATTTTACAGTACCGGTACTATTAAATTAAAGTAGTTTGACAACATCAAGCTCTTATCCATTAAATACTTGTATTTTTGCAATAACAATGCTATTCAACGTGAGATTGATAATCAAAATGAGAAGGGGAAAAAGGATGGAATTGTAATTGTAAGCATTTCATGATCAGAGAAGATGATGCAATATTTTTATTGGAGATGGTAAGTTATGAATAGTTCATATCCCTTATTTTTGAAGGAAGGTGATTTGTAATGTTATTAAGATGCGATGTCATATTCATAGAAATGTTGAATTCCAAGTGCAAAATTGCAGGATTGAATTCTGCTATAGAATTATTTTGAGTCTGCATGCATTAAATAAATAAATGATTGTACAGTATATTATAAGAAATTTGGGCTCGTATTTATTATTAAACTACTTCAGGCTTCCTCAAGTCAAGAGAGACTTGAAAAAAATTCAAGTTGACCTTGGGTAAAGGAAGCCTTCAAGGTACGTTTTTAATTAAGATTTTATATCCAGATCTTTTGATTTATTTTGGACATCAAGTAATCAGTTCCAGGGAGGACGTGGAGAGTCAAATAGTGTAATAATAGAATACTGTAGAATAAAGTTATTTGTGTATAATAATAATAATAATGATATTCTTAGTCATTATTAAAAGAACTGATACAACAATTAAATTAGCTCTCACTCAATGCCCGTCTGGATGCCCGCTCTCATAGACCAATCTAGAGTCTATCTACACTTTTGTAGACTTGAACTACTTTAAAGATAGAACAATAGTCTAGATTTATCTGCTAGAGCACAATTGAAGAACTAAAACATTATATGGATGTTCATTGACTTTCCTTATGAAATTCAGGAGATAAGGAAACCTGGAGTAAGTTATGACGTTTTAACTCAAAATTCTTTAAATAATTAATGTGGGCTAAACTTTTGTAGAGAAAATAAAATGGTAATTTATCGATTATGAATTGTTGAAAATTTTGATTAATGATATTTATTTGATTTCTCATAGAAAACAAGCACTGAAATTCAAATAATTATGATTTTTATATTCAATAATTATTCTTATAAGGTTATATACACAATATTGTATACTTATATAGTTAATTTGCTGTTTCTCTGATAAGCAATTCGAAAAATGTTCATTTAACGGTTTATCAATTACAATAATTACTATAGCAAGAATCAGGAATCAGAAACAGGTGAAAATTTAAAATGTATTGTCTTGCCTGTATTCAAAAAATTATTTTGTTCTTAAAGCGACAAAAAATATCAACTTAAAAAGTTCTGTCTTATTCTTCTTGGCAGCCTATGGTTAGCTAAGTAAGTCTTTTTTGTATTTTCTCTATTATTCAATTGTAGGACTATGTATAACCCACACAGTATTGAATAGGTCTTCTGCTGATTAATTTAAAGCAAATTAAAATTCTTCTATAATTGGATATATAGAGCTCAATAATAATAATAATTGTGGTCTTTCTTATCAATTTCCCAAATTCAACAACCATTTCCCAAAAATAAGAATAAGAAGTTCAATAAGTTCTTTGTTCATGTTCTTCCTGTATTTTCACTTTTATACCCATACAATTATTTATATTATTTGATTGAAAAGTAATAAATTTATAATTTTATTGTGTGTGTTAAAAAACAATAACAATCGTTTACAATAAAATAATAGCTTTGATTGTCTTTAATATAAGATAGAACTCACAAGAATAATAATAATCACTGCCAAATAATGCAATACATGCATTGTTCTTTAAGATTACGTATTTGTGTATATAAGATCTAATGTAAATGTAATTGATCGAAAAGAGTGTTGGTAGCTTGCTTTAGGGAAATGTAGATCGAGTTGATGGTGCTTTGTTGATTTTGTATTGCAACTCATATCATTGACTTTTTTATCCAGTTAGAAAGATAAGCATGATCTAATTTTTAAACCAGAATGGAAACTATTGGAGTATTTCCTCAAGCATTTCAATATTGAATCTTACTCTGCTTTATTATATTGAAGTTCAATTGAAAATTCCAGTGAAGCGGATATACATAGTAGGCCTACGCTAATACCATTTTGTTACATAAACTACCTAGTTAAACATCAGCAATTTTGAAACTAATTAACTGTTTGAGAAAAAAACACTTGAGAAATAATTTTTTGTAACATTTTTGGGGCAAAAAATCTGATTGAGTTTCTGAGCAATTGAATATGATTGAGCAGTTCAGTTTATAACAGCACGTTACTTCTATCATGGTTCATGAAATTATTCATTTAAGCTGAGTCAGCTGAGTGATATAAAACTAACAACCAGATGAAACGTTTTGCTCAGTTAGAGGTGTTATGATTAAAATATTATCAAAATAATTCGAAACCAATATCGCTTCAAATCCATTAATTATTTTATGGTCTTCAAGAACTCAAATCCCATCCCTGTAGGATAGAGTTCCGATGAGCCAGCTTTGTACCATAATAATCTATAATCTAAAACTCTTTTGATGAAATATTAGTCTTCAATGAGTGCTAATATAGAACAAGATCTCATGAACTAAGAGATTCTAGGTTGCCTTATAACAGAAATAAAACTGCCAAAAAAGTGCATGATATTATATGGTAATTATTCAGCCCGATTTGTGAAACGTTTATTATCAGAAGAAAGACTTAAGTCTTCTGGCCTAGACTAAAAGACCAAAGAAAGAAGTTAACCATTTTATAGTAAAGATTAGAGGAAAGGATAGAATGGCTGTGATGCATACAGTTAAGATTTATTGATATTAATTGATGGATCTAATACTTAAAGTATAGCTTAAATGTAAGTTTATTTAGGAATGAATAGGTCTTCATTGATACACAAACAAACATAACGTATAAATTGAAGTAAACTAGATTTTATTTCGATGAATATTTAAGAGTTACTTCGTGTATAAAAATTGTATAGTACTTTCTCGTGTACATAATTCACTGTATGAATGAAAATATTGATAAACCAATTATTTTGACAATTGTGAAGTGTGGTAGAAATGTTGAATGTATGTACATCAATGTGACATTTATGCTCACTTGAGTAGATCTCCTCATCTTAAAATCACGAATTTATGTTTCTTTGATCTAAAGTACTTTCCTTTTATATAGAAATCAGGTTCGTCACAGAAAATCATATCTCTTGTTTTTGGTATAATGTAAGACATTATTTTCACATTGTTCAGTGCACCTACATTGTTCGGTATCCATATATATTTTGTTCCAGTTACTCAAGGTTTATTACTTCTAATCTAAAAAGAAATTTCACTGGCCTCACTTTTTACTAAAGAAATGCATCCCTCCAGTATCACCAATATAAGTGAGTGAAAATAATATATTAATTGAAATACAGTGTTAGTTTTCATATTAGATTGTTCATCAAGTATTTCATCATGAAAAACATCACAGAGTTTATTAGTTCTTGTACCAGAGCATTGATCACTAGAGCAATGTGTTGTAGTAGAAAATGGTCTTGATTTGCACAAATTTTGTTGAAAATTGTGAAAAGTTCGAATTTATTTAGAAAAAGCTAATACTGCTGAAGGCTTTCTTGAGAATATGAACTTCACAGTTTCAAACAATTCAAAACTTGATTCAATTTTTAGACAATTGAACTGTATTCAATAAATTGAAAGCTCTCCTGCTCTTAATTTAAATTAATGCCAAAATAAAAAATTTTATTAGGTTACCTTGAAAAATCCACCCTGATGCTGTGGAATATTTGTTAGTGTCATTGACTTTCCTGGCCAATGGTCATTGTATTTATCCTTATAATAAAGGCACAAGTTTTTCACATGTTGGTAATTCTCCATACGGACACAAAGTACCTAATTTTCTCACGCTATGTTACTGATAAGGATTGATTTTATTTTTGTTGTTATTCAATATTGTATTTGAATTTTTTCTATATATTTTTCAGTTTTGTGTATATTTTAAAATATGCTGGTACTGTCTGTTGTTTAATCATGATTAAAAGGAATAAATTTATTAATTTTGACCATAAAAGTTGGATGAAAAATTGAAACACTTGTTGCTTTCTGATGAAATGCCTGATAAAGAATAAAAACCAACAATTCAAAACTACTCTGTGGTGTTTTCTATGATGAAATACTTGACGAACAATCTAATATCAAAACTGACACTGTATTTCTATTAAAATTATGATTTTTATCCGCTTATACTGGAGATATGCATTTCACTTCTAAAAGGAAGCTTCATCAGCCAAAAAATGTAAAATGCCCAGTGAGTGCTAGGGAATTTAAATCAATGTCAGTCCTGTAAACCATAGAAAATATCGATTAATCCATTTATCACATTCAACTCCACTCTTAGAAAGCAACTTGAAATACCTGCTTTCATTATTTTTTATAGCCTAATATCAATCTATGTATAGCCTACTTATAAGTAAGGTTATTCCTAGTTATTCTGTTCATCTATTAAGTTAATCCTATTTATTCTGTTAGTACATTCACAGCCTTAAAATTAACTATAATAATTTGTGATTCACATGTATGTTAATCGTTGCTACCCCATCATCAATTGCTGGTATATCTTAAAAATATCTAATGATATCTTAAAAATACTTTAAGTTAGTCTGCCATAGAATTTTAATTTTCTTGAAAATATATAGGGTTGCACAAAATTTATTATTTCAATGGTCCGATATTATTAGTACTTGTATTTTTCAGTTACTTAGAAAACTTATAAGAGTTTCTACTGTTTGATTAAAATTGTGTTAGTTTTTAAATAGATCCTGATTCACTAATTTCCATTTTCGCTTCGAGTTTTGTTGTCATATGCACAAACCATAAAGAGAATATCACAAAAGAATAATATGTTCATAACAACTGTTGCTTGAGAAATAGACGTAATTTAAGAGGGATTTTGAGATAATTAGCCAGCATTTTTAATTATTAGCTCACTGCTGTATATCTGGTAGATTACTGATGTTTCTTACTTGAAACTATACTGTAAAATAATAATCTAAACAATTGCAGAATTAAAATAAACTTCTTGGATTTCTTGTTCCATAATGATCTGCGTTGTTAATACTTTTTATTGTAAATTTAATTGTGATTAAATCATATTTGTACTCTCTTTTGGCCAAACGTTTTGAAGACTCATCTTCAAGGCGTCCTATATCGGTGATGTTGGTTTTTTGGTCATTATACAAAATCCACAATTATTCTTCTAACCAAAAAATCAACATCACCGATCTAGGACGCCTTGAAGATGACTCTCCTTGACTCGAAAACGTTTGGTCAAAAGTGGTTACGAATATTATTTATTCACAATTGAAATTGAATGCAAGTAAATGAATTTACAAGTTAATAAAAAAAAGCATTGAATTTCTAGAATCTCAATAAAGATTGTCACTTTATTAAACATCTCAATAATAGAACTGTTGCAAGTTTTGCCTGAATTATACTGCCATTTTTGCAAGTTTTCCTATTTAATATAGCTGACAGAACTTTAATTAATTATGCAACATAAACATAGCGGTGTGTAATAGACGAGTAAACACTGTAGTCTGAATAATTTGATCACCTATTGGTATTGAAAGTGTTGGACAACTTTACATGTAGTATGCCATTAGAACATTATGTTTTGATAATAGATGTTGTTAATATTACATGAATATTTCAAACAAAAATGTTACAGATTGATATTTGATTGCTTAAAAATCTAACGAATTCATATATTGGTTTAAATTGATATTTTATTGATTCACAGTCATGTAATAGATTCATAGGTAATTGAAGCTTAGTTATGAGGTACCTAATTATGTTGATGAGCATTAGTATTATTAAAAAATCATGGTAAGTATACTTTTCAGGTTAGTCCTCCATTTCAAAATGGAGAACAATAATTATTGATGTAATTAGTGCGCAAAGTATCACTTTGCTGCACAAGAGAAATCTATTACGCACGGGTCGCAGGCGAGTGTGGAATAATTTCTTGAGTAAAGCTAACATACTTTGAGCTTGAGTTACACATTAAATTTCTCCTACAGTTGTCGCACTCCAGGTGCGTCATATTTTTCAGCTTATTTTTTACAGAGAATACATTCGTTTTAATGGAAAAAGTCAGTAGGTCCCTTATTTTGAATCTGTGATTTAATTCAATCATCATTATTTGACTTAATCATTATTATCATTGTTGAGAATTAGACTTGATTAGTATATAGTTAAGTGTACATGATATTTATTAATTATTATAATGATTGGATACAGCTTTTGCATTTGCTATGATTTTGGGCCTGCTCTGATCAGAACTGCATATCTCTGATAATCTGTTCACTGGTAATAAGCAGAATCGGACAGTCTGGGAGGGTATTTCACTATTGATGAAAAATAAAAAAAGGAGACCGACTTTCATATTCAGAAGAATATTGAAATTAAAAAATTCTTTATAGTTTACTATATAAATTCTTCATATTGCTACCTAATAAGCCAATGTAGTGCTACATTTTAATTGAAATGAAATTTGTTAAAATCTTCTACTACCCAATATACATGCATTAAGCAAAGTTTTGAATTTTTTACATAACTCAATACGGTGACTAAATTGATTTTTATTACGTATTTGTGTGGCATAGGTCTCTAAAGACCCGGCAAAGGTAGAGAAAAAACTTTATTTAATCGATCATCTGCAGTATTTTGTATTTGAGGCTATGCGCAGGCCTTTTGGTCATATTTTTTTCAAAGTTTTCTTGTATTGGATATTATTGGGGCTTTTAAATGTTAACAATTGCTGCGAGGAAATTTTTTTTCTAAAATTTTGTGAAATATGGGGATTAAAAGTTGAAATTTTTCGGTTTGGGGGGGGGGAATTGATCTCACCTATGAGTGATTTTGAACTTTTGATAAATTTTCTGTAATTAAAAGACACCTTGAGGAATAAAATATTCTATTTTTCACTCCAATCAAGCAATTAGTTTTTTTAAATACATTTTTTTAAATCTGTAAAAAATTATTTTGAAAAAACTATTTGTTATATTGAAATTAAAAATATGTAATTTTATTCCTCAAGGTGTCTTAGTTATGGAAAATTTAACAAAAGTTTAAAATCACTCATAAGTGAGATCAATTGCACCCAAAAACCGGAAAATTTTAATTTTTAACCCCCATATTTCACAAGATAGTTGGAGAATTTTTTTCACATAGCAATAGATAACATTTCAAAGCCCTAATAATAATCAATACAAGAAACTTTGGAAAAAAATTATGACCAAAAACCCTGCGCACGATACTGAATATTGAAAAAATAATAATAATCATTCTCTCATGAAATTCTGCATTTGAAGTTTTCGAATATTATTTAAGGAATCATAATGAGTTGCCATCAGATTTATTGACCACTACTTCTACATGAATTACTAATAGTCACATTGTATGAATCAAAACCATCAAAAGATTTGAATTAAGTGGTGAATCTTGTCATATTTGCCCTAAAAATCATAGCAAGTATCGAGTTATAGCGTATCATCATCGTCTATAGTATATTTATGTGAATAAATGTGATAATAATCACACAGTTTAGAATAATAATTGAGTTTCAACATTTCTCATCACGTAAAATCACACAATGCTCATTTTGTATTTATGCTAACGAATTCTATTGGATATTTATTATGATGAACTCATGGTGCTCTATGTTGTTTTACCAACTGTAGTCTAATATTGAAGATTGATAATATTATCATGTATCTTGATACATAGATGTAAACAACACCATGATGTTAAACTAGCTAAACTAATTGTCTACACTGTGGCAAATGTTGATATCATGGTAGAAAGACAGTAATAAACAATTATCATTCATTCAAATATCAGAAAAATCTTGTTTTATAAACCATCACCCAATTATCACATTACTTTAATCTCATCTCAATTTATTAGGCTACTAGCATTTTACCCGGTCTTGCCTGGGAATCCGGTTTGGAATTTTTCTTTCCTGATAGATAACGTGATATTGGTCACAAAATTACGTAGCCTAATCTTTCATACTTTATATGTAGAAACGAATGATATTAACCAAAATCTTGACGTACACGATTATAATACAAGAAGCCGAGGAGATTATCACTTGGTGAGTCACAATAGTAGCTTATTCAAACAAAAACCTAGTTATATTGGTAGGAAATTCTACAACAAGCTACCGCAGTTTTTGAAGAGTCTTGAAAATATAGAAATATTTAAAAAACAATTGAAGAAATATTTAGTTGATAAAGCTTTTTATAGTGTACAAGAGTTCCTTTCACATCAAAATTAAGCCTCACCTCAACTAATTATGATAACTAGTGTATAAGATTGTCATTGTTTAATTGTTGATCTGACTTGTCTTATACTCCTTAACTGAAGTCTCCAAGACGTAATCTACAAAAAAGAAAAATTTCATCATTCAATAACAACTAAATAATAATCGTATGGCCTTTATTGGTGGAGAGACCCTTACAGTGTTATACCATACAGTTCATCTGTTTGAAAGAGAAGTTCACAAAAAAAATATTGTTGCTCTAATGATGTGAACTTTCAGTGTTTTTTTAAAGTAAACTACCTTTTCAACAACATTGCAGCTCTACCCTCCTACATAATTTTGTGTTCAGCTCTAACAGTAATATATTACAGGGAAAGCTCAATCCGCATAATAGATAAGCCCCCACGAAGCCCACTACAGTATAAGAATTTTTGAAGATTTTTGCAAAGAACATGGACTATAATACATCAGGTACTTTTTTGGACAAAAAAAACTCTCCCAGATTTGGTTGATATTTGATACACAGATAGGGCTTGGTCAGAGGAATGTCCTCACATAATTTGGTGCACCTAGCTATCATCATACAGGGCAAGTAATTGACCTAGAAAAAAATTATTGCACTTTTAGAAATGCTCATAACTCCTGAGGGGGAACGAATTTCTTCAATTTTATTACATATTTTTGAAGGTCTCTTCAAGTACTACCAACCACCACAGTATGATAATTTTTAAATTTCTGAACATTCTTGCAAAAAACCATTGAGTATATACATCAGGCACTTTTTTGGGCAAAATATGAAAAATTCTCTCAGATTTGGTTGTTATTTGGTACACACATAGGGCTTGGTCTGAGGAATGTCCACACAAAATTTGGCACACCTAGCTATCATACAGGGCAAGTAATTGGCCTGGAAAAAAATTACATATATGTATATAGAAATGCTCATAACTCCTGAAGGGGAGCGAATTTCTACAATTTGATTACATATTTTCGAAGGTCTATTCAAATACTATCAACCACCACAGTATATTAAGCATTTTTCATTTTTGAAGTTTTTTGCAAAAAGCCATGTACTATAATAACATCAGGCACTTTTTTGGGCGAAAAATATAGTTCTTTCAGATTTGGTTGATATTTGGTACACAGATAGGGCTTGACCTGAGGAATGTCCACACACAATTTGGCGCACTTAGCTATCATACAGGACAAGTAATTTACCTTGAAAAGAAATCATTACATTGAGAAATGCTCATAACTTCTGAAGGGGAACGAATTTCTCCAATTTGATTACATATTTTCGAAGGTCTATTCAATTACTATCAACCACCACAGTATGAGCATTTTTAAATTATCGAAGATTTTCGCAAAAACCATGGACTGGCACTTTTTCGGGCAAAAAATAAAATTCTCTCAGATTTGATTGATATTTGGTACACAGATAGAGCTTGGCCTGAGGTATGTCTACACCAAATTTGGCGCTCTTGGCTATCATACAGGGCAGGTAATTGTGATTAATATGCACATTAGCTTTCGAATCGACTGGTTGATAACACTTTCGATACACATCGATTAAGATATACCGTTTATCGAAAAGACCGATAGCCCTATGCTTACAGCACTGAACATTCGTATTTAATTTCGACTTATGCAATTTCAAGCATTATTGAGGAAATTTTCAAGGAACGTTTCATCTGTTTATGAGTAAAAAATGTTGCTGAGTCGAAAAATACATGTTACAGGTAAGTAGATACAGTAGTCTTTGAAAAAAAAATTGTTTTACTACAAAAACTCAAGAATTTTAGGTTTTTTTGATGATATTAGAAGAAAAATTCAAATTTCAATTTTGAAACATTTTTTGAACGATTCTCCGTATTATTCTGCACGGGATAAGTTGGTTTTGCGACCTTAGCTTTTTTGATAAGCGCGGGGGAAAAATAAGTGCTAATTTTGGCATCTTTGATTGATTTTCGTAACGAAGGGTTTCCGGGTATGGGTTTATTAGATGTTCCTATCCTAGAATTCGACGAAGAATAATTTCTTCAAAGGATATCGCGAAAAATATAGTTGAAAAAAATTTGCTTTTATTTTTTTTCTCAAGAATCTTGAAAGATGCGTACCGGTACTTGAAAGTTATTTCATTCAATTATTTATTAAATTTCCCATCAGATATGACCCACTCAAACCCTCCTCTCATTACCATAGACATTTCTGAATAATTAATAATCTATTTTTTGAAATTGTGCATCTATAAAGAAAATCAGTAATTCTGAATTTTGTAGAGCGTTTTAAGATCTGAAAGTGTTATCAAACCCGGTAAATGAGCCGAGGAATCAAATTATAAGCGCAGTCGACTGGGGTTGAATTTTTTCCAATACCTACGTAAATCTTCTTTTAGTTTTAAAAAGAATATGGGGGGCTTATTTTTTCGCATTTTTTGGTGAGGGTACCTAATTTGTGGGGGGGGGGGGGGTACTAAATTATGGGAGATTGCATCATGAGGCTTAGGGGGGGCACCCCTGGTAATATGCTTGGCTGCTTTGTCCTTATACTATTGAATATGAATTAGCTAGAATATTTATGTTTAGGACTTGTGCAAGAAGTTTTTATTCAAGTAGAGCGAGACGTGAGAGTTGAGAGGGAGGGGCATATTCAAGCATTGTGTGAAGAACACTTCGAATGAAATCAAACATGTTGAAAGCTGTCATGTTGGAATCCCGTTGTTCAGCCTGGTGTTATTCGTCTTATCTTTCACTTCATTACCTTCATTGTGACTATGTTGAAAAATGTGAGTCAATATTGTACATTTTGTAGAAATTTATCAAATATTTAATTTTAAAACGGCAAATCTAACCTTTATCCCAACTCTTAGCTCGCTTCAGTTTCGACTTAAAATTCTACTAAAACTAAAAAAAAATGTAATTAATAAAATTTGAAATAATAATATAATTAAAATAATTTAATAATAATAATAATTTTTAATTTTAATATAGGCCTAATGTAATATTTTACTGTGGAATTACTTGTGTTGACCAGATAAGGTGGAGGGGAGTGTACTAAGTGAGGCACAGTGGCACAGAGCCTGGAAGGTTTAAACCTGATGTAAATGACGACGCCACTCCAGTACAATGCCCAGAATCCAGAATATCAATTCAATAGCGGAGGAGGAAAATGATAAACATAGCGAAGGAGAAAGGAGAAAAGGATCGAATGATAGCGAAGCGGGGAGTTGACCTTGGTATTTCTACTCAATTATGTCGTGGCTGACTCTACCTGAGCAGAGTTCTGCTCGCTGCTTGTAGATGGCAGTATGCTCAGTGATGGAGTCGCAGCTTGACCGTTGTATTTAACCAACCATCAAGACTATCTTGATTTCCTTGTAGTCAGTCTATGGTTGTATATAGGCTAGTAAAGCATATAGCAGTAGAAGTGGAGTGTGTGAAATCAACATTGCTTACAAACCAGAGAGTGTGGGGTTCAAGTTCAAGGACAATATCGCTGCAAATTGTAAACATCAATTTTGCGTTTGTCACTTCAGAATTTAAAACACTTTGTAGGCTACGTAAGTACCATTACTGTTTAATGTTGAATATTGGTTTCTACTTTATTGCAGATTTGATGCCTAGTGGGATCGGACTCCCCGATTATATCTATATAAATAACATTAGAGTTTTGTCTGTACATTTATCAGAATTGTATATTTTTTGGTTATTTTTACGTTTTATAAATAAGCCGAGAATAGTCTTATCTCACTTTCTGTCTGTCTGTCACGGCCCCAAAGGCATTTCTCCTCAAAAACGAGAGCATCGATCGGGATTTTAGTTATTGAACAGTATTGAAAACATTATTGACAATGTCTTTAGCTATAAAAAACTAAATTAACTTTTTTTTAACAGAACAATAAACGTTTAAAAACCAAGTATTGTGCGATTTTGGATACATTTTACGTGGCCTTTTCCTGAAAAAACGAGAGCATCGATCGGGATTGAAGTTATTTATCAGTATAGAAAACCTTTTTGACAATGTCTTTAGCTATAAAAAACGAAATTAACTTTTTTTTAACAGAATAATAAACGTTTAAGAACCAAGTATTTTGCGATTTTGGATACATTTCTTCTAAGTTTTATTACCACACTAGCTGGCCCGACGCGCGTTGCTGCGTTCTTATAAAAAATTCTTGATTTTATTATTTGTCACCTCCCACTGGAGTTACATTTCAAATTTCAACCTTCTAGGACTATTAGGGAAGAAGTTAGTCCTAGGGCTCTTCCAGCTGATCAGAGAGGCCTCCTTCGTTGTTTTCTTACACAGTAAGACCTTATTCACCACCTCTCAATGAACATTTCAAATTTAAACCTCCTACGACTATTAGGGTTGAAGCAAGGTTTTTTATTTTATTATTCGCCACCTCCTACTGAGACTACATTTCAAATTTCTAGTTGAATCGTTTTTCAGGTTCAACTTCATATCACCTGTTATCTAGAACACATTTTTTTCGTTAGGAGGTATTGCCAGTACTCAATAATTTTTATTAAACTGGAATAATTCGGGAAGACGTTACAATTTTTAAACTGTCTAAAGTTGATAAACAAATTGAATATTCGAATTTCCTTATTTCAAATATTCAATTTTTATTTGATCACAAAAAACATGTGTTAAACATTTGTTATTGGTTAAAGTCAGTATAATCCTGTATGCCCAAAAAATTACCTGAGCACTGAAAAAGCATGACCATTACAGATGATTGGCTAACATACGTTTACCGGTTTGATAGACAGACGTTGTTTTTAGAATGATGATTTGCAAAACACACAAACAGCTTGTCCATCAAAACAGCGTGTACGAAGCAGATCGAAAAATTTCAAATTATTTTCCATATGATTAAAAGATCCCATTAAAGCTAGCTAGCCATGTACCCGTGCTTTGCATAGGCAAAACTTTAACCCCCTAAAAACACCCCTAAAATTACGAATTTTGAAAAATCCTTTCTTATTGCACGGTGAAATCCTATAAGGATTGTTCATACGAAATTTCAACTTCATAGGCCTAGTAGTTTTGGCTCTGCGTTGATGAGTGAGTCAGGGTATCATCCTTTTATAGATAGAGAAGATAAGAACAAATCACGTAATTTATCATGATATATCAATCAGCTGTTCTCAAATATTCTCTCTGATAACTGTCACTGAATTTATTGTTTACGTTCTAAGTTGTTTACTAAGCTGCTAACAACTTCATGATCGTTGCTATCAAAAAAGTCGAAACATATTTAGTCTTATTTCTAAGCATAATCCGTACGAAGGACGGGCACAATAGCTAGTATATAAATATAATTATATAAATTCTTAGATTCTGTACGAGTGGACGCCCCAAATTATATTAGAAAAGAAAGGCATTTGTGATAGCTCATGGCTTACTCTAACGGCCCAAAACGTTTTTAAAATTAAGCTAAAAGAATGGAGATTTGAAAACTAGTTTTTTGAAGGAGGAAAATTGAGAGAATATCCTTGTGCGAAAACTCTTGTCTCAACCTCTTGATTATTGGTACGGTACCTACAGAAAACGGAGCTGTAGGCTAGTTTATTTAGCTGGTAGAGTAGAGCTAAGAAAACTGGTTTCCAAAGGAGAAAATTACATTCAATCTTCTTTTCGGAGAACTATTAAGAACGAATCATCCTATTTAAATTGTTGGTACAGGAAACAGAACTGCAGTAGGGATGGGTATGATTAATCACTTGAAATCGATGTTTTATAGTTCGGTACCCATCCATAAACTGTAGTAGCAGTGTATTGTACTCACTGTAGCAAATCACAGTATTGTTATTCTTCAGTGGATCTATTTTAAAATCAAGACTACAATAGTCAAACTCATAAGTTCATTTCGAAGACAAAATAAGCATGTGGCATGTGAAGATGCCCTTGGGCCCAAGATTTTTGAAAAGGAAAATGCAACACGAATAAGTAAAATGTACAATCTACAAATATCTAGCATAGTGAATAAAAGAAAAACACAATGTTTTGTATTTTTTAGAGTATGAAATTATTAACAGTTTGCTATAATCCACAGAATTAGCACTCAATTTAATTAGGTAGTAACTAATATTTTATGTAGTAAATAATTAAAGTAGAAATTATGACTCACGTTATGGCGTGCACAGTACACTCTGGGTCGTCTGACGATGCTCTTGACAACAGCTCTTGAAACGGCCGTCACGCCATAACGTGAGTCATAATTTCCACTTAAAAAGGTGTTTTTAAAGTTTTTATTATATTAGTGAAAACAAGATGGATCATCAACTCCACAGCTAATAATTATTGAATTATAATATTTTTGTTATCGAAATTATAGCATACCTTATTCATTTTGTCCATTTTGAAAATATCTAGGCTACTGCTGATACAGCTTTACCACTGGCTGACAAAAGTAGCCTATACCAAGTAAAGTTATTGAGAAAAAATAAAACCAATCAATAACTATTATAGAATTGATAACTCATAAGATAAGATTATGTTGTAAAGCTCAAATTAAAAAGCTGAATTTTGAGATCAAATATTATTGTTGACTTGATTAATTCAGAAATTCAGTAGGTGTTTGCACTCGTTGAATGTTTTCATTAAATTGATGGTTTTGGGAATAAATTAATGTTTTTTTCAATATGAATTTGATGCTTCAAAATATTGAATTTTTTCTGTAGATCCAGCCAAATTTTGAATATATGTTGTTAGCTAAACTCAATTTATTAGCTGAATGACGATTTCCCAACTTATCCCACACGCACAATAGCTGTGATTACATTGTAATATCAAAAATTAATTTGTTTGAAAACCAGTAACAGTTTGAATGAATGTTTATGTACAACATGAAAAATGTACATTTCTTTTTAAATATTACATAGTTCAGATGAAAATCAAAAATATTGTTAAGGATTTGAAATAAACAATGGTTTTCTTTATTGAGAATGATTCCCTCATGAGCTCAAATTTTATAAAAAGGCCATGCCCGATCAGGTATTGAACCTTTGGAATAGCATTAATCAGTTAGGTAAGCTAACCACCAATCTATGGAGGTGAACAACAATCTCTTATCTCTTATTTCTCATATATTACTGAAACTACAGGATGGGAAATGATGTATACTAACTTTATTTTTGTAGTGGTGAAGGTGATATTGTGGAAGATATCTCTAATGAACAAAAAGACGAAGTTGTCACAACCACTTTTACAATAAATGTGGTTGTGACAACTTCATCTTATTATTCATGATATATATTATTTTTCTTATTTTTAGTATTATTTTCTCTGTTCATTTTAGATTATTGAAACGAAGATGCGTATTTTTCCTCGAGTGAATAAAAGCATGTGTGGCTGCTCGTTGGAGACTGGTACAGCAATTATTGGATGGATATCACTTGTAAGTTATGATTCCATCACACATTTATAAATTTAATGAAAAATATATAAACTATAAATGTTTATAAATAATGCATCAATAAAAATTTTAAAAGCTTAGATCCATCTTGATATTGAAAATTCAAGAAATTCCTAAATTGAATGTACTATTCCTGCATTCTTGATAGCAAATTCTGCAATGAGGAATTTTCTAAAATGTATTAATATTTACTCAAAGTTGTTGAATAGCGATAGAATTTTAAAGATAGCAGTAAATTATTAAGATGATGATCTCATCATAACTTGAGATGATAATCTCATCATTTGGCAGCCGCTTAGCGCAGTTGGTTGGGGCGTCACAACTTCAGCTTGCTGTTGTTTAAGCGGTCGTGGGTTCGAATCCCGCTCCACTGTCAGGCATCTATGTGTAATCATTCACCTCATTACCCAGGCACAAGTCTCGGAGTCATGTGAACATCATCAGCAATAAAAAAAATAAAAATAATAATTCCGTTTTTAATGGTGAAAAATTATGTCGTTCTCTTAAATTATAATGATTGCAGAATATTCAATTTTAAAAATATTTCTTCTTGGATTTGACACACTAATTAATTGGATTATTTTTTCTCAGGCTGTTTACACCTTGCTCTTCTTTTTTTATATGAAGTTTTTTTTTAATTCCAAAGGTCTACTTGAAAACCCTGAATATAGAGGTAAGTGTAAAATTTCAGATTGTATAATAAGAGTTCAAGAAAAAACAGAAATTAGCTACAATAATTAACAGAACCGGTAATAATAATTTTAATTTTTTTGTTAATTGCACTAAAATTCTACCGGATTCTCTTGCATTAGAGTAATAAAGTTCAAAAGATTATGAACAGCTTGCATTTTTAGCAGCTCTTGACATTCACCTCCAATTATAAAAAATGGGAATTATCCATTGATTAACAAAATGTTTAAAATTTGTGAAATTTAGCTTTCTACCCCTTGCTTCAAAGGGGATTATCTTTAAATTTTTTGAATGAGTCCTCAAAGTTTTTATGCTTTATTAGATGAGAAAAAGAATTTTCCAATTTCTCAATATTTGAGTTTATAAAATTCTCTCACCCCTTCCTCCAACCCAAATTAATATTTAGCCCAAATTAATATTTAGAGAGCAGTTCAGTGTCAACATTTTTCTTATAGTTACCTTCCACTTCCAATTGGAAAAACAGAAATTATTTATTGAATAAGTTTTTAAAAAAAATCAATTTTGCCACACCCCCACCATCCAACGGTCCATTAATCAAGAATCTAGTATATACCATTACACTTGGCTCAAAAAGCCCTACCGAAACAAAACAAAAAATTAAAAAAATCTTAATTCGAAAATTTAAAAGTTCTTTAGCCCCCTCTCTAATTCCCTTCATTAGGTTTATTGGATTTTTGTCACGCATTAAAACCCCTCTCAATGTTAATTTGAAACCACCCCCACTCAAATGAGATACCCTAAAATTCGGGGGTAAATTGTGTCTCCTAAATAAAAATGGGACGTTTTTTGAAAAAAACTTAATATAAGTTATACAGCGCTTGGCTCATGAACATTTTTGCCAAATTTCATGGCAATCGTTCAAGGTGTTTTAGCATAATCGTGTACTAGACGACGAAACGGTTGAGTTAGAACTGAGACCTCACTACGTTCAGCCAAAGAATATTTCATAATAAAATTTTCAGGCACATTAATAGAATTCATGCTTTCAAATTCATTTAGAAGCCTTTCAACAGCACATGTGTTTTAATAAATTGGTCGGCCTCACCCCCTATTTTCCACTGAGCAGTAAATTTAATAATTTTTTATTGCCATCTCTCACAGGGTTTTTACCTCGAGATGCATGTTTCCTAACAAAATACTAATATTATTGTAATTCTATACTATATATATTTTTTAAATTTTATAATTGTACATTCAACCAGGGTATTCCAATCTTGAATTAATGCTATAATTCCTTCTAATTTTTACTCGTAATATAATTTTTAACTTCAAATATTCAATTATTGTACTGCTTGGATGTTTTGTATCTGCTGTATTTCTAAATAACAATAAATATTCCATTTCATATTTAGTCAACATATCATACAGTACAATGAAAATAATGTCTAAGTCGAGTAATGTCATTTAATGTTCATAAAATGTTTCATTTAATGAATTCATATGCATACAAATTTATTTCAATAAATCGCTCGTCAGCTACATAATTTATTTGACACATAATTCTCAGTATTACTTTCTATAAGCAGATCTTTCCTAGAAAATCAGAGCTGGAACCAGGAACCAGCGCTTTACTCTGTATTGAACTTTCTTGAGACAAAAATGTCATTAAACTAATATGGTACTGTATTTTTTCCAGGCATTCTTATTCATATGCTAGTAAGGACAGTGATTTTAATTATTTACATTATTTCCGATGTACTGCTCATTATTGGAGCATACAGAGTAAGTGTATCAACCTGTATTTATGATTTTGATATAAGTAACACTAACACTGCTACAAAGATTTATAATACCGTACTACAGACTATCAAACTGTCTTTGAGTTTGAGAACTCAGGAACTGATTAAACATATAAAAATGAGAAAGACTCATATGACGCGGTAACTTCATAGACAAGAACAAAAAATAATATAAATATATTTTATATTATCCAGTGGACGAGTTGTTAATTATTAGTTATCATGTATAACAGATTGTAACTTCTTTGAAGAATAAGGCACCTGATTAAGATTTTTATTAGGAGTCAGATTTCCATTATTGCTTTTTATTTAGTCTGTCAAGTTTCTCTTGGTTATAATTATTTTCCTTTGACTCTTGAGATGACGATAACAGAGGGTGGAATATTATTTATCCATTGTATTAAAAAACATTTTTCATTTGAATCAGTTCTAAAAAATATGAAGTAGAAGAACATGCACTGCTATTTTTAGTTGCCTACGTTACTCTTACTTTTTAATAGAATACACTTAATATAGTAGCCTATATTATTCAGTATAATACAGACATTCCGATTACTGTATTTTGGATGCTTAAAGTAGCTTAGCTATACCATATTCTCTTTATAGATTCAATCCGATTGATAAACAGTAATTATTTCTAAATTAATATCAATTATCCATTATAAATTTGAAGTATGAGTAGTTAAATATGATAATTATGATTATATAAAATATATAATTGAGAATTATAACTATAAATCAGTGATAAATTACAATTTCTAAAAGAATTCCTTATGTTTTGATTGGGAAAAAAGATAAATTATGGTTGAAACCATTAGGCCAGGCCAATCCGATGTCTTTACATCTTGGTGATTTTTTTTAAATTTTTTCCAAGAGTTAGTTATAACTTTGAAATGTAAATTAAACTCAATGTTTTGGACAATATAGCATAGTCAAAGTTTTAAACTTTGTTGCATCTTCTGTCCATCTTAATTCTGTCTATGAATTAAAAAAAAATTAATAAATTGATAAATAAATAATTAGATAAAAAATTAATAAATGTATGGATGAATAAATAAATAAAGTAAATTAATTAATAGATAAATGAATAAGATAAGATTGCTTTATTTATGTAAATTAACAAATTTCTATTATAAGTGATTGTAAAGAGTATTACTAACAACATATAAATTGTAGATGGTAGGTAGTAAGTATGGATATTTAATAATGAAAATCTAAGTGAAGCAATTACGTAAAAGCCCGAAGTTTGGACAAATATTCGTCCATTCAAACTTAACCTTTAGGAGAGAGATGTATGATGGTGAAAATGGTCAAATTATTCAAAAAATATATAAGGTGTTCAGAATTTAATGACATTTGCATATTGATCACTATAGTTGACTAATATCCGGTTGGATTCTCGACCTGACCTGGCATTTTTGTATCATTATATTTGACTCTTTCACAATCTGTATTATCAGATCAATATTATCATACACTCAGTAGTTAACTCTTATTCAAATTCATTAACATTTTTAAACATTTTGTAACATTCTTTCTTACATTTTCAGAAGCATCCTCCATTTTTATTGATTTGGATGATTGTCAAAGGTCTCTCGCTCATCATTTATCTTATTTATAATATCATAGTATTGATTGAAAGGTTTGAATACCATATAATGATTCGATGGGTTTTATCTCTTGGTAAGTTTCAATGATGATAGTTTAACTCAATTAACTGCTTTAATATTATTTATTACTTTATTGTTATAATTTTGTATCATTCTTGACATTGATGGAAGTAGCCTACTTATACTTTTCTGATGCTCTAAGTCTTAGAGTATAATCATAGACTAAGGAATTCAAGTCTTGAATTCTTTAGTCTATGGTATAATACAATTGATAAATAGAAGCACCCTTTGATAGGAATTCACCTAAAGCTTGTTCTTATGCAAACTGCTAGTGAAAAATGAATAGATTCAATTTATTTTATAATCAAATATTTTTACTTCTAACAAATTAAAATTTCATTTAAAAGTGAATTTGTTTGTAACAGATACAATTTTTTATGAATAAACAGGATAAATATATATTTAAATTTATATTTTAAAAAAATATATAAAATTATATAAATAAAAATAAAATTTGATCAAACATCATCACTTATACATCATTAGGATACAGTTATTTGATGGATTATTCACATTTGCCTATTAAACCCACTTCGATTTCAAATCTGCTCTGAATCCTTGTTACTCTCACCATATCAATTTCCTTCCCAGATCTTTTTCTTGAAAATTTTAAGATTATTTGAAACATCTAAAATATTTATTTTGCTTAAACAGAATTTATTAATTTCGAATTCCTTTAATTGCTATCAGTTTATACTGAAGACTTCCGCAATGGCGGATATTGACAACAGTATTTGATAGCTGATGGAAATCGATGAATGCTATTGTACAAAAATATCAGTCACCACCGGGAATCGAACCACGGACTTCCCAATTGCCGGTCGGGCGCCCGTGGTTCGATTCCCGGTGGTGACTGATATTTTTGTACAATAGCATTCATCGATTTCCATCAGCTATTAAATACTGTTGTCAATATCCGCCATTGCGGATATTTTATCTTGAGTATATTATCTTGAGTATATTTTATATGATATTTTATCTTCAGTATAAACTGATAGCAATTAAAGGAATTTGAAATTAATAAATTCTGTTTAAGTAAATATGTCAGTTTGTTCAATTGTCAGTAACTTCGAACTAATTTATTTTGCCTTCAAACAACGAAAACAGCTATGACGCATTCTGAAATGCATTGAGCTCTTTTCTATTGTTTATGTCTAGAAATGTCATCATCGTCGCCGTCTTAATCATCGCAGTCTTCTTTTGATTCTTATTTCTCTAATTTTTTCATTAGATATATTGAATTTGTATGATATTTGAATCTATCATGTCACATTGTTTTATTTTTCTTTGTTTTATCTAAAAATATATTTTTTTTAATAATGACTACATATTAGAAAACATGTTTTAAAAATTGTTGCTTCACATTTATCGAATATTATATCATATTATTTATTATATAATTCTATTCTGTTCTCAGCTATTGGTTACTACTGCCTTATCATTGTTAATGGATATTACGAAGACTTGAAATCAAGCAGAGCTGAATCTTCGAGAACATCTAATGATAATCAAATGAAGAATTTTCAACATCAAATGCAACTTCCTCGAGAGGATACAGTGGAGCATTTATAGGGAGAAAGTGGAGCATTGTTATGCTTGATTACAATATTTATAAGGAGAAAGTGTTGAAAACTCATTAGTTGTCCACAAAAGTAATGCAGGTATGTAGAGCCCCGATCCAGACTCGTAACTGGCACGTAACCGAGGTGCAGTATAATATAACGCAGTGCTTAGATAGATAAAACAGATAGATAGTTTTCGATAAAATATATATTTTACATCGTGCTATATTGAACAATACTTTGCGGGCAGTCCCCAATGGTGACTAAATACCTTTTTCACACCTTTGGCCATGTTTTTAAATTAACCATTCTCTTATTCTATCGTAGAAGCAAAGACAATGTGCATTATATTGTATTTGGTAGCAGGTAGCAGAGTACATGTTATCCGAGTTTTTTATTATGCAAGCACCCCTCGGTCTACATTAAATCGGGCCGCTTAGCGCAGTTGTTGGGGCGTCGCAACTTCAGCTTGCTGTCGTTTAAGTGGTCATGGGTTCGAATCCCGCTCCACCGTCAGGCATTTATATGGAATCATTCACCTCATTACCCACGCACAAGTCTCGGACTCATGTGGGCATCATCAGCAATAAAAAAAAATTGTTTAACCGAGGCTCTACTGTACTACAGCAGCTCAAACCATAGATTAACCATCGATTAATGGCTGTGGATGATCTATATTCGTACTAGTAATAATATTTTTATGATGTTAAAGATCCTCTTTGTTTCCACTAGTATATAATAAAAACTTTAAAAAACACTAAAGTGGAAATTGTAACTCACTTTATGGCGTGACGACCGTTTCACTCTGTTGTTAAGAGCATCGTCAGATGACCCACAGTACACATTGTCTCCGTGTGTGTGTATTGTAGGTCGTCTGACGATGCACTTAACAACAGAGTGAAACAGCCGTCACGCCATAACGCGAGTCACAATTTCCACTTGAAAGTGTTTTTTTTTTAATCTGTGATGTTTTCCATAACGAAATACTTCATGAACAATCTAATATCAAAACTGACACTGTATTTCTATTAAAATATTTTTTCCCAGACTTATACTGGTGATGCTGGAGGGATGCATTCTACTTCTAAAAAGAAGCTTCGTCAGCCTTCTTTTCAGAAGTGAAATGCATCCCTTCAGCATCTCCAGTATGAGTGAGTGAAAAAAAGAAGAAGAAATACAGTGTCAGTTTTGATATTAAGATTGTTTTTCAAGTTTTTATAATATTTTTATTTTGTAATATTTATAAATGTGGGAATAAATTTATTTATAGATTGTTTGTAAAGTTTTTATAATATTTTTATTTTGTAATATTTAAAAATATGGGAATAAATTTATTTATTTGAATTTTCATTTATTCCTCATTTTATAATTATGTCCATTAACATTGTCATACATTTGTGGTTGTGATTCAAATTATCTGCAGACTATTTAGGAATAATTCATCTTTCAACTAAATTTTCAATTACGGGAAATGCTTGCTCACGTTTTTATCAATGTGACCACTTAGAAGTGATAAAGAACTCAAGCTCAAGAGTAACTTTTCTATCTGTAATTTTTTTAAAGTAAATATTATTGCATGACTATCAAAACTCACCTTCACTTCAATGTTTCAAGCAAATTGTCAGCACTTGACTTGCTGATCCCATGAAGCCGCAAGTAATAAGTTTTTGTTTTGGGTTTTGCTTCAGTTACTGTCGTAGTGAGTAGTAAAGGTTGCTCTTTTTTGGCATACTCAGTGGTTTAAGACTTTCTACTGGTAAGTAGTTATGAGAGAAAATTAATCCATCCCAATTTGAAAAAATAATATAGGCCTACAAATCTAAGTACTTGAAGAGATGGACAAAACCTTGATAGGGTGTTTAAGATCCAAAAGAAAGCGGTGAGGTGTATAGAAAGAGTAGATGGATTAGATTCATGTAGGCCGTTGTTCAAGAGACTTGGTCTCCTAACTGTACCTTGCATATATGTGTATGAAGCTACTTTATATGTAAAAACGAATGATATTAACCAAAATCTTGACGTACACGATTATAATACAAGAAGCCGAGGAGATTATCACTTGGTGAGTCACAATAGTAGCTTATTCAAACAAAAAACCTAGTTATATTGGTAGGAAACTCTACAACAAGATACCACAGTTTTTAAAGTGTCTTGAAAATATAGAAATATTTAAAAAACAAATGAAAAAATATTTAGTTTGTAAAGCTTTTTATAGTGTACAACAGTTCCTTTCACATCAAAATTAAGCCTCGCCCCAACTAATTGATATAGTAATCATGGTGTATAAGTGTATAATTGTTGATCTGACTTGTCTTATATTCCTTAACTGGAGTCTCCAAGATGTAATCCACAAAAAAAAAGATGTCCATCACTTTCGCAAAAACTGATTTGATCCGTTGAAGCTTATTAAAAAGAGAAAAACAATAGCTTAGTCCATTACTCATCGAGTCAGTTTAAATGAAAGTAGCATTTTGAAATAATAGTTTGTTGTACATATCAATTGGCTGTTATAGATTACAGATAGGAGACCAAGTCTCTTGAACAACGGCCAACATGAATCTAATCTATTTACTCTTTCCAAACACCTAACGGCTCTCTTTTGGATCTTAAACGTAGGTACCCTATCAAGGTTCTGTCTTGATGAATTACCCCACACTAGTTAGGCCTATAGCTACAGCCTACTAGAGTAAAAGTATAGTCAAAGTACGGCACGAGCCAACAATAGCTGATGGGTAGAAAATATGAATATATTTTCTTTTAACTCACTTAAACATTAATTTCTACAAACGGTATTTGAATACATGGTTATTTTATATTGGTAGGTATGCTGCTGAACAACTCATTCAGTCCGCCTATAGATATTGAATTTCAATTGTAAGAACTCTTGGTATGTATATATATATATATATAGTGTATGACTTTTTTTAAATAGGTTTTTCTGAGAAAAATTCACACTATAAGTGCACGTCCAAATTTGAAATATACTGTAGGGCATGGGGGCTTGCTACAGTAAAATCATATGCCTCTCCCAGGTAGGCACGTCTCTCACATTCATGAACAATGTTAACTATACTGTCTGTTCGGCTGCCCCACAGTCACACTGTGGGGATTCTACAAAGCCCCATTTGAAAAGTGATGCATTGCATCTACCATGTTTTGTCCGGATTC
Source organism: Conomelus anceps (assembly GCA_948455865.1). NCBI lineage: Eukaryota > Metazoa > Arthropoda > Insecta > Hemiptera > Delphacidae > Conomelus > Conomelus anceps. The sequence continues at coordinate 6,875,365 of OX418226.1, read as the reverse complement.
TGTTGAGAGCCACCCAAGTGTGCCGGGGGAGGTCAAAACCAGGTGGCCTAGAGCACAGCCTCAGAGCATCTGGAACTTCTCGGGGTACCTCATCTCTCCATTTTCCAATCAGAGAAAAGTTTTCTCTTTTTAGGTGCTCTGCCAGCTTCACTGCTGGTCTTCTTGACTTTAGCTCCCTCAACCCTAGGTCGGGGATGTCATTGTGGATTGGGAGGTGTTGATTAGAGCATATTTTGTCATATACACGAAGGAGAGCATGTGATCTTCGGAGAGGAGGAGGTGGAATGCTACTGAGCACTGGTAACCAGTAAACTAAGAACTCTTGGTATATCTAACGTTTAATAACATGAATCTGTTGCTCTTTAATTATTTCTTGTCTGTGGTCAATATTAATTTATATAAGATTCATCATGAATTGTGCATGTTTGATCTTTTGTTTACTGTTCATTAACCTGTCATTTATTCATAATATTATGGTCAATTGTACATGTACCTTACTGCTAATGTCAAACTTATTCTCCACAATCAGACTTCTGTCTTTGTGGGGGATATTCACTGTTAAAATTATTCATTCATTTATTTTATGTATTCAAGATGTGTGAATAAATCTTATTTGATTTGATTTTTACAAATTACCGTTTGAAGCCCTGTACTTTAGTACTCAAGAAAAGCAAGCTTTTCTGTGGTAAATTTCCCCGTCTAATATATGGTAAATGTATGACACATTTCCACTATAAATTGAAGAGGTCTTTGAGTAAGGAATAAGCTTCTCTCTTGAAGATCAATTATTCATTCATTTCATTTATTGGCAGAAACATTCTTTTTACAGTATACACTGTCAGAACAGGTGCCTCATCAATTTCTTAAATTTATAATAATAATAATATCGTGTGATCTGGCTGGCTCAGGTCTGGTGTCAGAGTTATCAGGTCGCACCTGAATAAGTTCAGGGCCTCTGACGTGACTTAACGACTGTTTTTAGGCAGCCGGGACCGACAGCTAAACGTGTCCTCCGAAACACGGGAGTGGCCCGAGGTAAAATCTTTCGGTCAGAACTGGGATCGAACCCGGGACCTTTGGGCTAGCAAACCAGCACTTAACCCACTCGGCTACGGCCACTCCATTAATAATAATAATAATATAATGTTAACTATGGAATATAAATTATATATATATTTATTTATAATATACATTTTCTCATATTGATATGTCATAATTTCATTTGAAAACGACAACCTTGAATTCTGTTTATTATATGATACCTTTGTTTATTTAAATTATTTATAAGTGCAACTCATATCTGCGCACAGTTATCTCTTTGCGGATATGTTGTTTTTCCAATAATTGTTGAAATGTTGTAATTCATTACAAACTTTCTAAACTGTATAAATTGTATATGTCTTGGAATAAATTGATTGATTGATTGTTATTGATATTATTCTAATATAAAAAATCTATTATAGATGTAGTAGGTACAAGAAATTTTGAGAGCACGATTTTAGTTTGTCAAAATATTGCATTGTAATATTATTATTGGTTATTGTTCTGTGTTGTAAACAGAGGAAACATCAAGGCTCTAATGAAAAATGGATATTCCACAGCTAGACAAAAGTATATGTGGCTGTTCACTGGAAACAGGCTCAAAAATAATTGGATATTACTCAATTGTAAGTAACTGGTGTCTCTGAAATAGTTTTGCTCTTTAGAGAAATTTAAGTAATCGATTTAAATATCGAATTAGCAGTGTAGGTATTTTTTTTGTAGATTACGTCTTGGAGACTCCAGTTATGGATTAAAAGACAAACACATTGAGCGCAACTGCAATATTTATTTGCCAGCCCCAGAGGCTATACAGGTTCCCAGGTCCCCGTACACCGCCTGTTCAACTGTGCTAAATGGGTCGCGTGGTTCCCGTATACCATCTGCACGTTATATACTGTCATCTGGTAGCTAATCTAATAACTGTTTCCAGTCACACAGGCTTGTACTATTTATAGTATGAACTAGCTGACCCGACGCGCGTTGCTGCGTTCTCATAAAAAATTCTTGATTTTATTATTTGTCACCTCCCACTGAGGTTACATTTCAAATTTCAACCTTCCAGGACTATTAGGGAAGAGGTTAGTCCTAGGGCTCTTCCAGCTGATCAGAGAGGTCTCCTTCGTTGTTTTCTTACACAGTAAGACCTTACTCACCACCTCTCAATAAACATTTCAAATTTAAACCTTCCACAACTATTAGGGTAAAAGCTAGGTTTTTTTATTTTATTATTCGCCACCTCCTACTGAGAATAAATTTCAAATTTCTAGCTGCATTGGTTAACAGATGTCATCAACCCGGCATAATCACATTTCATCATACCCAATCATATGTTTCCTACATACTGCAAGGCTCCGACTGCATGGTATCCTACATGCAAAGTTTTTGCGTTCCAGACAGCGTGAATAACGCCGCTAAGGGGCCTGCCATATGATTAAAAACTGTTGACTTCTATCAGCTGTTCCTTTAAGCTGTTTGGCCGGCAAGTTCAGTAGGTTAGGTGAATGATGATTTGCAAAACACACAAACAGCTTGTCATCGAAACAGCGTGTACAGCAGATCGAAAAATTTCAAATTATTTTCCATATGATTAAAAAATCCCAGTAAGCTAGCTAGCCATGTACCCGTGCTTTGCATAGGCAAAACTTTAACCCCCTAAAATTGCAAATTTTGAAAAATCCTTTCTTATTGCACGGTGAAATCCTATAAGGATTGTTCATACGAAATTTCAAGTTCATGGGCCTAGTAGTTTTGGCTCTGCGTTGATGAGTGAGTCAGGGTATCATCCTTTTATAGATAGAGATGTATCCAATTAAATTTTCGATAGCACGCATTTCCAGCGTTTCTGAAGCTCTGGAGACCGTACTTAGAAAAGTTATTATATTTTCTGATATATTTTCCATGATGAAATACTTGATGAACAATCTAATGTCAAACCTGACACTGTATTTCAATTAAATAATTATATGATTATCACTGACTTTAACTAGAGATACTGGAGGGATGCATTTCACTTCTAAAGAGAAGCTTCTTTTTAGAAGTGAAATGTATCCCTCCAGTATCTGCGGTAAAAGTGAGTGATAATCATATATTTAATTGAAGTACAGTGTCAGTTTTGATATTAGATCATATTCCATTGGATTTTATATTTTTTTATTCTATTTCAAATTTACCAGGAGGCCTACAATATTTTGGGTGGATATATATATTTTTCAATGTAACAATCATTTCTGGATTTCTTGTTCCATGACGAACTGCGTTGTTAATATTAACTTTTTATGTGAATTCAACGACTTGCAGTCGAATTTATTTAATATATATGAATATATTTGACTGCAAGTTCAAGAATTCAAGTCTTTGAATTTACATAAAAAGTTGATAACAATCATTCCTATCTAATTGGTATGTATTATTGTATTATAGAGCAAAGCAGAAATAGCTATATATATTATTGTGAAAAATTGCCCACAAATATAGCAAAGTGGAAATTTATATTGGATTATATATAAATTATATAAATTCGTATGGCTTTTAGTGGTGGGGAGACCCTTACGGGTAGTTCCACCTCGCCGCTTTTTTAACGACTGCTTTTTTTTTTTATATGCAACCGGGACCGACGGCTTAACGTGTCCTCCGAATATTATATTATATTATATTGGATTGAATTTATTACATTGATATTTATTTTGTATGTAGCCTAAGTTGTTGAAGCATGGCAATAATATACGCTATGATTTCAATTCCCATTACTTTTCATTTCCATACACTACGCCTCCACTGTCACTAAAGAATAGAAACGATCTGCTTCTGCATGAGTGAATAATCAGTGTTCTGATTGAGATAATTATCATGGAATAGGCCTACAGTAATCATGAATGAGAGAGTGGGGAAATGATGAGGAAAGAAGAAGGAAGATTTAACAATGCTGTTGTTGAATAATTTGTTTGTACTTGGAAAGTAAATAGTCTGGACTCGATAAAAACATGATGTGTCAAGTTTTCCAGTAGAAGATAAAATTCCATAAATAGGCTATGAATTGTTATGAAAATGCTAATGATGTCATTTCGATGGTCTTCAACCAACTGCGTGCAATATTATGTGACTTTTGAGAAATAATATAAGCCTAAAAAAATCAAGTTCATCATTTGGTTTTATGCTTACAAGACCTATTTAAGGAGAGAGAAAATAGTAATATAATTTAGAACGTGTTTAATGATGAAATAACGCATAAAAAGCATTTTTAGTACCATGGCTACTTTTTACACATATTGAGCGTAGCACAGGCTGACGATCCGTACGGAAACCCGGGGATTTGTATAGCAGTTAACGTGTTAACAATTATACTATTGTTGTGAACAGGGAAAGAAGGATTTACAGCGTTATCTGCTTGTGTCAGCAAGTCTTCAGATTTTCTTCTCGACAAGATTTTTCTTTATTTTTTCATGAATAGATAATTCCAAGGTCACTTCTCTTGTATTGTTTGAGATCAGTGGTTGCCAAATTTCAGACACAACTCTTGAATTCGATTGGCTTATCTGGTAATTAATAAAGATCACAAAGAAAAAATTGCAGTACTTTATTCTAATCTAGAGAAAGTGTTATTTATTGATTAAATTGAAACTTTCAAGACTCGAGCAAATTATCATCTAATAGGCCTACGGAAAATTTGTATTGGAATCTTGCCATATCTTTTCACCTCTTCATTCACTTGATACGAGAACTTGATTTTGTTTTCTTTTTATTTATCTTTTTCTTCACATAAACACAAATTTTCACCATTAGCATCACTGCCAGCCACAGAGTTGATCCCATGCGACCATTGTATTATTTTTTCAGAATATATTACAAAAGTAGTAAAGACTTGAAATGGTTTACAGGTGAACCGAGCAGCAGTACTCATTCCAGCTTCTGCACAAATCTATGCAAAGAATAATTCTGCAGACAAAGGTGATATATGTGAGTAGGTAGCCTACCAGTGCGATAAATTTCATTCAACGTGCTGTTTTCATGACACAAAATTTCCCAGCATAAGTGAACTTTTTCGGTGTAAAAATGAAAATCTCGCTTGAGCTTGATTTTTGTCTGAAAAATATTTTTCAGTACCAGGGGCAGGAGAGGCCTATGGAAAAGATGCAGGTATCAATCGTGGTGCATGACATTTATATATGGGAAGAGCAGTCCCAAATGGTTCCCTCAACAGCTTGAACTCAATAATTATTGCAATCTAATAATTGTTAACTTTTCAAGACAATTATTAGATTCCTGGTTTTCTTGTTCCATGACGAACTGTGATGTTAATATTAACTTTTCAAGTGAATTCAACAACTTGCTGTCAAATTTTCATTAAGAATAAGTAGAATTTACTTATTACTCTATAGGCCAAACGTTTACGAATCTTTGATATCCATTTTCAGAGGCTCTGAAAATGGATCTCAAAGATTCGAAAACGTTCGGCCTACAGAGTAAGTATATTCTACTTATTATTAATGAAAATTTGACTGCAAGTCATTGAATTCACTTAAAAAGTTAATATTAACAACACAGTTCGTCATGGAACAAGAAATCCAGGAATCTAATAATTGTCTTGCCTGGAATTATAAATATAGGTCTATGGACTATGAATATAGGTCTACAGACTATGAATATAGGTCTATAGACTGCAATGACTCATTTCTAAAGTAATAAACATAGTCATTTATCATACTTATCAAAGAGATAGCCTGTACAGTATTTATCAATTCCTCATCCATTCAATCTCGCGGATCATTAAAAGTGCTTTAAAAATTATTTCTTAAAAAATGCTTTCTTTGAAATGTGATCTTTTGAAGAGCTTTTCAAAATGAGTTATTTTTCTTAAAGTTTCACTTTGTGTAAAATTGAATTTTTATTGAGCTTTTCTTTGTTTTGCTTATTTTTTGTTTTTTCTTATATGCAGATTTTCAAGTGATGTCTTTCTTTTGTTATGGGGGCCTATTCTTCAATTTATTTCTTTCCTTCAGTGATTAGTCTCACTAACGGCTCATAGATGTCATCCATATAGGAAATTCTGATGAGCAGTTGAAATAATTTTGAAATTTTTTATTTTTCAGCTGAACTTACCGTCTTTGGCATAGTACTGTTTGCATTGTTTTCCATTCCCGACATACTAATGCTTATAGGAGTCTATAAAGTGAGTGTACTTTTCAAACCAGTACTTCCTAATATTCAAAAATCACTTCAACCCTACGATTTTATCCTATATTTTTGTTCATACAATATGTACAATACAAATTACAAAGCGTTCTCTGAAAGCTTTCATGAAAGAAATTGTGGAATCTATGGCCAATTCTAAGATACAGATTCTTGCCGCTTAGTTTTTTGACACCAGATGGTGCATATGCAAGTGGCGTTGTTGAAACTACTATTGTGGGGACAACGGTGGTTCAAAACCCACCTAAGATATGGGTCCAGCATTTTTCTCATAACAAGGCTCAAACGGTCAGGTAGAACTACTTAAAAGGGTCTCTCCACCAATAATAGCATAATGCGAAAATATTACAACCTACTTGATCTTTTTTTTAATGAATGTCAGCTAATTGAACTGTGACAAATACTTAGAAAATACGTTCAAAATATGGTACAAAAAACATATACAGGCCATAAAAATTAATACTGAATCATCATTTGCCAATCATCTCATCAAAGAAAATCAATCATTCACTCATTCACTGACACACTCAAATCTAATTCTGATAATAAAACTCATTAATTAAATACTATAGAACAATGGACAATTCACAAACACACAGAAAACAATATACACAGCATGTTAAACGAGAAAAAACTTCAGATCTCACACACTATTTGACTTCTTTTTCAAAATGACAAGCCATCCCGCCTTACAAGGATCAATAACCAACAACCAACGATCTAGTCAGCACCGATGATGGTGCTGACCCTTGCGGTCCGAAATGGCCATCTGGTAGTGAGTAAAATATTTTTATTGTCTACTCAAAAATTCGACTGCATAGTCGTGCAATTACTATCTTGTAAGTTACTAGTGAAACGTGCAGTTCGTCATGGATGCCAAATTTCAAGATTTTAATGTCAGCATCTTACAATTAATTAAAGTCCTTGTACATTTTAAAGTATAATACTACATAGTTTAATAGTATAAGGCAGTGGCGGATCTAGGGGTTAATTTTTGGGTGGGAAAACTCCTGGGGGTTTAGGGGGGGAGCCTTCCCACCAAAAATTAAAAAAAATAACTGCCCAAAACTTAATTTTTACCTATTTCTGGCTGAAAGTTTTACTAATAGAAACTTAAACAATTTGTTTTTTCATCTTACTATGCACTATTTTATCTTACACAATAAATCTCAAACATCTTACTTATATGGAGGGTGAACACTCAGCAGTGAGAATTAGATTGTATTAGTTTCATATTAGTTTTTATAGTTTGTTATATTATATTGGTTATATTATATAGTAGGTTTGTTATATTATATAGTTTTTATATTAGTTTGAGAATTAGTTTTTATATTTCTAGATTGTAATTGTTGGTTTCGGTGTAAGTTAAAAATTGTAAGCCAAACACGCAGTTTTATAAGCACAAAGCACAGTTATGTATTCAAAAATCTTTTAAATAACTTAAATAACTTAATCTTTTAAATAACAGGTTTTAGACTCTTAGAACTGAATAAAATGAAATCATTCAGAGAGTTTATTTATAATTTCTTTATAAGTTTAATCTCCACTGGCCAACATTTTTAAATTGATCCAGGATTGCTTGAGGATTCTTCAATAGTTTTTCACTTTCCTCCCTTTCAATTGACAGTATGGCCAAGTTTGAAAGTCTGTTTGTCTTCATCCTTCATGGTAGATCTAAGATGCGTTTTGATTCTCTTCATTGAAGAAAAACTTCTTCCTGCACTGGCACTAGTTACCGGGGGTACAAAATTGACTTGTTCAATTATCACTACAATTAGCTCTATTGGCTTCCCCTTGGATTCGTTGAGTGTGTGTTTCACCAAACCAAGTTCATAGAATAGTTCATCACAGTTTACAAACATGTCATACTTATTTGCAAGAGCACAAAAGTTTTTTTTTCATAAAACCCTTTACTTCGAGGTTATATATTGCATCAAATGCATAAACAAAACAATCGTTAGGTTCAAATCTCCTTTTCAATTCGATTCTCGGTAATCATTCGGTCTAGTACTTCCTAAAAAAAATGTCTAATGTCATCTCAAAAATTGGGGGGGGGGGCAGTTTCCCCCCTGCCCTTGGCTAGAACCGCCACTGGTATAAGGGAAGTTTGATTTCACTATACGTCGAATCTGCAAAATAGAAACCAATCTGTCAACACAAAACAATTCAAAACATGAATAACAGTCACTATTAATAATATTATCACATTATCTAGAATGTAGCCTATTGTGATATGTTTTATAATGTTATTAATATTTTTCGAAACGTGGTGTAGGAAAACAATCATCTGTTTGATTTTAATAATTAATATAATTACCTTATGCTGTTACTCAAAACCTCATCACTTCAACTGTTTTTAAACAATTTATTCCGCATTTTTTCAGAGACGTCCTTCATTTATGCTACCTTGGATTCGCGTTCAAGAGATTTACATTTGCATTTCGGTGTTTGCATCAATTGTTTCACTTGCTGTCACGGGAGTATTAGCTTTAACCATGCTGATCTCTCACGGTGAGTATGCGTTTGTATTTAGGTTTTCCAAAAAACGTGAGTGTTATTAATATTTGTGTACAAGTGCAGTTTAGAGTTTAAATTATTCGAGAGATACTTAATTTCATGTTCCAGTCCAGACTATATAATACAGTTCAATCTATATAGGCTGGAGTACTTATTCTTTAAAAATAAAATTTGATTAATATTTGAAGTTTCACTATACTGATACCTAAACGTTCTTCAAGCACTGCAATCATGAATTATCAATGCTTTTATTTATTTATTCATTTATTATAATCAATAATTATACGTTACACCCTTCACTATAATCAACCTTTACAAGATTAAACATTTCACATAATTATTTTTCATGTGGGCTCTTATAAAATAAAATTGGATGTTATATAGATCGATAGATAGAACTTATATATGATAGAAAACAGAGAGAAATAGCTAAAAGCTAGATAAATTATAAGTCAATAAGTAATGGTCAAGATGAATTGATGCACAAAGAAATATATTTTCATATTTATTGTTATGGGTTCTATCTCTAAAATAATGCTGCCTACACTTCAAATTAACACTTTTACTTTATTAAAACAAATTATCCACAACATGCGCACTAATCAGTAATGTCACACAGTGGCGTACCGATAATGGAGCGAGTGGAGCAGTCGCTCCAGGGCGCAAGGCTCTGAGGGGCGCACCGTTCTTGAGAGAAAGTTGCCTTTTACTTACGAAAAATGTATTACTATAATGGAGGCCAAAAGGGGAAAATGCAACACAATTTTAAAAAATCGTATGTAGCCTATACATCGCTGCGCATTACTAAAAGGAACATTCATGTCAAATTAATGAAATCGGTTCATTGAATGAAAGAAATTGGTTCAATGAATGAAAGAAATTGGTTCATGAGTTTAGCCGTAAATGCTTTACTAACAGACAGAATGCATAACGGTTGAATCAAAAGTAGTAAATAGTCCAAAGTAGCAAAGCCAAAACATTTTATATTGGGTGACAAAAGGTATAACAATTTCAAGTAATTGAATGAAGACGGAATTTATTCTGAAAAAATAAATCCACTAGAAGTTCAATGGTTTTTATATTAACAAGAACAGGACTGAAATACTTCACTTTTGAATCCTACTTTCAAAATAAAAGAACATTTTTATAGGAATGACAAAATTCTAATTCTAGAAAAATAACTGCAAATAAATTGATAGAAAAATGAAAAAAATCAAAAACAAGATGTTTGGAAATTGATTAAAGTAGAATCTGGCCTGGCAAAAAATCATTCATCGGAGATTCGCATCTCTGACAAATACGGCGTAGTTAAAGGCGGGATTCTTTAAATGACCACTATATTAAAAACAGTCCAATCGGGTGGTTGAGTGTGAGACCGATTTTTTTTTTGTGGGGGGGGGGGGGCATCGTAAGACACTTCCGCTCCAGGGCGCTTGAAACCTCGGTACGCCACTGATGTCACACAAAATAAAGCAATCAGAAACAGATAAATCGATAATGTTCAGCTAATAAAGAATTTGCTATATTACTGTACAAAAATTAATCACTAACTGTTGAAAGGCCGAACAAATATTAAATAATAACTGTTCAATAATTCAAGAACAAACGTCTATAAAGAACAATTAAAGCACCTACGTGGCACAAGTCTGTCACCATATTACAATAATATCACAATATACTGTTATCACTTTCACAACAAACGTTCGTATATGAGCAGAACTGCCTCTTGTGATGTTAACGAAATTCATGCAATGAATGAAAACTAATGTTTACATGAGCATTTGCTTTATATACATTTATATTATTCTAGTAAACAGTAGAGAGATCTAAAATTTTCCATAAAATTCTAAAGTAAACAGATAAGAACCGACCAGAAATTTCTAGATGGATTGCAAGGCGAGAGGCGAACAGGGAAAGAGTAAACAAAACGTGCCATTTTTTGCTTCCGGAAGTTAGTATTGAAACAGGCAGATAACGTAAAAAATTACTGTCCTTTTTTCCTTGCATTCCATAACATTATAAACACATTTATATTAATCAATTAATTTGATTTAATTTTAAATGAATTAATCAAGTATTCGTTAATGCTATTGAATATCTATAACTTATATCATAGTCTACTACTCATAAGTATATATATTTCTATTATGTATTAAAGAGTTTTACTTTTCTATTTTTCAGGTATCACAATCTACTGTTTCCTCATTGTTTACAGCCATTATAGGAATTTAATGTCAGACACAACACCACCCTATTACCAAAAAGTATGAATCTCTAGTACTATAATAATATAGTACTATGAAACAACAATATTTCAACTTCATGGATTTTTAACCGACTTCCAACAAGGAGGTTTTCAATTCGACCTGTCTCTTTATGTTTGTACATCAATTACTCAAACACCGATTTCGATGAAACATTTTTTAATGAAAGAGCATCATTCAGCAGTGGTTTCATCCAAGTTTCGCAAGGATCGGCTCAATACCTGGCCCAATATTAAGCAAAAAGGAGCATTCTTAGGCTATATAGTTTCCACACATAACCGGCAGTCGGATAACTATAGCCGTTTACCTGTTCGATCATTGTATCATACGGAGCGATTCACACTTACCAGATTTTTTAAACAAATCATACAGTGTAAACGCCATCGGTTACTCATAGCTGGTTATGTATGGGACAAGCCTATAATGTCCTATTTTGGCCTCAGGTGAACTATACAAATTGAAAGGTAATCATTTTATAAGACGTCCGAGTCTTCAGAGAGGAATATTAACACATGGCAATTTGAATTAAGTATTTGAAAAATGTCATATTTCTGTTCAAATGAATATTGTGAATAATTTAGTTAATGTTATGGAGTAACAGGAATAGGTTTATATAGTTTCAATCGTGAGTTAGAGTAAAAAATGTTCTAAGGTCATTAATTTCAAGAAAATAATTAAATTTTTTTTAAGTTATTAATTTGTCAGTGTTGGTATACTCTAAAAATAAACCGAATTAAAATAACGAATCAAAATAAATCACTTCAATCTTCATAAGCCATTTGCCATTATATAATTTTCGAATATTCTATTTTCAATGAAGAGTTATTGTAGGATTTTACTTACCCTATTAGTTTATCAAACTTTTCTTATAGTCAGATTTCTAGTTACTTCGATCTATGTGTAATCTTAGTCATTTGCTAAATATTTCACAATGTATACAAAATCTTTTATGTTTTCAAAATTTGAGTATTAAAATAAAATAAAAATTGAAAAACGACTTCTTTGAAATGGTAATCAAAAATTAAATAAGTTACTCACAACTCTCGTACTAAAGACTCTTAAATAAAGTAGTATTTCTTCTAAACTGAGAAAATTTCAAATCCAATGTCAGTAACCTTTTGAAGTCGGTGCCAATTATTTTATGAGTTTTCTATGTTTAATACTTTGATACTTTTTAGTGAGTTGTATTTAATTTCTGATTACTATTTTATAGATGTCGGTTTCTCATTTGTTTAATTTTTTTATTTACAAAGCTTCTTCCTTTCCTGGTGACATTTCAGTTGGTTCAATAATTAAAACAGCTGTAACAAATCAATATTAAATAAGCACTAGCTTGGGTATACATTAAAATATAGAGTCCGCTCAACCAATATGTAGCCAAACACTAAGGAAAACTAGCGATCTAGCATCATAATGAATTAATACCAAATCTGAAAAATTACAACTGGTATGATTTGAATGACATACTTGATATTGATCCTGCGATCAACCTTTCTTTGATAGACTAAATAATTCTGAAATAAAATAGCAACCCAAATCAAAACTGCAACACACAAACTGAAACCTCTTGGTCAACTACTGGACTCATTACTTTAAAATAAGAGACCTTATGCACAAAAGTCTCAAAAAACGTCCGCTCAATAGCATTCTTAAACCACAATACATAAATTATCGAAACATATATAATATGATCAAACATTAAACAATGAAAGTATGATTTTTTTTTTTAGGATGAAGCCCACATAGCAGGTCTGAGACCTGTGCGTGGGTAATGAGTTGGATGATGGTGATTGATGAGTTGGACCTACAGTTTTAGGTGGGTTCCGAACCACCGGGAAGTGATTTTACAGCAGAGAGCAGTGTCTTTTTTGCTGGCCAATCTAATCTGTCACCGTTTAGAACAATAAACCTACCGTGTAAAGGAAATTCTAAGAAAGCATGGGAACGTACTAATGTTTTTCTGAATGCTAAACAAAGCAAATTTATGCCCAACATAGATTCTGAAGTTCTTAATAATCATTTTGCTCACATTGGTCAAGAATATGCTAAAGAAATTAATTGATTATGGACCTAGACAGCATATACTGATGTTCAATCTACATTTTTTCTGCCAATACATTTATTTATCTGATACTGACATAAAAGAAATAATGAACATGATAAATTTTCTTAAACGTAACTCAACTCCTAGATTACACTATTTAAGTACCTCTTGTTTAAAAAAAATTGCTCCTTACATTACAGAACCTTTTAAACATATTATAAATAAATGCTTTCATATATGGGTCATTTTCAAGCACAATTCAAAGTCGCTAACATTGTTTGTCTTCATAAATCAGGTGATCCAACAAATCCTAAAAATTACTGACCAATTAGCCTTATAAATAATTTAGCTAAAGTAATGGAAACGATCATTAAAGTGAGACATATTATGTTATTTATCTGAGAATATTCAACATCATTAATGAAAATCAGTACATTCCAATTTGGAAAATCAACTGAAGATGAAATAACAAAACTTTTAAGTGTTCTAAAAAAAACTTTGATATCAGAATTAAAAACTTTGTTAACTTCCCTAGTTCTAACGAAAGCCTTTGATGCCATCTCTCAATCAAGACTACGGTATCACAAAAGATAGAATACCAAAGAATTTCACTAAAATTGTTCAATAGTTACCTGACATCGTTCACAAATATTAACCATAAATTACATAAGTGAAAAAATATGACTGATATGAGTACAGTAGCGTGGCGAAATTTTTTTTAATGTGGGGGGCGGTTTTCGGAGATTTCGGGGCCCTTCCGGTGGGTCTGGTGGGAGTAATCGCGGTCCAGAGCGCCTCCCCCGAAAATTTTTCTGTTAATAGTCCCTCTGAAATCTTATTTTAAGAGATTCTAGACTCATTTTTTCTTTCTTTGTAGTGGCGAAGGTGATATTGTGGAAGGTATCCATAATGAAGAATAAGACGAAATTGTCACAACCACATTTATTAAGACTTTGAGAAACTAGTTTCGGTTGTTATACCATTATAAACTAGTTTCTCAAAGCTTTAATAAATGTGGTTGTGACAGTTTCGTCTTATTTATTCATCCTAAACTCATGTCTAGAAAAGCTTAAATCCATTCATTTTAGTCCACATTATAGGAAAATTTTGGTAATGTAGATGCTGGGAACTTCATTTCAAAAATAGTAATTTAAAAAAAAAAATTATTAAATATTTTCTTTCATGATTCTTTTGCTTAAGAACTCAAACCCACTTATCGTATATTGTTAGTTCATTGATTAGTTGTGAACCAATTATAATGTATAAAATATGAAAATACTACCTACTTTTATGGAACCAATTCAACAAGTAATAGTATCTAATATTAAAACTGACACTGTATTTCACTTTTAAATAATGTTTTACTCACATATATTGGAGATGCTTGAGGAATGCATTTCACTTCTGAAAAGAAGCTTCGAAAGCTTCTTTTCAGAAGTGAAATGCATTCCTCAAGCATCTCCAATATATGTGAGTAAAACATTATTTAAAAGTGAAATACAGTGTCAGTTTTAATATTAGATTGTTCATTAAGTATTTCGTCATGGAAAACATCACAGAAGTAATAGTAGTTATAAATTATTATTACAACTAGGGACTTCCAGAAATCTTTTGTGGCTCGGGGCAGTGTTTTGGCCCCCACCCCTCCACCCTAAATACAAATTTTCAAAACAGTGACACGGTTTTCCAACTAGCATTAATTAAGTCTTCCAGCTATGTCTAGTTGCACTGTGCTCAAAAGTATCTGTGCAACTAATTTAAATTGTTAAATCAAAAAGAATTCTACTATAAATATGTAGTTTTTCCAATTTATTTTCATCTATTACTTTACATTACTACATGTTCTTTTATCAAAAATCGAGGATCTATTCAAACGATATTTTATATATATATATATATATATATATATATATATATATATATATATATATATATTAACATCACAGATTGGTACGGATCAAGAGATTCAAGAATGAAATTTGATAGTGTTCAACTGACTCATCTTCAATTCTTATATTAAGTTATAGCCTACTCCACTTCCTGTATTACATAATTTAATCGAAAAAATAACAGAAAATACTTTGGCACTCTGTATTACTGACTATTAATAGTGTATAACACTTTTATCCAAAAACTTTACAAGCACTGCAATCATATCACCACCTCAATACTGCACCTAGGAAACTGAAAAACTGTTGATTTTTAAATATTTATATCAAATGTCAAGGATGCTTCCTCTTTGATGTGAAACAACTTGATACCTTATTTCATAAATGTTATTATATATCCTAATTCATGTTAACAGATCAATAATTATCTTACACTGAAGAGAAAATCAACCTTTGAATTTGGGGTTTCATAGATTGCAATATTCGATTTTGAATTTCTCCATTTATTGTTTGATACTGTATCAATCTTACTTTTTTCATTTCCTATTTCCAGGTATCAACCTTTATTGTGTCCTACTTGTGTCCAGCCATTACCAGGATTTAACATCTGGATCACTCACAACTTATAATTGCTGATCACCTCTGCCAATAAATTAAGATGAACTTTATAAGCATTTTCCTGGTCGTGAAATATGGTACTCACTTTGATACATCGCCACTGAATTTGTTTCACTTGCTATGGAAAAACAATAATATTTTTATTACCGTATATTAGTCTTCACAATATTTTGCTATTTACTCAAGCTTCAACAATATCAGGCAGAATTGACAAGTTAATCAGTAAATTTTACTTTTTTGCTTTCATAATATTATCAGTGATATTTAGCTATAAGGTACTCATCAATGGTGGGTGGGGGTTGTCTGGGGGATGGGAGGATCCGGATTTTTTTTTAATTTAGTGGTGTAAAATGCTAATCTCGACAACTTGGGCTCTAAAGTTCAAAAGAAATTTTCGAAAAATTACTACCCAAGAACCTAGGTGTCCAGGTTTGAAATGATAAGGTTTGATATACTAATATCTGTGGCTATTATGAGTCAAAACCCTTGAATTGAAACTAACCATACGTAACTTATGTACTGAGTCTCAAAATTCATAGAATGATAATAAATTGCATTTCAAGTTTATAAAAATACAACTCAAATAAACATGAAGAAAGCATACCTTTTCATAATATACCTTTTTATAAGTTTCCTATAATATGTCATTAGCCCAAAACGCACCCAACCCAAGTTCATGAAATCAGAATTTTTTATCATAACACACCGATTTTACACGCTTGCATAGAACTTGCATTTATTTGTGTGGTTTCATTAATAAAATCCCGATTTCATGAATGCGTTTAGGCTAGTGGGTTATACTGAATTTTAATTTCAAAACTAAATTCTCTACAAAATGAGTTTATTCTAAAAGGTGATTTATCAATAATTAATAAAGTTAATCCACTTCAAACTTGAAAAATTGCGATTTATTTAATGTAATATTTCAATTTATGGTAGTTACACTTTTCTAACATGTTTTATTCGATTTCGCAGCTCATTTTAAATCAAAATTATCAATTCGAGCACCTAAATAAAGAATATAGAAGTTTCTATATGAGTAAATATATTTGTACTATATATGCTGACTAGACTCAAACTATTTTTTTATAAATTAAGTTCTAAGCTTAGTTGCAAACTGGCCACATGTACTGGAGGTAGTGGCCAGTTAATTTCCCGTTTTTTTTTTGCAAAATTTGTATTATATGTTTTTTAAGGTTGGAAATAAAATTCATTATTCATTATTCATATTTGATCAATACATTAATCTGACTACAACTGTAGCTTTATTCTATTACACAATCAGGGTTTCTGTATTCTGTTCGTTATAATACAACAATACAGATAGAACCCTTCGGATTTAATAAGTCCTTATCTATTATTTATTTGAGAATTTTTTATTTATGAAATTTCGGGTGGGGCCTGGGCCCCATGCCCCACCCCCCTGGCTACGCCACTGCCTCCAGTATCTTCAGTATAAGGGAGTGAAAATCGTATATATAATAGAAATACAGTGACAGTTTTGATATTAGATTGTTCATCAAGTATTTCGTCATGGAAAACATAACAGATTGAAATAAGAGTTCACGAATATACAAGAATCACAATAACATCAAAACCAAAAATTGATAACGTGCATACAAATATAGATAACTGTTGAACTAGAAAAAGTGATTCGAAACTATCTGACGAGTTGTCAAATATTGTTGATAGTTTGAATAATAAAAGCACTGTAGGGATGGTTGCGGTATCCAGCGAAATCCTAACGAACATGGAGATCAATTATTAGACCCATTGTTGATTCATCTGATCAATCTTTCATTAGAACAAGCCGTTTTTCCAGAGAATTTGAAAGAGAGGCAGATCTTGCCAATTTTCAAAAATGGCCCATTAGTATTCTAAATATAACTACCTACAATTAGTACATTTTTTGAAAAAGTTGTTACAAATTGGTTACTTTATTTGTACCTTCAAGAAACTAACTTCATCTGTGATGAACAGTATGGCTTCCAGAATGGAAAATCAACAAACACAGCCATAATTTCCCTAGTTGAAAGACTCTCTGCTGTAAAATCACTTCCCGGTGGTTCGGAACTCACCTAAAAATGTAGGTCCAACTCATCAATCACCATCATCCAACTCATTACCCACGCACAGGTCTCCATCCTATGTGGGCTTCATCGCTTCATCGTTCAAAAAAATACAATAGTTACTGTGATGAGGGGGGTGGGGGGGGGGGGGGTAAGTGAAGATCCGGCAGTCTTCTTAGATCTATCAAAAGCATATTTTTTCGGAGGATGAAGCCCATATAGGTCTGATACCTGTGCGTGGGTAATGAATTGGATGATGGTGATTGATGAATTGGACCTATAGTTTTAGATGGGTTCCAAACCACCGGGAAGTGATTTTACAGCATAGAATTGCTTGTGATTTTGTTAATCAGGGAACGTTATTGGAAATACTGCAAAATTTAAGCATGAATGGAGTTGAAGTGGAATGGTTTGGATCAGATCTTATTGGCAGAAACTAGTGTGTGTAGAACTTAATACAGTAGTTGGGAGTAGTATGGTAAAGAATAAATCTGATAAATTTGAGATCTAAGCTCCTTAAATCGCTTAGTATAATAGCTTATTTGAACAGAAACCTAGTTATATTGGTAGGAAACTCTACATAGAGCTAGCGCAGTTTCCAAAATGTCTTGGAGGTATTGAAGTATTTAAAAAATGATTGAGAATTAATTTATTATTTGATAAAGCTTTTTATAGTGTACAAGAGTTTCTTTCACATCAAAATTGAGCCTTGCCATAACTAATTAAAATTGTAATAAATTGTGAAATATCTCATAGTAGAATTCAGAAAATCACAGTGTGAATAATCATTTCACGATTATTGCTCTAGAATTTTATCCTCTTCCGTGAATTGCCGAAATATGGCATTTTGGCCGACATCTTGTGATGCAAGTGTTTTTTGGGGTGCCAAAAGTTCAGATTCGGATTCATTGCTTAAAAATAGGCTACATAAATCCGTTGAAAACAAACTGCTATTTGTTTCTCCTGACCAAAGTACTTTTGGGTACTGGACTATAATGGACATCAAGAGAGATAATTAGTCAAAAAATATTCAAGGATACATGGGTCAATTATTATTTGAAATAAAAATCGTTTCGAAAATTAAGTCAACAATCATAAACATTATTAATTATTTTTCTTTGTAGTGGCGAAGGCGATATTGTGGAAGGTATCCATAATGAATAATAAGACGAAATTGTCACAACCACATTTTTTAAAAATATGTTTCGGTTCAACACTGCTTTCAGAGATATTGTAGAACTGTTTCATGATTGAATAATAACACAGATATTGTCAATTTCTACTAGTTTTTAATATGCAAAACCAGGTTTCAATGCTCATGGTATCATGTTTCGGTTGCTATACCATTATCAATCTCAATACCATTATGAATCTCAATACCATTATGAATCTCAATACCATTATCAATTGAGATACATAGTTTCTCAATATTTTTTGTGACAATTTCGTCTTATTATTCATTATTATTAATTATTATTTGAAATAAAACTGTCAAAATGAAAAATCATAAACTACATTGTATTATCAAAAAATGAACTTGTTCAAGATAAAAACGCGCTATTCAAAGGAATGCAAAAAAAAAGCAGGCCTAAAAATGAGATATTATGAGTAACTTCCTTTCTAAGTTTAACCACAGATAAATAAAAAGATATGAAGTTATTTTCACTTTTGTGAGCTAGAACTCTACAATAACTGGCGGATGTAATGTGCACTGATAAAATTGCATAGTCTGAAATCATCCCTTCCATTCTCGTATATGGAAAGCAAATATGCAATCTGTTTTCACGCAGCTTAGTGCCTACTTGAGTTGTATTTATTGTCGTATCCTTAGTAGGCTATTAGATGCTGACTAAGCATTAAGTATTGAAAACATTCAATAAACGCTATTCTTCAAGGAAAACTCCATGCAATAAAAAGTATTGCATAATCTAGTATATTTATTACCAGGTGAGTAATTATTTAAATGATATTTTATTATGACTTAAACTGTTTATTATGACTTAAACTGTTACCGTACAGTATCCTTCTCTATTATCATCTCTAAAATAGTATTTTATTATTATTAAAATAATACGGTATTTAATATCACTGGAAGGGTGTTTGGCCCAGCGCTGGAGCTCAGCTTTGTTGAAGAATGTTAATTTAGCTTTTTATTATTTATTTTACCTGGCCAACTCATTCTAGTTCTTATTTTCCTTTTTAAGTGAATTCAACAACTTGCAGTTAAATATTTATTAAGAATAAATAGAATTTACTTACTCTGTAAGCCGAGCGTTTTCGAATCTTGGAGATCCATTTTCAGAGGCGTCCTTCTTGACCAAAAATGTTTTTCAAACGTTTTTGATTCGAAAAATTTCGGCCTACAGAGTAAGTAAATTTCACTTATTCTTCATAAAAATTTGACTGCACGTCGTTGAATTCACTTAAAAATTTAATATTAACAACGCAGTTCGCCATGGAACAAGAAATCCAGGAATGTTATTTTCCATGTGCTGTACATCCCATTCTGCTTTGCGTCAATAAATTTATTTATTGAATGTTTAAGGCGTTTCTTTCTTATTATTTCAACTTTAGATTTCTTTTTTCAATGAATGGCAGAAAGCTACATTTGTGTCATATTTCTCACTTCCTTATTTGGATTGATGTCTTATAGTCTTGTTGGAATCTAATCTACTGGTCTGAAAAATCTTCCTTTAACAAATATTTATTTATTATGTATTTAATTACGTATTTATACTTTTTAGAAAACCATTCTTCCTCTGTTTTTTTTTATTCATCTAATCTATGAGAGGATTTGGAGTAGGTATCTTTGGTATATCTGCCCTGCACGTTATTGGGAATTATATAGGTTGTAAAGACATTGTACTTATTTAAATGAATTGTTCAGCTCCTCTGTCATAGTATGTGATCTTAGAATCGTAGTTCTAAGCTTTAAAAGCTTTTGAACAGCTAGTGTATGAATGAATCCACCAATCAATAATTATTACCTTTATTAACTTTTCAAGTGAATACTACGGTATTAACTTTTTAAGTGGATAATTATTCTGTATGCCGAACGTTTTTGAATCTTTTCAAAAGATTTTAAAACGTTTGGCCTACAGAGTAAGTAAAATATACTACTTATTCTTAATAAAAATTTCACTGCAAGTCGTTGAATTCACTTGAGAAGTTAATATTAACAACGCAGTTCGTCATGGAACAAGAAATCCAGGAATTCAATAATTATTACATTGGAATATTTGTTGTCAGTGGCCTTAAATTTCAAAAGTGTTAAATTGAAATATTTATATAAATTCTTGAATTTCTTGATCCATAACGATCTGCGTTGTTGATACTAACTTTAAAGGTAAATTTAACTACTTGCAACCAATTTTAATTGAGTGTACAATACAATAAAATAATGAGCTCAAGAAAACTGCTACAAACACGACCTAATTGACAAACTCAATCATAAAATAACAACACCAATACCACCGACAAAAATTTAATTTCAATGACGTACATTAATCCACAATCAAACAGGCTAGCAAAAATCTTTATCAAGCCAGCCCACCATCGCATCCAGAACAAAAAACAAAATAAAAAATGCACTTGCATACAAAACCACACTGAACACAAGCAAATACTACAAATACTTACTCCCAGGGATCTACAAAAACTGAACTGCTCTGATTGTAACAAATTTTACATAGAACAAACAGGCCGCGCATTCAAACAACGATACAAAGAGCATTCACAAGCATTAACTACAAAAACTGAAGCGACCTTCGCCGACCACATCATTCAAACTGGATACACTTTTACTGATATCACTACCAACCTACACATTCTACATACTAAACCTAAAGGACACGAACTCAATAGCTTGGAACAATTTGAAATATACAAACACACCACACACAATAAACAAAACATCCTCAATGAACAATTAAATTTCAATGAACTTTTTATTGTAAATTTAACGACTTGCAGTCAGCTTTAAATTGTAAATATATATAATAATGTACTCACATTTCGGCGAACGTTTTCGAGTGATGGAAACTCATCTTCATGGCCTTTCGGCCAAGTGTGAGTACATTATTATATATTCACAATTTAAAACTGACTGCAAGTCGTTAAATTTACAATAAAAAGTCAAGGTTTAATGCAGATCGTTATGGAACAAGAAATCCAAGAATTAAATTTTAAATCACACAAACATTTGAACACAATTTACAAAAACCACAATAATTCTTCTCTCCAAAAACTGACGAACAAGGAAGCAGTTGAAAATGAATCAGTTCGAAAACGATTCAGCCTACGTGAGTAAATATTTCATCTATTCTCAATTAAAATTAACTACAGGTCGTTAAATTTACCATGAAAAGCTTATATAAACTCGAAGGAAGTTCAGTAGTTTATTTGTGTTCTTCAATGTATCCTAGTTTATGTCCCCTACATATTAAATAATTTTTAATAACAAAAATGAATTAATTCGTTGTAATATCAGAGATAATGTTAATGATAAATCATTGTTTTGTGATCTGAAAAGGTAAATTTTTCAACTGAACGAAGATATGGGCTTGCTACGCTTGGAGCAAAGTTTATGTGGCTGCTCTCTAGAAGTTGGCTCGAAGATATTGGGTTGGTTCCATTTGGTGAGTTATTCTGTAGGCTAACTTTGTAGTGGCGAAGGTGATATTGTGAAGGATATCCATAATTAATAATAATACTTGAAGTTGTCACAACCACATTTTTATTGAAAACAGTGAGATACTAGTCTACTACTAGAGTACTTTCTTGTTTGTAAACGATAATCAACTAGGACAGGAAGAAAACATTGCATTTCTAGGAGTTTTGTTGGATAGACGATTGACCTGGGCTCCATACATTAAGAAAATAATATGTTGTAAAATTTCATCTGGGGTATTTGTCCTGCGACAGCTTGCTAGATTGAATGACAAAAAGTATAAAATATTTATGTATGAACATTTCAATGTCTTGCAACTATTAGGACTAGTCGGAAGAAAGAAATTGAATATAGGCTATATTATATAGAAAACACATTAGAAAAAAACAAAATATGGCTGCTTTGCGTTCTTCCACTGCGGTTTGACTGTGATTTTCAATATTATTTCATAATTTGCAATAGTTTTCTTTCTCTATTTACTAATACAGGTAATATTTACATGTTTAATTTACTATTTTAATTTGGCAGCTTTGGTGGCGCGCTTATCTGTGATTAGATAAGACTCTGGATTGTTTCCTATTTCTTCAGTCCTGAGTTCGAATCTCATTCAATCATGGATGTTTCTCATCTTTCACACATTCACCTCATTGTCCACACACAAATCTAAAGACTTATGTGAGCAACATCCAATCAGTTTCAGTCTCCAATCTTCATAATTAATAGTGTTTGAATGTACCCTACTGTATATAATTATTATTATTTTTATTTAATGAAAAGAAATAGTTCATTCTTGAAACCAAACGACGGTAATATTATAGAGTCTGTACACACCTTTAAGCAGGGTCTACATGCTAGGACTTATTCTAGGTTTTAACTGTACCGTCATATAGAAATATTTAAAAAACAATTGAAGAAATATTTAGTTGATAAAGCTTTTTATAGTGTACAAGAGTTCCTTTCACATCAAAATTGAGCCTCACCTCAACTAATTGAAGTAATTGTGGTATCTGGTGTATAATATTGTTGATCTGACTTGTCTTATACTCCTTAACTGGAGTCTCCAAGACGTAATCTACAAAAAAAAAAAAAAACCGTGAAAACGTATCAGTTAAAAGGTTGGGTGTGGACCATAAAAATGAAGTTTTGCGCGAACTGAATGAAGACGACAGTTATCTCGCAGAACTGATGGCAAATACATTATTTTAACTGACGGTTTAGCTGACCTTTGACAAGTCCTGACATGTAGACACTTATTGCGTTTTAACTGTCAGTTTCTCCGCAGTTTTCAACAACTTCTCGTTGCGTAGGTTCTAGCTTCGCTCTACTCTTTTATTATTATTATTATTATTATTATTTTATAAGATATCTTTTTTATAATTATTGGCGATAACTTTGTTAATAAATTGCAATATAATAAAAACTTTAAAAACACTTTCAAGCGGAAATTGAGACCCACGTTATGGCGTGACGGCCATTTCACTCTGATGTTAAGAGCATCGTCATACGACTCACAGTACACTCGTTCTCTTGTGTGCTGTGGGTCGTCTGACGATGCTCTTAACATCAGAGTGAAACAGCCGTCATGCCATAACGTGAGTCACAATTTTCACTTGAAAGTGTTCTTTAAGTTTTTATTAGACTATATATTAGTGGAAACAAGATGGATCTTCATAAAAAGCAATATGTTTCGCAGTCCAAACGTAGATAATTACGCCAATCTTCGTTTTCATCTCACAATTCTCATAGCAATACATGAGAAAATAGTTTTCTTCTCAACAACCATTCCCCACACCAACTTGTACGATAAACCCTCCCTTTTTTCTTCAGAAACAAAAGAAACGTTGCAAGAAGTAGTCGTTTTTTCATGATTGAAGACAAACTGAACACCTGCGTTAAAACGTAATGGTGTGGACACAAGTTTTCATAACTTCTTAACTGAAGTTTTGACTGACAATTAAGTCATAGCGCAAATCCTTGTGTGTAGACCTTGCTTTTAGTTATGGGGTACAGTGTTGCCAAGCTGCACAGTACGGTAGCCGAGCAAGTCCAGCCAAGCGGCCATGTTTTCAAACTGCGCAATCTAAACGAAAAAATGGCATAAGCGCGCTCGAATTCCCACATGAAATAGCATTTCTATAAGACTCTCTACTGCAATTTTAAGGTTAAAAGTGTATAATATAATAAATCTGTGATTTTTGCAGAGCTCAAAAAACTGTAACTATTATCGATTTTACAGATTATTAAAGCCATTGTGACCTTTATATTGATTATCGGTAGTTTCATCGTGATTTATGGGATGGCTCAACTGCCATCGAATTCACATGAGACAGAAAAAGCTGTACTAACAGGTAAGTTGATTTTATGGGCTATGAACAGCATCATAATGATCAAGCCAACACTACTCTTCACTTAACACAGAAGTTCATCTCATTTTTTGCTCAGCTTGACACAAAAAATAGTACCTAATTTTGAACTTGTAATCTGTAAACTTGTAGAGAAATTCAAATGAAGTCACTGAATCTATCACGAAATCATATCATCTATCGATGAAACTCATAAAACTCAATCTATCATTAATTATTAAATCATTGATTCATACCATTCTTTGGAATTTCACCGTCAAGTTTCTATCCTGAGCGTCATGTCTCAGTTACATTGAAATCGATATGATGTGACTGCCAAAAAAGTAGTTTCTCATAAGTTCAAAATAAATAATATCAGACTATGTAGTTGTGACATCAAATCTTCGTTCTTAAGTAACTAGTTAATTGAATGATATTATTTTCCAATGTGTATTAACATGTATTTTTTATAATGTGTATTAATTGGATCAATGATTGGTTTTTAGGGGTTTCACCGTTGAGTTTCTATCCTGAGCGCTATGTCTGAGTTTTATTGAAATCGATATGACTATGACATGCTTGCCAAAACAGTCTTTTCTCATAGGTTTTAATTTAATTATGTGTAGTTGTGACATCAAATCTTTGTTGCTAAGTACCTATTTAATTGTAAAATATTTTTTTCCAATGTGTATTAAAATGTATTGTTATGGGTTCTATGTCTATAATAACGCTGGAAACACTTAAATTTATCACTCACACTTTATTAACACAAATTATCCACAACACACACTGATCAGTAATGTCTTACACAAAATAATGTAATCGGAAGCAAATAGATCGATATTGTTCAACTGATAAAGAGTTTTCAATATTACTGTACAAAAATCAATCACTAAATGTCATAAGGCTGATCTAATATTAAATAATAACTGTCTAATAAACTATTCAAGAGGAACGTCTAAAAAGAACAATTAAACTTACGTAGCACAACCATAATACAATAATAGGTAAAATAATTATCACTACAGACAACAAAAGTTCATTACACGGTTTGTAATAGCGCCAACGGGTTTGCACTGTCTGTATTAATGGAAACGGGAACTGTCACTACGGTACTGCCACTAACTTATCAACGTAGAACAACAACTGAACTGATTTTATAAAAGTCTCTCTCTTTTATACATTTTTCTATAATCTAGATATCTCTCCATTTTTCTATCAACTTCTACCGAATTCTAAAATAAACAATCAAGGACCCTCGCACCTTCTAGAATATTTGATAAGATTCCATTAAATTCTAATTAAACACCTAGAATATTCTACAAAGTTAAAAGCAAACATCATAAAAGTGTCAAAAGAAGAGTAATTAATTGCTTTGTCCAGAGACTTGTTGACACAAGCGATAACGCTGTAAACCCTTCTTTCCGTTCACAACAGTATTATGTTTATTAAATGTATAATTATGGAGTAATATATCTTGTTCTTTCATTTTTCAGGCTTGCTCATAGTATTCATAATAATAGTGGTGATCGCCGCATTTTCTGCTTTGTTTGACATTCTTCTGCTTATCGGAATTTACAAAGTAAGTGCTATTCTACATCTTCCTCCAGTTTTTCTTTATGTTCCAAGAAAAGTTACAATTTCTACTCTTTACTACGAGAAAATTACTTTTAACTAGAGTTATAATTTTTAATTTTTTTAAATAAGTTTCCTATATTTTTCTTTATAGCTCTAAATGTGATTGTAACTCTCTTCCTTTTGATTCAATTTCATTTCATTATTTCTTTATTCATTTTATACACAAGTTTGTACATTGAAAAGTGTCAAAGTATAAAATACATTTTAGAAAATATATAAATAAAAATTTTCAAGAGTTTAACAACTTCTAGGCTGCTATTTATAACACAACTAACAACTAATATTATAACCATTAGAGTTACAGTTACTACATCTAATAAATACAATAATTTTTATGTTAAAGTCAATTACCAACATGGGAAATTTTCTTCTATATTATAGAGGATTCTCTTCGTCAAATATTCTTTCAATTGACTTTTTAATTTATTAAAATTTAATTCTTTTGGGATGTGAAGGGGCAAATGATTATAGAACTTGGCCCCAACGTAAAAGACCTTCTTAAGATAAAACTCAAGATTATGCCTATTTAAGTAAAGCTTGTCTCTATTTCTTGAATTATAATCATGATTGTGCTCCTGCTTTAAAATACGTTCAAGTTTTTCCTTCACACACAGAACCGTTTCAAACAAGATTAAATTTGCCAACAAAAATACACTGTTCTCTGCTGTAAAATCACTTCCCGGTGGTTCGGAACCCACCTAAAACTGTAGGTCCAACTCATCAATCGCTATCATCCAACTTATCACCCACGCACAGGTCTCAGACCTATATGGGCTTCATCCTCAAAAAAAAAAACACAGAGGCTATACACTGTCACAATATTCAATGAGACAACAATGTTCTTTAACTGCTTCTCTGTAACCCAAGTGTAAAATTAATCTTATTGCTTTTTTTGCATTATTAATATTGAGTACATATTTCTGTTTGAGGTGGCTAAATAAAGGCTTATGCCAAAAGAGATTATTGAATGTATGTAGGTAAAATATATAGATATTTTTATATAATACATTTTTTTAAGAGCATAAAGACCACTTGATATTCTTGATAATATAGTTGTAACATGAGCTGTCCAATTCAGATGTTGATCAATTTTTAAACCTAGAAACGTGGAAGAGCTGGACTGAGATTTTGTTTTGTTATCTAATTTTGTTATGGGATTAAATGAACTTCTCTGCTGTGTGAATGTTAAAAAATATGTTTTCGTAATGTTTATTATCAGATTATTTTCCTTTAAATGCTTTGCCAAAGTGGACAGGTTTGATTGTGATACCGGTTGAATTTCTTCTTGGGATTTTGTTGATATTTTAAAATTTGCATCGTCAGCATACTTTAAAGTCAGTTCCCTGTTACAGTCAAGCTGTGGCATACCTTTTAAATAACAAATGAAAAGAATATGACCTAAGATTATAGGACCCATTGCTTGGGCAATCTTGTTGAATTTGGCCTAAACATATAGTAGGTTATTATCTAAGGTACCTAGGTTATGGCAAATCTCAAATTCGTTTGGCTCTGATACAGTTTACAATAGATTATCCAAATTTATAGACAAAAGATTGTCTGATTGGTCTATATGAGTCGTTTTTATGGTGCCAGTAGCATTGCTGCCACAAAATTAAATTCCAGGCAGTAAATTTAGGAAATTTTCAACTTGTGCAGTGATTACTTAGTTTTGGAAATTACACAAAATATGAAGGTGGTGAAAATAATAAATAATAATTGCTCAAATAATATGTAGCGCTACATAAACAGTAGTATTTCAACTATCTATGTGTGTTAGCACTTAAATATGAGTTCGACCTACAGTTTTAGGTGGGTTCCGAACCACCGGGAAGTGATTTTAGAGCAGAGAACAGAGTCTTTTTTGCAGGCCAATCCAATCGGTCCAATGAATAGATGAACCTTTTCCTATAATAATCCATATAAATTTGAAGGATCTCAGGTCGATTATAGGTTTTACATTCTTATGTGTCTAGCTCTGCGCAACTATTGTCTGAGAAATTTCAATACTATTACAGTGAACAGCTTGAATAGTAGAACATACAACAGTAGAAGATTATTACAAAAAAACGGGGTTCTTTTAATTTTTCAGAGACGACCATCATTTATGCTTCCTTGGCTCGTCGTTGAGGTGATTTTCATTATTGGTTTAGTTACTTCCTTGTTTAAACCAACCAAAGGTGCTGTGTTAGAACATATAGGAGGTACCATAGTCGGCATCTGTGAGTATGAAAATAATAATAAAATAATAATAACTTAATAGTACTTTATTAGATTCATATACATAAATATAAGATCTTGTCATTTGTTTAGTTCATAAATACAAACACAACTAAATAAAGTTATCACTGGAAGCTAAGACAAGGTATAAGAATGGCTATCTAAAATCTAATATCACAGATAGAGTTCATGTATTCGTCCAATGAATAGAATGGCCATTCCACTAACCAATTGAATAATTCTTTTTAAACCATTAATTGGAGCGTGTTTGGCTTCCACAGGAAGTCTATTAAATATATTAATTCCATTCACAAAGCATATTTTATAAGTCATGTCTGTTCTGCATCTTGGTAAATTCGGCATCTGACTGAATCGAGTGTTGAAGCCGTGCACCTGGCAGCGTTGAACATAAGAAGACATGTTCTTTTTAATAAAAATAACTAAAAACAATATATATATATATATATATATATATATATATATATATATATATATATATATATATATATATATATATATATATAAGTTATCTAGTGGCTTCCTGCAGACCATCAGCTATTCCCACGAATTATTGTAGAACCAGTATTATCATAGTATAGGCAATTCATTGTATTTTTTATTAGTTCTGATCCAGCTAGCATCGCGGACGGTTCTTCAAGTACACTTGTATTTGATGTTATATTGTATTAAATAAAAAGAAATTCATTTTTTAAAAAGAGTTTCAGTCACTTTAATACTTTGACTTATATATATTAACATCGAAGATCGGTATGTGGATCAAGAGATTCAAGAATGAAATTTTATTGTGTTGGACTGACTCATCTTCAATTCTTATATTAAGTTATAGCAAAGACAATTATAAAGACGATTACATTATAATTGTCTTTAGTTATAGCCTACTCCACCTCCTGTATTACATAATGTAGTCCAAAAAATAACAGGAAATACTTTGGTACTCAGTATTACTGACTATTAATAGTGTATAACACTTTTATCCAAAAACTTTACAAGCACTGCAATCATATCACCACCTCAATACTGCACCTAGAAAACTGAAAAACTGTTGATTTTAAAATATTTATATCAAATGTTGAAGATGCTTCCTATTTGATGTGAAACAACTGGATATCTCATAAATATTATTATATATCCTAATTCATGTCAACAGATCAATAATCCCCTTACACTCTGGAGAAAAACTGAACCTTTAAACTTGGGATTTCATAGATTGCGACATTCATATTTTGAATTTCTCCATTTTTTTTTATTGCTGATGATGCCCATATGAGTCCGAGATTTGTGCGTGGGTAATGAGGTGAATGATTACACATAAATGCCTGACGATGGAGCGGGATTCGAGCCCACGACCACTAAAACGACAGCAAGCTGAAGTTGCAACGCCCCAACCAACTGCGCTAAGCGGCCCGCCGTTATTGTTTGATACTGTATCAATCTCACTTTTTTTCATTTCCTCTTTCCAGGTATCAACCTTTATTGTGTCATGATTGTGTCCAGCCATTACCAGGATTTAACATCTGGATCACTCACAACTTATAATTGCTAATCACGTGCCATTAAATTAAGATGAACTTCATAAGCATTTTCCTGGCCGTGAAATACTCACTTTGATACACCGCCACTGAATTTGCTTTACTTGCTATGGAACAACAATCATTATTTTTATTACCATAGTCTTCACAATATTTTGCTATTTACTCAAGCTTCAACCATATTGACAAGTTAACAGTAAATTTAAAATGTTTGTTGTCATAATTATTATCAGTTATATTTAGCTATAAGGTACTCATTTTGAATTGCAATAGAATCTATCTTACTCTTTGGTATTATAATTATGATAATTCCACCTGGATGACGCATGAAGAGATTCGGGTAGATATGTTTTATTGATACATATTTTGATGAGCATACAAACATTTAGAAATATTAAAATTAGTGTTAATTTTTTTAAATTATGACAGCTTTATTTATGAGCATGTTATTTATGATTCAAGTAGACTAGCTTAATGCATATTTTCGTACATCTATCAATAATGTATGCTTTGGAATAATTTCAACTGTCTAAATACAGTGAAACCATATAAATATTCAATGATTTTATAAATATAATATTGTGCTTGAAATAAGTTCATTAAATAATAATCAGTACGTCTGAAACAAATTTTTCATGATTTCCACACATATCTCCATGTATCAAGAGTAACTCATAATAATACTTGGTCATAATGTTCATAACGTTTTGTTAATGAAAAGTAGGATACTGTAATATTTTTTCAAAAGATGGAATAATGAGAATAATATGTATCATGTAGGAAGTTTAGATGAAATCAATGAATGCTGACAAAACGGGATTGTATTTTTTTTTTTTTTTTTTTTTTTTTTTTTGGTCAGTAGGCTACCAGCAGCGTTCTCAACATGAAATATTCTCAATCTAATATCAAAACTGACACTGTATTCCAATTAAGTATATGATTTTCACTCACTTTTACTGGAGATACTGGAGGGATGCATTTCACTTCTGAAAAGAAGCTTCATCAGCCTGCCGCCTCTTTAGACGCGAAATTCATACCACCAGTATAATTGAGTGACAATCATATATTTAATTGAAATACAGTGTCAGTTTTCATATTAGATTGTTCATTGTCTTGGAAAACATCACAAATATTCTCATTTGTATTTCATTCTCAAAACTGTTAAAAATTATTGAAAGTACTATTCCGCACTCAATCATTTCAACTTCAGCTTTTACATAGATCACATTTTTTTTCAATTTTTCTTCAACTATTTATTGGCTTACACTACTGGAGAACAGGGTCAATCAGTTTTTTCTCAATCCAACTGACATAAAGACTCAAAATTGAGTTTTTTATAATTCAGGCATTCAAAAATAGACTGACATTGTGAACATTCATGATTACGTGGAGTTGAATCATGTGCTGAATGATATAACCCTGGATTTTATTGGACAATAATATTAAACACACAAGATTTACTCAACAAAAAATAATTTCTTTCTAATTTTAGCTTAAATAGTGATACATCTGTACACAATGAACACTTTTCTGAAAAAATGTGAATCTATGGAACACTAAAAATTTTGTCATAATATGGCCTAAAAAAAATAATATCATTTTCCGCAATATAATCATTATTTTGTCACTAATATTTTTTGAAAAACAGTATTTTGCTTTCTTCACGGAAACGAAATGCACTAGGTAAATCCTACTACTTGCATTTACATGTCACAAGCTAAGCATATTTGCTACGATTTTTGTGCCGGTAATTCAAAAAGCAGTTTTATTCCCGCTCCCAACAAATTCGTCTAATGGTGAGTTGGTAACAGTGGTGATAACTGATAAACCAGGTCATTGATATATAGGATTATTACAATGTATTAATATTACAATGTATTAATATTAATACTAATATTACAATTAGTAGTATATATCAATGAACCAGGTCAACATGCTCTTTTGTTACTACGTAGTTTGGTGGTGGTAGGATTGAGAAAGAAGCAGGGAAGAGAAAGATCTTGAGAAGAGAAAGAGAAAGAAGAGAAGAGAAGAGAAGAGAAAGATCTTGAGAAGAGAAAGAGAAAGAGAAAGAGAAAGATCTTGGCCTTGATTCATGTGGAACTTGGAATTTGGAATCTCCGAACTCCTAACCTATGCTACGCTTTCACATTTCACTGTTGTTACCAACTATTAACGTTTTGTTGTCGAGTTTTATAACAGCAATCGCAAATTCACGAATATTTCCTGTTGTTTATTATTATAATTTATTCTTTTTCAAGTTAGTGTTTTCAATTATATAGAAATGCGTGCACCCGAGATGGAACAGTGTTTATGCGGTGGTACAGTGGAAAAAGCAACAAAAATAATTGGTTGGCTTTCACTGGTGAGTCCTATTTCTTTTGTTGGAAAATTAAAAACAAAATTCGGCTACTAAGTTATTGCGTCATTTTTCAAGACATAAATAATTATTGGTTTTAAGACATCAAGACAATTATTGGTTTTTGAAGCTTTTAAGAGTTTTCTTACTAGAATATTTTTGTTGGTATAGGTAGACCTATATCTATATTATCTAGCTTTGAAATGATAACTCGATTTTTTTACTTTTCAAAAGTAGGTACTGATCTATCAGTCTGCACAATCATTCTACAATATCAATAATACATTGTTTTTGATAAGTAATTGTCTACTTGATTTTGTAAAGATGTAAGTTAATTCGAATGCAAATTATTATTAGGCTATGACAGTTATCCAAATTCAATAATATGTCTATCAATCACTACAGTGTATCACGATTAAAAATAAATTACATAACCTACTTATTTCATGGATGTTCGGTATATATTTCTTTTAATAAATGATATATTCATATCTATACACTTGCTGTGCAGAACTGACTTTTTTTTGAGTCGCGGCGGACGCGTTTCGAACTATGTCGTTCTTCTTCGGCGCTTGGTTGCAGACTGACTGGTTTTATAGTATGTAAGGTCTGGTGTTCGTAGGAAGGTAGTGGGAGGAGTGGATGTGGTGGGGGAGGTGGTTTTAGGAGGGGTTTATGATGATGTGGAAGAGGGTATGAGATTTGAAATTAA
This sequence comes from Conomelus anceps, assembly GCA_948455865.1. NCBI lineage: Eukaryota > Metazoa > Arthropoda > Insecta > Hemiptera > Delphacidae > Conomelus > Conomelus anceps. The sequence goes on along the minus strand of OX418226.1, from coordinate 6,842,249 downwards.
GTTGGTCATTGAGTATGAGTTGAGAATGTGAAATGGAATGTTTGTAAATTTCGAATTGTTCAAGAGTATTGAGTTCATGACTTTTGGGGGCAATGTGAAGGATGTGGAGGTGTTGATCAATGTTGGTGAATGAATGATTTTTTGTGAGTAGATGTTCAGCATAATTTGATTTATTCTGTGGTTGGGTGAGGGCTTTTATGTGTTCTTTGAATCTGGTTGTGAAAGATCTGCCAGTTTGTCCAATATAGAAGCTGTCACATTCGTTGCATGTCAGTTTGTAAGTGCCAGAATGATCATGAATGTTGGAGGTGGTGGTGGTGTAGTTGGTGGTGAGTTTTCTTAAGGTGTTGTTGGTTTTGAATGCGACTGCTGTGCAGTTGAGCTTTCTGAAGGTATTTGCTATTGTTTGTGTTGCATGATTGATGTATGTTAATATTATGTAGTTGGAGTCTGGTGGGGGTTGTGTGGGTTTTTGTTGTTTGTGAATGATTCTATGGAGTTTTGTTGTTTTCATGAATGAAGTTTTGAACTTTTTCGTTAAGGCTAGGTGTTTCTATGATGACAGTACAGTTGCCTTTGTCAGCTTTGGTTATGGTAATGTTATATGGTCTTTTTGCTTTTTCAGTATAGATTTCATTGTCTTGTTTTCTTGGTTATTATATAAGATCTAGTGTAGTTTGGAATGTGACAGCTTCTATATTGGACAAACTGGCAGATCTTTCACAACCAGATTCAAAGAACACATAAAAGCCCTCACCCAACCACAGAATAAATCAAATTATGCTGAACATCTACTCACAAAAATCATTCATTCGCCAACATTGATCAAAACCTCCACATCCTTCACATTGCCCCCAAAAGTCATGAACTCAATACTCTTGAACAATTCGAAATTGACAAACATTCCATTTCACATTCTCAACTCATACTCAATGACCAACTTAATTTCAAATCTCATACTCTCTTCAACATCATCATAAACCCCTCCTAAAAACACCTCCCCCACACCTACTTCCCCCACCACATACACTCCTCCCACTACCTTCCTACTACCACCAGACCTTACATACTATGCAACCAAGCGCCGAAAAAGAACGACATAGTTCGAAACGCGTCCGCCGCGACTCAAAAAAGGTCACTTCTGCATATCTACAAACTGGATATCTACAACAATCATAAATTATATGTTTCACCTTTAGACACAATGTGCTATAGGTGCGTCAAATACAATAATCAACTTTTTGTTGTAAATTTAACGACTTGCAGTCAGTTTTATCAGTTTTAATTATATCACAATATAAAACTGACTGCAAGTCGTTTAATTACAACAAAAAGTTAATATTAACAACGCAGATCGTTATGGAACAAGAAATCCAAGACAATAATCAAGTCAATATAATAAAGTCAAATATGCTACAGAAAACATAGATACAGATGAGTAAACAGTACGGTAGAATGAATTATGTAGAGTCACTATATTTATGTGAAAATATAATTTTCAATTAATACATCAGTTATCCTTATAAACAGCTTTCACTATGTCGTGAATCTAAAAATTCATTAATTTATTGTGTATAGAGGCGAATTAATTAGAAAGTTGTAAGTGAGGTTAATAAAAATCTTTGGGTCTTTAGCACTATAACCCCGCATTTCGTAGAAATTGAACAGTAGATTCCTATTCTGGTGGTCAATACTATATATATACTATACTATACTATATATATCTTCAAATATTTTATCAAACAGGTCAGGTTAGGTTGAGTTAAACTTAGTTGTAGTATAAACTCTATAGAATATTTTTAATAAATGTGGGGTTACAGTGCAAAAGACCCAACACTTTGTTGAGAGGGCTCTTGCAACTAAAGGCAGTTTGTCGAACAGTCGTATGTACAAGTGGCTGGGGGACTGTTTCTAATTTTGCTAAGCCTTGTATACGCAGTCGATCATCTTTCTACTCCTTGTGTTGAACTCATGCTAGACGGGAGGACATCACTTGTACGACTGTCGTTTTGACCGACTTAGTAAACAAAGGTGGTTCAGTCAGCCAGGTTAGGTTAGGTTTGGTTATGCAGTTATGGCTGCACTAGCAGTAGGTCGATCAAACTGTTAGGTCGTCCTAAAGGATACCTCCCATGCTAGACCGCCAAGACTAAGTGTGACCTTTTTCTGGGGTATGAATATGAAGGCATATGTACAGGCATATGTCAGTCTGTTATTATCCTATATTAACAATAGCTTACAGTAAGAGGGAAAGTGAATTCGAGATAGGAGTGCAGACTAATATTTTGACCGTTTTCCTGGTCCAATTTCATTATCCTAGAGTGACTCTTGTATTGCTGTAACTAGTTTGCTCATTTTTCATAAATCATCTGAGGCAATCTGCACGTCTTCATAATCATAGTTTGAATATATTAACTTATGTTTAATTATAAATATATTTAATAACAATAGATGATTTTGTATTTATTTATTTACAATCATCACATAACATCATAACTTGGGATATTTCCCATATGACAGGTGAGCTTGTCAGATAGAATACATTCACAATAATTATTCTTAAATGTATATTAAAAAACTCTTACAAAACAATGTATCAGAAATAGACACCACACATAGTAGATCAAATCAATAATCATTGAAATCCGAAACAGAATAGCAGCACTTCTCTATCAACATCGTTTTCACTGCCTTTTTGTACAAGTAGCTAGAGTCTTTTCTACGAATGGGTTCTGCTGGTAGTGTGTTGAATAATCTCATCCCAGCAGAATATGGAGTTTTTTCAAAGTTGGAATATGTTCCTGGATTTCTTGTTCCATAATATTAACTTTTTGTTGTAATGCAGTCAGTTTTATATTGTGAATATAGGTTATAGGGTAATTATAGCCTACAATAAATGTACGGTACTCACATTCGGCCGAACGTTTTCGAGGTATTGAATCTCATGATCAAGGCATCCTAGATCTAGGATGCCTTGAAGGTGAGATTCAATAGCGTACCTCGAAAACGTTCGGGCGAATGTGAGTAGGCCTACATTTATTATTTATATATTCACAATATAAAACTGTCTGCAATTCGATAAATTTACAACAAAAAGTTGGAATATGTATGTATTGGAAAAGCAAGTAAATTTCTGTTCGGGTGTAATGTTGATGATTTTCTGCACTGAGTTGAAATTTATGCATGTGAGACTTGACAAAAACTAGCAATTTATAGATATAGATGAAGAGTAGTGTCATTATTTTGGCAGTCTGAAAGTTTGTTTTGCATCCCTTGACCTCAAGCCAAAAACAACCCGCAGTATCTTCTTTTGGATCAAAAACACCCTGTGACTGTCAGGTGAGTTTCCCCAGGTGATATCGCCATAGCACAAATGGGACTAAACATATATGCATAATGAACTATTAGTAGACTTCCAATCAACTGAGTGGGATAGTGTAAGAATTACAAAATATGCTAGATTCAGTTTCTTGCTCAGAATTTTAATATGGTCTTTCCAGGTGAAGCATTCATTGATTAAAACTCCTAGAAACTTTGAGGTATTTCTTTGACTGTGATGTTTTCCATGACGAAATACTTAATGAACAATCTAATATCAAAACTGACACTGTATTTCAATATCAGAAGTGAAATGCATCCCTCCAGTATCTCCAATATTAACGATTAATTAATTCATGAATAATTAAGAGGGTCGCCACAAACAAAAAGTCTCTGGAGTTTCGATGATCAGTCTTAATTATCTTAGACCAGTATTTCGTGGTTAAGTGATAGAGTGGACATTACTGTCCAAACTTCGCCACCTCAACAAATAAAAAGTTGTTCTATTCTATTTATGAGCTCACCTTGAGGCTTCCTCAGCTAAAGAAGACCTTGAACATTTTCAAGACACTTTGAAGACTAAACACCTTTGAAGTGAATGATTTTCAATTTAATCTTCTTTAAGAAGTCAAGGCATTCTTAAGGTAGATTATTACGGGCCTTGGTTTAAAAGGATAATATCATATATTGTTGCAAAGTTGCATATTATGCAAATTACCGTAAAATAAATAAATATTTTTTTATTTCCATTTAAAACTAAATCTAAACGAACATATATACATATACTAGTAGCACTGACTAAAACTACAACTTCTAGCACATGACTAGAACTACCAAAGATTACATTTTTATAAACATTTTTTTCGTGGAAATTAACCTACTCTACTCTGGCATGCCATATATGTTCTAGAGCAGGTTTGCAATTTAAATTTTTCATTGTTTTAATATCAGGTTAGTGAGCTCACATATTTACTTAAACAGAATTTATTAATTTCGAATTCCTTTAATTGCTATCAGTTTATAAAATCAGTTAATAAATTCTGTTTAAGTAAATTTGTCAGTTTGTTCAATTGTCAGTAACTTCGAACTAATCTCACATATTGTTTGAAATTATGGTTTCTATGGTTTGTCAGTGAAATGATACAGCTTCAGTTGAAATTCAGCTTTCAAAAGTTTCATCACAAAAACTTAGCCAAAATGCTGAAAGTGAATTTTAATCATGAACGAAAATTATGGATAATTCAATTTAAATCAGAAAATTGAATTGAACTACAGGATAAAACAATATTCGTTCTAACAGTTATCAAGTTCTGTATTGCCAATCCTGAATGGTGTTCATCTATAATGATTTATGCTAAACATTTAATCAAATGCGCCTGTCAATTTTTACAGATTTACCGCCCTTTAGGAGTTGCATATTGTTTATTTGGATATTATATGACACTAGACCTATTGAATCATGAGACGTTTGAACCCCGTCGAGAAAGACTGGAATGTGAGTAGATTAGTATTGTTACTAGTTACAAAATTGTACCGTACATGACAAATGAAACACAAAATAAAATTTATCTATTTCAAATACATACTTGAAAATTACAAATAATAGAGGCTTACAGCTAATACCAAAACAAACTTCATTGAATGCTGTAGATTGTCTCAAATTAAACAAGGAAATCACAAAAAAAGTTGAAATTTCAAGTGGCATGCACTGGGCCAACGCTAGCACCAAAGAGCATTGAATTAAAAAAAGTATGTATGATTTGTGATACGCGTTTAAACACAGAGCCACATTTGGTTACGGTACCTATTCTCAATTAATTGGCTCAGCACAAGATGCCTGTATGTATCAATCGTGAAAGCATCTCTTTGAAAAATCAACACCAAAAAACCAATGTTTCTCAAATCTGAATAATGTAGGTGTGGAGAATTCTTTAGAATTTAAATGCTCATATGCCCTCTGGGTGGATTAGATCAGACAGACTAACAAACAGCAAATTGTGCCGGTGGTTCGGAACCCACCTAAAACTGTAGGTCCAACTCATCAATCATCATTTCATTACCCACGCACAGGTCTCAGACCTATGTGGGCTTCATCCTCGAAAAAAATACAACTCCAAATGAGGAATTCTATGAGTTTTATTCTTCAAGTGTAATATAATGAACAATAGCTTACTGTACCGCATGAATCAATTTTTACAGAAAACATGGAAAAGTATTTGAAGTATTTTCCATAAAATAACAGAAAATACAAAATAATATGTATACTCATTTGAGTGCCTCACCTCAAAAACAAAATTAAGTACCGTACTTTCTCTGACTTATGAAATCCGTATTTTTTATTTTCTAAAACAATTATTCTAGATTCTATCTGTAATTGCTACAATAAAAACGATTTTTGAAAACGTTAATGAAAAATAAGCCAAATGTAATAAAAATGAAACAATATTTCGTATACTAGTGATATCTGCACATCTTCTTACTGCAACTGCTGCAATAAAAACGATTTTTGAAAACGTTAATGAAAAATAAGCTAAAAGTAAGAAAATAAGACAATATTCCGTATACTAGTGATATCTGCACCCATCTTCTTACTCAAATATTAAAAATGAGACTACAATTTATTGCATGATTGGAATACGGTGGGAAAGCCCATTTGAAGGTACTGTAGAGATGAGAACAATATCTGTCAAAGATATCACCTTGAATAAAGAAGACTGTGTGCAAAAAGACCAGAAACAATTCTGGTCGAGAGCTGCTACTATATTGCTTCAAAAAAATTTAATTTAATTTACAATTATTATAATATGACTTCACTAGCATTTTATTGGTGGATTTTATACAGAGTCATTATGAAAATCGTGTGAAACATTCAAAAAATATATATAAAATTTAAAACGTATATCTTATTTTTTCAGACGAACTCACTTTAATAATAATGGTAGGCACTGTAGTGACGGTTCTTGCCATCTTCGATATAATTCTGCTTATTGGAGTTTACAAAGTGAGTATCAACACCCAATACTATTGTTATTATAGCATTCAAAAGACAAGTCATTCTACTTTATGTTCATTTATAAAGAGTGGAAAAGACATCAATGCAAAAATCTTGGTTCAGGAGGATCTCTAAAGCAATTTAATTACTGTAGGAATATATTAGATGCAGTTCAGCTTAATACAACTTATTATTCATTCTAATGTCAAAACTGACACTGTATTTCTATTTAGTATATGATTTTCACTCACTTATAAGTGGAGATACTGGAGGGATGCATTTCACTTCTAAAGAGAAGCTTCATCAGCCTGCCACCAGAGGTCATGTTTTGTTGAGGTTAGGACGAGCGGCCATTAGATAATTGAAAATTGCGTTTGAATTGTGTTTGCTCATTGAGTAAGTTGGTTCTATCTTGTTTTTGGTGTTTGAATATTTCATATTGTTAAAGTGTATTTAGTTTGTGAACAAACAATATGAAATATTGAAACACCAAAAACAAGACAGAACCAACCTACTCAATGACCACAAACTATTCAAATCCAACGCAATTTTCAATTATCTAATGGCCGCTCATCCTAACCTCATCAAAACATGATCCCGGGTGGCAGGATGATGAAGTTTCTCTTTAGAAGTGAAATGCATACCTCCAGTATAAGTGAGTAAAAATCATAATTCGAATAGAAATAAAGTGTCATTTTTGGATATAAGGTCATCTGAATTATTTGTTTTTTCGTCTGTTCTTCTGCTTGTTTTTATTTTCACTCCACTTCCTTCTTTTCCTCCTCCTGATCACATTTACCTCCTTATCTCTAATCTGTTCTAATTGTATCACATCCTCTTACTCTTCATTCTCTTCCATCCATTCTCTTTTTTCGCCTCTTGCCTGATCTTTCCCCTCATCATCACCTCTTCTTCCTTCTTCTCTTCCTCCTCCTCCTCTTCCATCCTCTCTTCGTTCTCACTCTCATGAAACTCTTCAACAAACTACAAAATCCAGTCCATCGTTATCCCTTTTTACTAGATTGTTCAGAACGTGGCTTTTCAGTCTCCTCTCTGATGAGATTGAAGAACTATCTCTAATCCCACAAAAAGTAGGATTACTACTAAATTAGCACTGTATTGGTGTGTTTTTTTCTTCCAACATCTTCCATTGTGTAGTTCCCCCTCTATGGTATTTTCCCCTTGTGTGTTTCTTTATAATATTAGTTTTGCGAAAAGGGACTTGTTCTCCTAGCATGACAGTATTCATTCTCCTATTTTATTTTTTATTTTTTTATACTTCCTAGCTTTTATTTTTCATCCTAGCTCATGTTGTATTGTAATAATATTGTAGCTCTTTTCAGGTACATGAATATATTGTAATTGTTACTATTTGTAATCCTGTAAGACAATTCATTCATTCACTTAATTGCTTTTCATTAGTCTATTGAAATAAATATGCTCTATCACTGTGCTTTGGTGACTCCGAATCACAGTAAAGTGAGAAATATTTTGAAATATGGTATCCATGACGAACTGCACGTCTAGTAAATAGTAACTTAGAAGTAATTGCACGACTTTGTTGTCAAATATCATCGGTGATGGACCCACGCGGTCCGAAATGGCCATGTGCTCAGTGAGTAAAATATTCTAATTTTCTTCTCAAATATTTGACTACATAGTCGTGCAATTACTTGTAAATTACTAGAAAATATTTTTTGTGTATAATGTGCAGTACGTTATACAATAACGATGCAAACGTTAAAATAACTTTATACAATAAAGAGTGCTGAACAAAGATTCTTAAAAGTGATAGTTTTTTCAAACGAATCTTTCTATTGTATTTAGTTTTTATCTAGCTTATTTCCTTGATTGGTTCTGATAACTTATGATTCACTGTTATGTCAAAAATACCTTGATTAGTCTGCAAAGCACCTTATTTGCTAATTTTAATAGCAGACGGATCTGCTGAAAATAATTGCCTCCTCAGTCCACTATGTTCTCCATAATATCACTCAAACGGCGAGGTGGAACTACCCCTGATGGTTTCCCCACCAATATAAACCATTATTTTTTAAATAACTAAGAAAACTATGCTAGAAGATATGTTTGATATTATTTTTTCAGAAGTTATAACTTTAATATTTTTTCAGGCGTTGCCAATGTTTATTTTAATATGGATTGTGGTTGGAGTATTTTCAATTATTGGCTCTTTTATGGGTATTCCCTGTCTGGTGATGCAGTTGCCCGTTGGACATATTCTTGAGAATCTTTTTACTATTGGTAAGTACTGTAATCAAATAAATTGATTATTTAAAACAAATACACGATTGAAAATTCATCAATCTCAATCTTTGTGTCTGAACAAATATTCCATTTTCAAAAGTTCAGGACTTTACTATGAGTCATGTAGAACTATTGGGTTTCAATCTATAGTAACAGTAGAAAAACTGTTTCAATAGTTTAGGTTACAGTTCATACAAATATTTAGGTGTTGTTTTTGACAGTCGAATGAGGTGGTCATAACACATTTACCGCTTGAAGTGTAGAATCCGCAGATTGATTGATGCTTTCTGTACATTGACTGACATTCTCAATCAAAATGAGATTCAGTGCCTACAAAATTGAATTGAGGCGTATGTACACGTTATGCTTTCATCGCATTCAGTGATAAATTCCAGAGCTGCTATGTAAGTAGGCTACTTATCCACTGTCCTCTACTGATGAAAATATCAGTTAAACTGTTCAACATTTTTATTTTTGTATTATATTTTACAAAGTTCAATTTATAAAGTTTACAATAATAGGTCCAAAGTGAAGAATTAGAAGAAATTGTCACAACCACATTTATTAAAAAAATATTGAGAAACTAGTTTCGGTTGTTATACCATTATCAATCTCAATCAGAATGATTGGGTTTGATTGAGATTGATAATGGTATAATAACTGAAACTAGTTTCTCAATATTTTTTAATAAATGTGGTTGTGACAATTTCGTCTAATTATTCATTATGGATACCTTCCACAATATCACCTTCGTCACTACAAAGATAGGTCCAAAGCTTCACAATAAATGGATGAAGTTTGTTAATCATAAAAAAGTTTAAACGTTGTAGGAAAAGTTACATTTTCGAAAACAAAAGCTAGAGTCGTTAATTTTATCTAATTTAACAGAAATGAGTCAATTGGGTTCTTTTGTTTAAATGTTGCAAAGAAAGCAGTTTTGGGCTAAGAGTCTGTTGTTTCTTCACATTGCATTTTATTTTAGTATTGATGAATAAGTCAATAAATAAATGAGTAAACTATTAGTTGAATCAATTGATACAAAGCTAATATAATTTGTGAGTCTGTAACATTTTATTACTAAGTGCATGGTGTGTCTATCCGTCTCATAGATCATTACTGTTAAAAGTATAATGCTTTTGTTATATTATTTTTTCTCTGAATAGATTTATATTTTTTGTATCTTCTAGATAGTTTCTGCATTTTTTCATTCCAGGTGTTGCTATCTACTTTCTTCTTATTGTCAGCAATCATTACCGGAATTTGAAAGCAATTCACAAGAAAACGCAACATACACTTCTTGTTTGATGCTGAAAAAAAGATACCGGTACTCAAGCTACAAGAAGTAGCCTACTACAGTATATCTATAATAATTGTCTGTATGTATAATACCTGTATCTACTAAAAAATCACGTGCTCATATTTCAAGGTACTTGTCTATCAACCTTTTGTGATAAATTTAACGACGCAGTCAATTTTAATAGAGAATAAATATGTACTCACATAGGCTGAAACGTTTTCGAATCATGGCGATTCATCTTCAACAGCAACCTGGATCATCAGTGTTCTTCGATTGTACTTGTTTACTTGTTAGAAAAGTGTCTGTGAACGATAGTGTCTGGGTGTAGCATTTGTGACTCAAATGGCATTTCATTTGCTCTTTAATAGCTTCCAAAGACTCCGATATTATACAGAAATAGAATTTATTAATTTCGAATACCTTTAAGTGCTACTAATTTCTGTACATTTTTCACTTTGTTAAAATGTCAGTTACCTCAGACTCCGATATTGTTCTAATCAATTTGAGAATCCTGTATTTCAACAACTGAGACCTTTGCCACAAAAAAGGGAAACACCTAAAATTTAAGGGGACTTACTCAATGTCTTAAGGGTATATACCTAATAACTTGGTATAGAACTTTAATTCGTATTATATAACTAGCAATCAGTTTATAATCCTCAATATTGCAGTAGTCCCTATATTCCTTTTATTATCTTCCTATTATTCTCATTGCTGAATGTTTTTTACAACCAGTCATGTTAGAAGTCAAAAGTTGTGTGTCTGTGATGAGAGTTTCTACATTCCGAGAATAGAGTATAACTTTAGAAGAATGAACATGTTGAAAATGAAATGAGACTGACTTTTATTAAAAATAAAGTACTTTCTTTAAAACAATTACAATTTTAGTGGAAACAAGTACTCAAACTTTCATTGAAAAATCACTTTTATTATATAATCTAATATCAAAACTGACGCTCTTTTTCTATTTAATATACGATTTTCACTTACTTATACTGGAGATACTGGAAGAATGCATTTGACTTTAAAGAGAAACATTCTGAAGGGATGCATTTCACTTCTAAAGAGATGCATCATCAGGCTGATGAAGCTTCTCTTTAGAAGTGAAATGCATCTCTCCATAATTGAGTGAAAATTATTTATAAAATAGAAACACAGCGTCAGTTATGATATTAGATTGTTCATCAAGTATTTCGTCATGGAAAACATCACAGATTTTATCATAAAGTTTAATAATATTAGGTACGGTACCAGTCGAAAAGAATATCAACAAAGAATTTGTCAATTACGTTTATTCCATTGTTGTATGCTTATAATGTCAATTTATTTTACTTCAGGAGTGATTAATATTTATGGCCAAAGTTGAAGAGTAATCAAGAAAACAAAACTTGTAACCTAGTGGAATAAAAGAATCTTGAAAGGTTGTGAAAATAGGGTATTCAATACACATAAAGGTATAGCTTGTCAACTCATTCTTGGCAGTTGTATGAATTGTCACATAATTCGTCATATAAAAATGACTAGTTCTTAGTAGAGCTGCTTGCGTAGACAAAACAAAATGTGTTTCTGCACACTGCTAAGATTAAGATGACAGACTTCAAGTGTTCGATTCCACATCTAATTAATGAATGTGCTTTATTCTCATATACATTTTTATAGATAGATAGTATGTGAAAAACGTTTATACATTTTTATAGATAGATATATGTATATTTTGATAGTTCAATAATAATTATACTCTGTGGAAACCTACATCAGCAAAAAATAATAAGTGAGTGATTTCAGCAGCTTTATTGTATAAGTAATATAGACATATTATTAATTTGGTGGAATATAATATATCAACATTAACAAGAAAATACAGTAGTTCTGTTGCACGGTATTATAAAAGTTATATATTTTTTATTTTCATAAATCTGTAATAAAACGAAAATATTGATACACATCAGACCTGACTGAAATGTTTTCAATTCTACCCCCACCACATCGTATTGTTTTCCAGACATTGCATCTTGATATAAATCGAATACTCCACACTCTTGGGCTATTGCAGCTTCCAGATAGCTACTCTATTGCAGCTTGGCAATGCTAGGATCTGCAACTATGGGTACTTTTTAAGGAGGAATATTCTATCTAATATCAAAACTGACTCTGTATTTCTATTAAAATATTGTTTCACTCACTTATACTGGAGATGCCGGAGGGATGCATTTCACTTCTGAAAATAAGCTTCTTCAGCCCGCCGCCAGGAGTCATGTTTTGTTGAAATTAGATAATACATCAAGTATTTCGTCATGGAAAACATCACAGAGGAATATTCGTTTTTAAAATCTCTTTTGCAACAATTGAATTGCTATGGGTTGAAATAAATGTTTGAATTTTTTGTCAACACAAAGCACATTATTTTACTGACTTCGAATACATAATTTGAAGTAATTGATCGCAAAATATTATTAGCATTATTAATCTACCATTGATTATAAATATTATAATTTCATTTATTATAAATACCTATTATTATCGTTTAATAATATTATAACTTGTATTTTGTCGATAAAATGTGAAAAAGAAATAGAGTTCCACTGTGCCCCAGTAATGGGACACACTGAAACAAATCTTTTTTTTAATTGATAAAAAACCATCAAGGTTTTTTAGTTCTTTCATTGTGTATTAATAATAAGAGTAATAATAACAGTAATAATAATGATATTGTGTGACCTGACTGGCTCAGGTCTTATTGTGTATTAAGATGGGAAACTCCTAAAGTTATCTATCAGTGTATTTCACCAACAGAATAGCCCTCTTTACACATAATATTAAGCGAAATGAAATTTTTGGTTCACTGGGCTCCTCCACCCTCTCCCTTACTGAAAGCTTGCTTACAATATGGCTTACATTATTTCGGCTTCTAACCAACAATGCAATAATGTTTTAATTAATTCTCAAACAATTATGTACAGTAGGCCTACAAAATAAAAGCGGTTTCATCAACTGCAATAGTAATAGAGTTTCTGCAAAACGTGGGCTATGCTATTTTCTCTGCTTGTTACTTCATTGGACAGATCAGTTTTACGCATGCGCAAATCTTATCTACAGAGCGAGCGGAACAAAGCGAACTAAGAACAACGAGCGGAAAAATAGTAAAACGTTAAGACTCTTATTCAACTAATGTAATAATAATTATAGTTCATATTGGATCGGAACGTTCCAATTTCAGGGTTTTAACGTGAACTTATAACTCAGTTTTGTTACAAAGGAGTAGGCCTACAGTTTGTCACAGATCAAAATCCTATTAATAAAGTTTCATTTTCCACCGTTCACTTGTTGTTGATAGAACTTGTTTCTAATCATTCTGCATGCAACAAATCGACATTGCAGGGCATAAAATCAAACTCAAAATGGTTTAGTTTTTAATTTAAAATTACTGTATTATGCAAGTAACCAGTTCAATGTGCTCTGATAACCAGTTCAACACATTCAAACCATGTTTTATTGAAAATTTACATTGCGTAGTGAATGACTATACACAAGACTTATCCACAGTCACCACTAAAAATAAATAATTACGGTATATTGCATACTGTACATGGTACGGTATCTATTAGATGTAAAACGTCATCTGAATTTAAATTACCGTATTATGATAAAGAGCTGCCGTTATAGGATTTTTCTAATATATCAATCTAGGATTGTATTCAAACTATCGTCAATTTTTATATTCTATTCCTTATCATTTCAATTTTAAATTCATGAAAAAAATTAATATTTAATTTGACAGAATAAATATTATTATGATTGGTAGAAATATATTGTTGATGAAAAATTGTTGAATTAGGATAAGAGTTTCGAATTAAAATAATTTTGAAAGATAAAATAGTAATTAACCGACTTCCAAAAACAACAAGGTTACTATATTCGACCTGTTTTTTTTTTTTATGTTTGTACATCAATCATTCGAACAATATTGAACCGATTTCGATGAATTTTTTTTTAAATGAAAGAGCATCACTCAGCGGTGGTCCCATACAATTTTCGCAAGGATCGGCCCAATACTTAGCCCAATATTAAACAAAAAAGAGCATTCTTCGATGTCTTCATTTCAATCAAGTTTGAATAGGATAGTTCCACACATAACCGCCAATCGGATCACCGGTGTCGTTTACCAGGCTGATCATTGTATCATATGGAGCGCTTTACATCTAGACGGTTTTCGAAATCATATGATGCAATGCAATTATGCCGGGTAAGCGACATCGGTTACCCAAAGCTGGTTCAGTGTGAAAGAAGTCTTTAATGACTTCTTTTGACCAATCACATGAACTTAATTTGAATCGAGAATAAGAAGAATATTATATTTCTGTCCGTATGTTCATATGAAAATTGTAAATAATTTAGTTGATGTTATTGAGTCATAGGAATAAGGTTATTTAGTTGCAATCATAACACAAAAAATATCTTATATAACTCGTCCGGGAAGATGTTTACCATACTCGTATGATAATACCGCACTCAACTTCATCTCCTGCGTTTACTTATCATATTTTCAGTAAGCACAATATTATCCACACTTGTAACGTAATATAGGCCTACTATTTCAGTGTAGGTATATTCTGAAAGGGACCACATCAAAATGAATCGAAAGCCATTTCACTTTTAAGAAGCCTTTCGCAATTATAATTCTCCTAAATACAATATTCAACATTAAATAAAACGTTGTAGAATTTTCCTTAGTTTATCTTTTCTTATAAGTGGATTTTTAGTTACTTAACTTTCGATGTTATAAATTAATTATTGGCTTACTAATTTGATAAATATTACATAATGTAGGCTTTAAGAAATTTCTCATGTTTTCAAAGTTTGAAAATTCAACTAAAAAGCTTAAAATAAAACATATTTTAAAACAAAAAAAGAAACCGACTTCAGTGAAATGATAAAATACTCACGTACTAAAAAGTTTAAAATAAAGTATTTACTTTAAACTGAGAAAATTTTAAATTTCATACAAGTAATCTTTTGAAGTCGGCGCCAAATTTCCCATAAACTTGTAAAATATAACAGAATTACTCTGTGATGTTTTCCATGACGAAATAATTGAACAATCTAATATCAAAACTGACACTGTAAAGTGAGTGTAAATCACATTTAATTGAAATACAGTGCTAGTTTTGATATTAGATGGAATTTCTTATCAATTACTGTATTTCAGTAAAAGTGAGTGTAAATCACATATTTAATTGAAATACAGTGTTAGTTTTGATATTAGATAGAATTTCTTATCAATCACTTCCTGGTGGTTCGGAACCCACCTAGAACTGTAGGTTCAACTCATCAATCTCCCATCCAATTCATTAACCACGCAAAACTCTCAGACCTAAATATTCATCCTCCAAAAAAATAAAGTGTTAGTTTTGATATTAGATAGAATTTCTTATCATCTTTATAAAATATTTGGCGCCGACTTCAAAAGATTACTTGTATGAAATTTAAAATTTTCTCAGTTTAAAGTAAATACTTTATTTTAAACTTTTTAGTACGTGAGTATTTTATCATTTCACTGAAGTCGGTTTCTTTTTTTGTTTTAAAATATGTTTTATTTTACATTGTATTGAATTATATTGAAGTAATCATTGAATATTAGGCATATAAATTGATGGATTGTAAAGGCATAGTACAGCAGATGGTTTGTTGGGAATGTTTAACGAGTTTTATTTTGTTGCTGAAAGATAGCAATGAGTTGTATTCAATTCATTTTAGGCATAAATATTTATGCCTATTCATTTTATAAGTATTTAAGGCATAAATATGTTGCTCATATTTCTCCTGGTGCCTATCATGGTTAATACAGTTGTCAATTGACAATTGCCTATAATTGTCAAGAAACAATTTAACATGCACGTAAAACGTTACCCTTACAAATTGAGAGCGTTGCTTATCTAATCTGATTGAACAGATACCTGATACGGCTCACGGCTATCATTCCCCCTTAGTTTAGTTTCGTTATTTTTTAATTTTTTATATTGAAAACTTTAAAAATTGCTCTTGTTCATTCTCTAGAGCACCTCTATCTGTAAGCTAATAGTAACTCTTTTTAAGTAAATCTTAATATATCAATTTAGATTTATACCAATAATAATTTAATCATTACTCAATTTAAATTTAATCTTTATTAAGATGAAAGCTGATAAGAAAATAGATTAAAATAGTCTAAAACGTTTAACTTGGTCAATCAATAGAGCTCTATCAACTTCATTTTCATTATAAATAAGAATTTAACGAGAAACAGATAGAAGTTCAAAACTACTTTGCATATTTGCTATCATTATCCACAAATTGATTTATTAAGATTTACTTAGAACCATTTGTCATTTTTGTAACTGCTGTAGCCTACTTATAAATTTTTTCTTAAACAGTTTAAGATTGAGTGGTTGAGACAACATGAGTATCTACTGCAATATCAACATCATCAATACACTAGAATGATTTTGTTCAAGGATTTTTATTCAAATAGGGATGGTTTAGGAAAAATTCATCAGTGGAGATGGATTCCTATAAGATTGAAATGTTGCGTAAATATGGTAATATTGTAAAACATGACAAAACCAGGAATTGAACCAGAAAACTACAAAAAATTAGTCAGATTTTATTTCTACACCCAATACAGATTCATAACATTGGTAGGTTATTACGTGAAGTATGATATGTTATTTATTTATTGTGACAAAATTACAATGAATGTATAGTCGCAACTGACTCCAAACTGCTCTCTTCACAAATTTTGAATATGTTGTATTGACCAAAACATTGAGGTTAATTTTAATGCTGAAAATTTAGATTCATCAAAATACTCCATTAAAAAATAATAAAATGATCCCTTTTCCTGTTGTTATGATTATTTATGGAATCATCATTCCCATCATCATCATCATCACGCCCAAGTCTCAGACTCATGTGGGCTATAGCTTAATCAGCTAGAGAAAAAATCCTTTGTTATAGAATAATCACCAAATTTGTAACATTGCCGTTACTATTCCTTTTTTTAGTGTATAGTTATCATTGTAAATATTTTTAAAACAAGATTATTTTAATAATTTAATAACACTCAGCAGTAAAAAAAGTTATTGTAACATTTTCCTAAATAACTAGAGATTCATCAAACAACATAAGTAGTTTGGACTTGCTTGTTAATGCTGCAATCATTTTGTTTGTTTTTAAACATGTTGAAATCTTTATTTTAGTTTAATGATAAAAACTTCTTTCAAAACTCAAGCCTATCTGTAAAACACATGCGTTGCATTCTATTGGAGGAGCATGAAGGATACTAGAAAAAATACAAATTATAAAAATGCTACTGGTCACACATGAATATATCATCAACTATGTTCTATGAAATTTTTTGTTTCACAACGTCTATTACAGATTTCTCTGTGTGTCTAGAAATTGAACAATAACCTGTGTTTTCCAATGTTGATTCAGTCTCCCATGACATGGGAGTTCTTTCCATTTGTTCCTGGATTTTCAAACTGTAGGTAAAAAATTACCTAATTGATTAGAGGATTTTGGAGGATTCACCGGAACAAAAGCTTAACAGCAGTTTCATTGTTCAAGACATGCTATTCCCAATGTTTTAGTGTGTTTTTTTGGTTATGGTAAAATGTCGGATGTTTTTTATTCAATTATAAGCTAACATGCGTTTCATTGTTATGAATGTAATTCTATGATTAAGTACCAATTATTCCCAGCAAATACAATAGTTGTTTCTTTAAATTACTCATGTTTTTAAATTGATTATTACCAACATTGGTTCAATTATTTGATGTATTTTTAGGACGGTAGATATTCTACAGAGTACAGAGAGTTTTGCGTTCATATTAATTTGTTGGTCCCGGCAGTGGCCTAACAAAATCTTGTGGTATTTCAACTTATCACCTTTCCCCTTCCCCCACAGAAAATGGCACCATATTCATAGTTAATGTTTCATAGTTGCCACCCGACAGAAAAATATTGCAAAGTTTCTGTTTCTTTCCAAGTTCGAAAACTTCTATATTAGATTAACAAACACATCGTTCCAAAGAGTTTAATTTGTAGTTCAAGTCCTAGATTTCTCTAATATTAAAACTGACACTGTATTTTACTTTTATATAATGTTTTACTCACATATATTGGAGATGCTTGAGGGATGCATTTCACTTCTAAAAAGAAGCTTCGTCAGTCAAAAAAAAAATCCACGAACAGTCAAAAAACAGTTCTCGACTTCTTTATCCTTCAAAGGAAGGTTTTTTTCTTAATAAAATAATATCAAAAGTGCACTCATGCCTTTTTCACTCATCTAATGTTCCTATTATTTTCATAATAGGAGTAAGCACAATTTTAAGTTCCGGATTAGTAATTGAGTTAGCAACGGATTGAACATCAGAATAATGATCGTCAGTTATTGCCATTCTATCGGTTTTTCTATCCTCACCATGTTATAAGCACTGCCTTTACTAGCACGATAACGAATTGGGCAACTAGCATAACCGCACTTTGACATTTGGTAGTGTAGATAATATGAAAGTTATAACATATAAAATATGAAAGTTCAATATATTCGATTATTGGTTACAATGCAGGTACAACAGTCTACCTAGTCAAATTAGCAAACATTTTGGATGAGTAATGAATCCAACATGACTGAAAATCGGGTAATATGTCCAGAAAAACATGCTGAATAACATACTAAATTACCACAAGTACCCTAGCTGTGCTTCGGCCGCCATCTTGGAAAAACTGTGAAATTTTTCGGTGTGTTTATTGTTTTGATATTTTTAATTGAGGCCTAACTATGCTTAATAATAATAATAATAACAATAATAAATGATGATGATTACAATAATTATAATAATAATAAAAATTAATAATAATTTATTATTATAGCCTACTGTACTAAACCAAATGGTGGAAAATTCAATCTACATAAAATGAAAAAAAGTTTTGATCTGTGCGTTTTTCCATAAATGTAAAGACCTGTGAAAGTTTTTCTGTGATTTTCCATTGGTACAATACAATGAGTTGTGTTATTAGAGGTACACATTCTTATAGTTTTTTTTTTCAGTAATTGATGTTACTTCTTTTTCTTGTGAAAAAATTGTATTTTTCTTTCCAATTTTCTCGTGCTGACGTAGATATACCAGAAATATTCAACAACTACTTCAAATAAGGAAGGGAACTGAATAATACTGGTGCTCAACTGAAACCAATTTATTGATTTGTCTGTTAATTTCCATATGGTACGATAACTATAATAGACATCTATGGTCGGTCTTTCAATTAACATGGTCTATAACTACAAAAAAAAACTATAGTCAAGAATACTGTTTGAAGTACTTTGATATTATGTTTTTAATGAATTTGATTACCATATTGGATTATTAAATAGAGAGGAATAGAGATTCCTCGCTTCTTTGTCGTATTACCGATATGTACAGTACTTGCTTATCTTGTATTGAAATCAGAAAACATCGATGATATGACGTCAATAAGCAAGTATTTTATTCTAAACCATGTTGACAAGAATATTTTCAAGCCAAGGATATTTTTCGATATTTTATAAAGTTTTTATTTTTATTTTGTAGGTGGGGAAAACTTTCAGGAAGGAACAAGTCACATTGGTAGTGTGAGATTCCTACTCTGCAAAAACCCCACCTACCTTCACCACAGCAAAAATTCTAACTAGGACCGCTTATTAGCATTTTATAATGTCAGGGCTGTACTTTCTTATATCACTAAGCCAATTACTTTATGATCTGTTCCTGCTTTCTAGAAATCAGTCATTCAAAGATCCTACTCCATTCTTAGCTCTCCGGACTATACTATATATATATGGAATATATTAATATTATATACTATTGGACTATATTATGGACTATACTATTTCAATATTGACAAATATACATGAACAGAATTTATTTGTTTATGTTGTTAGTTTGTTTAATTGTCAGTCACTTCGAACTAACTTGTGAGATACGAGCCGATATGGCCAAGTTAAAAATGAATGCTACTGTGCAGAAAGGTCTCCATAGTCTAGTGGTTAAGGCGCCCGACCGGCAATTGGGAGGTCCGTGGTTCGATTCCCGGTGGTGACTGATATATTTGTACAGTAGCATTCATCGATTTCCATCAGCTATTCAATACTGTTGTCAATATCCGCCATTGCGGAAGTCTTCAGTATAAACTAATAGCACGTAAAGGAATTCGAAATTAATAAATTCTGTTTATGTATATTTGTCAGTTTGTTTAATTGTCAGTCACTTCAAACTAACTTTTTAAATTTTCTCACCCCTCCTCTCTGACATTTGAAAAGTAGTTGAGTGTCAACCTTTTTCTTATAGAGTTATCTCCCACTTCCAATCGAATAAAAGAAGAAATTATCCATAAAATGCGTTTTTTGGATAAGTCAATTTCCCCTCTCCCACCCACAAACACTTATTTTATCTAAAATTTAGTACATACCATTCCACTCAGCTCAAAAAGCCCTACCAAAAGAAAAGAAAAGAAGACATTTGAAAACATTTCAATTTTGAAGGTTTTGAACCCCCTTTTCCCAACGACTTGGAGACCCTCTTCCCTCATCCCCTCTCTTGATTTATCCAAAAGCCGTTATAGGTTTATCGAATTATTGTCACTAGTTAAACCCCCTCTCATATCGCCCCAATTTCAATTTAAAACTACCCAGATAATCGGGGTTAAATTGGGCCCCCCAAAAATATGAGGGGGAGCATTTTTTAAAGAAACCTCATACATACATCACTCGGCCTAGGTGTAAGAAACATACTTTTATGCAAGGCGTTTGGCCGTAATCGTTTAACATACAGACAGACTGACGGACAGACGAAATGCTGAGCGGTCGAGATAAAACTGAGACCTCACTACGTTCGGTCAATTAGCAGATCATTTAAATATTGATGGTTTGATGAACATAACGGGCGTTAGAGCATTCGTTTCATATTTCTATGAGTAAGTCTACACAATTTTGAAGTTAAGGCACACCTCAATGAACCTATCCTCAAGAATCTTTTTTTTTTGTAGATTACGTCTTGGAGACTCCGGTAAGGAGTAGGCCTATAAGACAAGTCAGGTTGTTACATCTCACAGAATATGATGGATCCAATAGCTCTAATGATATTTTATTTTAGTATTGTGTATTGAAATTTTAGAGAAAAACAAAATGAACAAAACTGGGTGAATAATCATAGCCGTAATAATTATTAATGATGAATTTCAGTAGCATCTCAAAGAAATTCCCACAATTATTGAAGCTGAAGAAAATGAATTATTCAATAGTCTATTAAAAGAACCTGCTTTTGTTCGTAATCAATTTCTCTGCTCGAAAATAATAATGACCATAACCACTCCAACTAAGACAGCATATCCATATTTTTTAGCCTACTTGTAAAAAAGAATGGGAAAACGCCCATCTAAATATCTTGAACCACCGCCCCAAATTAATTTAAGACTTAATGGCTTATTTTCAGTACCGGTACGGTATCATGCTCATTGATTTGAATTTTCCAATTTTAAAAAGCTCTCAATTTTGCAGCGACTGTGTTATTTAACCATGTTTCTTTTTTTATTAATAAGGCCTTTGAAACTCTTATCAAGATAATAATAGTACAAAAGTGGAACACATGAAAAAGTGGACCTCAGGCTTCCCATAAACTATGTAGACTGATACGGTTTAGTCTTCTTGAAGCAAAAATTCCAGAAGCTTAAATGCTTAGATCCCTTCTATCCAGAAAACAATGTCTTGCGTTTTTTAAGCGCTTGACTTGTCTGACGCCCTTATTTAGGCCAGCCAGATGTAGGTATTTATTATAATAACTTTCTCTGTAGTGATGTAGGTGATATTGTGGAAGATATCCATAACGCATAATAAGACTTGAAGTTGTCACAGCCACACTTTCTATTAAAAACAGTGAGATACTAGTTTCGGTTGTTACTCCATTATCAATCTCAAACTAAAAAAAGAGTATAACAACCGAAACTAGTATCTCACGGTTTTCTATAAATGTGGTTGTGACAGCTTCAAAAAAGTCTTATTATTTATTATGTACTAGCGGGTTGCTTCATTAAATTGAATTGAGTAAAAATTATTTACAAATTGAATTTAATAGCCCATTTTTCCTAATCCATCTTCCCTTTTTTATGTTTCTCTCACTCTCTCTCACTACTTCCTTTTTTCTCCTTCCTCTTCTCCACCTCCTCTTTCTTTTCAACCTTCTTCTTATTCTTCTTTTCTTTCTTACTCCTTTCTTTTTCCTCTTCTCTTTCTTCTTTTCTACCGCTTCACCATCTTCTCTTTTTTCACAACCTCATTTTTTTCTTTTTTCTCCTCCTCTTCCTCCTCCTCCTACCCCTCACCTTCTCCACCCCACTCATCCTCTCCGCCCCCTCTTCCTCACCACCACCACCCCTCATCACACTCCTCTTCCACCATTTCCTCTTCCTCATCCTCTTCCTCCTTCTACTCCCCTCCACCCACTCATCTTCCTCCTCCACCCCTCCTCACCATTCTCTTCCTCCTCACTCCTCCTCTCCTTTCCTTCCTCATGATCCTCCATCCCCCCTCATCACACTCCTCTTCCTTCTCCTTCTCATCCCCACCTTCCCTCCTCCCATTCCTCTTCCGCCGCCTCCTCTTCCTCCTCCTCCTCGTCATCCTCCTCCCCCTCTTCCTCCTCCTCCTCCTCCTCCTACTCCTCCTCATCCTCCTTCTCCTCCTTCTTCATCACTTCCATCTTCTTTTCTTTCTTGTGTTCTTTTTCTTAGTCACAGCTCGCTTATCAATAATGCATCCAGTTCATTTTTTGTCACACAGAGCGCCAGAGTTTCGTCGACAGTGGACAGCATCAAGACGTTCACCGTATACATAAATTATATATATATATATATATAATTATATGAATATAATTAAATATATAAATATATTTTTATATATAATTATAAAATATCTAATATAGTCTAATGAGTATCCAATAGAGGAACAGCTCCACTGTTTTGAAACATTTTTTTCTAAAGCAAAAATCCACTTCATCGATCACATAACCAATTTATTATTGTCTCTCAGATGTTTTCCTTTTCCTCAACGCTGTTTGCTGCATAGTTCGGAACAAAGTGTGCCTGAGCCAGATATTGCACAACCCACAGCATTAGTTGTCTTGACCGCCGCTGACATGTGTGTAGGCTGTGTGTGTGTCTTCTTTTAGTCCTTAGAGCAAGCCTCTGTCAATGCTCAACCAGTTTACCCTGATATTGCCAAGGTTAGTTGTATGCTTCAAGCCGCTAGAGTCCAAACACTTGCATAAATCTTATTCAAAACACAATCTTTCAAATTATACTTTTTTTTAGCAAGATACAACACGTGGGAATAACTATTTTGAGACCTGTTAACACGATTTGATTTCGGCAGTGAAAATATTAGCCTTGTATTGGTTGACTATTGAACTATAGTTTGGTAAACTATTAGCCTTCAGTTGGTATAATAAAGAGATTTCCGATCTTCCGATACCGCAATAATTAATCTATGCTCATATTTTTGAGAGCCACTAAATGAGCTGGTGGGTTGGAATGCAGGGGTGTCAACCGTAATCTCCTTCTAACCCCAGTGTATTCACCCCCTAGGTATTCCCCCCCACAAAATTTTCAAACTAGTAAAAAAAGCTCTGCTTTTGTCAAGAGGTATGAGCACGTGAGGACCTATTTTCGGTGGTATGTAATATTTAGATCCCCCTTTATATCACTCCAAAAATAATTTCTTGGTTCGCCCCTGGTAGGAGGTAGTCATTAAGTCCAAGAAACGAATAGAGTGGACAATAAATTATATCGAACACAGTACTGATACAAGATGTATCTATACAGTATACAATGATACCTGTGTACCTGTAAAAGATACACAGTAGCCTACATTATACACAGCTTGTCACCGGCACTTTCATTTTAAGTAGATGTAACTCCATGCTTAAAGAAAGCCATACCAAGTTACTAAGAAAAAAAACTAAGCAACTGCTAGATGATTAGGTCTCAAATAACATGAACATCGATATTGATCAATTAATCAATCAAAATTCAATTATTCACATTAATGCATAAGCAGCATAATGAATTCTTTGGCCTCCGGATACCAGTATAAATATAAATAAAGGTTTAAATACCTGCGTTTTGATATCCAATTATTGGATATCAGAACGCAGGTATTTAAACCTTTATTTACATAAGCAGCAGTGGTGATTAGGGGGAGCAAGTAGGGCGGCCGCCCCCACACTTTCAGAGGATTTAATTTTTACAAGCTGAGGATAAAATTATTAACATGATACGTCAATATTGTGTTCTAGACAGGTTAAAATCCCATTTATTGGATAGCTTAAACCCCAAAACACAGCCTTGCTATTTTTAACAATTTTCTGGGGGAGTACCTCCGGACCCCCACTTTATCTGAAGAGTTATTCCATACCTCCCAGTCCCCCCGGTTCTTTGCCACCCCCCCCCCCCCACCTTTCATTGTCAATCGCCCCGCTGTGTACAAGGACAGTACACAGAATGTATTTTTAAATAAATGAACTCGTAAAGACTGTCAGTCTGAGACATAAATTCAGTAAAATAATAGTAATATTAACAATAAATAGAAAAATTAAATTAACTTATTAGAGAAATAAATTCAGACTAGTAATATATACAATAAATATATACAAAAAAAAAAAAAAAAATAGAAAAACAACCTGTTCACGCAAAGGGGAGACAAACCAAAACAAACGTTTGCGTTTGTGTGAGTGAAAAAGTGATGACTTGACTCATATCAGCTGTAGATTGATCGATTAATTTCTTCCAGTTCACACTGAGTTCAGTATCACATTCGCTGTCACAGTTACCGGCTCACTTATATTACTGCGCTTTAATTGTATTTCTGTAGTTAATTGTGAATCGGCAACTGTGAATAGGTCTTGTTGTTCGAAGATACACTCTCGCACGCGCATCGTTGTTTACATCGTTTCCACTTTCCGTGAACAAAGTAAAGTGATAATACTGCTTAGTGAATTTAGAAAATACATCCTTGAAAAATGTTGCTTTGAGAATGCAATTTGAATTGCAACATAATTGTTTAAATGCCCTATCTGTTCACTGCAACTTGTATACGATATTTAAATAAAATATTACATGCTTTTTATCAAATGCTCATTATCATGCATCTCCGTTTTCGATTTCATTTATTTATTTATATAGGTCAAATGCAATAAAAAGCATGTGAAGAAACAACAGGCTTTAAGCTAAAAACTACTTTTATCACAGAATTTAAACTTGATTTAAAATCTTCTCAAAATCATATTATATTATTATGTCCGTAGCATATTGCAAGTTTCAACAAAAGTATTTTAACTTCATAATAACTGATTTTTTTAGAACTTACTCCTGGTTATCTGGATATGCATTGCCTGCAGCGTCTTTTAATGGCATATCCTTTTGGTAAAGAATCAAAACAATCACGCCTTGACTGTAGTGCCTTTGAATTTATTGTCCTTTTGATAAAGAATCAAATAATCAATTAATTAATATCAAGTTGATGAAGAATCTTACTTTTTTCTTCAACATTTTTGTTTGGTTTGATTACAATATGTACGGTAATTTTATGTAAATTCGAAAATAGTGCATTTGAAGATATAAATTTTGATTACATTTTTTTATAATTTGAAGAGCAGCAAAGTATAACTTAAAAGTTGAAAGATGATGGAGTTTTATTTTATATTTTAATTTGGGTCATCATTGAACTGAATTAAGAGGGCCGTACCTTGATCACTTACTTGGGAATCACCTTGTTCAACTATGACCCAAGAAACGCATTTTATATGTGGGCGATTTAAATGGAATTATGTCAAGCAAGAAGGTCTCTGCCTGGTAAAAAACCTTATTCATAATATGTTTCTCACGGTTCAAAAATCTTATTCCATTTTCTAGTTTGCACCTCTTTTGCATTTTTCTGTATCTGATACTACAAGGTTAAGTGCTCGAATGGACGAATTTTTGTCCAAACTTCGCCTTTTCATGTAAATGCATCACTTAGAATTTCATTTCATTAGCTCTACTTATTGAATCAATGTTAATATTTCCAACAGAATGTAAATAGTATCAACCAGGTCTACTTTCTATGTGATATTACAATATTGTATGTAAGCACACGTTCGAGAAAAAAATTGTAAATTTATCATGAATAAAGTAATCTAATGTATCTAGTACTACTTTATGCAACAATTATCATTTTGTAGTCAAGATATTGTTTGATATGGGTGTTTGTAGAAAATAACTTGGTGATATGTGATGTTTTAGGATTAGAGAAAATATTTTTGAATATCAAAAAAATGAGTTTGGACATTTCAAGGATTTGAAATAATATTCTAGAAGAAATATCTGTTCAATCACAGATAAGCTACGAAACTCCTGGGCCATCTTTGTAAGGGTGACCGATTGGATTGGCCAGCAAAAAAGACTGTTCTCTGCTGTAAAATCACTTCCCGGTGGTTCGGAACCCACCTAAAACTGTAGGTCCAACTCTTTAATCACCATCATCCAATTCCTTACCCACGAACAGGTATCAGACCTATGTGGGCTTCATCTTCTGAAAAAAAGAAGAAAAGATACTTTGTCGTGGAAAAGTCTTGAGGACTAGAAACTACATAATATTAGGAATTATTGTATTATAGGTTAGTTTGAAGTGACTGACAATTGAATAAACTGACAAATATACATAAACAGAATTTATTAATTTCGAATTCCTTTTAATTGCTATTACTTTATACTGAAGACTTCCGCAATGGCGGATATTGACAACAGCATTGAAAAGCTGATGGGAATTGATCCCAGTCTCCATGGTCTAGTGGTTAAGGCGCTCAACCGGCAATTGAGAGGTCCGTGGTTCGATTCCCGGTGGTGACTGATATTTTTGTACAGTAGCATTCATCGATTCCCATCAGCTTTTCAATGCTGTTGTCAATATCCGCCATTGCGGAAGTCTTCAGTATAAAGTAATAGCAATTAAAAGGAATTCGAAATTAATAAATTCTGTTTATTGTATTATAGTTTTTATTTGCGAGCACATAAGTCTTGTCACTCATTACAAAGTGACGTACGAACAATATTGCAATCTAATTAACTGATTTGTCTACCATTTTCCAATCACAAGATACAAGATCATCTATCTATCCACTGTCATTTTCTTGACCTTCTTCAATATCAAAACATGCAGTGTGATCAATATCATCAGAAGCCAATTACTATCTTTGATAATAGTCTAATAAATTAGAATTCCGAAGGCTCTTCTCAAGGACATACTTATTTGGTAGGTTGTAGTTCAACAATGATTTGATGGAATCCAGAAAACTCGTGACGCCATCATCAATGATTTAGGTGATAAGATCTCGGCCACAATAATTTGTTTAATTATATAATCATACGAGAAGGGATTCATCAATGAAATTCGTAAACACAATCAATTCGATTTGCTTAGTGCTAAGTATAGGAACACAATTGCGATAATATTAGAGTTATTCTCAAGTAATTATAATTTTAGGAAGTACTTTCAATCGACATCACTATATTTTTTATCTTCTTCCTCTTCTTGTTTTGACCAAGTAATCGTTCGAGGGACCCTCTCTGTCACTCACACTCGATCTATCTCTTTCTTCTCTCTAAATTTTCAATTTCCTCCTCCTCCTTCTCCTATTCCTCCTCCTCCTCCTCCACCTCCTCCTCCTCCTCCTCCTTCTCTTCTTCCTTCTACACATCTTCTCTTCTTCCTCCTCCTCCATCTCCTACTCCTTCTCCTCCTCCACCTCCTCCTCCTCTTCCTTCTCTTCTTCCTTCTACACATCTTCTCTTCTTCCTCCTTATCCTTCTCCACCATCTCCTACTCCTTCTCCTCCTCCTCCTCCTCCTCTTCCTCCTCTTCCTCCTCCAACTCCTCCTTCTCATTTTCGTCCTCCTCATTCTCGGATATACGAACCGATATGACCAAGTCTAGAATGAGCGCTGCTATACAGAAGGTTCACTGTAGTCTAGTGGTTGAGGCGCCCGACTGGCAATTGGGAGGTCCGCGGTTCGATTCCTGGCAGTGACTGATAATTTTGTACAGCAGTTCATCGATTTCCATCAACGAAATATTGCTGTTAATATCCGCCATCGCGGAAGTCTTCAGTATAATTAATAGCACTTTGAGAACTTTGAAATTGGCGGGCCGCTTAGCGCAGTTGGGCGTGGGTTGGTTGGGGCGTGGGTTCGAATCCCGCTCCACCGTCATAGGCATTTATGTGTAATCTTTCACCTCATTACCCACGCACAAGTCTCGGACTCATGCGGGCATCATCAGCAATAAAAAAAAATTACGTTAGTTATACGGTATTTGTCAGTTTGATAAATTATCAGTTCCTTCAAAACCAACTTGTCATAAAATAAATAATTAGAAGTATTAATTAGAAGTTACACAACTATCATTGGATGCATACAACGCAATAGCGCGCATTCATACGGTTTAATATTCCCGCTTTAGTGGAATATTGATTGATATGAAATGCTCATTAGTAAATGAGCAAAAACGAACCAATATTGCGAAAATTGTTTAATCGCTGATTAAACATCACTAATGTTTACTGAGTTTTCTGTATTTTCATTTCAATTCGTATCAGGTGACTCTACAGAAATAGCGTTGAGATTTTGTTTGTTTTTCTGATGATTTTCAAAATATTGACATTCGCAAAAATCCTTTGAATTGGATAGAACGCCTAGGGAACTCTGCTGTAATTCCATGTCAACTTTTCGCAGAGATGTCCTTTGGAGCTTTGGCAATGATTTTGTCTGTAAATTGCAGGACAAAAAAAAGGAATTATGGTTGTCAACGGAGCTCTTTTTATGTTTGTCGGTCATGCTTTTGCGTCACTGCCATTAAGAAAACAATTAGAAACATGAGAATTGAGGAATTTGTGAGTTTTGAGTTGGGTTGCACAAATTCCAATCAAAGTTTCTTACTGTCCAAACTGATTTTAGAGCAGGAAAATTTCGTTGCTAAAAAACAATCAAGATGATCCCAGATCAAAAATTATTTCCTTCTTGGATTTCTTGTTCCATACGAACTGTGCGTTGTTGATACTAACTTTTTGTTGTAAATTTAACGACTTGCAGTGAGTTCTATATTGTGAATATATAATAAATGTACTCATATTCGGCCGAACGTTTTCGTGATATTGAATCTCATCTTCAAGGCCTTGAAAGTGAGATTCAATACCTCGAAAACGTTCGGCCGAATGTGAGTACATTTATTATCTATTCACAATATAAAACTCACTGCAAGTCGTTAAATTTACAACAGAGGGTTAATATTATTTCCTGTCGAAAATTAAATGTATTTATAAATAATTTATGAAGTTATGAACTAGTTGTGATTAGAGATGAATCAACTCCATTCAATGACTCTTCAAGACAATTGTAGGCCCCCGGTGGTTTTAATCTATCCTGACTCCGAAAGATGAGACTGTTGGGCTAGCCCACAAGATAATACGGTATGACAGGGTATTGGAATTATTCCGTTCACGGCTTCAGGAGGCTATTGGACTAACCCAAAGAATAATACAGTGAGAATACCGCTTTTTATAAGTATTAATTAGAATACCGCTTCACATAATCGTGGCACATCAAGTCTACAGCTGGTTTTTTATACTAAATACACCTCGTCAAGAACTGTGCCTTCGGAGAATTCTCACTTAATTATTCATCAGTTTTAATCGAAAGTAGAGAGGAAGCCCATAAAGTACAACTTCTGTTTCTTCTTAAAGCCAACTCATTATCAAGATTCCAAGAAGTTGGATCGATGAACCGTTTCTTAGGTAATATTCCACTTGATCGGGTTAAACCTTCAGTTGTATTTTCAACTCTCACTCCACTCACTCTCTCACTCTCTCTCTCTCTCTCTCTCTCTCACTCTGTTTTCTCGCTTTCTTTATCCTCTTCTCATCCGCTTTTTCTCCTCTCCACAACACTCTTCCATTTCTATTTATCTCCTTATACTTTTTATAAATTCATACTCTGCTACGCTCTCTTCCGTTTTTCGATCTGGCTTATCTGTTTTACGCTAAAGTCAACTTGGACTTCCCATATGAATAAATGACTTGGAAGTAAAATTTCCACCTCCTTGCTTCACCTCGCTATGGATTCACCTGAACAATCGTTGTTATTATAATTATCTGTTCAATCAAATTACATAATCAACGCTCTCCTGGGCCCTCTCTGTAAGGGTGACCGATTGGATTAGCCAGCAAAAAATATTCAGTTCTCTGTTGTAAAATCACTTTCCGGTGGTTCGGAACTCACCTAAAATAGTAGGACCACCATGCTTCGATTAACATGGCTCAAGCGGCGAGATGGAACTACCCGTTTGGGTCTCCCCACCAATAAAAAAAATTAAAAATATACTTTATCAACCTACAACGTAATTTTTTATAGGGAATTGATAGCCGTAGCTGGTATCTGTTCAATCAGATAAATAAGCTGCGTTCTCGTAGGTCCTGTTTGTAACGGTGACCGATTGGATTGGCCAGCAAAAAATACATTGTTCTCTGCTGTAAAATCGCTTCCCGTTGGTTCGGAATCTACCTAAAACTGTAGGTCCTGCTCATCAATCACCATCATCCAACTCATTGTCCACGCTCAGGTCTCAGAGGTATGTGGGCTTCATTCCCCCCCCCCCCCCAAAAAAAGGCATACGCATTTACTTACTTTATTTAAGGAGACATTACTCTGAGCAACATAAAGTAATATTATTGTAAACCTCTCAAGCTACCAGCTTAAAGGCAGTAAGCCTTCATAGCAAATAGTCAAGAATTAGCTGTAAACATGAAATGTTTCGTGAACACTTTTTTGCTCTGACTCAGGATTGAAATTTAAATGTGGTAAGTGTATTATTTTATTGAAATTAAGTGTTTGGTGGCTAAGTTTGTGCAGATAGAAACGGAGATGCTCTATTTGAACAATTGTCAATATCAAACTTTATTAATGGATAAATTCTTAGCTTTATTAGTAAAGAAATTTCTTAATCTTGGGAAATTTTCATTCAAGAAAATCATCATTCTGTTAACGCGGTTTAGTTCATTCTTAACGCATAAGTCATAAAACTTGTTATAATGGACTGACCATTCAAAATTTATCATGTTTTGTGTTTTAATAAGAAATAATGTAAATAAATAAAAATATATTCGATCCCCCTTGCGAAACAATGAATACAACGCTCAAAATCAACCATTTAAAACCAAATGAGTAAGCACCTACTGAACAAATTCTGAGAAATAACAAATGTTCTTAAGTGAGACTTCAAGACTCCAGTACTCGTAAATTATTAATTGTGTAGTCACTTTAAAAATTGTTATTATCGACAATTAAAATGATGTCATCAATCCATCACCAAAGAAACAGTGAATACTATTTTATATAGGAGACAATAAATTTTCATGCATTGCGATAAAAACTTGGATTAAATTATAGTAATGCATTCTTCACGTACAATGTTCAATGCAGTTTTAATTGGAACATGATCATTCAATGTTAATTGAAGTTTATGACCTGGAGAATGGACCAAGAATGTTCGGGTTATTGCCCATTAAGTACATCGTGAAAATCTTTTTTCTTTATTGGAGACATTTCAACTGAAATGACGGTGCTCGAAAAAGCTCTGCGGAAGGTTTTTTATTAAGGATACTAATTATTATTAGACTTGCTTCTTACTTTTAATTGCATTTGTTTTTCATATTCCTTTTTGTAAGCAATATTACGATGCAAATTCCAATATCATTGAAATAAGTGAAGCAGATCAAGTTTTATCTTTTCTGGCTTAAACTTTTTCCATCAATAACACTTCCTTAATGGAGACAAGCATTACCGTTTCATTTCAGGGACATCTAAATGTGAACTCCATTTTACAATCTTTTTTCAACCCCGATAAATAATTTATATTTTCGAAGCTTGCGTTCATTCAAATTCTCAAAAAAGTACTAGTGAATCAAAAATTATTGAAAAAAAAATATATATAATGTGAGTTTATTCAGTCGCTTTAGTCGATTTTTGCAAAACACTTTTGTTATGGTTTAAAGAGCGGACTACGCAAACAAGATGTAAGATAAATCAAGGTGAGTGAAACCAAAATTAATGAAAAAATTTATAAAATGTAAGTTTATAAAAATTATAAAATGTGAGTTTATTTAGTCGCTTTAGTCGATTTTTGCTATGGATGACTAAACACTTTTGTTACGGTTTAAAGAGCGGACTATGCAAACAAGGTGTAAGGTATTAATCAAGGTGGGTGTAATCAAAAACTATTGAAAAAATTTATAAAATGTAAGTTTATAAAAATTATAAAATGTGAGTTTATTCAGTCGCTTTAGTAAATTTTTCCTGTGGGTGACTTTTTCAGGACTGAACACCTTTATTTTTACGGTTTAAAGAGCGGACTACGCAAATAAGGTGTGAAGTAGATAGGGATACGATACAGAATGACTTACAAGTTTTATAGATGAGATATCAACATTTCAATCAATATTTTATGTATTCAAATACTGTGATATGAATTCTCAAAAAATAAAAATCTATTTAGAACTCAATACAGTACATGTTTTGTTTTTCAATAATTTAGTAGTTCTGGCTGATTGGAACCAACTCCACACTTTCAATCCCCAACAAAGTGCGGATCTACTATGAGTTCTTGAAACCAGTCTGGACGTCAACTTTGGGGGTGCACCAAACAAAGCAATGTCAGCATTTTACAACTCTTCCAGAACAAGGTGCTGAGGAGCATTGTTAATGCACCTTGGAGCGATCTCCTTAGAGACCTGGGAGTCGACCTGGTATCCAGTGAAATCCAGAGGTATGCTGCAAAACATGAAGCACGTCTCCACCATCACAACAACGTCGAAGCAATCCAACTGCTGGACAATGGAGGATTGGTGCGGAGGCTCAAAAGGAGAAAGACATTTGAATTAGTTTAGTGTTTGAGTAAAAAGTCAGTGTCCAGTGAAAAAGCAGAGTAGTGATTGAGTGAAACCCTGCTAAGTAGTGCAAACATAAGTGTACACATAATTAAAATCAAAATCAAAATCATTTTATTGTAGAAACCTTTGAGGACATCAATGGTATTACAACAGTCATAAAAAGAGGATGTCATATGCATTACAGGAGGATGTTATATAAATATTACAAGAGTCAAAAAAAATATAGCCCATCACAGGATAATTACATAATAAATTACACAAACAAGTGAAATAAGTTACCATAGTGAATTGGATATGGCAGTCAAATAATATGATTAAACACAAGTAAAAAGTAATAGTCACACAACAACAATAATGATTTATAACAAAGAATAGATTACATTGACTAGACTTGTATGTTCATAGAATTTACAATTTCATAGAACTCTTGTAATTCATAACAAGGATTAAATAACAAGAAGTTTCTAATTGTCTTCAAAAATATGTGCAATGGCATGCCTCTAATATTAGATTTAGCTGAGAGACCCTAAGGAAGATTTATCAGATTTTTTTATTTTTTTGGGAGGATGAAGCCCACATAGGTCTGAGACCTGTGCGTGGGTAATGAGTTAGATGATGGTGATTGGTGAGCTGGACCTACAATTTTAGGTAGGTTCCGAACCACTGGCATTTAAGTTCAGTTTAGTAATATAGGCCAGAAAAAAGTTTCTCATTAGTTCTATGTCTAGATAGTAATAGGCTAGTATACATATAAAAAAATCAGTACTGTAGTTGATTAATGGATAGAAGAAGAATGTATTTTTGTAAAACAACCGTTGTAGTTACAAACGGAAATCAGACAAAACCATGCATATTTCAACATTTAGCACAGAGGTCGTCAAAAAAACCCCTATCGGAATTACTGGATTTATTAAATAAATAATTGAGAATATTTTGTTTTAATTAATTTTTCTTTTTCACGGTATATATATTTAAACAATAAATTGACAATTCAATACATTCTTAGTAAATGTGTACACTTACTTTATGTGTGTGACACTCACTTTATTGTTTTAGTGCTTCCTCATAAAGGCTGGAGTCCTACTGGTTGAGCTTACAAACTGAGCTTAGGTTAATTAAAAATTGAAATACATTGGAAAATTCCCACACGGATTTTACAAATAATTTTGTAGTTTAAAGATACGGTCACAAGGCAGATTTACTTTTGTAAAACAACGTTATTTTCAAACGGAAGTGAAGCAAAAAACTTGCATTTTCCAACCTCTAGAGGAGAGATCGTCTAAGAATTCCCCATCACTATGACTTCTACAAAATTTCTACGAAACAGTATATTTATTTGAGCTAAGGCTATAAATGTATTTATCTTATGAAACACTGTAGAATACCTATACACTATATAGAGTATATGCAAATTTATTGGTATTATTGTTGGGAATCCGGATGATAGTGGAAATCACCAATCGAAGTCATCTAGAGAGGAAGAGAAGATGAGTGAGTGGGTGATGATGTGCGTGTATGAGAAAATGTGAAATAAGGAAAGGAAGAGTAAGAACGAGTGAGCTTCAGTGAGAGGTTGAGTGAGAGAGTATCAGAGAGAAAGAGTGAATGCACCAATGATAGTCAGTGGAGGACCACAATCCTCCACCCCGCAGTGTCTTCCATAGTAACTCCCCTCCATTGGAGCAAGTTGTCTAGCCCAAGCTTTTAAGTAGAGATCTAAAGCTCATTAACCATCAGTATTTGTCGTGGTTGTAGGTAGCTGAATGCATTTGAGTGCCATCAACGGAAACTGATTTCTTCCAGAGGTTTTCAACATTTCGTTGTTTCTTCGCGCCTGTAATAAGTGATCGAAAATCATAAGACGATTGATAAGTGAAAACTGAAGAAATGTACGAGACATCTGAGGGTGAGGTGATACAAAGTGAGTACATTTTTCACAAATAATAAATTTCTAAATAAAATTAAAATACATGAAAAATTAATAATCAACAATCAAGTGGATTTTATTAAGATGGAAATGTATTATCATAATT
The DNA here is from genome assembly GCA_948455865.1 of Conomelus anceps. Classification (NCBI taxonomy): domain Eukaryota; kingdom Metazoa; phylum Arthropoda; class Insecta; order Hemiptera; family Delphacidae; genus Conomelus; species Conomelus anceps. The sequence goes on along the minus strand of OX418226.1, from coordinate 6,807,299 downwards.
TTTATGGTAAGAAAGGCTTCCTTCTGTTCTGCTGTACTAACAAAGGCCAAAGTAACTCGACAAAATTTGCATTGTGTATTATAATTTCTGTTTTGTTGTTTGCTTTGTTGAAATAAACTATTATTATTATTTATTTATTTTTTTATTGAGACAAAATTACAATGAATGTGAAGGAGCAACAGACTCAAGTCCAAAACTGCTCTCTTCACAAATTTTGAATGTGTTACATTTTCCAAAAACATTGAGGTCAACTCAGACTGAAAACTTAGATTTGCTAAAATATTTCACTCAAAAAATAACAAAATGATTTCTTTCTCACTTAACAACTATGGTAGTGTTTTGTGAAACAGTGATAATTATTGCATTTCCACTCAATTATTGAAATCATAAATTGAGAATTTCATTCAATCAATCAATTAATTATTAAATAGTTAATATTAATATTAATTAATACTATCATGAATATTGATTGAAGTGAAAGTATTGAATTCCAGAAAAGTTACAAAGTTTTGACATATTGTAAATAAATAAAATATCTCTTTTCTTAATCATAATTAAAATATAAATTATTAAATATCATAATCAAAAATATATATTTTTCTAAATCATAATTAATGGTATAGGAACAATATGTATCATCACCATGATAGATTTTTAAAAACAACCAACTTAAACGCTTACTTGTCATAGAAATAATTTGAAGAATTTTCAACAATTTAACGTGGATTTCCTTCATTGACAAACTTCTTAAAACCTATTCTTCTAAGTTTACAACATGATAGCCGCGAGCCGTAGCAGGTATCTGTTCAATCAGAGAGATAAGCTGCGTTTTCGTAGGTCCTGTTTGTAACGGTGACCGATTAGATTGGCCAGCAAAAAATACACTGTTCTCTGCTGTAAAATCACTTCCCGGTGGTTCGGAACCCACTTAAAACTGTAGGTCCAACTCATCAATCACCATCATCCAACTCATTACCCACGCACAGGTCTCAGACCTATGTGGGCTTCAACCTCAAAGAAAAAAAAATATTTGAATTAAAAATATCCTGATAAATGGAAATATTTTTCAAATTTCATTACTATTTTGCACCGGTTTTAAAGAAGTGTAAGATGCTGAAAAGGTGGGCTAGAGATTGACAATCATTGGATCTCCAGATATTTAACTCCCAACTAATTCATCAAGCAAATACTGGAAATAGTTTCAATTATTTAATTTTAGATGACCCTTCATTCTCAACAATTTTGTTTTCTTTTTTTAATTATCTATTAGTTTGAGATACTAAAAGGGAGAAAAATTTATTTAAATGTTATCCTTTTTTAATCTTAATTTATTTTTAATGTTATTTAATAAACAAAAAAATAATGAAAACGTAAATCTATACAATAGATTTTTCTCATAGATAAATATTATCGGGGACGTATCTAATAATCTCAATTTATGAATGATCTTGCTTTTCAAGCCATTAAGTCATTGAATGGATATTTTTTTATAGAATTATTTAAAAGAAACAAAAATCCCAAAAATGTACTTTTTATTTTATTTTAAATGCACTGAAAATACTGAGACAAGCACTAAGAGTTGTTCTAATTCTTGTCACATGAACTTGTAAAAACTCTTACCAAATTAAAAACCTGTTTTTGTCACGTCTTGAACTTGATTTTTCCCTCTCACTATTGTGATACTCGAGATCCTTTTTGTCTTAAAAGCCTGTTTATATTGACTTGTTTGAAAAATAGAGGAAAGGTTGGTTTCAGCTAATACATAAGAAAAGAAAATTAACGCTTACAACGCTGGTTTGGGAGAATCGTCAGGCACCTAACAATATTTTCACCCTATCACAAATTGGAAAAATTTTGGAAAGTCGGAAAAATCTTGGCTCTTTCTGGCTAAATCCTACAATGAGAAACCTAATCAGGGTACCGTATCTGGTTTCTCCAAATTCTAATGAAATGTCAGCGTTTGACCTTGCACCAGTACAAATATTATTCAATCATTCTTTAGCTGGACAGCTCCTGATGCCAGTAGACATACATTTATTATTTATTATTTTTCTACAACCAAATTTTTAAACATTCATTAATAGTATTACTTTATTTGATACGGTCTTATTCGTACTTATTCTTTTCTAATTAGGCAATTTAATGTTTTTATAACAGACTATATTATTCTCTCTTTTTAAAATATGATGATGATGATGATGATAATAAAAATCAATTCAATAATAAACTATTATTAAGAATAAGAACAAGAATAAACTGGTTATTCAATATCCAGCTTTTCTCAAGTAGGATAAATACTATTTATAATGATAATTAATTTTCTATATCATTAAATATAATAATTATTAATTTCAATTTTCACCTCATGAATTTGTTCTATACTTTGGCAATTTTTACCTCAATCAAATTTATTTACAAAATTTTTCAAAAATTGTAGGGTCCTGCTAAGCCCGTAGGTTTTTTAGCAGGTGCCAATCTTCACAAATATTACAACAAAGAAACAGGTTCACTTATATTTTAATATTATAAAGAGAAAAAACAGAAATTAGTTAGCGAAGAAAAATATTACAAAATAATTTAGTGATAAAAGCAAAAATAAACACTGTAAATACAGAACCTGTATTCATTCAATAATTTTGGCAAGATTCATTCACTAAAAACTACACTACCAACTCTCTCAAATATTGGCACACATGTTTCACTTTTTTACACCCATATTTGTTTGAGTCAACGAACTCCCGAATTGTAAAAACAAATATGCCTCGCCACTGAAAATTGGGATAAAATTAATTAATTGAATGAATAATGACTATTTCTCCACTATTATTTTACTATATATTACTTCACTATAATATTATTCCAATATCACTGCACCTTCCCAGAGAGCTTAGATATAGATTAATATGAATGGGCTGTTTCTTTATAGGCAGTTTCTTTATAGGCAGTTTCTTTATAACAGTAGGGTAATGATGGATCAATTGTTGAAATTTGAGCTTATTAGCCTCTTTAGTTAACCAACCTATGTGGTCTGTGAGTCAGGAAAGTATCGTACATTTTCTTTCTTTGTGAGCATCATCTCCTTAGAAGCCTTCAGCCCATATTGCTACATATATATAGCTACATAGATCTGCATATTGCTACATATATAGCTGCAATTTGCTGTGTTATTCCTATAATCATCTAGCTACATAGATCTGCATATTGCTACATATATAGCTGCAATTTGCTGTGTTATTCCTATAATCATCCATGTATTTTTGAATAAATAAATAAATAATGTGAGTGTCTAGTGTCTTCGAACAGTTTTATTTTTCAAAATAGTTCAACTGGTTTTGTGTCACATTCAATTACAATAACTTGATTTTCATTCGTCACTGTTTTTTTTGTGTTGTCTATTGAAAAGAATAATTAACTCGCTCCGAGAGTTGCTCTGTTTGTTTCCTGTGTAACGAGTTGTTAGATTATTTCAGTTATCCCCAGTTCAGGATCGTCTAGTTTTGTTAGATATAACCGTTTAAGCCGAGTTACAGTTCTTCTTTTGGTCATATATATATTAAAGACTTACACCATGGAATCAAGATGTTGAATGAGAAGTATTTTAAAAGCTGAGAGTCTCTAGAGAAGAGATCACAAGAGTAAAACATTGTTTTCGAATGCTAAATTACTTACTTAAGATATTGGTCATTCATTTTAAAAGCCCTGTAAAACAAAACATGTGTTCAATATCAAGGCCTCTTGAAATCGTAGGGGTGCTAGTGAGACAAAACAATTATTGTTACTGGACCTAATGCCTAGAAGGTCGATAGCACATCTTCTTGAAGAAATCTATTTCACATACTTGATAAATTGTTCAATACAGCGCACTGAGATTGCAAACCTAGGAAGCAGTGGCTGGGGGTGGCTGGTTTGCTACTGATGATAGGGGGGGGGGGGGGGGGGGGTAGAGGTGAACTGAAAACAAGTATTGTGAAAGCTTTTGAATTTTTCATAATCAATCATACCCTAACTATAACTATTCATATGATTGGGAAATAAAAATAGCTTTACTAGTGCTTTCAACCATATCGGCGATAAAATTAACTTAAATTTAAAGTATATTGGAATATTTTGATTGAATTATGGCTGTTGTGTTCAACAGTTTTCAATGAACTTTGTGTGAATTCCACACTGTAAAAAGAGATGTTTTTCTAAAGTTTTTATCTGACGATTAGTTTTCCTCTTATAGAAATATGGGATCTAATGTTACAATTGAAGACTTAGTAGTGGAATTAGGTAATTCTTGCTATAATGAATATTTTACGAGCTTCAAACTGGAGGTTTGATTGGAAAAAATTTACACTCTGGAGGTTTTGGGGGGGCTTCAGCCCGAAAGCCCCCCCCCCCGTAATTCCGCCACTGCTAGGAAGAATGAATTGCATGTTTAGAAAAAACTATTTTTTAATTCAATTATCAGAATTTGATATTGTCCTATCAGGTGTTAAGCTAGAATTAAAGGTCAAATGTCTTCTTATTAACTTTTTATGGTAAATTCAACGACTTTCAGTAAATTTTAATTGAGAATAAATAATATTTTTCTCACTTTTGGCCAAACGTTTTCGAGCCATGGAGGCTCTTCTTCAAATGTTCTCCTTTATGACTTTTAGAATTGGGAAAATTATGTAGTCTAACGTATTATTTTAGCCTATGTTGATGAGACTCCCAAGTTTTTACTTTTGCCGTCGGGCAGCACAACGTTTTCTTGAAAAATAATTTTGTTTTTCCTAATGGATGAATGTGTTTCATAATTTGCTGTATGCCTAATACATTTTGCACAATAAAATATTTGATTTGATAAACTCAAATTTAAATCAAATGGTCACTATTATTCTAATAGTTTTTATCACTATTTTTTAAATTGGTGGCTCTGGTAGCGCAGTTGGTTGGTGCGATTTTCTGTGATAAGATAAGGCTCTGGCTGGCTTCGTTTCCTGTAGCCTTGTAGCCTCGAATCTCATTCAGTCATGGGTGTATCTCATCATTCACCTCATTACCCACGCACAGGTCTCCAGACTCATTTGGGCATCATCTGCAATAAAAAAAATTAATTAAAAAAAGATTTCAAAGTTAATCACATTTCACCAGTAGTAGTATTGAAGCATCAATAGATCTTATTTCATTATTGTGCGATTTTAAATGAAGCAAGTTAGGCAAGGGACTATAATTAGCCTACTGGCTAGATTCTGTATAATCGTTAACTACCGGGTGCGTTTTGCTTCACATTGCTGTCAAGCAGGTATATTTAACGTGCTAGTTTCAAGATGGCTGCTGGAGAAAAAACTACAAATCATAAAAAAACTAAAAATTGCTCAGTAATTATTGTTTATTTTTGTATATTTGTACACACAGTTAACGCAGCTCGTTTTTTATGGTTGTATAAGTTCAAATTCATTTTCAATTTCTTCCATTTCTTTCAAATTTATAGTTTTGTAAAATTTCATGTACATGGCTGGACCAGCTCAAACAGTAAACACAGTTCGTTTTATGGTTGTATAAGTTCAAACTCATTGTCAATTTCTTCCATTTTTTTTTCAAATTTAATACAATTTTTATGTTTTTTTTAATTTATGTACATGGCTGGAACAGTTGAAAGGCGAAATTTACTAAAAATGAGGGCTGCAGTTTTCCCTATAGTATAAAATAAACTTTAAACACAAAAAACTATGAAATAAATATACCCAAATATAACCCTCACTGCCTTTTTCTGTGATTTGAATATCAAAGTGAGGAACCACCTCACGACGTGTTGTGTACCAGTACGGTATATAGGATCATTGTTAACTCACCTGATGTTACCACTTGGTGAGTCACAATAGTAGCTTATTCGAACAAAAACCTAGTTATATTGGTAGAAAACTCTACAACAAGCTACCGCAGTTTTTAAAGAGTCTTCAAAATATAGAAATATATTTTTTTTATTGCTGATGAAGCCCACATAGGTCCGAGACTTGTGCTTAGATAATGAGGTGAATGATTACACATAGATGCTAGACGAAGGAGCGGGATTTAGTTGATAAAGCTTTTTATAGTGTACAAGAGTTCTTTTCACATCAAAATTAAGCCTCACCACAACTAATTTATATAGTAAATATGGTAGCTAGTGTATAAGATTGTATAAATGTTGATCTGACTCGTCTCATACTCCTCAACTAGAGTCTCCAAGACGTAATCTACAAAAAAATAATAATTTGTAATAAATAAAAAATTGAGTAATTCTATTGATATATTGAAGCATTTCTTTGTAAGCTTACCTTTACAGAATGAGCTTTATAAGACTTCACCTATTCTAGATGAAATGTATTCCATGAATATATAAATAATAAGCTAAACAGCCCTGATGACAATACGGGAGGAAGTAACAGGTTATGGAAGCATTGACTTGCCAGCGCTTTGCAGCGAAATGCATCCTATTTTTTTTCTTTTTCAAAGCAATCTCGATGATAAATTATTAAGTAATTACCGTCAATGTCTCAAGTATGTCAGATGCAATGTTTGCCTCGTAGAGGCGAACTGCATTCAACCTGTTCAACACTGCATTCAAGTTCAATAGCATCGTTTTTAAGCGAGAGTCAATCTCGTTAGTCGTTTATGCAACTGGAACTAAGGAGCTCTAATTTTTCCGCCCAGTTCTTGTTTCACCTACATTTCATTTCCGTAATTTGTTTTACTTTGAATAGGGCAAGTTGTGATGAAATGCAAATTAAGGCAGAAGGCGAGAGAAGCAAGGTTGGCGTTTCTATTATAATTTAATTCATAATATTATTATAACGCTTGGAATCAGTTTAGGGTCAAATTATTGCATTGGTCGTTCGTTAACTTGCGTAAACTCTATTCCGACAATTGTTTTTTCATTGATTAGAACTGAAGCTTCATTCACACGCTCATACATTTTCCTTGAACATTAGCTCATACAAGGCTGTAGCACACGAAAATGAAGTTCTTTTCAATAAATGATTCGATGAGAAATCGATAAGTTCAAAAACAGATATTTCAGAATCTCCTCCAGGAGAAAAGTGATAATTGATTAAAAACATTGATCTCCAGAGTATCAAACAAAGCCGAAGTGGCTTATTTCGAGGACTGAAACGGAGAAAAACTGTGTTGGCTGTCTTGAGCTTTTGTTTGTTTTGTCCAAACCTAAAACATTTTATGTCCCTCCATAGAGCGTATTGTCAAAAACAGCCTTGTTTGACAGATATGTATCACCATTATCCTGCTTATAGTGATTACAACTGAAGCATAGTAAACCAAAGAGAAATCACTGTCTTGACTGTTTTAAAACTTTGTTTGTTTTTGCAGGGGTGCCCACCCACCCTAAGCCTCATGATGCACCCCCCCCCCCTAAATATAGCAACAACCCCCCCCCCATAAATTAGCCCCCCCCCCCCCCAAAAAATGCGAAAAAAGCACAAAAGTATTCTTTCTAAAACTAAAAGAAGATTTTTATAACTATTGAAAAAATTCAAACTCAGTCGATAATATACGAAATGTATTTATATTTCTTGAGATTCTTTACATAGGTAACATTTTTTTGTAGAGGTAAAAATAAATATCAATGGAATGAATATATGAACTCCTGCTCAATAAACTTAATTGCAAAATACTAAATAAGAATTTGAACCTAAATGGTTTTTAAACAATAAAATATTATTACAAATACACATATGTGTGTATACAAATATGTGGGCTTCATCCTCCAAAAAAAAACTCATCAAATAATTAGACGCCTTTAAGGCTTCATTAGAGGCCTTTTAGAAGCCTCAATAAGGCTCTCAAAGATTTCTAGCCTCCTTTCACTCGACTTTCCTAGCCCATTCTGGTATCAAATTTTCAATTCAAGATGATTTTGCAGAGTACCAAACCATCTGTTATCATGGTGGAAAAGTAGACAGCGATTGACAGAGATAACTCAAAAATTTTGAAATAGGTTAGCTGTACTGCCTGCTCCCTACAGTAGGATATATATTAAAGAATTATTAATAGATTATATCAAATATACTATACTTGAAAGTATGCAATTTTATAGGGAATAGGGTTTTGTAACTGAGACAAAATTTAAGTCATTAATAATTAATTAAGTCATTAACAATTATTGTTGAGCTGCCTGGGAAAAATACTGGAAATTCTACATGGTACTCATCTAGTGTCTTTAATGAACCTCGACATCATATGCTTTCTAGGCCACGTAGTTTTTGACAAACGGTGATCAAATAAATTTCCAAAAGCCGTTGAGTTAGGGCCCAGTAGCTTTAGAACGCTAAATATTGAAAAATAATTGCTGAATTTTCCAAAAACATCAATTTTGGGACAAATCTTCGAAAAACTATCACATGAATCTGGATCCATCAACCAGACATGTAGACCAAATTTTATTATTCTGCCCACTTAGTACTTGATAAAAACTTAGCTGTTTTCAAAAAATGTTAATTTTGATTGAATTTGTGAAACCGTTTCTTAGCACGTGTCTAAATCTTCAACCCAACCTAACCTAACCTAACCTAACCTGACATAACCTAACCTAACCTAACCTAACCAAGTGGTTCTTCAGATACGGTGATGAGTCAGTCAATCAGTGGTATTCAGCTTTTATATGTATATATTTTTGAATATAAATATATTATAGAGTTTGTTATTTTATAGGCCCCTGCAACTCTAAGATTAGTATCCTTGCTCGGATGAATATTTTACCTCAGCCGGCCCTGACTTCAACTATTAGTGCACAAACACAAAAGTTAGACACACCTATTTCAGATGAGTCTGTAAAATGATTAATCATAGTTCTTCAGAAATATATTTTCAGTAATGATTCAATTTTATAGTAATTGGCAGACTTTAATGACCAATTGACTTTGATGGCACGTTCAAGTGATCAATTTTTGATCTACGCCAATCAAAAACAGACCAGTTTTCGATACACTGGAAAAAGAATCACATTATTATCTTTAACAGGATTATTCTTTACAACTTTGACTTTTTTGTGTAAATGTCAGTAGTATCATACGGTAATTAATTAATAGCTATCTTGATGATTGACATTTTTACTTCAATATACGCCTGGAGTTGTCACTTTGACGATTTACATTGAACGAATTCAGGTTTGATTTTGACGATAACATTACATTGAACTGTACCTAAATAACTTACAGAAGAATAAATTTTGAGTGCGTATCTACAACTCTGTGAAGTTCAAAGTGATTCTTCAAATCAATCCAATCATGGTGCTCTTATTTCCCATTTCTTTTATTTATATTTCTCTTCGCTTTACTTTCCACTTTTTCGTCTTTATTGCTTTATCTGTTGATCCTTCCTATTTTTTAACATTTTCTTCTCATAATAATAATTGAAAATAGAATGTTCTTCACGGTTAATAGTATCAGTATAATAATAATAATAATAATAATAATAATAATAATAATAATAATAATAATAATAATAATAATAGTAATACGGTAATAATAATAATAATAGAATATGAACCACTTTCTTTTAAGTGTGAGATGAAAAAAAAAATAATAATAGTAATAATAATAATAATAATAATAATAATTAATGATAATAATAATTATGACATTAATTTAATGAATAATCGATGAATTCATTAAAGTAGATTGAAATATAGTAAGAATTTAAAGCTGATTTTATAGTAATAAATAATTCATTAATTATTAATTTGCCTATTTATTTATTAAAATAAACCATTAATCAAAGGTTCAACCTTTGCCCACAACTGCTTTCTTTGAAAATGTTTAACTAGACAATCTAAATTTTAGGTTTCGGTATGTCCTAGTTCAACCAGAAATTGCCATTGAATAAAATGTTTATTTATTTATAAATTTCACTTCGAAGTACAATTATTATTGATTCTTTCCAAAACAAGAATATTAATTAATTAATTTATTTAACTAACATACAATCAATGTGAATACAACAGGCTATTGCCTAAAACTGCTTCTCACAAAATTTCAAATTAGAAGTTCACTTTCAAAAAGAAGCTTTAAAACAGTCCAACGGAAATACAAATAATTTTTTATTTTGTTCAAGATTTAAATAATGATCATACGGTGTATAAAACAATTATTAACATTTAAAAACAAGGAAATAATAAAGGGGAATGTTCTTGGCATATATTTTTTAAATAAACTGAAACAAATTATTTTTAAAAATTGACCGGGAGTTCAAGATGTCAAATTATCTTCAGATATACTGCAAAACTTCAATAAATAAATAAAATAAAAACTGTTTGGTCTACTGGTGGCTTCAAGTTTTGAGACTCTTTTTTCAGTCATTGATTCTTTCTTGAATGTTGGCAGTGTGCAGTGAAATAATATAGTAGACTACAGTAGTACAGTTGGTCGTGGCCTGACTTCTTCTAATCCAGTTATTTCCTAATACTCGGATCAAGCACTCAATGGCCTTGATCTAGCAAAAAATCTCACTGAAAACAATAGAAAATAGTTGAAAAAGCACTAAAGAATGTGTGTTGTATGAATGTAGTTATAACTTGATTTGTGTTCCATTTGAAGGAAACATTTCCTCCGATACTATTGAGAAATTCAAACAGAAACTAGAAAATGGAATTAGCGTTGAGTATTTTATCAGTAGCCCCATATTATTATATAGAATTATTTATTGTTTAATAAATCAGTAGCCCCATATTATTATATATAATTATTTATTGCATAATAAATTTTCTAATTTTGATGAAAATTTTGGAAATTGAAATTCTAAGAGGGATACAGTGATACAGAAATTTTGAGAGATGCATGTATACTAGCTTTACATTACAATGTAAAGGGGAAGTGATAGTCGTGAGCCGTAGCAGGTATCTGTTCCATCAGATTAGACAAGAAACGTTAACCTGGGACCTCTATGTAAGGGTGACCGATTAGATTTGCCAGCAAAAATACTTTGTTCTCTGCTGTAAAATCACTTCCCGGTGGTTCGGAGCCCACATCAAATTGTAGGTCCACCATATTTTCAATATCATTATGGCAAAAGCGGCGAGGTGGAACTTCCTGTAATAAGGGTCTCCCCACCAATAAAAGCCATGCGCATTTACTTTTACATAACAATTTATTATTAACATCAACATGAATGTATAAGTGTAATTATTATTATTATAGGTGGAAAAATTTACAAAAATATATGAAAGTTGGAGAAATATAGGATCAAGTGAGCTCAAATCAATAAATCAGCAATGAATTAGTCCGATGAAGGTGAATGGCCAGTTGAAATCTATGTCTAGAATAGTAAAAATATAATAAAAAGACTGATCGGGATCTATCAACGTGTTTTTATTAAGCGTTCATGACATTCTTTTTAGTTTTTCAAGGGCACCAACGCTGTGAAGTTGCAAATTTAATCGGTTCAACCTGTTTATTTGAACTTGGTAGGCCTATTACAACATCTTGATACAGTTGAATAATTGTATTCACTTTTTATGATAAATACACAGTAACACTGAATTAAAAGTGATTTAAAAATCGAATTTAAAACAAATAATGGTTTCGACAACTTTTAAACATTTAATGTCAAGGGAGTGCTATAGCGTTTTTATGAAGTTTTTTTTTTGTTTGTTTTTTTATATAAACTTTCATGTCTAATGAAATCTCTTGTTGCCTTATTGTGGCTTTAGGTGGATTTAGCGGGTATTGTGGTTTTAGCGGGAAGTGATAGCCGCGAGCCGTAGCAGGTATCTGTGCAATCAGATAGAGATAAGCTGCGTTCTTGTTGGTCCTGTTTGTAACGGTGACAGATTAGATTGGCCAGCAAAAAAGACACGTTTTCTGCTGTAAAATTACTTCCCGGTGGTTCGGAACCCACTTAAAACTGTAGGTCCAACTCATCAATCACCATCATCCAACTCATTACCCACGCACAGGTCTCAGACCTATGTGGGCTTCATCCTCCAAAAAAAATATTTTTTGTTCGTCTTAGATACAAAGGAGGCTATACCAATAATATTGTGCTGCTTTCCAAATATCGCTGTCGAATGATGGCTTGGACGCAGGAAGTAGCTCAGAGGAAGTAATAGTAGAGTGATTACTAGCAGTTAGGCTCTGTGAAATATTGGGAGTGGACTGTAGACTGATATAAGAATAGAACTTCAGAATTCGTTTCAGTGATTAACTCTTTGTATAGCTCAGCTTTTATTAGATCATTGAGGAATGCAACCTACCTCACTCCTCGTTTGCATAGTTCGCTATTTGTACCAAAACATAATGTTGAAGTCTGAAAAGTCACCCAGAGACGAAATAGGCATTGCACATATGCGCTTTGACATCTTGTAAGATGAATATTATTTTAATTACTGTGATGTTTTCCATGACGAAATACTTGATGAACAATCTAATATCAAAACTGACACTGTATTTCTATTTAAATTATGGTTTTTACTTATACTTTCACTTATACTGAATATACTGGAGGGAGGCATTTTACTTCTAAAGAGAAGCTTCATCAGGCTATTCAGGCTAATGAGAAGCTGCTCTTTAGAAGTGAAATGCATCCCTCCATTATATTCAGTATAAGTAAGTGAAAATCATAACTTAAATAAAAGAAATACAGTGTCAGTTTTGATATTAGATTATTTTAATTAGGACACTCATTGAGCTCCCGTGTGAAATCGCTTTTCAAATGATTAAAAATAACTTCTTTATAAGAGTAAAAGATAGCCTTCACCTTCAAAATTGAGGCGATGGATTGAGACTTCATCTCAGAGCAGGGATGTACGAGCTGTAAGCCTGTAAGAAATGCATTATTATAGTTAAGATATTACTACCAAGGTACCAAGTAGTGTAATGCGAATGCGGGCTAGTGTCCTGCTTTTTCAAATCATACTCTACTCGTGGTTGAATACTTAAACGTTTACCACAAAGTAATAATATTTAGTCTGTAGATAGAATAGAATATTTATTTATTTATTTATTCAACACAGTGTAAAGACAGATCATTACACAATTGAATATCGTCAATAATATTAAAATAATATCAATCACATTCCTGAAAACTTACAACTAAACATTTAATACATTACGACATGTATGACTGTCATTTAGAAACTCTTCTACACTATAATAGCCCTTCTCAACTAGAAAGCTGTACAAATCCTTTTTAAAAGTTACAGTCCTTTAGTTTAGATAATTTGGTAAATAATTTAATAATTTTACACCAATATAACTAGGTATTTATAAAAAAAATTAAGTCTATGGTACACTCAGGTTGTTTTTACGTGTTGTAGTTATAAAAATTTGAATTTGTAGTAAAATTACAGATGTTTTTTACAAAAAACAGAACAACTTTAAAAATAAAAATGCATGGGACCGTGAAGATAAATAAATTTTTAAATGCATTGCGACAAGTTTGATTGAAACATAAACCTGCCAGATATCTGACAGCTGGATGAATAATGCAAAATGAATGAACAAACAGAACAACTTAAAAAATAAAAATGCATGGGAGCGTGAGATATATATTTTGAGTTTTTATTGTAAATTTAACGACTTGCAGTCAATTTTAATAGTGAATAAATTCTATTTCTATACTCACTCAGGCCAAATGTTTTCGAGTCATGGAGACTCATCTTCAAAGGCCTGAATCATTGTCCTAGGAAGTGATAGCCGAGTGCCGTAGCAGGTATCTGTTCAATCAGAGATAAGCTGCGAAACTTCTTGGCCATCTTTGTAACGGGGACCGCTTGAATTGGCCAGCAAAAAAAGAAATGCATCCCTCCAGTATCTCCAGTATAGCAAAATCCCTTCTCGGTGGTTCGGAACCCACCTAAAACTGTAGGTCCAATTCATCAATCACTATGATAGCCGCGATAGTGATAGTGATAGCCGCGAGCCGTAGCAGATATCTGTTCAATCAGATAGATAAGCTGCGTTCTCGTAGGTCCTGTTCGTAACGGTGACCGATTAGATTGGCCAGCAAAAAAGACATTGTTCTCTGCTGTAAAATCACTTCCCGGTGGTTCGGAACCCACCTGAAACTGTAGGTCCAACTCATCAATCACCATCATCCAACTCATTACCCACGCACAGGTCTCAGACCTATGTGGGCTTCATCCTCTCCAAAAAAAAAAAAACTATCATCTAATTCATTACCCAAGCACAGTTCTCAGACCTATGCGGGCTTCATCCTCCGAAAAAAAAACAAAAATCAATTATAATATGATTTGTCCTGTTGATTAATTAAAAACTGTTTATTTACAATTAAAATTGACTGCAAGCTGTTCAATTTACAATAAAAATTCAGTATTCACAACGCAGATCGTTATGGAACAAGACATCCAAAAATATATATTTTATAATGTGGTTGATAATATACTTTATACTGTGGTTCCATATACACTTTATACTGTCGTTGATATATACTTTATACTGTGGTTGTACACTACTCGCTCTGGAATATTCTCAAAAGCTAATTGTTCAACTGGTTTTTATTTAACGAACAAAGAGACTTCTTAAAAGTTCTCCACACCCTCTCCAAAAAATTGGGCAAGTTGTCCCGTCTTATGAACTCAACAAACGAGTAGTAAAAAAGTCAAATGTTTAGTAGAAGTTACGTCAATGTTCGGTGAAGTATTAATAAAATGTATGAAACCGGTTCAGCTCCACTTTTTTACATAGTATCAAAACCATAATAATTTGATTTCATAAACGTACATTTACAGTAATTCGAACTAACCAGCTTGACAGGCTGTGAATTGTAGGTTCTCATATAATCATGGGTGATCATTCAACAGTTTTCTACTTACGTTCTTTGTTCTGTACTCGTTTTTTGTGGCACAGAGATATATGAACCTAACATGCAATTTTCTCATCTCAAGTGATTATGAAACTGAAAAACCTTTTGAGAGAATATTTTTCGAACCTTCTCTTGTTTAACAACTACTTTATTTCGATAAGTACTAGCATTTTACCCGGAATCCAGTTTGGAGTTTTTTTCTTGTAGATAACTGATGGAAGTGGTCCCACAATTAAATTGAGTCGAATTTCGTATTAAATTCATAGATCCTTCGATTTTATTCTTTTCCAATAAAAACTAAGTTTTGATAAGATTAACTTAATTTCATGTTTTTTTATTCATTTTTAATAATATTAATAGGCAAAAACAATTTCCAAAAATCCCCGTTCAAGGCCAAACAAATAGGAAGTGGTAGGAAGTGGTCAAATACGTAGGAAGTGGTCCCACAATTAAATTGAGTTGAATTTTATATTAAATTCATAGATCCTTCAATTTTATCCTTCTTCAATAAAAGTAAGTTTAGTTAAAATTAATTTAATTTCATGTTTTTCTTGATTTATTTTTAATAATATTAATAGGCAAAAATAATTTCCAAAAATCCCCGTTCAAGGCCAAACAAATAGGAAGTGGTAGGAAGTTTTCAAATACATAGGAAGTGGTCCCACAATTAAATTGAGTTGAATTTCATATTAAATTCATAGATCCTTCAATTTTATTCTTCTTCAATAAAAGTAAGTTTTGTTAAAATTAACTTAATTTCATGTTTTTTTATTCATTTTTAATAATATTCAGAGCAAAAACAATTTCCCCGTTCAAGGCCAAACAAATATTACATATATTTATTATTGTTTTAAAAAAGCTACGTATTTATTACAAGCTGATTAGAATGGAAAGACTGTATAGTTTCTCTTACTGAAATGAGGAAGAATAATCATACATACTCATTTGTTACTTGCGGACACCGATCATAGGGATCCCAATTTTTCACAATAAAAATAAATTAATTTAAATCTAAGAATATGTATAATAATCGAATTAAAATCCATAGCCCCTGATGTTAACAATACACCAGTTGAAATTATTAAACCATCGATTTTTTAAATGCATCTTTTTTTTTAAATTCATCGATTTTTGAAAAAAATGGATCGATTTTTGAAAAAAAAAGAATCGTCTTTGAAAAAATTAATCGATTTTTTAAAACTAATAATAGCGTTTCATATTCATTTTAGCATTCACTCTATTGTTACCTTGTACTTATTAAAAAATCCTGGATTGCACAATCTCTTTGACAAATCTATTTTATGTTTTTCAGGAGTGAAAATGAATCTAGGCAGCAAAGATACGCCGATCCAAGAGTTCTACAATGACGCCACTATACTGGTAACTGGGGGAACTGGGTTTCTGGGCAAGGTACTCATCGAGAAAATCATGAGAACATGTCCGAAATTTTCAAGAATCTACCTCATTATACGACCCAAAAAAGGCAAGGACACGCATCAAAGGTTGAAGGAGATATTCGATGACCAGGTAAAATATGTAATTTCATAACTTGGTCATGTAAACAAGGATGATTGGGCCTATTTTTCATAACATGTAGACTCGTGTTCAGATTCATCAATATTTATTTAGTATTGATTTCTGTTAGTTGAATGATCTCTGAAGGTCAAGTATCAATATCACTCAAAACTCTCAAAAAATTCAGGACATTCAAAAATAACTACAACTTTCACAACATAACTACAGAGTTACTCTGTGTCCCAAATTGTTTTATAATAATTTGTGTACTAAGCCCACTTGAGAATCGTGGACTCAATGTTGCGATGCGCTTTTGAATTCTGTTTTCTAATCTAATACACAAAATTGTTATTTAGGTACTACTTTAATCTCCATCCATTAATTTTAAAACAATCAATAAAAACTTGACTATGAGTTGAAGGTTGATGTTGACAAATTGTATATGATGATTTTTGATCTTGACAAAAGATTAATATCACAGTAATCCTGAATATAGCTAAAAGTGACTACAAATGTTTATCAATGTGAACTATCAAACAGGGAGGACATCAAAAAGTATGTTTGTAGACTTTTAAATGTAACTTTGAATAAGAATATTGCAACTTTCAAGTAAGAATACTGTAACTTTTGAAAAAGAAAATTGTCTGTTGATTTTAAATTGAATTAATTCCCAAGTTATAAAAAAAGTTCCTGAATTTCTTGTTCCATGACGAACTGCGTTGTTAATATTAACTTTTCATGTGAAATTTAACGACTTGCAGTCAAATATTTGTTAAGAATAAGTAGGCTATAATAACTCACTTAATCTGGCCGAGCGCTTTCGAATCTATGAGATCCATCTTCAGAGGCGTGGGTTCCAGAGGAACTTATTCTTAACAAATATTTGACTGCAAGTCGTTAAATTTCACATGAAAAGTTAATATGAAAAAAGGTTATTAGAATAGTCCAGAAGCCGAAAGAATAAAAGAATAATCCAGAAGCCATAGAGGTTTTTAGAAGCTACTAAGATAAGAAGATAAAATATAAGAAGGAAAAGGTGGGCTATCACTTTCTGACTAGTAACACACATTTCATTTAAACTCAGTATTTGTTGGAAAAAATAAAAAAAAACATCTACAAATTCGATTTTTAGCCAGTTATAAAAATCTGCTTTGTGGTTTCACCCATAGATAATACAGAAGGGATCTTTCTACATCTATCAATCAACCAATTGGTCATCTAAATTCACTGTCAGAAGTCTTTTTGACTCTCGTCATGAAGATAAAAGCAATCATTTTCAACTTCCGGTAATAAGATTTTTTATGGACTTATGGAAGTTACGCTAGGAATCAGAATCACTCTAATCTATTGGGTTTGCTATTAGATAAAATGCATTCAGGCTGAGAAGCCTTGAAGGTTTGTCAGATGTCAAAAATGTCAGCGGATAAAATTAATTTATTTGATATCTTTAAATGTCCTGGTTAATTAGTAACTTGCCTACACAGTCTACTACGCTTCACTGCCTACAATCTTTAACCTATCCCTAGTTGTAAGTTTCAATTTGATAACTTTAGGCTGTGTGCATGATAACTTTGAGTTTTTTCTACTTTGAGCTTTCTGCCCTGTTGTTTGGACTCTGTACTTTCGTTTCCTTAATTATTACTATTGTAACTATTAATTTATTTGCATACTAACATTTGAGAGTGCAACGGGCATAGCCCAAACGCACTCATGAAATAAACTTGATTCATCATATATTACAAAAAATAATTAATGTAGCCTACCGGTATAAAATTACATAAGAAAAACAATACTATGAAAGAAATTAAGCAGCAGCTGGAAAATAGTAAGAAAAGAAAACATTACGCATTATTATTACCTATTATTACTACTATTTTAACCATCTAATTTGCGGGCCATTTTGATTAAAACAGCATATTTTATGCCGGCTGGCCAATACATTGATGGTAGAATTACATATTTTCAATATTGAAGCTTAATGTTAATGTTAATGTTTATGTTAATATTAAATACATATTAGGTAGTATTAATCAATGATTTTTGTAAATAAATAATACAGACGTTAAGAATTTTTGATTTGTCATTCAATTCTATCAATTAATTGTTATGGTAACTTCTAATTTTTTTGATTTTTCTCAGATGTAAAAAGTCATTGATTTATCATATCTATTCTATTGAAATTGAAATTTATTGTTCATAAAACACTATAAAATAATAACCATTACTCCCATCATTAAAAATTATTATACAGTAGTACACACTCCCTTTAAAGTTAATTGACAGTTTTTAAGAGCAAAATGAAACGAAATGGAAGAAATAAAAATGTTTTCGACAACTGTGTGAACTAATACCACTCACAAAAGTAACTCAACTTGTCCGTGAGTAGGAATTGGAGTGGAATCCGTACTCTTTTATGAAAATTAAAATTTTTAAGATGAAATGTAAAGGAAAACGAAAATATTGGTGTGACTCTTTCAGCAGATCCTCATGTTTTGAACAATCTACCATACAAAAAGCATGATCTGCCACCTAAGATGTATTTATTAATTCTAAGATATAGGAATATTTTTTATTGTAAAAGAAGTATTTTCATCATGAACAAAACACCAGGTAAAACATCAGGTAAACATTGAGCAATCTTTTGCATAGTACAAAATCGTGATGAATTGTAATGAATTACGATTTCAAACATTCTTATTATTGGCTCAAAAATGATTACTTGGTTTATTCAAATCTAAAGTACAGTGTTTACAAACAAATCGAAGTTGTTTAAAAACTATTCCTAGTGGGGGAGATGAACTACAATGTTATTAACCTTTCTCGTGAGTAGGACATCTCCACAGCACTATTGATATTGACCACGCGCCATTAAATGTGAGATATTAGCATAAACAGGCGATGTTGAGCCCACAAAAAAAAGAAATAGCCTATGAAAAATTAGAAAAACTTATTCATCTATGCAAAAGAAAAGGAACTAATAGACAAGTCATTGCCAAGGATCAAAAATAAATAACCAACTACATATTTCATCATTAGCTGTCTGAACAAGTTTCTTTCTTTGTTCGCATTTTTTTCCACGGCAACTCAGTCAAGTGTCTAGTGAAAATACTTCTTCCAATTATATATATATATATATATATATATATATATAATATCCGATGAGATACAGGTATAGACTAAGTTATAATATTCATCCTACTAAAGATATTGATTTTGGGAAGAGAACTGAATAAATCAAATGATATTGGATAAATACTGTTTATTCCCACGTGTTACCGAGTACACTTTTTAAGCCTGTCGATTCCGGTTGCCTAAAAACAGACCAGTTGTGAGTCATGCCAGAGGCCCTGAACTTATTGCATAACTCGCATATGACGTTGAGAATTGAGTTATTTGTTGAATTATTAAGAAAGCTCCATTAAAATACAATAAGACAAAATGTTTTACTTTAATTGTAGTGGCGAAGGTGGAATATATCTTTTTTTTAATAATGAATAATAAGAATCTAATATCAAAACTAGTGTCAGTTTGAAGCCTGATGAAGCTTCTCTTTAGAAGTGAAATGCATCCCTCCAGTATAAGAGAGTAAAAATCATACTTTAAATAGAAATACCGTACTGACTTATACTGGAGGGATGCGATTCACTTTTAAGGAGAAGCTTCTCATCAGCCCGAAGAGCCTTTCCATGACGAAATACTTGATGAACAGATAAACAATCTAATATCAAAACTGACACTGTATTTCTATTTAATATTTGATTTTCACTAACTTATACTGGAGATACTGGAGGGATGCATTTCACTTCTAAAGAGAAGCTTCATCAGCCAACAGAATACAGAATGACAAGCTGATGAAGCTTCTCTTTAGAAGTGAAATGCATCCCTCCAGTATCTCCAGTATAAGTGAGTGAAAATCATATATTGAAATTAAATAGAAATACAGTGCCAGTTTTGATATTACATTTTTCATCGAGTATTTTGTCATGGAAAAAATCACGCAGAATAATAAGACTTGAAGTTGTCACAACCACATTTATTGAAAACAGTGAGATACTAATTTCGGTTGTTACACCATTATCAATCTCAATCAAACTAAACAATCTAAGTTTAAACTAAGTTTGAGATTGATAATGGTGTAACAACCGAAATTAGTTTCTCGCTGTTTCAATAAATGTGGTTGTGACATCTTCAAGTCTTATTTAATTAAATACAAATGTTATTTCAATAATAAAGTAGTGCTTGAGTATATAACAAATACCAAACATACAGTTACATAAGCTACTCCATTAGTAAGTACAACATGAAGGCTAAACCCGAAGGCCTTTAATTGGCCCTTGAAATCGACCTGTTGTCCGTTTATACAGCTCCGTTCAACAAGAAATTGACTGAATATCGTCAAATGCGTGTGAAGTAAAATAATTTGAAAAATAATGATAAAAAATTGATTTTTTTTTCATTTTAAATTCTATTTACGTATTATACATAGCAACATACGCTTCAGAAAAAAATGAATAATAGAACCCGCATAGACTATATCGTCTGTGAGCGGGAGCAGTTCTTAAAGCTATCTATTGTGTAACTAGATAAAACATATTACAGTAGTAATACAACACATACATGTTTTTGAACATTGATTATAAGAAAATTCATAACTATAACTAAAGATTCGTTAGCCTGAATGCAGAAACCACAGACCTCGACCACTTTAGCCTACTAAATATTTATCACTCCCCGGAACATCCGGCCTCGCATTGCTTCTTTGCACCACCACACGACCGGTGCACCGACCAAGGCCAGCACTCGCAATTTAAAAATATGAAACATTGTAGAAAGAAAGAAGAAAAAAATAGATTCAGAAAAAAAACATAGATTAAAACAATTTTATTAGCTAGCATCTTTCTTATAAAAGACATCCCCTTATTATCCGCCATAGCCAACGGAATTGTGATTCTCTTGATTATAAAATTTGAAAAAATAATGAGGATACGAGGCCACTATGTTGTGATTGTGAGAAACTACATTAAATCATGTTATTTAAATACAGCTCCAAGTTCAATCCTGGTTACTTTTATTGTAAGCGTAATTATCCGAACATATCCTTCAATTCCTTTACATGCTGCAAGGAAGCTTTTGTTTTATCAGAGCTCAAGTAAATTACCAAGACACGATTAAAAAATTAACGCTTGAATTGAAAATACCTTGACATTCAATAAGGTACACGCAATCAGCAATTTTGATTGTTATTTATTGGCTATTGCCTTGAGAAATCAACCGTTTCAACAAAGAAAACAGGGGAACTGAGTTAGTCATAAATTTATTTAAAAAATTTGGAAACTCCTCCCTGCTGCTGAATATTTGCAACTTTTATGCTAATTTTAACGCCCAACAACTGATGCTTATGCGTCATCAAGTAGAGGCCAGAGGTATATTTCATCATTACGGTATAATTAATAGCAAAATTTAGCATTAATGACAGATTTTTCAATCTCCTCACGATTTATAATGATAGAGAATTAAAAATTGAAAGCCTGATATGATAATCTTGGAGCACTCAAAACCGTTCGTTCTCATAAATAGGTAATTAATATTCTCGGACACAAGTGTTTTAGTATTCATGCAACTTTCAACAATTTCTATGTAAAACCTGATTTCAATAATAACTGAATTTATCTTAACTTTTCATGTGAAATTTAACGACTTGCAGTCAAATATTTGTTAAGAATAAGTATAACTCACTTAATCTGTAGGCCGAGCGCTTTCGAATCTATGAGATCCATCTTCGTTAAATTTCACATGAAAAGTTAATATTAACAATGCAGTTCGTCATGGAACAAGAAATCCAGGAATTGAATTTATCTATTTTTTTATCAATACATTTGATTGATTCTTGAAATATATTTAATCAAATTTCACATTGTCGTAACAACAAGGGGCTTCTTCTCCTGCTCAATCATTTGATTCTCAATAAATTTTGTAAATACGGTAATTTGGAAAAATAAACTTATGATAAAGAATAAATCACAACATAGAAAAACTACAAACATTCACAAATCAATGTAGATTTTCGTTGGGTGACATTTCAAAAGCTTTTAACCCCACCCTAAAAATTGATGTTCAGTAGTATGGAAAGATATTCTTTATGTCCTATTATTTGTAAAAATTTAATGGAAATAAAAATTTACTCACTACTTATTATTGCAAAGATTTTTAATGCGTGAATATTTCGATTTAACACACTTTCAAAACTTGTGTGGCGTCAGTGGCGTAACTAGAGTTGACTTATGGGGGAGGTTTACCCCCCCCCCCCCCCCCGGTCAACCACTCTTACATATTACTCTAATCAAAAAAATCTCAGAATATAGATATCATATATATTATACAATAATCATGTAGGGTAAAGGAACCAGAAGCTGACGAACCCCCCCCCCCCCCCCGCCCAACTAATACATCTTCATATTTTTTCTTATTATTAAGGCCATAGTAGGTAGTTTTGAAATTCAAAACATTGAGAATTAAACTGGTATTTTGTGCATAAACTGGTACCATTGAATCATGAGCTAGGCATCATTTTTGATGGGGAAAAATACTTTGAGGATAAGCTGTCAGACAAGAATCCTTCATTTCTAGGTGGAATTCTTTAGGAAATATCGAAGTAAGAGTGTTTGAAAATCTCAAAGTACTGTCAAAATAATCATTATTTAAAATTAACTAATGCTTTGAATGCTAGAGCTTGAATATATGTTGATTATACCCTGAGTTCACCTATTAGGGGATGATTTTCATATTTTATGTTAATTGGGGGGATGTCAACGTATTAAGTATATTTTTCAACACATACACAAGTAGCTTACATGGTATGTCAGCCACTGGGGACCATGTCTGAAATTTTATTTTAAATTATTGTTGATATCTCCAGTATGTGTAGGCTAGTATATGTTTTATATGTATGATTACCATTTGATATATATGAAATCAAATTAGCTCATTCCTTACCTGATACGTATATAAGCTACTGGAGGTGACAAAAACAGGGGTGTCAGCTATTGGCATAGATGTCAAGTGATTTTAAAATCAAATCAAAATTAAATTTGTATCGAAATTTATTCCAATTTCAATTAGGCCTCTAAATGACTTGAATGAATTTTTTTTTCAAATTCAAATACTTTATTCACTTGAATAAAAATATTAAAAACATAGAATACAATAAAAATTTCAAGTGTATTCCTCATTAGGCTATAGCCTGTGTGGAGGAATGGTTTGTCTCTCAACATCAGAAATTATACAGTAAATAAGAAAAGACAATAACAATATCTTATTAAATAGAACTAAAATACTGCTGCTATGAACTAATGACAGTTATATATACTATACAAAAATATAATTATGAAGAAAAAATAGATGAAAAAGATATATTCTGAATTTTTTTTTATTAATCCAGACAATAGTTCCAAAGTTAATAGTTAATATTCATGAATTGACTTACTAAGGAGGTGTCAGCTACAGGTTCCTTTACATTAGCTTCAAATTAAATAAATAATCTTTCTAATTTTTACTTTTTCTAATTGTTTTTTAACAATTTTTTTAATTTTTCCCAAGCAATGGGGGGGGGGGTTACGACCCCCAAAACCCCCCCCCTCGTTACGCCTATGTGTGGCGTTACCAATTTTGTTTCATGGTTTCCAAATCACAAATGTTAAATCGTTCAGCGATCAGGAATGAGCTACAAAAATTATTAAACTTAAAAATGATTCGCATAATTGAATTTGTTCAAATGCAAACAGAATACAAGCAAATATTTTGCAAGTTTCCAAAACATTAAGCATTTTTCTTGCTTGATGGTTTTCGGGGTTTTATCCAGCGATAAAAGACAGAATTTATGGTTTGATCCTCAACCACATTATAAATATATCCTATCCTTCAATAATGATATAGAAACTAAAAAAAATGTCTTGCCGCTTTATAGATTGACATTGAGCTTGAAAATATTTCACAATGTCAACTGCTGAGGCCAGAGAGAAACCTGTTTTTTGCATTTCAGTTTAGTGACTTCTCAAGAAAGACAATTTTAATTTGTCAGCATAAAATAACAATACTAATACTGGAACTTTTGAATCCTAAGTCTTCAGAATCCTTAATCTTTCTACTCCATCCGAGATGAGAATCGCTTTTGTATCTTCTCCTATTCATTTTCAAACCGGATTTTTTCCGACGTACTCACTGACGATTAGAAGAGTTGGACAAGGCTGCTCGCCTAGCTTATTTATAATAATTGAAATCCTGATCAGTTAGAATGCATAGCTCTTCTGTCCTTCTTCTCCTTCTTTTGCCTTCATTCTCCTTCTACTGCCCTTCTCCTCCTTCTCCTCCTTCTTCTGCCCTTCTTCTCTTTTTTCTGCCCTTCTTGTCCTTTACCTCCAGTGACACCATGAGCTCTTGAAAAAGCTCTCAGCATGGCTCAGTGTAGGGCTTGTTCATCATAATTCTCAAGACATTCTTTTGACACTTGAGAACCTCTTTTACATGACAGGAGTGCCCCCATAAAATCAACTCATACTTGATATTAATAGCCTATACAAATCATTCTGAGGTTCCTATGTTGTGAATGTGAATAAATAGAAAAATAAGTTTAAAACTTGCGAATACACGTGGGTGTTGTAAAAAATTACCGTACCTATTATATAACCATTTTTTTTAATTACTCTCATGAGTTTTCTGTATCCTATTGTTACAATACATGGGAGAAGAGAAAATTGATCCATCCCATGAAATATGGGTGGTGCATTTATCTCTTAGCTCTGGTATCAAATTTTTGTATTCAGCTTATAAAAACAACTAGGACCTATTTTAAGAAGTCAACTGATAGCATTGGTGAATATGATCCCAGTAGTAGCCTATTGTCCCAGCTTCCAACATTAGTTAGATGTAGACATATGTAGATTAATATTGTAGAAAAGTTATATTGAATATAATTTGAGAAAAAATGATGGTAAATTCTGTCTCAATAGTCATCTCGCTTTGTCTTTTGTGCTCAACTTTAACAACTCGTGACTCTTCTCAAGTGTCATGATTGTGCAGGTCAGACTCAACAAGATCAGATCTCCATTATCAATTGACTTGCTGATTCACAACCAGTTAAATAAAAGCTAACAATCCACTACGGTCAATTTATTGAAAGAATCCAACTTTGCACTCAACTTCTAGTCTGTTATTTGCTCCAAGACTCTTCTTGAAGATTATTGAGTGGTTCTCAAACAGCTGTACGCCCCTCAAGCATCCTGAACCACTCACACTGCTTGCTCAAAAGCATGATCTTCCATAATAAATTATCCAGGACCTCATCTTTAGAATGCGTTCAACCCGCTTCAACATCTGTGACAAGCAGCTCAAAAACAATAAGGCCAGACGACCACATAATGCAGATACAAAACCTTGATAGGTGTTTAAGATCCAAAAGAAAGGTGTTAGGTGTATGGAAAGAGTAAATAGATTACGTTCAAGAGACTTGTTCCCCTAACTGTACCCTACTTTTTGTGTATGAAGCTACTTTATATGTAAAAAAGTGATATTAACCAAATTTTGACATACAAGCTTATAATACAAGAAGCCGAGGAGATTATCACTTGGTGAGTCACAATAGTAGCTTATTCAAACAAAAAACTAGTTATATTGGTAGGAAATTCTACAACACGCTATCGCAGTTTTTAAAGAGTCTTGAAAATATATAAATATTTAAAAAACAATTGAAAAAATATTTAGTTGATAAAGCTTTTTATAGTGTACAAGAGTTCCTTTCACATCAAAATTAAGCCTCACCTCAACTAATTGATAAAATAATAAATTATGGTAACTAGTGTATAAGATTGTATAATTGTTAATCTGACTTGTCTTATACTCCTTAAATGTAGTCTCCAAGACGTAATCTAAAAAAAAAAATTCCATGTTGTAGTGTTCTCCTTAATATATTTATTTATGTTGTTTAAGAACTTCTACATTGCAAGTGAAGAATATCTCACAAATGGGCCATATTTGTTTTATTGCAGCTTTTTACCAAAGTGGATCCATCAGCTCTGCAGAAAGTATCGATCATATCGGGAGACTGTTGCAAGCCAATGTTGGGTCTCTGCTCTGAGGACCAGGCTCTGCTTCAGAAGCAAGTTTCGGTAGTGTTCCATGTGGCCGCCACGGTGCGCTTCGATGAGCCTCTGCCAATAGCAGTTGCAATCAACATTGCTGCTACACGAGATTTGATGACTTTAGCAAAAGGAATGAGAAAATTGAAGGTAATTGCTAAAAGTTCGCATGAAGAATGCTGTAAGTGACAGCCCTTATTAAATTTAATAATCTGAAATGAAGAATGACTCTTGCTGGCTGGCAAAGATAAAAAAGAAAGGAAAATTGAAGAAAGATCAAAATAAAGAGGTCATCTTAATTTGATATCAAAACACACTATATTTCTATTTAATATATGATTTTTACTCACTTATACTGGAGATACTGAAGGATTCGTTTCACTTCTAAAGAGAAGCTTCATCAGTCTACAGAATAACAAGCTGTTGAAGCTTTTTCTTTTCTTTTACTTTATTATGCTCATTTAGAAAGAGTGGAAAAGACATTATCGCAAAAATCTTGGTTCAGGAGCATCTCCAAAGCAATTTAATTACTTTAGGAATATATTGGATGTAGTTCAGGTCAGTTCAACTTATGTATTCATACTAATATCAAAACTGACACTGTATTTCTATATAATATATGATTTTCACTCACTTAAACTGGAGATACTGGAGGGATGCGTTCCACTTCTAAAGAGTAGCTTCATCAGCCAGGGGTCATGTTTTGTTGAGGTTAGGACGAGCGGTCATTACATAATTGAAAATTGCGTTGGATTTGTTCATTGAGTAATTGGTTCTGTCTTGTTTATGGTGTTTGATTATTTCATATTGTTTCAGTTTATTTAGTTTGTGAACAAACAATAAGAAATATTGAAGTGAGTGAAAATCATATATTAAATAGAAATAATACATTGTCAATTTTTATACTAGATTTTTCATCAAGTATTACGTCATGGAAAACATCACAGAGTTAATCTTAGAGTCGTAATAAGGATCCTCACTACAAAAACAAATTTGCATAACACGCCCATCTGTCTTGAACTTATGTACCAGATTATCTATAAATAAGCATCAGTTCTCATATTACACATAGAGTTTTTTTTCTAATAAAATTCCCAAACATTTTATAACTAATACTTTTTTAATGAAACTCAGTGGAGAATTCGATGAATGGGTAAAAGCAAACATTTATTTTAAAATATCGTAGTCTAACTCATATATACCTCTTAAGATAATTTGCGTTGGAGCTTTGAATTCGTCGAGTTTTGAAACTGGTTTTGCTTTTTGTTATAATTTTCTGATCTAATATTGTTATTGTTTTTTGTGATATTTTCGTTTCTAATATTGCTTGGTTGAGCTTATCTATTCTTATTATTATTTCTTATATATTTTTGCTTCTTATTGCTGTTTGATCACTGTACTATGTTTTTTGAACTTGCTGCTGGCGCTCAACTTCTAAAGAGAAGCTTCATCAGCCTTCAAGAAGCTGAAAATCATAATTTAAATAGAAATGCAGTGTCAGTTTTTATACTAGATATGTTATTCATTAGCATGTTGTCTTAAAAATCTTCTAAAAGTGTATGATATGGAAATTATTTATTTCCTTCAATACTTAATTTTCATTGCTCATTTTTATCGTCTAAAAAACACTTTTCTATGTTATCCTTAAATATTTGTTATTTATTGATATGTTGTCTTAAAAATCTCGTTATAATGAATAACATTTTCTTAAACTAATCGTTTACTTGATAATATTTATTGTTATGAACAGAAATTTCACTCTTTTTCTATTTCCAGGCTTATAATGAATGGCATTTTCTCAAACTAATCGTTTACTTGATAATATTTATTGTTGTGAACAGAAATTTCACTCTTTTTCTATTTCCAGGCTTATAATGAATGGCATTTTCTCAAACTAATCGTTTACTTGATAATATTTATTGTTGTGAACAGAAATTTCACTCTTTTTCTATTTCCAGGCTTATAATGAATGGCATTTTCTCAAGCTAATCGTTTACTTAATAATATTTAGTGTTGTGAACAGAAATTTCACTCTTTTTATATTTCCAGGCTTTTATTCACACCTCTACTGCTTACTCAAACTGTCACCTGAAGAAAATTGAAGAGACCTTCTACGAATCTCCCATACCTTACTCGAAGCTTATCACATTAACAGAATGTCTAGATCATGCTCAACTAGAACAGCTAACACCAATGTAAGTAAATAATATATTTTTTTTATTCATTCACTTATAAGTGTTTAACAGATATTGTTATTGTATTTTCTTTTATTGATTTGTGGAATAAAAGCGATTTTTTATTTGATTTGAAGTAACCGTTACTTTCACTACGCAAATATTTCATCTATAAGTGTTATTTATTGATATGTTTTCTTAAAAAGATATTGTATGCGACATTTTCACCGTACACTTTTACATTACCAGAAATTACCGTACACTTCTAAATGATCATTGTTTATATTTTATATGTGGGGAAGTAGGTTATAATGCCTTTTGCCTTTCTATGTTCGTTCTTTGTACTACAAGGTTGATAATTTAAACATGAAGATAAGATAAGGTTCGAAATTCCTTCTTATGTTGAAAATTATACTAAATCCTCCGCTACTGCGGAGATATCTAATGGAAATTTCCAGTAGTTGTCAATGTCCGTAGCAGCGGAGGTCTTCAGCATAATTTATAACTTTAAAAGGAATTTCGAAATTATCTTGTGAAGATAATAGAGCAATGTCATGAAATTATAATATCTTCCGAAATGAATCGAGGCTAGAAGTTATGTGATTTTCAAATGTGCAAATTTAGGAAATAGATTGCGTTTATTCTCAATAATAATATATTGGCACTTTTCCTACATACTTTTGACATAGGTACTCATGTCTGTCATGTGCTATTAATAGAATAGATAGATAGAAACGTTATTTCCCATTAAAGCATAAAAAATTACAATTGGAAATATAAGATACATTCAATCATTCATAACATAATTTACACAATTTAACATAAGAACAACATTTATGGCAAATGTACTGTTTGCAAAGAAAATAATTTTCCGTTTGCGCACAGGAGTATCATTGAAATAATAAAAAACTTTGAATATCTAAACAATAAGAGAATGAAACATTTAAAATTAGAGACAAAACTAATGAAAAGAAAGATTCAAATTATTCTGAATACAAAGTACATAACGCTATCTAAAAAAATCTAAACAAAACCTTCGTGTATGATACCATATCTTAAATAATTATTCAAAAACCGATAACAATGAGGTGAAAAGTGAGAAATGCACTGAATAGAAACAAAGAACAAAACGCTATGGAAACAATTAATATCTTGCAAGGTACCATATCTTAATTAATAATTATCTCAATTTATATATTAATAATTACAGAAACAATAGAGAATATGACATGAATGAGGCGAACTCTGAACATGATACCAGCTCTCTACCACATCAATATTGAGAGCCAAAATTACTTTCTTTATTTTTTCTTATAAACATATAAGGAAAATATGATAAAAATAATTGATAAAGGCTATTTCCTGAGGCATCTGTTTAAAGAACCTACCCTGTAAGAAACAAAATGAATAGCAAATTCTTCACGTTTGATTCAGAAAATAATGACGTTTTATCTTCAATATTTTTATACAAAGTATGTAAACACAATGTATTAGGTACCTAACAACAGTGTTATGACGTTTGCAGACTACTGAGGGATGTACCAAACACGTATGTTTACACCAAATCTGTAGCTGAGGACTTAGTTTTGAAGCAAAGTAAAGGAATTCCTGTTGCAGTTGTGAGGCCAAGTATAAGTAAGTATCATTATTCTTGTCTTTTTTTGTAAATTTAACGACTTGCAGTCAATTTTAATTATGAATAAATAATATTTCTACTCACTCAGCCAAAACGTCCAACGTTATCATCGAGCCATCTTTTAACTTTAAATGCCTTTGATTTTAACTTCTTATGTGGATTTAACGACTAAAGTAAAAATTACTTACTCTGTAGGCCGAGCGCTTTCGAATCTTTTGATTTATTCACAATTAAAACTGACTGCAAGTCGTTAAATTTACGATAAAAAGTCAATATAACGCAGATCGTTGAGGAACAAGAAATCCAAGAATAATATCATTATTCACTTATTTAAATAAACTCATTCTCATAAACGTCATTCACTCATTGACAGGGGCAGTTGGCTGTCCATTATGATTTGATACATGGTCCTTCACAGTAGAGTAATCTATGGTTGACTCTAGTGTTTTCAAGGTTGCGTTATGGAGAGAGCTTATTGTGCTCTAACTTCATCCTTAATAAAAATAGCTACCGTACCTATAATCAATCAAATTACCTAGCCATAACTTTTTGTATTTATATTTGCAATCATGGAAAAGTAGTACAGTATCAGTCAGAATATTGAAAGTTTCATTGTTGATTCACTTGATAATGAGCTTGGTTCATATTACTAACCCAGTCTCAATAATTTATAATCAAATGAAGAATGCTTAGAAGCTTATCGAATATTATTTCTGGTTATTGATTTTCTGGGTCAATGTTTTCAATCATTCAAGTTTGATTCTACTTGTTTCCCTAGTAATACTCAGCCAATTTTATTATTATTTCATTATTTTTAAATTACTTACAGTATATTATTATTATTACGGTTATTATCAAACACTTGTCTTTGCTTATCAAATATTCATTTTCATTTTATATTGATATTATATAAACTTAAGTAGTAACTCATCATATTAATTAATCATTTATTATATTGATGAGTAAACAAGTATACGTTTTATTAACTCAATTTACCATAAAAAATTAACGACGCAGATCGTTATGGATAAACAAAAAAATTCAAGAATATACGTTTTATGTTTGTATGTTTCCAGTTATAGCGACAGAGAAAGAGCCGATTCCAGGATGGGTGGACAATCTTTATGGACCTTCAGGTGTGGTTGTAGCTTCAACAACTGGAATAATGAGGACAGTCAACGTTGATGGAAATGTTATTGCTGATGTTGTTCCAGTGGATATGGTCGCCAATACTATGATTGCATCGGCATGGCATTTGGACACCATGTGAGTTGATTTTATTAATATTAGTTGAAAGACTTGACATTTTTATACTAACAAGACACACAACTATAAACATTGACATAATCTGTGATGTTTTCCATGACGAAATACTTGATGAGCAATCTAATATCAAAACTGACACTGTATTTCTATCTAATATTATGATTTTCACTCACTTATGGAGATGATGGAGGGGTGCATTTCACTTCTAAAGAGAAGCTTCATCAGCCTCTTTAGAAATGAAATGCACCCCTACATCATCTTCAGTATAAGTGAGTGATCATACATTGAATAGAAATGCAGTATCAGTTTTGATATTACATTGCCATAACATTTGTAGTTTTCTCAAACGTTCCTTAAAAACCTCAAATTTCTGTTGAAATATTCGTATTTCAATTATCTGGTGTTATGACTATATTTATATTCGATTATACTTTACTTATAAATCTTGCACACCTCCAGGCTACTCCCTGAATTCATGGCTGACCCATAATGTAGATTAAAATAGATGGGTTTAAGCTTATCCAGACATAAGTCTAGAATCTGATAGAATGCGATGTTATAGTCTGTTTTTCAAAAATTTCCCAGAGAAGGGCCCCCGAAATCTCCTATTGCTGAGGGCTATGGAATAGCATCCATACCATCCAGTTTATTCACTTGATATATAATTTTTTTTTTTTAAACAATTCATCTGTGGTTTTTGAGAAAATTGGATCATGGGTTTCTCATAAACAGAAACTTCAAATATTGTTGTATTTTGTAGCTCACACTCGTCTTGTTAAATGCTTTGCATTTTTTATGTTAAAGAAGGCGATCATTGCAATTTCCTTGTGATCTCAGCTATATTCCAATAAATTGAATATGCATTCGTTCTTATACGAGTCATTGAAACTTAAATGAAAAACTATTAATGTCTCTCAAGTAAAGTCTCAATGAATTATTTCAAAGGATCACTTTGATTTATGTTGAGATTTTTATTTTTGTGATGAAACGTAAACGTAATAAATATTGTGATGTTGAAGATCCATCTTGTTTCCACTAATATGTATTATAAACTTAAAAAACACTTTTAAATGGAAATTGACTCACGTTATGGCGTGACGGCCGTTTTGCTCTGTTGTCTAGAGCATCATCAGACGACCCACAGTACACTGATTCAAGGCATGAGTTTGAGGGTTATGTATGTTGGAATGGTGAAGGGGTATTATTTATTAAGTAATAAATATTGTAATAAATGCTCCTGGAACATGCCATAAAGCTGCAATAAACCATTACGGTACTTTATTTTGGATTGGTCATTCTAGAAACTAGTCATTTTTTGTACGTTTACGACAGCTTACTACACTTCCAAGTTTTCATTCGCCTTCTTATTTGATTCCCATTAATGATATTTTGCTCGCTTGATCGCTCACCATCATTCTATGGTATTGTTGCAATACGTTTTGCGAACAATATTTCACTGTTTTTAGTCAATTATTAATTAGACTTGAGTTATTAATTTCGAATTCCTCTAAGAGCTAACAATATATTCGTGAAGGCTTCCACAATGACGGGTATTGACAACAGCATTGAATAGCAAACACAACCTGTAAAATTTTGAAATCATTATGCACTAGTCATGATAATAAATTATGGTTGTTCCTTGTCTAATCAGTGGAATAGTAAGTTACACAGACGATATTTCATCTTACAAAATAAATATTGATCAATTTCTCTTACAGTACCTCAATAATTAGGTATTGACCTTGCAAGCTGTTATTCAATTCAAATAGATGATAAACAAAGATTTTTCGACTTTTACAATTCATAAACAAAATTTTTATGAAATAATTTGCAACTACGGACGTAAAAACTGTATTTAAAATGATTAAAATTTTGATAAGGTCCAAGAATTGTATGAATCATTTCTTTCAACAGGTTTTAAAATTGATATCTTGAAACTCCCACTTGATTACAGAGTCCTTGCAATCTCAAATTATAGATTGGCGATTAGATTCATACTATGTTTTCCTTGTACTCTTTTATTCACAAGGAGCTGTAGTCAAAATTGAATTGGAATTTTCTTCTTTTTTGAGAATTTTCCCAACTAGTTTTCATTAGCTTGTATGATCTAGTACGGTAAGCTATTTTTCCAAAGTGATTTGCGGTCTGGTGCTTGTGTGTTACAATTTTACAAACTAATTTTATTGTTAGTAGGCACTGCAAAGTTTTTTGAAAGCTATTATTTGTAGATTATCAATATGTAGTTTGTGAATTGTCATGCAACAGACCCCTGTATCTCTATTATAGATGTTGACACTGTTCTCTTCTGTAAAATCACTTCCCGGTGGTTCGGAACCCACCTAAAACTGTAGGTCCAACTCATCAATCACCATCATCCAACTCATTGCCCAAGCACAGGTCTCAGACCTATGTGGGCTTCATCCACCGAAAAAAAGAGAGAGAAAATATATTTCCGGCGGTCACTAGATATTTTTGTGTAGTAGCATTCATCGATTTCCATCAGCTGGGTATTCAATGCTGTTGTCAATATCTGCCATTGCTGAAGTCTTCAGTATTATTGATAGCTCTTAGAGGAATTTGAAATTAATAAATTAAGCCCAAGTATTATATTATAGAACATGAATCATGATTTTTTATGTTATTATGTTTCCTTTTGAATAGGGTTTAAACATATAATTTGTTTCCTGGATTTCTTGTTCCATGACGGACTGCGTTGTTAATATTAACTTTTCAAGTGAATTAAACGACTTGCAGTCAAATTTTTATTAAAATAAGTAGTATGGGTTTTAACAACTCGAAAACGTTTGGCCTACAGAAGTAAGTGAAATACTACTTATTTTAATAAAAATTTGACTGCAAGTTGTTTAATTCACTTGAAAAGTTAATATAATTTGTTCCTAAATGTCTTGTTCCATAACGATCTGCGTTGTTAATATTAACGTTTTATGGTAAATTTAACGACTTGCAGTATTTTAAATATACAAACACACCACACACAATAAACAAAACATCCTTTGTGATGTTTTCCATGACGAAATACTTGCTGAACAATCTAATATCAAAACTGACACTGTATTTCAATTTAATATATTGTCTTTACTCACTTATATTGGAGATACTGGAGGGATGCATTTCACTTCTGAAAACAAGCTTCATCAGCCTCTTTTCAAAAGTGGAATGCATCTCTCCAGTATCTCCTATATAAGTGAGTAAAGACAATATATTAAATTGAAAAACAGTGTCAGTTTTGATATTAGAAAACATCCTCAATGAACAATTACATTTTAAATCACACAAACTTTTCGATCACATTCTACAAAAACCACAATAATTCTTCTAACCAAAAACCGACATGCCTATCAAAGACGCCTTTGAAGATGATTCTCCATGACTCGAAAATGTTTGGCCAAAAGTGAGTAAAAATATTATTTATTCTCAATTAAAATTGGCTGCGAGTCATTGAATTTACCATAAAACGTTTATATAATTTGTATTTTACAATTTGGCATTCCGTCAAAAGTGATGATCCAGTCAATGGATTATCAAGTTTGTCAGATTATTTACTTATTAAATACAAAACATACATAATTATACAAAACATGCAAAAAATGAAAATATCTAAATACAATGACTGGAATCCAATATTATACAAAAGTAGGCTACTATTTTGAAATAAATTATTTTAAAATTTGAGTTTCAGTTTAGAACGGTCACACTGCTTAGAATAAATTTAAAAACATTTTAGGAAACAATTTGAAAAAATAAAAATTTGAAATATTATTTAATTTGAAGCTACATGAATATTGTATAATATATATTATATCTATCATTTTCATGTATGTGGAGATGAAAACCCCTTTTAACTATGGTTGCCCACATACTAAGACTCATATTTTACTTTAGGCTTCTTAAACCCTAGAGAAACAAAAAGCATTATTTTATGTAAAAGGCTTACTCAACTCAAGGGACTTGAAAAGACTTTTGAATCAATACTGTTCAAGTCTCCCTTGAGCTGAGAAAACCTTAAGTAAGGTTAATAATAGGTTAATAATATATTATTAAGGTTATATAATATTAATTATTAAGGTTAATAATAATAAGGTTAATAATATCCTACAGGCTTGAATCTATAAATGGTTAAATAATGGGAAAAATAAAATAATTCATAATGGCGTTTTTTGTGTTATTTTAGGAAAAACAAAGACAGCACAGACCCGCCACCTGTCTTCAACTGTGTGTCCTCAGTTCAAAATCCGATCACGTGGTACACATTTTTCTCGCTGTGCTACAAGTACTGGCCACACACAATATTCGCCATCTGGTATCCGTTCATCACAATCAACAGCAACCGGATGACGCACAAGTTTCTTTCTTTCATGTGGCACTACCTCCCCGCTCTAGTCATCGATTCAATCGCACAATTAGTTGGAAAACAGCCCAAGTGAGTACGCACTCTGTCAACAATAGAAATGATATGGGGAAGTGAGAGCTGTAGAAGGTATCTGTCCAATTACATAGGCAACGCTCTCCTGGGCCCTCTTTGTAAGGGTGACTGATTGGATTGGCCAGAAAAAAATACTCTGTTCTCTGCTGTGATCTCACTTCCCGGTGGTTCAGAACCCACCTAAAACTGTATGTCCAACTCATTAATCACCATCATCCAACTCATTACCCTCGCACAGGTCTCAGTTCTATGTGGCTTCATTTTTCAAAAAAAAAAAGTAAACTGAAATCAGCTGTTTTTGAATAGGGAAGTGATAGCCGTCAGCTGTAGCAGGTATCTGTTCAATTAGATTAGATAAGCAACGCTCTTCTGGGCCCTCTCTGTAAGGGTGACCGATAGCATTGGCCAGTAAAAAAGACTATTATCTGCTGTAAAATCACTTCCTGGTGGTTCGGATCCCACCTAAAATGTAGTTCCACCATTATTCCAATACCATATGGCTCAAACGGTGAGGTGGAAGTTCCCGTAAGGGTGTCCCCACCAGTAAATGTCAACGCCATAATCCAAAATCGATCAGATCTTGCTTATTACTTAAACCTCGACACTACATTGGGCTAGTTTACCAGCAAACAAGCAGTGAGTCTTGTCACTACTTGGCAGTGATAGCTGCGAGCCGTGCCAGGTATCTGTTCAATCAGTTAACATAAGACACGAGCACTCACACCAAAAATGGAATGATGAACGATTTGGTTTTTTTGCCAGCAAAAAAATACTCAATGTTTATACGGTCAAAACCAATTCCACCAATCACAGACCTTCAATCCTTCAATGAAGGTCAGCCTATAAGAGACACTTTCGCCCTCAGCCAATAATAGCATTCTGTGTTTAGTATATATTAAGCTACTCTGTACTTTAGTTTTAGTTTGTTTGAGATTGATAATGGTGTAACAAAAGAAACTAGTTTCTCACGGTTTTTAATAAATGTGGTTGTGACAACTTCAAATCTTATTATCCATTAAGTTGATTTCATACACAATTTTGTATTTTTAATTGTTAGGTTGTAAATTTAGCATCATTCAATTTAAACCATGGTCATATATTATTGTATCAGAGACGATTTTCCAATACTACACCGTAATGTCTTTAAAACATATAATTCATTCGTATCAATTATTCATAGATTCAAATATAATTACTATAAATGTAATAATATTGTTTTTTGTATCGTTTGAGTGAATAAATTGAATTGAATTGAAAAAAATTGAATACCATTAAATGAATAGTAGCCAGGGGAAAAACAACTGAATCAATACATATAAATTTTAATCAAAATTATAAAATTTGAATTTTATCAAATATTGGGTTTGTGATAGTTGTAGCCTTCTTAGGAAAATTTAGATAAAATAAATAGCTTCTTCTTCAATTGTATACGAAGACAATAAATAGCTCCTCAGTCTCTAATTTGATGCTAAGAAAAATAAGCTGAGTTTTTTTGCTGAGACATTTTTTTCAAAATATTAGACTAATTTCTGCGTTTGCAAATTCTATGCAAAACTTGGGTGTGTTTTTGCTGTATAAAAGTAAAACTTTAATATTTTCCTGGCTCCATTATTGATATTTGGAAATTTGAAAAATATTTATGACCTTTATTTATTTTTTGTTACAGTCTGGTGAAAGTTTCAAACAAAGTAGAAAAGATATGTTCGCTATTATCATACTTCAGCACAAGGCAATGGGATTTCCGAGATGACAACGTACAAAGTTTATGGAAATCTCTATCAAGCGAAGACCAAGAACTATTCTGGTTCAACATTGGCACGTTGAACTGGGAGAATTATTTCTATAACTATATGAGGGGGGCTCGACAGTATCTGTTGAAAGATGACCTGTCAAGTATCCCAGCAGCAAAAACAAGGGTACAGAGGTGAGCAATCTTACAAAAGCCTTTATTTAGAGACTCAAAGTTATAATAGACACCCAAATTATATATTCTATAGAATAAATTATTATATGACTTTGTAAAAGAAACTAGAATCAACAGAATATTACTTTTCACAGCCTACACCATGGTTTCTTACTGTCACATATATATATTACATAGCAAAACCATGATAGGGTGTTTAAGATCCAAAAGAAAGCTGTTAGATGTATGGAAGGAGTAAATAAATTAGATTCATGGAGGTTGTTTAAGAGTCTAGGTTCCCTAACTGTACCTTGCTTATATGTGTGTGAAGCTTCTTTATATGTGAAAAAGAATGATATTAACCAAAATCTTGACATACACGATTATAATACGAGAAGTCGAGGAGATTGTCATAATAGTAGCTTATTCGAAAAAACTTAGTCTTGTTGGTAGGAAACTCTACAACAAGCTACCGCAGTTTTTAAAACTCTTGAAAATATAGAAATATTTGAAAAACATTGAAAAAAATATATATTTGTTGAAGCTTTTTATAGTGTACAAGAGTATCTTCGCAATAAAATTACGCATCACCTCAACTAATTGATATAGTAATTAACTAGTGTATAAGATTGGTAATATTGTATGGCGACTAGTGTATAAGATTGCTTATATTGTATGTATATAGTTATTGTTGATCTGACTTGTCTTATACTCCTTAACTGGAGTCTCCAAGTCGTAATCTACAAAAAATTGATTGCCAATACCCAACATTCACTAGCCCCGACTATAGTGGACCATATGCTCCAAATAATTATAAAAAAGTATAATGAATAATGTAAAATGTATAAAATCAACTATAAAGGAATAAAATGAGAAAGCAAATAAATGGAAAGAAAAATACGAATTTGAGCTTTAATAAGCTATGAGCCGATCAATCCGTCATGAAAGTGTAAGCAAGGAAATCAAATAAAATAGATGAAATTAGAAAAAATGGTGTAAGGTGTTGTATTGAAGAGTAAAATAAAAATAGTATAGGAACCTCAAAAAGACAAAATATAGTAAGGAAAGACAAGAGAAGGGTGTAGAGATTGTCACTGCTAACTCCACCGCTCGGGGTCTAGAGGGTCGCATACCTCAGAATAGCAGGAGTTGCAAACCACCCTTACTTTCTTTATATGAATTTCTTATTTACAATGTGTCTGCCATCAAAATTTACATCAAAATTAAACCTCATCACAACTAATTGATATAGTAATTAACTAATGTATAATATTTATAATATTGTGTAGTAACTAGTGTATAAGATTGGTAATACTGTATGTATATAATAATATTGTTGATCTGACTTGTCTTATACTCCTTAACCGGTGGCTAGTGTAACCAAGACATACGGTAATCTAAAAAAAAATCTCGTATTACGACTGATTAACAGCTTATATTAATTCAACCGGACTTTACTTGCTGTAATAATACCGTACAGCGTACACTGATTTCCACTCAAGTACAGAACACTCTTTTGACTGAAGTCAGACACATATATTTGGAAATACAGTGTTAGTTCTGTGAAAAATTAGCTCTAATTCCACTGTTAAATCATTGAGAAATTTATTTTATTTCCCATTTGAATTTTTTTAACAGTTAAAATTAGCTTTAATTTCATGGTTAAATCATTGAGAAATTTATTTTATTTACCATTTGAATTTTCTTTTACAGGTTATACTGGCTGCACTGTTTTGTGATAATTTGCTTACTTTTCCTATTCCTGAACACGTTGTGGTACTGGTTTGGAGGTGTCCTCGTCAGCTATACAAGAGATATGAGATATCTATTACCAATCAGCGCTGACACTTATGCTGAGAAAATAAACAATGTATTCTAGCATTGTGAGTTGTTCATTTAATTTATAAATAACTGCTTCATATTCCTATTCATCAACTTGTTCTCATGTATATTTTATGTTTTATATAGTTATTAAGGTGAAAGAATAAAAGTTTTTGAAAAACATAAAACAATAATTTTTCATCCTCAAAACCTATATAGTTATCCACACATCACTCAACTTTTCTTTAGAGAATCTAATTTAATTTATTTTCAAAATTAAATAATGGATAAGTAATGTCTGTTTTGTGACTCAAAAGCAAAAACTCAACA
Source organism: Conomelus anceps (assembly GCA_948455865.1). Classification (NCBI taxonomy): domain Eukaryota; kingdom Metazoa; phylum Arthropoda; class Insecta; order Hemiptera; family Delphacidae; genus Conomelus; species Conomelus anceps. Next base: position 6,767,296 of record OX418226.1, on the reverse strand, counting down.
AAACTTTGCTTCTCCACATCTTCTTAATGCTGTGCGCAGGGGTTTTAGTCATAATTTTTTCTCGACATTATAACTTATTGTCATAAAATATAAGCTGTTCTATATTGTGCTAAATTACTATAGTAACGTATTAAAAAAATTCTCGATTATGTATAAACATTCTCTCATATAAAGTTAGTACCTAATAAAGGCTGTGCGCAGAGTTTTTGGTCATAATTTTTTTCCGAAGTTTATTGTATTGGATGTTATTAGGGCTTTGAAATGTTATATATGGCTGTGAGGAAAAATTTTTTCATCGATTATTATGTTTTTTTTTTGTAGATTACGTCTTGGAGACTCCAGTTAAAGAGTATAAGACAAGTCAGATCAAAAATATTATACACTAGATACCATAATTACTTCAATTAGTTGGGGTGAGGCTTAATTTTGATGTGAAAGGAACTCTTGTACACTATAAAAAGACTTCAAAAACTGCGGTAGCTTGTTGTAGAATTTCCTACCAACATAACTAGGTTTTTGTTTGAATAAGCTACTATTGTGACTCACCAAGTGATAATCTCCTCGGCGTCTTGTATTATAATCATGTACATCAAGATTTTGGTTAATATTATTCGTTTTTACATATAGAGTAGCTTCATACACATATAAGCAGGGTACAGTTAGTTGTACTCTTGAACAACGGCCTACATGAATCTAATCTATTTACTCTAATGTGAAGTATGAGGGTTTATTTTGGAAAAACTATTTGTTAGATTGAAATATCAAATATGTCATTTTATTCAAGGTAAATTTTAGTTATGGAAAATTAATTTATTAAAAGTTTGAAATCAGTCATAGGTGAGATCAATTGCCCCCAAAAACCGAAAACTTTCAACTTTGAACCCCTATATTTTACAAAATAATTGAAGAAAAAATGTTTCCTCTCAGCAATAGATAACATTTCAAAGCCCTAATAATATTCAATACAAGAAACTTTGGTGGGGGGGGGGGGGGCCAAAGCCCCTACGCATAGCCTTAAGAACAAATTATTACGAACTTGATAATTATGAGAGAATGTTTCTACAAAATTGAGAATTTTTTAATACGTCGTTAATAAGAAATCCAGGAATTTTTTAATACGTTAGTATAGTAATTTAGTACAATTAGGCAGCTTATTTTTATGTCTTTATGACAAGTTATAATGTATAAATATTTTTATTTTCAATAATATTTCATAGGCTATATTATTAAGATGCAAGCAGCAATTTGTTGAAAATAAAATGAATAAACAAGATGTAAATACACAGTACGGTATATTCTAGAAGGGCTAACAATAAGCATAGGGTATGGCTTTTATTGGTGGGGCGAGACCCTTTCACCCTTATTACTGGTAGTTTCACCTCATCACTTTACCGGCGAACACAGTGGACATACAATTTTTTTAGATGGGTTCTGAACCACCGGGTAAGTTATAAGTGTAAGAGCACAAAATTAATTTCATCCACTTTTCTAATAACCTACTTATAAAACTGTGTAAGTATATTTGTACGAGTATTTTAATACATTTTTTAGGCCCGCGCGTGGGTTATGAATTGGATGGTGAATTGATGTTGAGTGATGAGTTGGACCTACATTATTAGGTGATTTCCGAACCATTTCATCTGGACCTCTCCTTGAAACGTTTGTCTTTGAGTCCATGTCCGCCTTATGCCAATAAAATTTATAAGTCAACAAATCTAAGCTAATAAAATATTCAGGCAACCAAGTACTTTTTTACTCCATATAATCATCATTGACCCTATTTACAATTTTATTCATACCATTGAACAGCCCGCTCATACAGATATCGATACTTGAATTGGCAATCAATCGCTGATCGATCTCCAGAAGTCGAACCGGAGCTACTCGAAGTAGAAGATTGACTCAATTGACTGTCGACCGATGGATGTTTCTGTTCCACTTTTAGATCGTCTGTTCTACTTTAGCTGTTATAATTCATCTCTATTTTGTATACTTGGCTTAAATCCTAAATTAGACGAGGAATATGACAATAAAATTAGCTATAGTCTAGTTTAGTGTTGTGCTTGATATTAACGAAAATTGCTGGAGGTGTGTATGTGTAAAGAATATGGATTGTCCTGGCCACCCTAGAGCAATTGAACTCAAATTTCTATTGCTCTTGTAAATCCAACATTTAATTTGAATATGATCATCATTCTATGAAAACATTCCAGTTTGACAGCGTTTCTAAAGGTAAGAAATTTAAGTTCAAAATTAAAGAAATACTTTAGCAATGGATGTTTCTTATGTAAGTTATAGGTTATGTTATAGATGAGCTTGAACTTTTTCGGGTTCTGTGGTTTTATAGTATTTTTTATATTCATGAAGCTCTTTTATACTCTGTCAGTAGCATTATAAGGATAACAGTTTTAATAATCCAGTGTTTCTAATTCTGAAGGAATCAAATATTTTTATTCAAACTTGAACATCTCAGTTTGCAATTATGTAAACAGTTTATTAGCGATATTTGTAACTGGATATACCTAGCTATATGCTCCAATCCCAACGACCAACAAGTTAGAATAACTCTTGTTTTATCAGAAGTTATTGATATTGATTGTTCCTGCCATTTGTCAGTTTCAAACTTCTGCAATGAGTTTCTTCTGTTATTTCCAATTAGTTTCTTCTGTTATTCAAATTGTAGTTAGAGGATAAATTCATCCACTTCTTTACCATTGACATATTTTCTTCTTTTGTTGTCCAAATTATTTTCAGTTATTTCATTACCTCTAACATTTCTGATCCTGTAATTTGTTCTTATTCATTCTGCAAACATTTCTAGGATATGAAGTTCTTACTCATCAGTCTATATCAATTTTTGTTCACATTCCTTAAATAAAATCTAGAATTGGTTTTGGTTGTATAAAACCCCTCAGGTTTACTCACTAATGGTTGACAGTCAATTAAACAAGGTGCAAAGTAACTGCTAAGATATCAACCGATAATTTCTAATGAATAATAAGACGAAATTGTCACAATCACATTTATTAAAACTTCGAGAAACTAGTTTCGGTTGTTACACCATTATCAATCTCAATCAAACTGAAAAACTAAAGTACAGAGAAGCCTTATATATACTGTACATGGAATGATAATTTCTAGTTTTTAAAATATAGAAATGGGTAATTCATAAATTGCTACGATCCGTAATTAATCTAGAGAAAGTTTGTGTCTAGTGCTTGATACCAACTGTCACGAAATCACAAATAATTTCATTTAAATATTTTTAACATACTTTCTACTAAACTTCTACACGTTGTCTGGTTGCATTGTGAACAATGATTTTTGTGTATTGTCTATAAAAATTTCAATCTAATGATGCATATTTTTACTGTCTTTAATTTCGGTTAAAACCAAACGTTTTGGGCCCTGCACTGGAGTCTTGTACATCAAGGTGAGATTTCATCAGTGCACTTAGAAGGCTGGTTCGACTATTTTTTCCAATTCCCATCATACTTATTTTGCCTTTTAGGCAATTTTTCATTTGCTTGCGCTTTCTGCCCCATTCATTTCAAATTGGAATTTTTTACAACTAACCATTCTTGTGCATACTACTCCAAAGTTAAACCTTCAACAGACCGTGGGATGGCTTTTTATCATTATTGATGTTTTTCAAGTTGTTTGTTTTGTGAAATACTTTCCTGAACTGAATCGATTGTTATTAACTTGAAAAAAGTTACATGTCTTGGGAATGGACCTTCTCTACATGGTCATGACTCAAAACAATAAAAATTGCTTTGGTTCTATTTTCCCACAACAAACTGAAACTTATTCGAATGTATAATATCACCCTCTCGCTGAGTTTTCAATATAATCTGGGGGGGGGGTACCTCTCTCATCAACTGAAAGATGCGCGTTATATTTTAGGGGAGTAGTTGGCCTACACAACCAATTGAAATAAATGTATTTTCTGCACCACTATAATAATAATATCATTGTGTGACCTGGCTGGCTCAGGTCTGGTGTCAGAGTTATCAGGCCACACCTGAATAAATTTAGGGCCACTTATTTGTGGTTTACGTCATCGTAATGCCAATATATTTTTGTATACAGTAGAATAGAATAAAAAGGGTAATTAAGGCACCAGTCATTAATGGTCAACTATTAACATATCCCAACTATGACGTAGGCTACCTTAATTATAAGCTAATCCACTTGATAATTAATAGAATCATATTAACGAAAAACACTTTTAATATCAATGTCATAATATTATCGGACTATTTAATTAATAGATTCTAGATTAATAGATTCTAATTAATATAATCATATTAACGAAAAAAATACTTTACACTTTTAATATCAATGTCATATAATATTATCGGACTATTTAATTAATAGAATCATATTAACGGAAAACGCACTTTTAATATAAATGTCATAATATTATTGGACTATTTAATTAATAGATTCTAATTAATATAATCATATTAACGAAAAAAAATACTTTTACACTTTTAATATCAATGTCATATAATTTTATCAGGCTATTTAATTAATATCAATGTCATATAATTTTACGGGCTTTTCAATCCAAATTAGGAAAATTTGCTACTAGGCAGCTTCAAACATCTATTTACAGTAGAATTTTATTCTTTTTTAATGTAACTCCTGGAAGTAGATCTAAGCCGAGTCTGACTCCATTTTTTATGTTGTTAGCTGCTCTATTAGATCAGTTTTTCCTTGTAGAATATATTTAATAAATTGCATACATTCAACAAGATAGTTTTCACTCTGCATGCTCTAATAATTACTACCGTTTCACATTTATTTATATATTCTGCACAAACTATAGAAGATTTCATTAAATTTCTATATCTTTCTTTACTCATGTACAGTAACATTCGCAAAATATCTTGCAAATTGAAAACTCTCCATTGATGATGCTGCCTTTTTTGTAAGCCTCAGACCCTGCTAAAAAAATAATTTTCCAATTATTACTGGCTGCCAATATTGCCAGAAATGTCTTGATTTGCTCTTTATCCATCTCAAGAATAGCAATAATAATAATAATAATAATGATAATAATAATTTTGTGTGACTTGGCTACAGGTCTGGTGTCAGAGTTATCAGATCGCACCTGAACAAAGTTCAGAGCCTCTAATGTGACTTGACTGTTTTTAGGCAGCCGGGACAACAGGCTTAACGTGTCTCAATAAGTTTCTGTGGTTTAAATCTGTGTGTGTTCCATTTCAAATGAAAGCTTGTACCTACTTCATGAGATATTTGTTTTCAATATTTTCCATCTTCTTTTTTGTACGTACCTCCTTCAATTGCTGATTTCATATTCACATATTTTGCGTTCCTTGTCCTGATTTTTTAGTTCCTCCCAATTCCCAAACAAGTACTGTGCCTATGTCAACTAACATGTAATTCTGTCCATTGGTTATTGAATATGTTGCATCTCTTATTCCCTCATCAATACATTTTTTTACTGTACTTCAAATTGGTGTAAAGCGGCCCATAGACGACCAACCTTGTCACCAACTCAAGTTGTCAACTTGATGTCCTTGGACACCACAGACTACAACTCAATTTACAACCTGGTTTGCAACTTTGTTGTCAACTTCGGTTGCCTCATCCCTTTGGGTCAAATTAACCTTTCCTCCATCTAGCTTTCTTGCAAGTAATTACCTTTTTTAATATAGTAGGTCTATTATTAATACGTAATAATAAATTATATTTCGGTATTATTTCACAGTAATGAGTCAGAACCCTTTGTTATTTTTTATATTTTTTATTTTTTTCTATGGAGGAAGTCAAGTAGATCAAAATACCATAAATTGGGCACGCATTCGTCATCAGCCCCAGCACCTGATCTGACACTTGCATTCACTTTTTTTAGTTCTCTACGGTAGCAAGTTTTAATGTTGGCGAATATTTTTTTTAAACTATCTGCATTACCAGCAGGATCGATCGAACTTGCATTAGTTTCTCCCACGCATTTTTCTTTTTTAGCCTATCTTTAAAAACATCTGACTACTTTCCAGAGTTCTGGAAGCTCTTTTAGCAGTACAAAGAAATCATTCCAAAGCTCATTATTTGGGATTGTCGTCGTCATTATTATAATTGAGAAGAGTTAACTAAATTTAAAAAAAAAGTAAAAACGAACTAATTATTAAAAATTAAAAACTAACCAACAAAATTAATGTCAAATATAAAAACTACAATGTGTATCTATCAAGAAATGGACAAGAAGTGTACGAAGATGACACAAGATTTCAGCTGATGTGAAACTAGTTGACAACCTGCCCACAGACACTACAACAGGTTCGCCAACATAAGGCTCCGCCCACAGAAAATCCAAAGTTTTTGATCTACTTCAAAAACCTGCAACTTCATCACCAACCTAACCACAGACACGCAACATGAACTCCAACATAACCAAGGACACCAAGTTGACAACTTGAGTTGGCGACTAGGTTGGTCGTCTATGGGCCGCTTAACTCTAACATCAATCAATAGATAAAATCATTTCCAACCCTCTGCATAAAATTGTCTATGTTTGTCAAGTTCTGTGTAAATTATTCCATGTTGAATTCAGTTTTCAAAAATAACTTTGGGAAGTTTGTTTGTCAGCTCATCAGCTCAAGTTGGTTTTATAGGAACTTTCAATTCACTAAGATGCCAAATATATACAGCAAAATTTATTATTAATAAAAGAAAATTTGAAATTAACTTAATAACATTTTTTCTCTGTAGAAAAAGCATTAACTGCATCGAAAACCTTATCTTCATATGAGTTTTTCCGTCGTATCTTTTATGTATTTGAATGAGCTTTTCACTTTGTTCCATTTACTTGCTTGCCTTTTTAGTAAAATTATTTTTCTTTTTTTTCAGGCTGACTATGCAGCTGTTAAAATATACTGGCTCATAGTTATGTGAACATAATCTAATCAAAATGAGGTGTGGCATATTTCCGACGATAATTTTCAACAGTAGATCAAAATTAAAGATGATTTTCTTGCCTGTGAGGACAATGAGTTGGGCAAGACACTTTAGAAGTAGACTACAAGGTGTCAGGACACCTGTTACGAATGGTGTAATCGGGGCGATTCTTTGTAGACAGTGTCAGCAATGTGCAAGGCCTAATCTGTTTCTACTGCAGCAGAACACTTCGCGTCTCCATGGATCTGTTTCTAATTCTTCATATTTGTTTTCGAATCGATTGTTAGTTCATCCACGGCGTTATGTATCCAATAAAACAGTGTTAGATGCTGCAAAACCTCAGAAAATCTCATTGGGTGGCCGAGAAATGAATAGACTGCTTTCGTTAGCCAAGCGCGAGAAGTGGAACCTCACTAGTAAGTTGAAAACGTTTTTTTTTTTTTAATATATTTCTGGAAAATCATCACCTGTTATCATTGCAGCACATATGTTGAAAGTGTTAAAAGTAAATTCGTATGGCTTTTAGTGGTGGGGAGACCCTTACGGGTAGTTCCACCTCGCCGCTTTTTTAACGACTGCTTTTTTTTTTTATATGCAACCGGGACCGACGGCTTGAAAGTGTTGACTGCTAATAACACTCACTTGATTATAAACTCGGAACGTAATTAATGAAAAAGGGAGTAACTTACATTCTTCATGATTTGCTGTTCTAATTTTTTTTTTTAGGATGAAGCCAATATTTTTTGCTTGCTATTGTAATTTGTTACCCTTACAAAGAGTGCCCAGGAGAACGCAGCTTATCTCTATCTGATTGGATTGAACAGATACCTGCTACGGCTCATGGCTATCAATTCCATTATTCTTTTCCATTTTATAATTTTTTTGAGGATGAAGCCCACATAGGTCTGAGACCTTTGCGTGGGTAATGAGCTGGATGATTGTGATTGATGAGTTGAGCCCACATTTTTAGGTGGGCTCCGAACCACTGTAATTAAACTGTAGTTTATAACTGTAGGCTAATTAAACTCTTGTTTATAACTTTAGGTTAATTAAACTGTAATTGAAGTGTAAAATAAACTGTAATTTGATAATGTCATAAATTTAATAGTGAATATCACATAATTATCATTGTGAATATTTCATTTATTAATTTAAATAACATACAAATCGAGAATTTTTTGTGTGTAATGACCATGTCACACTTATCCAATAGGACTCCATCCGTGTCCGAGGAAGCTCTTCAATAGTGCGAAATGGCCATCACACACAAAAAGTGAGTGTTGATATTTCACTTTGTAAGTTGTTACACTATCAATTCATAGTTCAAATCTTCATGAATTGATTATTGAATTGAGACACTTGAGCCTATACTGTCTTTTGAAAATACAATTTGCTATACAATTTAAATTACAGTCATGGCATATAATTGACATAAAAAATTGAAACATATTTTGTTCTTCAGCTTTTATTAGAATAAAATTAAAAGTAATTTTTAAAAAATAAGTAATTTATGTCAAAGAGCACTGAATTAATCATCCCTATACAACTGATGTTTTCAGTCTAGTCACGGCGAAAACGTGATGACTTGGAAGACAAGCTTCGCCGCATTATGGTCGATTCACGTCCCCAAATGCTACAAAAGTGATTAAATTTGTACTTCTCGTTTCGACTGCTTTCAAACCAGCCGCTGCAGCCATATGTCTGATATGATATTCAAATAAAATGTTAGGCCTATAAATATTATAATGTTAAAATGTTATAAAATATTCAAAAATATTTAGAAAATTGTCTTTCAAATCAAACTAATTTCATTACATTTATACGTTTTGAAAATTTTAGATTTAAAAATTTATCTTAAATCGCTCAGTCTCTAAAAAGCTCAGTGCAGACGAACGCCAGACTGACTATAAAAATTCATCTGTGATGTTTTCCATGACGAAATATCGTACTAAATATGATGGCAATTTGAATTTCGTCCCAATACAGATCCCTATAGAATTTATTCAAGATATTCATTTCACAAGTTAGTTTGAAGTGACTGACAATTGAATAAACTGACAAATATACATAAACAGAATTTATTAATTTCGAATTCCTTTAATTGCTATTAGTTGAAAATGAGTGCCACTGTGCAGAAAGGTCTCCATGGTCTAGTGGTTAAGGCGCCCGACCGGCAATTGGGAGGTCCGTGGTTCGATTCCCGGTGGTGACTGATATTTTTGTACAGTAGCATTCATTGATTTTTTTATAGCTGATGATGCCCACATGAGTCAGAGACTTGTGCGTGGGTAATGAGGTGAATTATTACATATAAATGCCTGACGGTGGAGCGGGATTCGAACCCACGACCGCTTAAACGACAGGAAGCTGAAGTTGCGACGCCCCAACCAACTGCGCTAAGCGGCCCGCCAGCTATTCCATCAACTATTCCGTACTATTTCCATCAGCTATTCAAAACTGTTGTCAATATCCGCCATTGCGGAAGTCTTCAGTATAAATTAATAGCAATTAAATGAATTCGAAATTAATAAATTCTGTTTATATTCATTTCAATTAATTATTTATTTTAAAATAGTCATTCATTATTCCAAAAAAATTATTTGTGTTTTCTTACTTTTCCAGGTGCAATATTCCTACTTCTGATCTCAAGTACAATTACAATGTCTGTTCCATTCGCTTTAGGCAAAGTTATAGATCTGATTTACACATCCGATGTGGTGCAAATGAAAGAAAATCTACTCAAACTGTCACTTATTCTGTTTGCTGTGTTCGTAGTCGGCGGATTGTGCAATTTCGGACGTGTCTATCTAATGAATGTATCAGGTAAGCTTAACAAACTATAAAGATTTAAAATTTTAACGGCCAGTTGCACGAAAGGAAATTAAATTCAACCACAGTAAGATGACGTCATCTTACGGAGCTCAATAGGGAAGTCGTTGCACTGGCTCCGTCAAATGACGTCATCTTACGGTTGTCAAATTTAATTTTCTTTCGTGCAACTGGCCGTAAGTCTCATCAATTCAATAATCTATTTTCAACCCTACATGTTCTATTTTGTAGTTCGATTTAGAAATAGAACTTCTATAAATCTTTTGTCCACTTACTAATAGTGCATTTTCTATATTATTCACTAATTAATACATTATAATCCATTGTAGAATTTATTTAGGCAATTATTCTGGGCACTCACATCAACTTGGAAATTATCAAATTAGTTTTAGATCTTGTTAAGTTATATAATTTCAATTCAACTTGTGAGTACACCTCAATTAATATTATGAAATAATTACATTATTTACTTGATATTTTCATATTTTTTATCATAAATTATTTTGATGTCACTACTTCATTTTTACTTAAGTGGAATTTCCCACAAAATTAAAATGTCATATCTTAATTTCTATATATTACTCGTAGGGTCTCCCCACCAATAAAATCTATACGCTTATTATTATTTCTACTCTAGGTGTCACTGTAATAAAAGTGATGTTTTATTCTATTATATAGGTAGAATTTTTAAAAAATCAACCTTTTTCACCAAACGATATTGTAACTTATAGTGTATGTTAGCCAATATTATTGTCTTGAATAGTTTAATGAACAAGTAAAACAGTCAAATTTGAAATTCTACATTTTTGCTACTCTAATTTTCTGTCCTTTCTTGAATTTAGAAGCATTCTTTCTTACATTTTTTACTATTTCTAAAATTTAAGTCTACACTGCATTTTTAATCTGCTGGATGGTAATAGAGATTTCTTGTTTCGATATATTGTTTTTTTTTATTGTGGATTATGCCCACATGAGTCCGGAGATTTTTGCGTGGGTAATGAGGTGAATGGGTGAATGATGAGTATGATTGTATAGATGAACTTCCCTTCTCAATCGAAATTTATGTAAAAACTATAATTGTTTTAAAATATTTATAGTAATAATATTCTTTAAAATAGTTCTATAATAAGTGATCTATTTCATGACTGCAAATAAATATGACGTTGCTAGTATTTATTGCACGCTTTTGTTTAAATTGCATTTTTGTATTGCTGCAGTAGATCAGGTTTAGGCGTGAATGTATCCATTCGCCATTCCTGCAGTACCTTAGCTGGGAGCCACATGTTTTTGTATAGGTGATTGTCCTATAGTATTTTGTATATTATGTCATTTATTTGTATCTAAATCTCAGTTCGAAAACACGAAACTGTCTCGATTTGATAGTGTGCAACTTTCTATACCCTAGCCCAATAATATGTCTGCTTCTTTGGCAAGAACTTGCTTTGTTTTCTATTGAAATTAAATATTTTTTTTTCAATTCCAGGCCATCGTATCACAAAAGACTTGAGAGAAAAGGTGTTTCGCTCGATTATTAAACAAGATGTTGCGTTTTTTGATAGCAACAAAACAGGAGAATTGATCAATCGCTTATCGGCCGATACCGCGCTAGTCAGCCAATGCGTGACAATGAATATTTCTGATGGACTTCGTTCAACTGTAATGGCATGTGCTGGTGTCTCAATGATGGTAAGTTTAAAACTAAGTCCCAACTTCGTACTAGAACTCTAGAAGTCCGTTGAATAGCAATTTTGTCTATAAGTCTGTAATTGCTGGTCTGCTTCCTGGCCAAGTCAGACTTCTTTGTCTCCAATTTCTTTCATGATTTTTTAATATCAAGATTATGAAATTTTGAAAAAAATATTAAATATTCAAATTTTAGACCGATAAATATTTTTTCCTACAGTGCCTATTTTTGCACTAACTGTAGCACGCAAAATAGTCTATTCCTGCACCAGTGCGTGAAAGTAAATTCCAGTGCGCGAAAGTACTTTTCCGGACTCCAGATTTGCAACCTAACAACAGAAAATAGTGAGCATGTTACGCAGGTTCCCTATTCTGCATTCAAAAATAGGTTGGCTACTCTGCTTCAGCTCGAAATACAGTCAGCTGTAGTTGTTTTTGAAATAGATTTGATTCGAAGATAGGTTATGTGAGGAATTGTCAGGTTATGTATGTCCTGTATAAATGACTATACGTTACTGCAGGAAAAAATTAATGTGTAATTCGAGCGCAAAGTATTGTTTCTGTTTCTCTCGGTGCAGAAAACCCCCACTTGCACTCTAGGTACACAAATAGCTATTATCATCAGATATAAAATTGTCTAATTTCGTAGTATTTATGTAGCGTATGATATCAAGTTCATTCATAATGAGTTTCGGAATTGGCTTGTCTGAGCTCATTTAGCGTTACCTTAATATAGAAGGAAGTGCGTGCAGTTCATCTTCACGCTCTAAAAGTTACACTTTTAAGTTTCACTGGAAAATATAATTCATTCATGTTTAAGGGATTGATGTAGTATATTTTTTCCGATTGTAGAATATATTTCGATAAACCGTCTCTAGTATAAGACAAATAATATGGAAGCAAATAAGACAATAAAATACATTATGAAGCAATAAGACCTTGCATTTCTGTATAATTAAATGATGTAATAAATATTAAATACAGTACCGTACAATACAAAGTGATTTTAGAAATTTAAAATTATTATAAATTTTTGCAAGTTATTCTTGAACAGGTATCACTTCAATTCATTGTAAAACAAACTGAACTGGAAGTCTGGAAGGCCAAACTTTAAGCAAACTCGTAGCTTTTCCGATTTAACAAAGTACTGTTATTCCAATAACAACTCAAATGCCAATGGAGCAAAAAAGGCCTAAATTTTAAAGATGGCTGCTACTTTCATATTTACTCCACTGAATCAGTAAAAATGAGTCAATAAATTAAGCCTCATTCAGTTAATTAATAAGTGTGAATTAAGTATTAATTGTTAATATTTTAAATTATTATTGCTAAGTATTAATAAATTATTAATTCATAAGTGATAAACGATGATGCAATGTGAGTTGTTGATGCTCACTTGTGTTGATGAATTGCAGCGCTCAAGTCTGCGCTTGGATAGGTGATGTTGGTCTAGTTTACATCAACCCGGTGGTTCGGAATCCATCTGAATCTGTAGTCACGCATAAGTTACTATAGATTAGCTGAATAACGCTCACACTACCTGTGGTTATCAAAATAGATTGAGTAAACATCATCAATTATTCTTGATGAATTATTTGAACATTAATGTATTTCTATTACTTTGTTTCGCAGTTCTACATGTCTACAGAGCTGGCTATGGTTGGACTTGGAATTGTACCACCAGTGGCTGCAATTGCTATTGTTTATGGACGATTTGTTCGTAAAATAACGAAGTCGGTACAAGTGAGTTGCTTTTATCCTTTATTTTTATCAATATTCTGCTTCCAAATCATCTATTCAAGCACAGAATCTATAATAATCTATACTAAATATATACTAATATTTATATACTATATTTTTAATCTATTCTTAATATTTTTAATATTAATGAATAATGACGAAATTGTCACAACCACATTTATTAAAAAATGTTATTTTTAATATTTTAAAATGTTTTAATGTAAAAATTTTAATATTCTTTTTCTGTGCTTCAAGTCTTCAAAATATCCAGATGTTGAACCTTTCAAATTCTTTTCCTCTAGAAGGAACCAATCAATCTTCCTACAGTAGTTTGTTTTAGGTTAGTTATTTCTATTTTAAAATATTTTAGTATTCCTGAATAATCTAGAATCTAATTTTTTTGTAATATTATCAATGCATAATGGGTGGTTTGAAACAAATTGAGTACGATTTTTATGAGTTGAGTGAATGGACTCTTGAGTGACTGGAGTCGACTGGTGATCTGTTGAGTCGACTGGAGTCCGATTGGAAGGCGTTAGAACAGTTTGTTGTGATTGACTTAATTTTGATTAATAACAATTAACAAACATCAAATGGGTGAATCCATTCAGAATCCCAAACGCCGACTCTATTTCTTGTGTATAGAGTGCGTTTATTCATATTACCCATTCATTCAGTGTACCAAATGTAAGCACCTCATAATTTACCATACGAACAAACGAATTCAGTCTACCATTCTCATTTTTAGTAAATTCGCATATAATAATGTTATTATAACTATGTATATATGTGTGTGTAATTTTTATCACTAGAAGTCTCATATGGGATAGCGAAACTAAATCATTCAAAATAACAGTACTTTTGCTATCTTATAAGCTAGCTATCATTCAATTCAAAAATAGAGAAGTGATAGCCGTGGGCATTAGCAGGTATCTGTTCAGACAGATTACATAAGCTCTCCTGGGCCCTCTCTTTAAGGGTGACCAATCGGATTGGCTAGAAAAAAATACTCTGTTTTCTGCTGTAAAATCACTTCCCGATGGTTCGGAACCCACCTAAAATTGAACCAACTATGTTTCTAATAACATGGCTCAAACGGCGAGGTGGAACTACCCGTAAGGATCTCCCCTTGCCATACTTACTTAACAAAAATAGAGCTAATTCATTTTTTTAATAATTAGTTTAATTTATCCTATGCTTGTTCTATCCCAGTTTGTTAGCCTGTTATATTGAAGCACGACTCAATTTGCTTGGTAATAAATCATTGCAGTATTGTTTCTAGAGTGCATTGGCTGAATCTACGCAAGTAGCTGAGGAGCGCATAAGCAACATACGGACTGTAAAAGCTTTTAGCCAGGAAAAGAAAGAAATACAAGCATACAGTGAAAAAATGGACAACGTTCTCAACCTCTGCATTAAGGAATCTCTTGCCAGGGGAGGCTTCTTTGGAATGGTGCGTACTTCTAAGGAATTATACATTTATTTATTTATCTTGCCCACATTATCATCTATTAGCCTTATTATTAACACGATTACTTATTTGTTATTCATTAAATTGAGAATGCAAAGCTTGAAGGAAATTAGTATTATAGTTAAAATTAACATCATCTTCCAATTGCGATTTTGTGAAAAAAAATTCGTTTTTTTCTTTTACATTTTTTTCTAATAGTTATTTGAAAAATTGAAATTTTTTACAGATTTAAAAAAATATATTTGAAAAAACTAATTGCTTGATTGAAGTAAAAAATATGTCATTTTATTCCTCGAGATGTCTTAGTTACAGAAACTTTATCAAAAGTTTAAAGTCACTCATAGGTGAGATCAATTGCCCCCCAAAACCGAAAAACTTCAACTTTGAACTCCCATATTTCACAAAATAATTGATGAAAAAATCTTTTTCTCACAATAGATAGCATTTTAAAGCCCTAATAGCATACAAACAATAAATTTTAAAGAAATAAATTATGAGCAAAAATCCTATGCACAGCCTTTAAAGCCGATTCACACACATCAGTTATGGCGCGTCAGTCAAGGTAACAATCAGTCACCTGACGGGTCGGCGCCGGACGAGTGTAGACAGCGTAACCGGAAACTCAGATAAGAATATATTTTATGACTGTGACGAGACGGATAGCTCGGAACTGAGACGCGCCGTGACTGATGTGTGTGAATCGACCTTAAGGGTAAAATCTCAAGGTTCGGTCGATGAAAAGTCAATCACACCCCTCTCGAAGTACTGCCCCATATTAGCTTGTGTATTAAATTAGTGTTTTAATATAACTATTTTAACCGTATTTGGTTTCTATAACTCCTCAGTTATTTTATTAGTCACAACGCATTGAGAACTGTAAATTTTTATATCCTTGTGAACTATGAACTGCTTGTATTGTAATAGTGGGTCTATCTATTAAAATAGTCTAATAAAACTAAATAATTCATTTTCTTCAAATTATATGATTTATTCAATTTATTTTCAATACGGGATTTTCTTCAATTTTATACTAAAATATTTTATTATTAAAATTATATTTCTTACTTATTAAGTATATTTAATTAGGAACATTTTTCTAAATGAATAATTTAGTATGTAATAATTGAATAATTGGGGAATTGATAGCCGAGTGCCGTAGCAGGTATCTTTTCAATCAGAAATAAGCTACGAAACTCCTGGGCGCTCTTTGTAAGGGTAACTGATTTGATTGGCCAGAAAAAATACTCTGTTTTCTGCTGTAAAATCACTTCCCGGTGTTTCGGAACCCACCTAAAACTGTAGGTCCATCTCATCAATCGCCATCATCCAATTCATTACCCACGCTCAGGTCTCAGACCTATGTGGGCTTCATCTCCCAAAACAAAAATAAAGCTCTTAATCGTTGTATATTGTCATAAACTTTCGCATACCCATAATAATTATGTAGAAGCATCATTCCTGCGCTTTACAGACGTATCAATTATGATTTCCAGACAGGCTTCAGTGGCAATGTGATAATTCTAACAGTGCTGTACTATGGCGTATCCATGGTTGCTAAACAAGAATTCACTGTCGGGAATTTGTCGGCCTTTCTGTGGTATGCGGCCTATGTTGGCGTGAGTCTTGGCGGCTTATCAAGCTTCTATGCTGAAATGAACAAAGGTCTGGGAGCAAGCACAAGACTGTGGGAGCTCATCGATCAAGTTCCTGGTATCCAAGATGCCGGTAAGTTTTAGCGTTGTGTTTTATACTTTTTATTCATTTTTATAAAACTGGGGTATACTTTTTCTTAGAATCGCATTACATGTAAGTTCACCTTTTACCCTTAATGTATAGTCAAAATTATAGCATAATATAGCATAGTCAAAATTTGTTCAGAAAGTAGTTTGAGGTTTCAAGCTTGTTGTACCTTTGCATTCCATGTAATTTTAAATCTAATTTCAATTTCAAATTACTCCATTGTAAGAAGAAATCCATTTAAAACTAGTTACCCTTGAAAAATAGTCTCGGTTATAAATTTATTTGAAATCAAAAATTAATTCAGAAATAATTGCAAATCATCTTGAAGCTCTCCTATTGTTGTATTGTATCTGTAGAATATTGCATTTATGAATTGCGTATTGCATTTTTTCATTCTCAAATACTTTTTGAGGTACAGTTCTTTCATAGTTCTTACATGATAATAACATTATAATTTCAATTTCAGGAGGAATTATACCAAGTGAGCCACTGCGTGGAGATATTAAGTTCAAAAACATCACATTTTCTTATCCAAACAGGCCTGAAAGTACAATTCTGAATGGCTTCAACCTAAATGTTGATAGCGGATCTATAATGGCTGTAGTAGGCCATAGTGGTTCAGGAAAGTCTACCCTGTTTTCTATTTTGATCAGGTAATTCCAATAAATCAATTTAATATAGTTATTCCAGTTCAGCTCACCTTTGTACATTATTTAATCAGTCTAAACAAATGTGTTTTTTTTATATTTTTATAATTATAATATAATTTATTCAATTTCTTCCCAATGCGTCGTTTTCTTCAATTTCATACTAAAATATTTTCTGTTTTCTATTTTGATCGGGTAATTCCAATAAATCAATTTAATATTTATAGTTATTCCAGTTCAACTCACCTCCATATATTCAGTCTTGACAAATGTTTTTTTAATTCTTTATTATATTTAATATGATTTATTCAATTTCTTTTCAATACGGTATTTTCTTCAATTTCATACTAAAATATTGTAGCGAATATGAAATTGGAGTGAATAGAGAGGAAGAAGGCACAGTGGTTCTTGGCATTATCTGCTATGTAAATGTTTACTTTTAAGCAATTAATTACTCCGCTTTTGACACTTTTATAGTGTTTACTTGGTAATTTGTAGAATGTTCTAGTTGTTTGATTAGAAATTAATGGAGTCTTATCGAATATTGTGGAAAGTTCGAGTTTCCTTGTTTGTTTATTTTAGAAATAGGTAGAAGTTGGTAGAGAAAACTAGAGATATCTCAATTATGATAAAGTATATAAATAGAGGAAGTCTCTTGTAAATGAGTCAGTCTTGTTTGAAAATCGTTGTGATAAGTGGCAGTAGTGACAGTTAAGTAGTTCAGTTATTGTTCTACGTTGATAAGTGGCAGTAGTGACAGTTCCCGTTAATACAGACAGTACAATCCCGTTGGCGCTATTACAAACCATCTAAGGAACTTTTATTGTCTGTAGTGATAATTCTCTTGACAGTTCAATAGTGATAATTCTTTTACCTATTGTGCTACGTAAGTTAACTGTTCTTCCTCGACGATTCTTTTTGAGTATTATTGGGCAGTTTATTGTACAGTTATTAATATTAGATCGGCCTTTTGACTCGTGATTGATTCGTGTACAGTTCATTGGAAACTCATTATCAGTTGAACAATATCGTGTTATCTGTTTTTAATTGCTTATTTTTCTGTAAGAAATTACTGAACAGTGTGAGTTGAAGATTATTTGTGTTAATAAAGTGAAAGTGATAAATTCAAGTGTTTCCAGCGTTATTTTAGACATAGAACCCGTAACAATATGCTATCATCAAAATTATATTTTTAATTTATCGAGTATAATTTTTATGAAGCTCTTAATCTTTGTATATAATAAAATATGTTGAAATAAAATAAGAATAAATATCATGGTAATTTATTGATTGAAATATTTTCATAAAATTTCACATACCCATTATAATTATGTAGGCCATAAGGAATTATTAAAGAATTTTCCATTGGTTAAAGTCAGAAACTATCAAATCAAAGCTTTAAACTTTCTGAATAGCTTTTGTGCAATTCAACCAACTACGGTACATTCATTTATATTTAAAATCTGACGTCATAAAATAGTTTTGCAATTCATGTTGTTAGAATAGTAAACTACTCAGTTCTCTGCTGTAAAATCACTTCCCGATGGTTCGGAACCCACCTAAAACTGTATGTCCAACTCATCAAACACCACCATTCACCTCATTACCCATGCACAAGTCTCAGACCAATGCGGGCTTTGAAGATGTGATTTATTTAGCAACTGTCTTACTTATAATTTCAGACTGTACGATCCAAACTCAGGTACCGTACTCATTGATGGAATGCCATTGCAGTCATTCAACCTTTCCTGGCTACGATCGCATATTGGAGTAGTCAGTCAGGTGAGGTAATTCATCAATTTCGACTCAACTAGAATTTTTTTCAGTTTTAATGCCTGTAGTAATCAGTCTTTATGACTAGTGACATCACTCATAGTTTGGTTCACATTGAAAAAAACAGCAGTTTGGTTTTTGAAGCAACTGACAATTATCTATAAATTTCTGATTTCCATGACAATGCAACAATTAATTAATAATCATAATTCATTAATTTCGAATTCCTCAAAGTGCTATAAATTATACTGAAGACTTCCGCAATGGCGGATATTGACAACAGCAATAAATAGCTAATGGAAATCGATGAACGCTACTTCACAAAAATATCAATCACCGCCGGGAATCGAACCCTGGACCTCCCAATTGCCGGTCGGGCGCCTTTGCCACTAAACTGCAGTGACCCTTCTGTATAGCAGCGCTCATTGAAGACTTGACCGGTTCATATATCACAAGTTGGGTTTTGAAAGAAAATGACAAATATGTAGAACATAATTTGTTAATTTTCAAATTCCTTAAAGTGCTATTAACTATACTGAAGACTTTGATTTCCATTAGCTATTCAAGGCTGTTGTCAATACCCGCAACTGTGAAAATCTTCAGTATAATTAATAGCGCTTTGAGGATCTCGAAAATTAATAAATTATGAAAAAATAGAACTTCGAATTCTGTATGGTTTTAGATCCTAAAAGTGTTTCCAGTCGTAATTAAAATGAAATTAATTGAAGTGAAGCAAAACCTCGTTTATTCGTCACTCTTTCAACCTTCACTTTCTGTTATCCGTCATTGCAAAGTGAGAATTTACGATTTATTTACATATTGTACAACAGTTTTGTACACCGATTATTGCATTTTTTTATAAAATAATTACTTATTTACAAATTTCACTATTCTTTTGTACGCTGTCTTATTTTCCAAAGTTTGCCCAAACTATTTTGAATTTAGAGACAGCACTGCGAACGTTGATATGATGGCATTTCTATTATCCGTCTATTCATTTATCCGTCACGGTCCCAGTCCCGAGGGTGTCGGTTAATAGAGGTTCTACTGTACCAGTTCACAATCTTAATTAAGTTCATATTATTTGCGTAGAAGTACTCTTTATAAGTTGTGTACCCTATATTGAAAATAGGTTATTTCCAATTATCTGGAACTTAGCTTTAACAGCTACGATGAATCTCCATTCATTCTACAAATTATAAGAAATAATCTCAATCAAATTTTCAAATCCATATTTTTTCTTTCTTTTATACTAATTTTATATCGTATTATCCGCAGGAGCCAGTATTATTCTCGGGAACAATTCGTGAGAACATTGCTTATGGAGCAGATGAGCCTTCCAGTTTATCAATGGAAGATATAGAAACGGCTGCTGCTGAAGCAAATGCTTATGATTTTATTACGAACGATTTTCCTGAAGGATTCGAGACCAGAGTGGGAGAAAGGGGCATCATGCTTTCGGGAGGACAGAAGCAAAGAGTTGCCATTGCTAGAGCTCTTGTCAAGGTACACTTGTTATTTTACTAATTAATTATACATAGAATAATTATTGTTTTCTTCAAATAATCTAATATAAAACTGGCACTGTATTTCAATTTCATATATTATATCCCTCACTTATATTGGTGATACTGGAGGGACATTAACGATTGTTAATCTGTTAATTGTTGTAAATCTATTTTGTAACTAATATTGAATAACTATTAATATTTTTTATGTTGTATCGAACTTACTAGTTTTATACTCTTCTCGCAGTCTTTAATGCGTGATCTCAATAAAAATCAAAATTCTGAATTTCAGTAATCTGTCTCTAAAATATAGCGTCGGTATAGTATAGTTTAGTGTAGTATAGTCTATAGTACAGTCCAGTATAGTTTATACCTAGCAGTCAGTTTCTGAGGTGAGTCTGATTCAGCTGAGCTGAATAATAATCAACTAGAATTCAAGTATTCGCTTAAAATCAATAAGGTTTTGCTCTAAAAAATGATTGTCTTATTTTTTTCTAATGATGCCCACATGTTTGTCTAAAACTCGTTCGTGGGTAATGAGTTGAATCACGATAATAAAAATGCAGGTCTCAAATCAGAGATCGACGGAGTGGCAGTTTGTTCTTAACTGATAATTAATTGAGACTTTCCTCTTATTCTTACTGATTTCTTGGTATTCCACGTTGTCTATCGTTGTATTGTACTATTCTGCTTCTGTAATTTATACCCAACGTAATCTAATTTGTGTTATTTCCTGATAGATTTCCTAGGGGAATTAGAATAAATTAGAATACAAACATATTTGTTGTACAATTACCTAGACTATCTGGAAATGGATATTCAAGCAGCAATTGTGCAATTTATTGTTCTTAGAAATTTTTTTACGCAATTTATTAAAATTTTAAAATAATTATTTCTTTTTTTCAGAATCCGAGGGTTTTACTTCTAGATGAAGCTACAAGGTACGATTTGAAGTGTGCTATTATATAATATAGTAATAAATGCTCTTACATTGAGAAAATATGCTGTAAAATTTCATCTGGGATATTTGTCCTGCGACATCTCGCTAGATTGAATTACAAACAGTTACTTTTTACAGCTTACCATGGGCTCTTACTATCACATATTAGGTATGCTATCTTAGTAAGGGGTAATTCATCGAAACAAATCCTTGATAGGGTGTTTAAGATCCAAAAGAAAGCGGTTAGGTGTATGGAAAGAGTAAATAGATTGGATTCATGTAGGCCGTTGTTCAAGAGACTTGGTCTCCTAACTGTAGAAAAGAGTTATATTAACCAAAATTTTGACGTAGACGATTATAATACAGAAAGACGAGAAGATTATCACTTGGTGAGTCACAATAGTAGCTTATTCAAACCAAAACCTAGTTATATTGGTAGGAAACTTAACAAGCTACCGCAGTTTTTAATGAGTCTTAAAAATATAGAAATTTAAAAAAAAACAATAGAAAAAATATTTTTATAGTGTACAAGAGTTCCTTACACATCAAAATTAAAAAATTAAGCCTTACCTCAACTAATTGATATCGTAATTATGGTAACTAACTTAGTGTATACGATTGTGTAATTGTTAATCTGACTTGTCTTACTCTCCTTAACTGGAGTCTCCAAGACGTAATCTACAAAAAAAAAACGCCTACTTTATTGATCACTCTTGATGTTTGTACTATTTATCATTACCACTCAATAGTACATATTACTTACTAGATCTAAAAATAGTCTCATTAATATTATATCATATATAAAAGTTCAACTTTTCAACTTACTAGTAGTTTTTTAATTGATGGTGTAGAACTCCATAATAAAATTAAACAAAGATGATAGTTTGTCAATTACACGTTTTTGAAATTTGTTCAACTGTTTTCTGTTTTTAACACTGAATTTAACTGTTTTTATAGTGCTCTTGACGCTGAAAGCGAGCATTTGGTGCAAGAGGCTCTCGAAAGAATAATGAAAGGAAGAACAGTTCTCACAATAGCACATAGGCTATCGACAATAAAGAACGCAGGTAATTTTGAAACACCCCTTTTATTATTGTATTTTGTATTACTTTTTCTATTGATTGGGATTGAACTTTTTAAATATGGTGAAAGTGTCGTTCAACGGCACGGCTAGTGTTGTCAATTCTTGTTTTAAGTTCGATAATTCTCGGCGATCCACCGATGGCATATCTGGCGACAC
Source organism: Conomelus anceps (assembly GCA_948455865.1). Lineage (NCBI taxonomy): Eukaryota > Metazoa > Arthropoda > Insecta > Hemiptera > Delphacidae > Conomelus > Conomelus anceps. Next base: position 6,744,798 of record OX418226.1, on the reverse strand, counting down.
TGCAATTTGATGCCGTGAAGTATGGAGATCAAAGGAACCTGTGTCAATACCAATAGATCATTAGCGCCAAAATTTGAAAGCAATAATTCATAGTAACTGACCACTCATAGTAGGGAAATATTAATATTAGAGAATTCAACAACTGTTACGGCGAATAACCTAAAACTTTCAGTCACAGTCAGACTTTAGAACAAACCTTAATTCGTGATTTGCATTCATGGTAATGTCATTGGGAAGTCACCAGTCAATAACATTAATTCATTTATTTATTAATTAAGCATTTGTGAGATAAGTTGTAGTAAATTTGCGGAAGTGTGAAAGCCTTCACTTCTGGCAATGAAGTATCAGTCTTGATACAGATCCCCTAGTTCTATGTAGAAATTATTTTTCTAAAGGCTTTTATTGTGGGGAGACGCTTACCTCGTTAGCCATGTTATTGGAAACATGGTGGACCTACAATTTTAGGTGGGTTCCGAACCACCGGGAAGTGAATTTACAGCAGAAACAGAGTCTTTTTTGCTGGCCAATCCAATCGGCCACCCTTATTTATTTTATTTATTTATTTGACATTGACAATAGTTTCAAGGCTTAAGCCTATTGAAACAAAACTTTATTTTAACAAAAGGAATAGAAGTTGCAAAATATCTTATTGCTAAAGAAAAAGAAAAAATAGTGATAATAATACAATAATAATAATGTTAGTAAGAGGAAAACTAAAAATATAATAAAAGTGAGAAGAAGAAAAAAAGAGTGAGAAGAGGTGATGAAAAACTTAACGATGATGGTACAGCATGCACACTTTCATGTACATGGTAAATTTGTCACAAAGATTTTCCCTTAATAAATGAAGATATAGGCGAGATTTAAATGAATGAATAGATGGAGCTGGAGCTGAGACAATATGAAATGGCAATGAATTCCACAAACGTGATGAAACAACTAGGAATGATTTATTGAACATTTCAGTTCTGTGGAGAGGCATCTGCAGCGTGAATTGGTGGGATCTCGAGTGAACATCTGTGAAGAGAGTAAAGCTATTTTTCAAGTAGTCAGGGCCAGAATGTTTTACTATGAGAAGGTATGTGATTGAAAGGATGAAAAACTCTCTACGTTGCCTCAATTTCAACCAATGCAGACGACAGAAGAAAGGTGTGATATGGTCATCTCTTCGGGCATCAAAAATAAAACGGATTGAATAGTTAAAAGCCCTTTACAGTTTCAAATTGAGGGTCTCAGGCAGGTCATTATAAACAACAGAACAATAGTCAAATACTGGCAGTATAAGAGCACGTACAAGGCTTTCCTGCAAAAAGACTGTTCTCTGCTGTAAAATCACTTCCTGCGGTTCGGAACCCACCTAAAATTGTAGGCCTTCCATTATCTCCAATAACATGGCTCAAGCGGCGAGGTGAACTACCCGCAAGGGTCTCCCCACTAATAAAAGCCATACATTTACTTTTCTTACTTTTCTAAATTGCCTACTTCATAGATGATAAAAATTTGGTTAAAATAATACAGTGCGTTCATTAAGTCGCGCTTATCCAAATAAACGAGTCTGTAAGTTTTAGGTTTTTTATATTAGTTTAGTGGCTACCGCAAGATAGCACCACTGGTAATATAAACAACAGATGTAAAGCTCATTGTTGTGTGTACAGGTTACAACAGGTCTGCAGTATTGTTCAGATTACGATAAGGTTAACATGTCGTTTTCCCAAGAGCAACGAGTGTTCTTTCTTTAACAGTATTTTACCAGTACTTAACACCTCCAGATTTGTTCCTGTGGGTTTATCTTAAAGGATATCTTAATTCGATGGAGGGATTGAAGATTTGAATGTTTTGACAACTGAAGCCATTGAATGGCTCAGGCAACTTAATGTAAATCTATGACCATTTATGTATGTAAAATTTGTGTTTGAATGTCTTTTATCATGCTGACGTGCCATACGCATATATATATATATATATATATATATATATATATATATATATATATATATATCTTAAAGGAAGGGTTTATGAAAATAGGCCTCATACACTACACTGAATGAACTGAAAATGAACATTACAAGAATAACAATATTAGTGTAGGCGTACTCCACAAAGTGTCAACAAACGTGGTAAAACGAACAAGGCAGCCATTTTGAACATATGTCATAAGACATGAAATGTTGGAAATAAGTTTTATATGTTAGTATATAAGTATATATGGTTATAAAACGTATAACAATAATAAATAAATAATACCAAATAAAATACATTACCTCACAACCTTCTTGATGTGCGCGACTTAATGAACGTATTACAATAATTATAGATCTACAATGCAAATCAGTGTATTAATATGTAATAAAATGTTTTTTCTTCTTTTTTATTGTAGATCAAATAGCTGTATTGAAGGATGGGGCTGTGGCTCAGGTTGGCACATACGATGAACTGATGAGAGATGAATCGGGTGCTTTCAAGAAACTTGTTCAGCACCAGACGTTCCAAGCCACTTCCCCATCATCAAAACCTGATGAAATGTTCAAGGTCCTCTAATTGTCTGTTACTGATGATAAATATTATTTTATTTGTGTTATTTAGTAGGTAACCAGGTGCTAAAAGCATACGTAATTAAAACTTGGATATTTAATAAACTGTCTACAACACATTTCATTCATATCCATCCTACTTTCATATAATGTAATTCTAAATTCATTTCATCGCCTGTTTTCATAAATAACCACAGGGAAGTGATAGCCGTTAGCCGTAGCAGGTATCTGTTCAGATTAGATAAGTAACGGTCTCCTAGGCCCTCTCTGTAAGGGCTCTTTCACACGGGGAGCTTTACGGCTCTCGCTCCTATAATTATGGGAGCGTATATCGCTCCTACTACCGCGTCTTTCACACGAGGAGCCTTTACGGCTCTCGCTCCTACCTACCACCCTACACAGGAAGCCATTTTAGTCCCTGAGCTCAGTTGTAGAATGGATCGAACGCGAGCTGTTGCCTTATATACCTTCTCTACCGTCGAAACAAACTTCGCCGTTTTGGGTACATCCAATCAATCAAAAACGCGATGAAGCAGGAGTTTTTGCCAAGCTTTACCAAGAACTAAGACGGGATGAGAAAAAGTTCTTCAACTATTTTCGCATGTCTTCTGCTTCATTTGATGAGCTCCTGGACAAGGTGAAGAATGGTATTCAGCTCAAAGATACAAACATGAGGAACTGCAACCCTCCCGAACTTAGACTGGCTGCAACGTTAAGGCAAGATACAGCGCTTTCTTCAAGTTTATTATTTAAAATTTTCAAAATTAAATTCTGTTGTTTACATTCACTCAATTTATTTAATTTTGAAATAAATTTGTAAATTTAGAGGATATTTCCATAAAAAAAGTAATTAAATATTTAAGATTTTATTGAAATATAACGATACAACATAGTAAAAGTCAAAAAAAAATAAAAATTTAAAGAAATTGAAAGATACATTAGTCATCAAAATTTTTAGCTAAACCAAATTTGATTATTCTGTGTTTGGGAATAATGTGGAAGAAACTTCCACCCAACTTTAGCGATTTCATTTCGGTCCTTGTGGATGTCGAGACTCTTATCCCAAAGAGCGGATCGGTTGCAGACAGCATTTATCAACAGCTCCACATCGAACTCTGCCATCATGTAAAATGACTGGTGTCAACTGAGGACGGGAGCGAGAGCCTTTTTCGCTCCTCTTGTGAAAGCTCCCACTCTTCCTTTTGCATTTCGAGGAGGAGCCGTGGCTCCCTGGCTCGAGGTGCAAGAGCCGTGAAGGCTCCCGCTCCTCGTCTGGAAGCTACATTGGACTCAATGCATTCTGGTGATGAGAGCCTTCCTCTCTTTCGGGAGCGAGAGCCGTAGAGCTCCCCGTGTGAAAGGGCCCTAAGGGTGACTGATTGGATTGGCCAGCAAAAAAGACTTCTCTGCTGTAAAATCACTTCCCGGTGGTTCGGAACCCACCTAAAATTGAAGGTCTACCATTATCTCCAATAACATGGCTCAAGCGGCGAGGTGAACTACCCGCAAGGGTCTCCCCACTAATAAAAGCCATACATTTGCTTTTCTTACTTTTCTAAATTGCCTACTTCATAGATGATAAAAATTTGGTTAAAATAATACAGTGCGTTCATTAAGTCGCGCTTATCCAAATAAACGGCTCAAGCGGCGAGATAAGGGTCTCCCCACCAATAAAAGCCTTTAGTAAAATAATTTCTACGTAGAACCTTACAGAGAGGGCCCAGGAGAGTGTTGCTTATCTAATCTGATTGAACAGATACCTGCTACGGCTCACCTGCAAAAAAGACTTCTCTGCTGTAAAATCACTTCCCGGTGGTTCGGAACCCACCTAAAATTGTAGGTCTACCATGTTTCCAATAACATGGCTCAAACAGCGAGGTGGAGCTACTCGTAAGGGTCTCCCCACCAATAAAGCCATTTACTTTATAAATAACCACAATAAATTAATCAAATCATCAAGGAATGATCATGTAAAATCCTTAATTTTTATGTCTAGGTTGCAAGAACGTACATGAAACTTATATTGGAGCTTAACTCGCTTGACTTGTTATATGCAAATTAAGCATTTATTATAATTTATTTGAGTTATGTGGTTTATGGGAGATTAAACCCCTATTAGTTGGATGATGGTGATTGATGAAATTATGATAGGTATCCTGTTTACAAATAACAATCAATTAAAGCGAGTTATGCTACAATATACAAACACGTATGGACGTTTCCACAGTTAGTTTTCCACTACTACAAGTAGAAAAAATATATTTTACAAGTTCTCTGACTTTGAAGTGATTTATTACTTAATAGTTTATTAAATTAGTTTTTTATTCAGCGTAATCCATAAAATGACATATTTTTGTAACGCTTTTTTCGGGTATGTTACGGATTTCCATGCAGATGAGCCTGAGCGGTATACCAAGCTGAACTAAAGGTGAAAGAGGAGGCTGTAACAGATCGTGGATAGATTTACAGTGCTGCTCAGCACTCCCAAAATTTCTGGATAAAACTGTTATATATGAAGAACTACTGACTTCGTCTGTTTATATGATTGATTGATTAACTGCTGTTATTAAACTTTATTTGTAGTGAAGGTGATATTGTGGAAGGTATCCATAATGAATAATAAGACGAAATTGTCACAACCATATTTATTATAAAATATTGAGAAACTAGTTTCGGTTGTTATACCATTATCAATTTCAATCAAACTAAAACTAAAGTACAGAGAAGCTTAATGTATATTGAACATGGAATGATACTATTGGCTAAGCGAGAAAGAGGCTGACCTTCATCGAAGGTTGTGATTGGCTGACAAGTCACGCCCCCTGGTTGGAGGAGTAACAAGCAAAGCTGTTATTAAAGGTGGAGTTGCTGGAGTTGGAACTCAAGGTATTCTCCACCACTCAACCCATGCCTAGATATTACAAAACAATAACCATATTTCCTCATATAACAGATACCCCAATGCAAGCTTGTATTGCATCCTTTTTGTTGTAGTGCTTTTTACACACAATTGTCCACTCACAAACAAAATTGTTTCTGATGATAATGGGAGGTGTGAATAAAGTTGAGAGTCGACTCTGTTAAGTGATTGCTGACTTGAGTCAACGGGTGTCGGATCAGAAGGCATGCAAAACAGAATGTCATTCACATAAAATAACAAGAATCCTAAACACCGAGTCCAAAATACCACCCGTTGAGATGTTTCTGCTTACACATATTATGTACAAGACCACACTGTCAGAGAAAATATGCCACCAGAAATTATTCTTTGGCTAGTCGCAGATTCATTTGTCTCAATTGGACACCATGGAAATATATTATTTGTGACCTTGAAGATGGGGTTTGACAACTCGAAAACGTTCGGCCTACAGAGTAAGTAAAATACTACTTATTCTTAATAAAAATTGACTGCAAGTCGTTGAATTCACTTAAAAAGTTGATATTAACAACGCAGTTCATCATGGAACAAGAAATCCAGGAATATTATTTGTTTTGTTATATAGCATTTTGTATCACTTGTACTATGGTAATGTGAAATATTTCTATGGTGGGCAAGGGCATGCGTCTTTAGAGAATGATTCCTCATCTTTTAGCTATACATCGCCTTGAAGGGTGACAAAAATCAGTCTCACCAAAACAAATGTGTTACATATAAATTTTGAGGATTTGTATATAGAAACAAGTTTAAAATAACTCTAAGGGACTGAATATTCCAGTTTTTTTTTTTATAAAAGTTACATGGGGAGATCTTCAAATTATTTTTATTGTAAAATGCAAGGATTAGACGACTGTTTTATATTTTTTATTTAGCGCACAATTTAATTGATTTTGCAATCAATGGTGTTTTTAATTGAGTAATGCTGCACTGTACAGGTACTCTAAAAAGACGAAAAATATATTGACACTATATCTCTATACCGTAATTTAAAATATTGAAACAAAGAGTAGACCCACGCCTAAAGACGATGAAACTCGTAGTATAATAGCATAGAATAAGGAAAGTTAGTCTATGATAATAAGTACCAATTGATTTGAGGATATACATTATTACTATTTTGAAAATTACAACGTACAATCAAAATTTGTGATTTATTTGTGGATTATGAGATTTTTTTTTTTTTTCATGTGAGTATTTATTTATTTGAACATTACACAATGCAATAGTATCCCTCTAGCTGTAAGCTATTTGAGGGATATTTTATTAAGACACTATATTACAATCAAATTCAACAATGAATAACAATAGATTCCTTTTCGTAATCTATATAACTGTATATAGCCCATTATATTTTCTTTGTAATCCATTGATCTGTCTATTGTCTATTGCACCGTAAAAAATCAAGTCACTTAAACAACCAATCAATATGGTATCGCTCTTCACTCATTGACACTTATCACTTTAATACTCACTTGACACTCCTATTTCCTACATCATAATGTGTTCCTTATTTTTTATTGAACAACTCTAACCTTCATTAATAAATAATTATTTTTTTTTTTAGCTTAAACTAAATCATTTATTCTCATAAAATAGACTTTTAATTTTGTTCGAATCTCACTGTTCCTCTGTAACATTCTCAACTCCAATGGTAATGAGTTTAAAAGAAATGGAATTCTACATTCTGGGGCTCTTTTACCATAGGCATTGTTATATCTCTGAGTTCTATAGATTCTATGTCTTAATCTGTAATCTATTTCATTCATTTCTCTATATTCATTCTTGAAATAGTTACGTGACAAGTCTGTATATTTGGCTAGAGCTTCTACTGTCATAATGCCTAATAACTGATGTTCAATACCATTAAAAAGAGTTCTAATAATTCTTTCTATGGTCCTATGCAGTGGCTGTTTTATATATTTTGGTGCCAAGTAATATATAGTAATTCCATAGAAAAGAGTGCTTTGAATCATTGAGTAGTATATCATTCTTTTAGTATTAACAGGAAAATAACCGCTTATTCTAGAACATTTGTAAAGTGCAGCTCTCATTATCTTCAAAAGTGAATTGTTATGTGATCTGAATCTCATATCAGCATCAAACGTTATTCCCAAATGTTTAATACTCTCACAAAAATCAAGTTTTTGACAGTCACATCCATTCATAATTTGATTCTTTAAACATTCTGTTTTATGACAGGTTAACTTAACTAATTCATTTTCATTAACTTGAATTCTCTGATTCTTAAATACTATTACTTTAGTCTTTTGTGAATTTATTTTGAAATGATTATTAAAGAAGTACTTAACTGCTAAATCAAGATCTTGTTGTATGTGTCTTAAACCTACTTTTAAATCTTTATGTATTATATACAGAATATTATCATCAGCATATTGCATAACTTTACTTTTAAATTTTAGGCTGGCGAAATCATTTACATATATGTTAAATAAAATTGGCGATAATATGCTTCCCTGGATCAATCCGCATGTTTGTTCGTAACTGCTACTAATACAAGTACCTATTTCAATCTGCAGAGTTCTATCTATGAAATAGTTCCCGAACAACCCTAGTAATTTGCCACCAATACCTATTCTACTTAATTTATGAATCATGTTTTCATAATTTACAAGGTCAAACGCTCTTGTCAGGTCAGTTGTTACAGATATAACAAATTTACTATCATTTAAAGATCTATTAATGTCACCTGTCATATTTTCCAGTAAATCAATAGTTGAACTTCCGGGGATGAAACCATATTGATTCTCATTTATTATTCTGTGTCTAGTTAGATGTTGTTGCAACTGCGCACCCATAAAATGCTCCAGAATCTTCATGAAAACTGAAACTGATCCCACTGGTCTGTAACACCCCAGGTCTTTTTTTGATCCCTTTTTAAAAATTGGTCTGAGATGTGTTACCTTCATAAGTGGTGGTATATTTCCAGTCTCAATAATTCTATTAATAAAATGTATCAATATCAATCTCAGGTAGAAAATATTGTTTATTATATCCTGTGCTTTGATCCTATCTGGTCCTGGTCCTGATTTTCTGTTTAGTTTATACATGACAGTATAAAGCGATTCCAAGTTCATCTTTCTGAAGTTCATACTTAATCTATCTCCTATTGAATAATTTCCTTCATTAAAACTTTGTGCTAAATCAAACGGTTGCCCATTCATGCCAGCGATGATATCTTCGATTGCTGATTTAAAATTATTTTTGAATTTTTCTGTCAAGTCCTGCATATTTTTTTCATCTGTTACTTTAAAATTATTCTTTATTGATTCTATTATAGTTGGTTTACGTTTTTTATTTATAAATCGATTGATAATTTCCCACGTTTTTTTAGTGTTATTAAAGTTGTCAGAAAACAATTTATGATAATAGTTTCTCTTTTCTATACGAATTTTATTTGTCAGTTCATTTCTTAGTGTTTTAAATTGATCTCTTAGTTCTAAATTATTTTTGTCTCTTTTCAACCTTTGCCATGTGAGATTTTTTCTATCAATCAATTGCTTGATATTATTATTGAACCAGGGATTTTGTTCTTGTTTTTTATCTATTTTTATCTTTATTGTACTTTTATCATAGATGTCTTTAAACTTTTTCACTATTTCATTATATATATATCTGATGGGTCTCTTAAATCCAGTATTGGCCACCAATTTTCTTTTTGAATTAATTCATTAACTTTTCTTGTGCTGATAATATTCTTATGCTCGTTCTCTATATCTATATCTGAATCTTTACTAAAACTTATTTTCACCCCTGTCCAGTAGTGGTCTGAAATTTTGTTTTCTACTATGAACGCAGTGTAGGAGTTTTCATCGTTTAATTTAACATTAACATGGTCTAAGCAAGATGAAACCAAAACATTATTATAGAACTCTTCTCTAGTGGGCTTCTGGATACTATTATAAAGACCATTCGAATACAACACACCCAGATAATCCTCTGATCCATACCTATCATTCAAATAACAAATATTAATGTCACCCATCATGATAATATTCTTTTCGTTTTTAATTTTAGGCATTGTTAGAAATTTTTCCAATTCTTCATTGAAGAGATTTAGATTTTGGTTTGGAGGTCTATAAAATGCTGCTATTATTATTGACTTTTCCCCATTATAGATTTTCAAGCATAATAACTCTGCAGATACGAAATCATATTCTATATTCTCTATCTTTAAATTTTCTCTATAGAAGATTCCTAATCCTCCACCCCCTCGGCCATCTGGCCTACATCTGAAAACATTCGAATATCCAGGGATCCCATATAAATCAACTTCTTCCATCCTCAAATTAATTTCACTTAATACTATTACATCTATACTACAGAGCACTTCATTTAATTCTGATTTCAGTGTATCCCAATGTTTCCTGAGCGATCTCACATTGGTACTTAAACAAATAAGTTCATTATCTACAGAGTTATCTATCCGTTTTAAAAAAAATTTTCGATTCATTCCAGTTTTGGAAATTTATGAAGTTATAATTTACATTCACATCGTCCTCATCTAAATCTTGCATATTCACTAATTCCTATTGAATACTTCAACCCTAAGATCCGTTTCATTAACCTCAATTGGGACATTATATATTATAATTCTCGGCTTTTTCAACTCGGGTACGCTTATTTTAAGATTTTTATTTTCTATGATATTTTTACCAAGTATTTTATTCTTATCTTCAGATGAGTCCAAGACTAACAGAACTCCACCACCACGCACATTTACTGCTTTTTTAATTTTAAGAGATTTTTCTCGCGGAATATTTTTTCTCAGAGATTCTCTTATTTTTACACTAGATTCACTTTCACTTTCTGATAATATGCTGGGTTTCACAATAACAACGTTATCCTTTTTCACTATCTGCCGCAGTTGTTGTCCCATTTCCGGTTTTTGCTGCTTCATTTTATTAATTTTTCCAGGTAGCTGTACCACTTCTGCAAACGATCTTGCAGTAGCAGTAGTAGTAGGCGGCTGTCCTCTGTTGAACTCTGATGAGAGCTGGTTGATGCTTCTTTCCAACTTCTCCAATCTGCTTACAACCTCGTTCTTCTCTTTTTCCTGGGTCTTCTGCCTCGTTTCGACTCTGGTTATTATCAACGCCAGCTTGTTGCACAGTGAATTGTATTGGTCGAAATCGTTTCTAGAGAGTTTTTTTTTTCAAAAGTTTCACTGCCCCAATTTATGAGATCGGAGTATAATTCGTGAAGAGTTCCCACGTCTTCCAAAATACTATGGTCCATGATGTTGGATATTTTGCTCACATTTTGGTCATCCACGTAGTTCAGGCTGCGACTCTCAGTGTTTAGTAGGCTGCTTGGATTTTCATCTTCTTCCTCAAACTCTGTTGCTAGTAGAGGTGGCAATTTCACCGGTGAATGAAGTTTTGCCGGTCTATTCATAATTGAATTACTTCGAGAAAATTAACTTCATAACACTTGAACAATTTTTCAATATTCGAATAAAACGACAAGTTTAAATTTGCTGACAGCTCGATTACTGTTAACTATTTCTACAACTAGTCTACGTTAGCACTACGATGTTTACTCTATCGCGTTCGGCTGAATACTATTTTTTTTTTTTTTTTTTTTTTTTTTTTTGGAAATTCTAGAAATTTATTCAGACTGAACGAATTTCACCTATGCTAATTCAATAACCTGTTTAGTGTTTCCTTCAACTTCAGAAGGTGCAGTCAAGTACTTTCTTTCTGTTCTTGAAACCTCTCTAGAATGATTTCTGTAGCAGTTTTGGTGAGGTTTTTCTTCCTAGAAAGTTCCTCCATTGGGAACTGAGCTTGGTTGAATGCTGGATCACTATTGGTGAAAGGATTCCAAACACCCTGTATGCTTGGATTGTCTGTGTGCCAAAACGTTTTTAAGCGTAAGTTGGTTGGAGTTCCTGATCTCATTGGAAGCAAATGGATCCACTTTGTGGTTTCTTCCAATGACATATTATGTAAGTTGATAACATGCTCCTCCCCATTCAAATACTCTGCATGAACACAAGGAGTTCTATGACGACGAGGTTTAACATATACGACTGTACCAGGGTTTTCTTTTGCGAAATCCACAAGCTTTGATTCAATGAATTCTCTTGCACCTTTACTATTTCCTGAACTTTTACAGAACTTAATCGTCATTCTTTTCAACTGAGGTACATATCGACCTATGCCGTTCTGTAAGGGCGCTCTTGGAAAACCAGAAAGAAGTAATAAATGTTTGTGAGACATTTCTAAAGAATGCTTAATCTAATAAAATAATATTCTATTCAAGTAAAGAAATTCATCAAAACTGAAGACTGGCGGCTAACCTATAAAAATCCGTGAATTGAAAATTGAACAATGTTATACATCAAAAATAATTTACGATGTTTATTGTCAAAGTGCAAGAGTGCCTCATTTTTTTATTACAACTAAAATGAAATTCATGGAACGGAAATCTAAGACTGATCATAATAATTTTCTTATTATCAAATACCTGTTCAAAAATCTATCATATGATAATTAGAACTAGGGAAATTTAAATGCAGTGTTGAGGAGAGTTTAGATCCTTTTGAAAGCCAACTATTTACCCGCCTTTCTGTGAGCTCGTATGGTCGAGTTCATCTTCATCTGATGGCAGTGGACTTTATCAAGGATTCAAGCAGCCATCACGTATCACGTTCTTTTCATGCAAATTCTGTTGTCAGTGCGATGTTTGAATAGAAAATGCTTTTTGTTATAATTTCTTAAAATACTTGGAATTTTCAGTTGTTTGTTCATAAAGTGATATGAATAAGTATTGATTATTATGTGAAATATTTTCCAACAGAAATCGGTAGGTGTCATACCAGGAATCTACCTGTAACTTATAAAAATCATTTTGTAAACAGGTCTTTCAAGTGATTCTATTATTATTTGACTTACGATATTCGATCCCATTCCATGTAACCGGCTTTAGAAACTATTACCCAAAATATTTAAACAAAAGAGATTACTCTCCTCTCTAATAGTACAAGGAATTTGTTTATCTAACCTGCAACTTAAGGTTTTACTTCCATGATCCTTAAACATTTCGGGATACGGTACTTGAAACATATTATTCTATAAGTCATTCACCTATCAATTTTTAAAAGAATCTACTGATGTCTTGCTGCTTCCAAGGAAAATGGATCCATCTTTCATCCTGATGATTGAAAATGGTTTCAATGTTCGAAACATGCTATTTATCTTAGCCTTTGGATGATTAAAATTTGAATCTTTTACGGATAGAATTATTGTTTTGATTTCAAAGTTTTTGGAATATTCATTTTCTGACATGCACAGTGAGATCATTTACATTGAGTTTGATTTCTAGTGCTGCAGCTTCAGTATAATTTTTTTTTGCATTGATTAGTTTTTAGTCTGGAAATTTTAATTGCCGTAATTTTATTCACCTAATGAATTTGCTGTGGCACTGATAACGTTGCATTTCTCTAGCATTTCTCATTTTAAGCACTTTTTTCTTTCATGGATGAAGCACTATCCAGTCTAGATAGAGGTGATAGGGTATGTGGGATTTTTGCTGACCTTTCCAGAGCATTTGACCTTGTAAATATAGACATTTTGATCTCAAAGTTGAGATTCTATGGTGTGGGAGGTTCAGTGCTCAACTGGTTTGAATCCTATTTTGAAGACAGATACCAGCAACTAGAAATCATGTATTTAATTCACAATGGTTGAAAGTAAGGTTGGGAGTGCCTCAGGGATCTTTCCTGGGTCCAATCCTCTTTCTGCTATACATAAATGATCTGCCTTCTTTTTTGAGTCCAACACATAGTGTTCTGTTTGCAGATGATGTGAGTCTTCAATTAAAAAGCTGTAGCCTACCTACCCAATCTTGTTTGGAGCTAAAGTGAACTGAATCTCTTGAGAAATTGGAAAAATGGCTACAGGCAAATATGTTGATACTAAACACAAATAAAACAAAGAATCTGCCTTTTAGAGCAACGGATGGTTTTGGTGTCAAAATGCAAGATCACTGGATTGAATGTGTACATCAGATTAAAGTGCTTGGTATAAATTTGGATGATAATCTATCCTGGAAGCCTCACCTACAGTGTTTAAAAAAGAAATTAAGTTCGGTGGTGTTTGTTCTGAGGTCATTGAAACGTTTTCTTGATTTAGGTACTCTCAGGGATGATTATTTTGGTATTTTCCGCTCCCTGTTGTCTTATGGAATAGTTTTCTTGGGGAGGTCTTGTGATTCTCTTGAAGTCTTTAGAGTTCAAAAATGGGCAATTAGAGTGATGATGGGAGAGTCCATCAGGAATAGTTGCTGACCTCATTTTAGGAGTTTGAAAATTTTGCCTCTCCCAAGTTTATATCTGCTTGAGACACTCTGTTTTGTAAAGAAAAATGAGTCAAGCTCCAGAACTCCCTGTATGGGAGGGCAGTGGACGCTATTAGATCTATCTATCTAGCTTGGAAGGCTCTAGGTTTGAATAGTCATAATCGAAATATGACAATGGTAGGCCTAACGGTAGGCCATCAATACCCACCACTCAGGCTTCCTGTTGCCGGTACCATCAGAGATGGTTCATTAAAAAAATTTCCTTTATCTTTTCTAGGGCTTCCGAAATCAACCGCCAAGTTCTTTATTGTGGCAAAGACAATAAAACAGTGAAATGTGAAACAATCATCTCTGCCTCTCACGGTTAGCCTCTGATTTTAGAGCTAGTATTTATCTAAAGGACGTTCCATTTCAAAAGGTTAGAAAAACTATTATTTTAGCACTTACATTTTGATGGATATTTTGTACTAAAATTTCAAAATTATGTAAAATTATTAATATCCGTTATTGGGTAAGGTAAACATAGCCTACGAATTATCGGCCGCCTACCAAATATCGGTCCTACACTTCTAACGTCGGCTTCAAGTTTTCAATAGTTGATTTACGCCAGATGATTCCGTGGTTTTCCTTCTCTAGAATAACATATCAAGTTTGAAAATTAATGAGATATGAAATGTATTTTAAGGTTAAAATGAAAGGGGCCGATAATTGGTGTTTACCTCAATAGATTCATGAAATACTGTATACTATTTATAGCCGAGAATATGGCAGTCTTTGTATTCTATTGCAATAATAATTTGCCGTAGATGCAATGCTAAAAATACCAATTATTGACCCCTTACACTTTCAAAATCGTAATTTCTCATCGATTTTCAAACTTGATAATATCTTATTTAGACAAAAAGCCATTGAAACATCTGACATAGATCAGCTGTTGCAAACTTGAAGCAGACGCTTATTTTTAATGTTAGAAGCTTAGGGTAAGCTTAGCGATATGTGGTATGTGTAACTGATTAGATCTATTTAAATAGGTAGAATTCCTATATATTATATATTTTAGATGAGCTAGAATTTCTCTGCTTTATCTAAAGGACGTTCCATTTCAAAAGGTTAGAAACATTTTGATGGATATTGTGTAGCTACTAAAATTTCAAAATATGGAAAATTATTAATGTCCTTTATTGAGTAAGGCAAATACCTAATTCTTGATATTTTATGTTGAAGAAACATCTACTCTCCTCATCCATCCACACATGTTAAGATTTTATTTGTACGTTTTGAGTATATATGGTATGTTGAACCACAGAAAATGTAATGTCACAGTTAATTTAAGTTTACCTTACAAATACATCAATTTTGACAGTGATTACAGAGAGCAGTTCTCATGAAATTTAATGTGTTTTTTTCAGTGACATGTTCGATTCTCAGTTAGCAACAGTTGTCTCGTGGTTCGATACATGGAACGAGACCGGCCAGGCGGTGGCCCTCATCAAGATGGTGACGAGGGTATCCCCGATCCAGGCGAGGTTTATTGCCATTGCTTTGGATCACACCTTGAACAAGTTCAGCGAGCTCGCTCTGCAGGAGCAAGCGGCCAATAATCCAGGCAAGTCAAGAAAATTATCACTGAAATATTCTATTTTCTCAAATCCTCTTTTTTTACTTCATCTTACAAAACCTTAATAATTATTAAGTTTTGATTAAGAATTGATTATAATCATTCTTATTCCACATTTCCATTTAATTATGTGGCTTAATTAACTATTCATTTGTTTTATTGATTTATTGAGTGATAACTACTTATTAGTATCTGCAGTTAATTTAATTTTTTAAATGAAGTTAGCGTTTTATTTCCACGTGTTGCCAGAATTATTTTAGTGTTAGAACCAGTAATTTTTTTGGATGCCCGTAATCTCTGCTCTAAACATCCGTATCTCCACTTTTTTCTTTCTTATCCTCTAATTATTTAGATGTTACAACTAAAATTTACTTTTTAAGCCTCACCTCTACTAATTGATATAGCTTAGTACTTTTACAGCTTACCACTGGCACTTACTGTCACATATTAGGTATGTTAGTATGGGGTAATTCATCAAAACAAAAACTTGATAGGGTGTTTAAGATCCAAAAGAAAGCGGTTAGGTGTATAGAAAGAGTAAATAGATTCATGTTGGTTCAAAAGACTTTGTCTACTAACTGTACCCTGCTTATATGTGTTTATGAAGCTACTTTATATGTAAAACCGAATGATATTAACCAAAATCTTGATGTACACGATTATAATACAAGAAGCCGAGGAGATTATCACTTGGTGAGTCACAATAGTAGCTTATTCAAACAAAAACCTAGTTATATTGGTAGGAAACTCAACAACAAGCTACCGCAGTTTTAATCAGTCTTGAAAGAAGAGAAATATTTGAAAAAAAAAACAATTTAAAAAATATTTAGTTGGTAAAGCTTTTTATAGTGTACAAGAGTTCCTTTCACATCAAAATTAAGCCTCACCTCTACTAATTGATATAGTACTTATGGTATCTAGTGTATAATTGTTGATCTGACTTGTCTTATACTCCTTAACTGGAGTCTAAAATTTAAAAAATCTGTTTTTCTGCACAGGTTTTGTGGGCAGCTTATTGTTGGAAAGAAAGGAAGTGGCCATGGCACAACTCCTTCTTCATTTGCCACTTCTAAGGCCGGACAATTACGAAGCGAAGCAACGATATTTGACACTGCTGCCTAGTATCATTAGTCATTCTATTGAAACCTATTCTAACGTTGAGGAGGCCAGACAACTTCTTGCTTATATCCTTATACATCCTGCTCTCAAAGATGCTAAGGGGTATGTATTTATATAATATTCTATCTTTAAATTTCTATCTTAAATTTTCTCTATTATTTTTATGTATTCATTATAATTATTACACTATTTATTTATGAAATATTTCGATATCAGTAGAATTTCAGTTTGTTAATCACCATAGCAACAAGATAATATTTTTCGGCTCAAAAGTTTTTAGAAAAATGTAATATTATAAACTATTTTTAACAGTTTTTAGTGTTTCGTTTCAAGTGAACTTTTAAATTATTAGTGGTTAAGTGAGAAGATTAATTTTGTAATTTTTTTGAGTGAAGGTTTTTAGCAAATCTTAAATTTTTAGTCTGTGTTAACCTCAATGTTTTGGACAATGTTAAATATTAAAAATTTGTGAAGGGAGCAGTTTTGGACTGGAGTCTGTTGCTTCACATTCGTTGTAAATTTGTCACAATAAATAAATAATTTTTCATTACTAAATTAAATTACGTAGACTCATACAATGTTTTTTGGCATTGTTTTATTTTAAATCCATAAATAATCGTTCAATACTCTCGCATAAACTTCTCATACTACATTAGTGATTGTCAGGTATTTTAATTTGAAAATAACTTGTTCTATTTATAATTCAGCTAACGATTTTCTTTAAGGCCCTTATTATACAGAGCCACTTCAGTCACGGTCGTGAGCCACAATTTAGGCTAAATTACATCAGTTGCGCGTCTAATCGAGCACAAAAATGTCAAAGTACAGGAAGGCATAAACATTTTCAGAACCATCAGCTGATTTTTTAATCAAATTTAAATTACCTGGCTGGTGTAATTTATCCTTAATTGTGGCTCGCGACCGCGACTGAAGTGGCTCTGTGTAATAAGGACTAAACATATTTCAATATTTCTATACTTCATATTCTGGAAACAGTATTAATATAACATGAAATTTGAAATAAAATTGAAATTTATTGATTTTCTTCATAAAACCACTACAATAACAAAAAAAAATTTCAACTATTAAAAATAGGAAAATTACAGTCATCTATTCAGTGATGGGTTGTTCTTAGAGGTTCAGGCTTGACCATTTATAAAATTGAAGTTCACATATAGTAAAAATGGAAAGAATTATTGAAAACGATTAATTTAGAATAAAAATTATTATTTAATATTGAAAATAATTATTTAGAGTAATATTGTTGTTCAATTGCAGAAGTCCTATTTCATTCAAAAACACATTGCCTTGAAATGATTATTCTAGAAATAATAAGAAATTGGAAAATACTCATACCGGAAAGAAAAGTCAACTAAAATGCTAATTAACGCTACTTTCTTACATTTTTTATTAGATTTTTGAGTGTGATCGTATTATTTGTATGGTTTATTCCAGCCAATTTGAACATTGGAGGAAAGCCTTGGGAGAACTGATCATTATGAATGGTAGTACCGGTCAAGGTTAGTAATAATTAATCAAAACTTTTTTTGTAAGTTCAATAACACTAAAAGTAATGATTTATTTTGTAATTCATATAAAGTGTGTAAAGCCTTTTTTTACATTTTTGAAACTATGTGGCCAGTCGGATTTTTTATTACAAAATCACTAGCTTTTTTTACACCTAAGGGCCACTTTGTTGAAACTATGTGACCAGTCGGGTGTTTTTTATTTTACAAAATCATTAATTTAAATAAAAAATAATAATTCAGCTCTGTGGGACAATATTTTAATACTCTAAACGTTTGTGAAGCTTTTTTTGTTTCGTCAACCCAGCAGGCCCCACAAACTCGTCTTGCATCATCATATTATATTAGTGAGACTCCGCCCCTGTCATATATTTTCTCTTGGATTACTCCACCTAGACCAAATCCCCCACATTTCCAATGTCTCTTCGTATCTTTTCTCTAACAAATTTACAGGGATTAATTTTAGAATCAACTTGCCAGTTATAAAGCTTCTATTCTTCGATATTATTCACAACAATATTAGAATGAGTGAGGCAAGATCTGCTTCTTTTTATCGTGATTGGAAACTTGAACATTGCATTTTCATGTTCGTATTTCAAGCCTAATGTTTTTATTCCTCTATCAGCTTCACAGGCTTCGCCAGCGTCGGTATCAGCACCGATGAACGTCTCCAGCAGTACAATGAGTAGCGACGGATCCTTTCAGCAGCAAAAAATTAGGCGAAGTAACAGTCTGACGCCACCTTTCGGAATCACTCCACCGAATGAAGCTACGTCACAGGTGATTGATAACTTTTGTAACCAAAGAAATATATTATTCTTCAATCAGATATCCAAATTATATTTATTATAAGATAGGTCAATTGTTGATTTTGACAAGTTGTGCGGCAGTCAGCTATTGTAATATTGACTCTGGTAGCGCAGTTGGTTGGAGCGCTTGTCTGTGATAAGATAAGGCTCTGGCTGGCTTGGGTTCGATCTCATGGATGTTTCTCATCATTCACCTCATTTCCCACGCACAAGTCCTCCAGACTCATGTGGGGATCATCCGCAATAAAAAATAAATATTTACACATTAACTCAACTTTTTAAATGTTTCTCAATATTATTAAGTTCCTTTAATTTTTCTCTTTATTAGTATTGTAAGTAATCTTCTAAATCTGATAGAACTAATATTTATTTTATCATTTGTTTCGTAAATTATACAGCATTAATTTATAGTTGTCAGATATTGTAATATTTTTACATTAATTCAACTAGTAAATAATCGTTGATATTATTAAATCCTAATTTTTTCCTCTTTTCTTGTATATAAGTACAACATGTGTTCAAATAATAATATAATATCCATTTTAGGATTTGTGAGAATTGATGTTTTATCACTACAATGGATTTTATAACTTGAAATAGAAATAGAAAAATAGATTCAGTTTCAGTGTTGTACATTTTTCTTTTAGTATTTCTATTTATTTTATTTATTTATCAAAATAATGTATGCGAAATAAGTAATTTATATGAACTTTTATTTATAAAACGAGAATAAATTAATAGATAGTACTTTGAAGCTGTCTAGTAAGTGAAATAGAAATTATTCTGTGTTCAACAATATTATATAAAATGAAGTAAATATATTTATTAACATTTATGCATAAAAGTAAATTCATTCGTTATCCATTCAACCTCTACCAACAAAAGGGCCATATTGTTGAAACTATGAGAATACAACGTAAAGTTATGAAATACGTACTCTTTTAATAAGTCCAATTTTATTAATACATTAAAGGACTTCTCTATTTATTTCTATAATTCCATAATTTGTTATTGCAATCTATGTAATTTTATATTCATTTTCTATTTCTATGACATTATTTTTCTATTTACCCTGACATAACTTTTTTCTTAGGATGACATTTCAATGGTTCAAGGGAAAACAAGGCGTTTTTCTCTCTCTTCAGACAGAGAAGTTCACGGTGCCGGCCCCCCGCTCTCTCCACAGTCATCACAGGCGTCTTCGGGTAGTGGCTCTGAAGTGCATCTTGATGATCTAAAGGCAAATGATAACCCAGGGATGAAAGGTGGGTTAACCTTGTAAAAAATTCTTAGCTTCTGATAAGTTTGTAATAACTCAAGTAATCTAAATTGTGCTCACAATTTATCAGTTCGATGTAGTCCACAAATTCCACATTTCATTACCTATAAAATACGTAAGTCTTTCCGCTGGTGTTAAGTAGTGGAAAAGACTGACATTATTGTGTTAGAGCGCTCTCGTAGAGGAATCTAGACTTGACAAAAAAATCTCTAGCAAGATTGTAGTTTGCTCTATCGCAATAAGTGTCTTCGTTTAGACCGAGCTTTATACTTACCAATTTAATTAAACATGAGTAATTCCGCTAAGGTTAAGTGTTGGAAATGACTGAAATTATTGTGTTAGAGCGCTCTCATAGAGGAATCTAGACTTGACAAGCAATCTCTAGCAAGATTGAGGTCTTTTCCAATTATAATTAATATTTAACGCTTTCTTATGTAATAATGAAAAACACACCTTCCATAAAGAACACAATCAATACCTTTGAGTTAATTCATAACGGTCATAAAACTATTTTTGGACTCTCATAAACCTGAATGTTGAACTAGAAATCCATCATCATTCTTATTGTTTTCCAGATCTACACTGTTGGCTGAAATCATTAAGATTGCACAAATACGCAACGCACTTGTCCACTCTAACCTATGAACAATTGCTGTCATTGAATGAAGATACGTTCGATCAAATTATTCCAGCTAAAGTAACACAGGGTGCACGTCGGAAATTACTTCTTTCAATTACAAAACTAAGAGATCGATATAGCATTCTATGTAAACTTGAACAGGTTAGTGGTTAGTTTTCAACCTTAAGCTTTTGTTAGTATTTGTTATACAGTATGCCTGGCACTCCCATATATATATTCTATAGAATTTGGCAATTCCAAGTTCTTTCTACTTGTTGCTTTTTAGCTTGTAGGTTTTCAATTGTTTAGTATTTACGATGCAGTAGCCAATATCTGGTTATTCCGTGCAATATAATTAATTTTATTGTGAAAAATATAAAAGGTTTAGTTGAAATTTACAAAACAACATTCACACAACACAACAGAGGAATAGAAATCATATTCTGAAGTTGAAGAGTCAAAACAAAAAAAAATCATAACAGAGAAAAATCACAAAATTAAAAATCAAGAAAAATGCATCATTATTACTACATATGAATAGTGTTAATGTACTCATCTTATCATTAAAAAATTCATAAATGCTACATTAGGCTGCCAGAGATGTGTATAGTTCCTTTTAAAAGTTTGAGAAGAACTGGATAAGGATTTGAACAGTCTAATCTGTAATGATGAATGGAAAGGTTTCCCATACCGCGAGTGTTATACCCATGCTCTTTGTAAAGTAGGGTAAAAGGAGGAGAAGTAAAACTCTGGTAGGTGTAAGGAGTAAAATATGGTAGGAGTAAGGAGTAAAATATGGTAGGAGTAAGGAGTAAAATATCGTAGGAGTAAGGAATAAAAAGTGGAGCACCATATGAGGAGGAGGGAGTTAGGACTAGAGAGAGTTATAACTAGGATTTTGGAGTAAAGTATTGTAATAATTGTAAAAGAAATTATCACACCACTATCAGTGTTGCTCGTTGCTTGTAATGTCTTTTTTTGGAGGATGAAGCCCACATTGGTCTGAGACCTGTGTGTGGGTAATAAATTGGATGATGGTGATTGATGAGTTGGACCTACAGTTTTAGGTGGGTTCCAAACCAATGGGAAGTGATTTTACAGCAGAGAACAGAGTCTTTTTTGCTGGCCAATCCAATCGGTCACCCTTACAAAGAGCGTCCTGGAGTTTCGTAGCTTATCTCTGATTGAACAAATACCTGCTAAGGTATCGGTTATCACTTCCTGATGGTGGGATAAAGTCTCTAAGATCGGCTATAACACTCTGTACAACTGATTTTTTTAATAAGCTCATATTTGCAATGAATTGAATAACTCAGTAAATGTAGATTAAAAGTCTCGGTAAAAGTCTTACGAAAGTGTTTGTGATGCAAAAGGGGTTAAATATCAATTTAGTGCAAATATAACTTACTGTTTTTTCTCAGTTTTTCTGTTAGTTCTTCGTTCAGCTAGTGCTTTTTCATTTGATATTTCCCCGTTTTTTCTGGTGTTTGTCTTGCAACTAGTCTGTGCATGCTGTATATAATCTGTGTACATCTGAAAGAATTATTTGTTGTTTAAATTTTCAGGATGTTATGAGCAATGGGAATCTTCTAATTGCAACAGAAGAATTGAAAAGTATTTTAGAATCGCCCATGAGAGCTGCACCCGATGACGATAAAGAAACTGTAGACGATATTCCTTTCCATTTTACAAAAGTTTTAGGAAAAGGTGAGTTCAAAAAGCTGTTTCATTTTTCAACTTCTTTGTGTTTATTTCTGGTCTTCTATCAAGAAGACTCAGCATGTGTCTGGGAAAGTCATAGCCGTGAGCCGTAGCAGGTATCTGTTCAATCAGATTAGATAAGCAACGTCTTCCTGGGCCCTCTCTGTAAGGGTGACCGATTGGATTGGCCAGCTAAAATACTATGTTCTCTGCTGTAAAATCACTTCCCGGTGGTTCAGAACCCACCTAAAATGTAAGTCCACCATGTTTCCAATAAAATGGGTCAAGCAGCGAGGTTGAACTACCCGTAAGGGTCTGCCCACCAATAAAAGCCATACCCATTCACTTTTAGCCTATTCCAATTGCAATTTTGATATCTGTTATCAATTTTATATTTCAATAAAATGATTAATTCTATTGAAATAGTGAGGGCAGACTTCGTTACTGCATGATAAGTGTCATGAATTTATTTTATATATTTTTTGCCAGGAGAAAATGTAAGCATACCCTACAAATAGTTGGGACTCTTGTTAAAATGTAGTAATACAAGCAATACATTGCTAAAAGCCCAATAATCTTTACAACCATTTGAATTTTGCTCATATGAATAGATAAATATATGATCATCTCTATTTCTCTTAGGGATAATACCCTTAGGAAACCAAACCACCGTACTACAGTCTATACTAAATCGTTCTGTGATGTTTTCATGACGAAATACTTGATGAACAATCTAATATAAAAACTGACACCGTATTTCTATTTAAATTATAACTTCCACTTACTTGTACTGGAGATACTGAAGGGAAACATTTCACTTCTAAAGGGAAGCTTCTCTTCAGAAGTGAAATGCACCCCTCCAGTATTTAAAGTACAAGCGAGTGAAAATCATAATTTAAATAGAAATACAGTGTCAGTCTTTATATTAGATTCTAAATCATTCGTTGTAAGTGCTTGACGGGCGTGGAACGCTCTTCCTAACTCCATTAGGTGCATTGAGAGTCGAACGAGCTTTACCTCGTCATTGAGAAGATGTCTTCTGGAGAGAATGAATGCATCTTTTCAACCAGAGAGCAACTGCATGACAACCTTCATCTTTTATTTTGTAAATAATATCCCATCTGTATTTTTCGGAAAATATGAAAAACACTATTTCAATTATGTTTAATCACTTCAGAACTTTTTCAATTTGTATTTTAATTTTATTTCACTATTGCTAATTATATAGTCTCTCAGTCCGAAATTATCAAGGTTGTTTGAATGGACGAATTTTTGTCCAGACTTCGTCCTTATTACGCAAATAATTCACATAAAATGTCATTTTTAATATCCAAACTTTTTCCTATATGCAATCTATTGTGTTGTTAATAATATGCTTTTTAATCAATCACAATGGAATTTTGTAAATTTACGTAAGTAAAGTAATTTTATCTTATCTTTATCTCTCTTCAAAGCAAACAAATAAATATCTCACTCCCTCTCTCTCTCTTTCTCTCTTTTGATAGAACATTTTCAATGGTTAGAGTAATTTTTGTTACAGTTTGTACTCAGTTAATAGTGAACGGTTTAAGAGACGACGATTCAATTTACCGGTTCAAAAATCTTCTTGATGCAACTTTGAGGCATGAAGCCTTCGTCGATCACCACCGAAAAATATCATCGTGGAAAGTCCAAATACAAAAGTTGATAGAATCGTAAGTAATATTATAATTAGTTTTGTTGCAATTTTCCATTAAGTAGTTGTTTTTATACGCCAGAAGCATTCAAAGCTATTTTGTACCTATCATTATATTTTATCAATTATTATAGGTTATTTGTTTGATTTTAAAGTATTATTATTATTATTTTCGTGATTGGTCATTTAGGACCGCGATTTAACAATTCAGACATTTTTAATTTTTGATGATAATCTCGCAGCACTTGTCCCCGTCTTTTACGTTCTTGTTCAGACAAGTTCATTGTTCTTCTTGTTCTCATCTCCTTCAAAAACTCTCCTGAAGTATTAATCTTGAGTCTGAAGCAGTTCCTATTCTGAATTTCTTCAAACGTTATGTTGAGCGTTCTAATGAACTCATAATTTTCAAGTATTATAATAATAATTAAGATTGTTTTTGAATGTGACAGTCAGATTTCTTGGTGACAGCTTAATTTCAGATTGCGTTCTGTAATTAATTTCAAGTTCAGTGATTTAAACGTTTATTGTTCGCAACTTCAGTATACTATTCAGTAAAGTATTTGACTGTGATCATTTCCTTGAACTTACTGGTTTTTTTTCTCAATTTAGATAATTTTGATCATTTTTAAAATGACGATTGTTTTAACATTTGTAGTGTTTATAGCAATAAATGATTGATTGATGTTAGTTTGGTGTGCATTGTAAAGGGATTGTTTGACGTTTATAGGGAAGCGTACCTTCACTGTTCAAATGTGTTTGCACTGGCGTTGAAAAGTTGGCTTTGAAGAAACTGACAATTTATCAGACTGACAAAAATATTATGTAGAGCATAATTTATTAATTACGAATTCTTATGTAGTAGCACTATTGTATATTAACTTAATAAATGCGTTTTATAAATTAATAAATTAATTAATGCGTTCTCGTAGGTCCTGTTCATAACGGTGACCGATTAGATTGGCCAGCAAAAAAGACACTGTTCTCTGCTGTAAAATCACTTCCCGGTGGTTCGGAACCCACCTAAAACTGTAGGTCCAACTCATCAATCACCATCATCCAACTCATTACCCACGCACAGGTCTCAGACCTATGTGGGCTTCATCCTCCAAAAAAAAATAATGTTCTATATATTTGCAGTTCCTTCAAAACCAACTTCTGATATGGCCGATATGGCCAAGTCTAAAATGAGCGCTGCTATACAGAAGGGTCACTGTAGTCTAGTGGTTACGGCACCTGACCGGCAATTGGGAGATCCGCGGTTCGATTCCCGGCGGTGACTGATATTTTTGTATAGTAGCGTTTATCGATTTCCTTCAGCTATTCAATGCTATTGTAAATGCCATTGCGGAAGTCTTCAATATAAATTCGAATTAATTATAATTACTTAGATAACATGCAATCAATAAAGATTTTATTTGAATGATGAAAGAAAGAAATATTTTACTGGGAAAATATCACAACAAACATCAATAGGAATGCCGTTATGCAATTACTAGCAGGTTGCCCGATTCAATTGAATCTGGGTTTCTAGAGCATGACATACATATTCAGTTTGTTCGTATTTTTCTTATCCATCTTCCCCTTCTCCTTTTTTCTCTCCTCCTTTTTCTTCTTCATCTTCTCCCCCTACTATTCCTCTTCCCCCTTTTCCTCCTTCTTTTCCTCTTCCTCTTCCTCCTCCTATCAAAAACTCCTGAAAATACTGTTATTGAATTTCATAATGAACTCAGCAGCACTAGTTTCGTAGACAGAGGACAGCATCAAGACATTTATTTAGTAGATACTCTTGGTACTCTAGCAGCATTTTATCCACAGGTTTTTCGCAAAAGGGGTATAAAATTAAAAAAATTATTAATAAATAAATGATGAATAATAAGACTAAGTTGTCACAATCACATTTATTGAAAATCGTGAGGTACTAGTTTCGGTTGTTACAACGTTATCAATCTCAAACAAACTAAAGAAGAGTGTAACAAACCGTATCTCATGGTTTTCAATAAATGTGGTAGTGACAACTTCAAGTCTTACTAATTTATCATTTAGTTATTACAAATGTTCTCAATTTTATACCCCTTTTGCGAAAAACCTGTGGATAAATTGCTGCTAGTCTTATTATCCATTATTTATTATATACTAGCGGGTTGCTTCATTCAATTGAATTAAATAAAAATTATTTAAAAATTCAATTTAATAGCCCATTTTTCCTAATCCACCTCTCCCCTTTACTTTATTTCTCTCTCTCTTTTTCTCCTTCCTCTTCTCCACCTTCTGTTTCTTTTCAACCTTCTTCTTTTTCTTACTCGTTTCTTTTATCTTCTTTTTCCTCTCCTCCGTCATCTCTTTCTTCTTTTATACCGCTCCACCGTCTTCTCTTCCTTCTCCTCAACCTTATTTTTTCTTTTTTCTCCTCCTCTTCCTCCCTCCTCTCACCCTTCTCCTCCACCCCACTCATCCTCACTCCTCTTCTCCACCCCCTTTGTTTGTTTGAGATTGATAATGGTGTAACAACCGAAACTAGTATCTCACGGGTTTCAATAAATGTGGCTGTGACAACTTCGTCTTATTATTTAAAATTTTTTTTTTCCTCTTCTTCTCTTTCTTCTTTTATACAGCTCCACCGTCTTCTCTACCTCATTTTTTTCCAAGAGTTTGTTTGAGATTGATAATGGTGTAACACCCGAAACTAGTATTTCATGGTTTTCAATGAATAATGTGGTTGTGACAACTTCTTATTATTCATTATGGATATCTTCCACAGAAAAATAAATAAATATCCGACAGTCTGAACACTGTATTGATATTAATTTCTGTAATTAATGCTTGTTTGACAGCCGGTTTTCCAGTCCAAACATGTTCCTGCAACCGACTCGACCGACTAGATCTCCGCCTGCCTGGCAAATGCGTTACCATCAGCTTCAAATTCGCTCTCCGCTGCCCGGTGTGCTGCCTCTGAACACATCTGTTTCCGCCTACCAGCGCAACAGTCTTCCCGTCTCCAGTCTGGAGCCTTCTGCTCTACAATCAAACGCCATGATGTTCCTTGCCAAACGGCCTAGTCTGCAAGACAAAACTCTACTGGAGGTGAGTGCAACAACAGTACTAATCGATATACTCTTATGCAATTATTGATCAAATTTATACAATCATTTACTTTTTATACTTTATATTTTTCTTTTATCATATTTTCCTTTTTTTTCTTGCTGATGATGCCCACATCAGTGCGAGACTAGTACTGTAGTATTCATATAACTTGGCAGCGTGTAGCAGATGGGACATGCTATATCTTAACCCAACATACTGCTGCCATGTTATATGAAAACTACAGTACTTGGGTGATGAGTGGATATTACTGATGTTATGGATGAACCTTCAGTTTTATGTGCCTTCCTAACAACGAGGAAAGTAAATTGTGGATAATTGAGGATAAAGCAGATTGTGGTCACCCTTCCAAATGCAGTTATTTTCTTATCTATATTACTTATTTATTTCTTTGTCATTATCAATTTTTCTCATAGTGATATTGCCTTTTGCTTTTTCTTCGCTTTTCTGTTGCAATCAAAGAGGCATAGAAGGGTTTATTGCATGTTGTCTTAAACAATATACTATTTATTCATTGTCTTTGATAGACATTTATATCCTTCGCCAAACTGTTATAATTATCGTATTTCAGGTGCATGAAAACAAGCATTTTTATTTTAGTGTTTTTTCGGGCGTTATTTGTCGACCAATCATTCAGGGGTTTTTTTTATAGAAAACCAAACTATATGGGGTTAAAGTTCTATGATCATCTCCCTACGATATTTAATAATAGAAATGATATTTTTAAGAGAAAAGTATTTTTACTCATCGGCGGCAAGGCATATTAAACAAGGAACATTTTTGAATTTACTTTTGTTGGTGGTTTTTTAATATTTCCAATGTTTTTATGTGTAAGGACTTTGTTTTTACTGTGCCTTATGTTTATTAAAAGGATCGACCCCACACTGGTTTCTCAGGGGTGGCGTTAAATTTGTTTTTTCATACAAGCTTGTAATTCATTTGTGTTATATGATTTGGAAAAATAAATTTCTTCCTTTCTTTCCTTTTTAAATGTTTCTTTTGATGGTGTGACGATTTACTATTTTTGTTATGAATCGTCTCCGTGAAAGAGGAAGGCCTGAGTTCGAATTTCGGTGTTTCAGAGTGGTGGCAACAATTTTTGTTCAATATCATTCATGGAATTCTTGCGAAACCTGTTTGTTTTACTACTCCAGTACTACGCATTGATATAGTTGAAAGATAATTTGTGATTTCCAATATTGATAGGATCTAATTCCACCAATTAATGGTTTCTCGACATACTTTGTACAAATTGTGTAAATAGTTTGTATGAACGTCCAATATATTGTGCTGTATATAGCTCAAAGTCTGAGACTTCCATGTTCTTATTTAACTATTGATACAGTCAAAATGCAACTTATTGTGCAGAAAAAGCAGGCTTTAGCCCAAAACTGTCTCTATTACTAAAGTTTTACATGAGTCCAAATATTTGTAAGCATAGCTTATTTCTACGGTTTGATTCAAATATAATTTGAATCTTCTGAAAAACACAACAAATCACCAAGTTAAATTAAAACGATGAAGGCCTTCGTTGGTTCTATTTAAGACTCTCCAACATATTTCTGAATTTTTGAAATTGAATCACTGAACTGCCTTATTGTGGCTTTAGATGTATTAAGTTTTGTTCATCTCAGATACAAAAAAGCTACATCAATTGTGTTGATTTCTAAACGTCTCTGTCGAATGATGGTTTGGACGCAAGAAGTAGCTCAGAGGTGTGCTAGATACTATTGACACTCATCTGTGCAGTCAGACCCTGTGTAAAGGTGGGAGTGGACTGTCAAGCAAAGGTTTTCAGAATTTGTTTTGGTGGGCTTGGCATTCTGATGCAGTTCTGTTCACAAACTACCTCACTCCTCGTTTGTGTAGTATGCTCTTTGGACTGAAACATAACGTTGAGGTCTGAAGAGTTACCTACAATCGAAATCGGCTATGGTTCTATATACGTACAATCAATGACATTATTTAGACTACTTTACCAGTGAAATTTGATTTAAGTAGAGTATGTTCTGGAAGACTTAGCTCTCAATCCACAAATAATAACGAACGTTCAATATCATCTCTCATAACTTTTTTTCTTTTTTCAATTTAATTAAATTTATTATCCTCAAAATAATACAAATTTACTTTTAACAAAATCACAATTACAAATTCAATGGCAATATTTATATAAGGAAAACAAGAAAAAAGTACTTCAGAAGAAAACTATAATACCTGCAAAGGTTTCCCTGAGTGCAGGTATGAGTCCATTAGAATAAAATCGATTTAATCAAATGAAACAAAGATGAAAATAAGATTTTTTAAGATTTGAAGAAACAGAATGAAAAGTAAGGAAGAAAATATAGAAATAACACAGAAAAAGATTTTTTAAGAATTAGAAGATTTTTTCAACTATATTGTTGCGGCCAAAATACAAACATTCAATTTCTGGTAATAGAATGTAAAAAATGACTCACGCATAGAAAAAAGCGCTGAAAAGCTGACATGTGAAAACTGCGTAGACTCGACGTTCTAGAAGCCAAGTACCTCTGAAATTTGGGGTGGGCCCACACTCACAAATCAATATATAGAGAGGTACTACCTGTTGCTGCGACGGAAGATCTTGTAGAGGAGTAGCGATTCGGAACAAACGTGGACCGGTAATGGGAGAACGGCCTCAAGACTGTTGTAAGAGATAACGATCGGAAAACATTTAAACAATGAACGTACACTTCAACTGGCGAACTTTTCAACACACATTTACTAATCAAACTGAGCTAACCCGGATGGAAGTACACGTACAACATAGAAGACAGAGGTGAAAGGCGTTACAGCGTAATTGAAACATTCATGACTAGACAGACTCATAAATCACGGCGTACTGGCTTCGTTGTAAGCTAGGCCAGAGTAGAGGGCGATCGAGGCGCTCTCATTGCGAGCGGTACGTACAGAAACTAACAGTGAATTACACTTAACAAATTACCAGAGAGCGAAAGTTTGTATACAAATGAACTGGCGCGAACAATATATATTTTTTGCTATCATCAATTAACAAAAAATTCAATATATTTGGTTTCAGTTGAAAGCCGCTGACTCGCACAGTGGAATTCAGCGAACGCAATCAGCACCACCAAACCCTCCTATCAGCACAAATCAGCCAATGAGCAGCGCGGCATCAGCCGCTACCAGCAGTGTACCCGTAGTGACGTCACTGGCTCCCGGTTCTCCATCTTCAGTTAGTGAGCCCGAAATTAACACGCGACTAGAGACGTTGTGTCGACAAATGACTGAGCAGGCCTTGAGTGGTGGAGCCGAAATTTAAACTTAAGTATAACTTTATATTCGTGTGCCTATATACTTGTATCTTTACTATTGTATCCTTACTGTATTTTTGTGATCTTTTGACAAAAAACGACATGAAAGAAGTTCTTAGAGGAATTAATTCCCCAGAGAGAACATTCCATTTTTCACCAAGTGTAAAATGAGTGGTATTTAGGAGAATAATAGTTGTCAAATGAACTCTCTATTAAACATTAATTTTATGATACCTCCCAACAGCAACGAAATGTTATTTTTCGGCTTGAAAGTTTCCATCAAAATTTGATATTACGGTTTTGAATGTTTCATTTTGGGTGAACTTTCAAATTAATTGCCTTCTAGTGAAAAGGAATCATTTTCTTATTTTATGAGTGGAGTATTTTGGTGAATCTAAATTTTCAGCATTGAAATTAACCTCTATGTTTTGGACAATATAACATATTCAAAATTTGTGAAGAGAGCAGTTTTGGACTGGAGCCTGTTGCGCCTTCACATTCATTGTAATTTTGTCCGA
This sequence comes from Conomelus anceps, assembly GCA_948455865.1. Taxonomy (NCBI): domain Eukaryota; kingdom Metazoa; phylum Arthropoda; class Insecta; order Hemiptera; family Delphacidae; genus Conomelus; species Conomelus anceps. The sequence continues at coordinate 6,713,751 of OX418226.1, read as the reverse complement.
AATAAATAAATAGCAACATAACCTCAATACAACATTGGCATGGTCTGGTTCATTGTGCTATGAATAATTTTGATTTCAATCGAATCTTCTTTATCACATAATTAATTTTAGAATCGTTAGGATTGGTTAGTTTTATTCAAAGAGTTCAGTTCAAATTGAGCACCGTCATCACAATCAACAACAGCCTATGACTTGTCACTTATGAATTATTATTATTATTATTAATAATAATATTAATTATTATGAATTAATATGACAATTATTATTATGAATTATTCACTTAGGCCCTTATTATACAGAACCACTCCAGTCGCAGTCGCGAGCCACAATTTGATAAATTTCCAAGTAAACAACTTCTATTTTAAAAATAAAAAAATTGATTACAGTTAAACTTAGGTTAAACACCACAAAATCATTTCCACTAGGTATTTGTAAATTATTCTCCATGCTCATACACCGCCTCTAGAGATGTGGGTAATGTTACATTTTTTAATCAGTAAATATGATACAGGTTTGAACCGACTTTGTGGAAAGTAAAAATCAAATAAAAAAAATATCAATAGATTTGTAACAACTCTCTATCTTCCATATCATGTAAAATGAATCATAAGACATTACACAAAATACAAAACATGTCAATTCTTGTACAATGCTTGACCAATTTATTTATTTATTGTGAATTACAAAATGTTATAGCATGTACATCATATCAATGATAGTACTTCTCGGGTACCGTTATCGTGTATCGAATATTATTTAATGTTCTACAGTACCACTTGTAAATTAATTGAAGTGAGTTTGAAGACAAATAAAATAACTTGAGTACGATACCCGAGAAATACTAACTATCCTTGATGTGATGTACATGCTATAGCAAATGACAATGAATGTAATCTCAAGAACTTTTTGCTTGATTTTGTTCTACAGATGTGTAGGCATATTTTTCCATGAGTCATACTTTCAAAAAAATTTTGATTGGATGACTTCTGTCATCTCTATTATTCCTTCCTTTTTGACGTATGTTGTGATTATCTTCCATTTCCCCAATATTGTCAATAATATCTCCATCATTCTTTTATGCGTCGAAAAACTTTGTATTTTTCGTATTTTGAAGGTAAAACGGTGCTCTTGAATATCTCGAAATTCGAATTCAGCGCCTGAAATACATATAGAACCGTCAAGAAAACCACTTTCATAGTTTTGTTTTTGAAAAGCTACCTTTAAACTGGACGAATACAGACTTTTTTCGAATCACCCTCTTTGGGGTACGGTGAATCAATTCTTTTTTCATGGATGCTTCTTTCCGCTTCTTCCATTACTCCTTCATTCTCTCCTATGTTGTCTTTCTTCTCTCTTCTGATACTACCGTACCTCTTCTAGCTCTTGGAATCTTCTATTTTCATGTTTCAACAAATTTTTCAAGTGATTACCTCTTCTAGCTCTTGGAATCTTCTATTTCCATCTTTCAACAAATTTCTTAAGTGTACAATGTTCTTGATTGTATTCTCTGTAATATAAAAAACAGACTTTTATTATTCGACTTTTTAAAACTATGAACCGATTCTCAACCCATTTTCATATTCCGGCATGTGTTGAACAAAACTACAACGTATCTATGAAATTTTTTTGAAAATTAGCAAAAATGATCGTTTTGAGAATATCATTAAAAAAAAATTTCAATTATAGTACATACGTTGAGGCACGGGGAAACTTGCCCTGCTTGCCCCATCCCCTATGCAACTTCTACTATAGTATATTTTTTCCAGCTATATTTCTTTATTGTTCATAGGTTCATTACTTGTTCATAGGTTCAAGTCAAGGGGGAGATTGTAACCCGGACCCCCCCCCCGCACTACGCAAATTCTGTTGATGTGCTTCTGTTACTAGACATGCAACGTCTACCCAATAAAAGCTATGAATTCATCAAGAATTCTTCTATCAATTAATGATGATGATAATAATAAATTCTAGGCCTAGAAAATATTACTTGCGAATTCTGTGATTGAAAATCTTTATAACTTCTGACTACAGAGTTCACAGAATTGGCTAAAGTCAACCATAAGAGCATGTTAGATTGTTTTATCTGGGATTGATATAAATGTTCAATATTTTTGCAATTTTAATCATTGTACCATGAGTGTTGGATGTAAATGATTAGTTGCAAAGATGATTTATGTTAACTAATACATCAGCATGTATGTTGATATCTGTTAAAAGTACTGTTTTAGTTTCGATACTTTGTTCAGATTTTGTAATGAAATGTAATTATTACTGTTATTGTTGTATTTAGCTGTAATTGCTGTTATTGTCCTAACCATAACTATGTACTGCATGTTTTCCTCATATGCAATGTAAAATGGCAGACGGAGTTATGTTATCAGTTGGGCTGGTTGTTTGTGGCTGACTACTACTCCTGTGGACTTGGGTTTTATTCCCGTTTAGCCTGGCATATTTTGTGTAATCATTCACCTCATTTTCAACGCACAAGTATAAGACTCATTTGGGCTTCAAGTGTTACTATGGTTGTACTTGAAGTGAGAATAACCAAACTATAAAAAGTTTATGTATTGGATGTGATGTTTAGAGTAATGCAAAAAATATACCTATCCTATTTGCTATTTCCCAATCAAATGTTTGCAAACCTTTTCAAACTAGTTCCCATTAGTGAAATAATTTCAAGTATGTGTTGAGTTCATCGACTTTCAAATTTTGAAAAATGATTACAGTTTCCAAAATTATTTTCTGTTTGGTACGGTCGTACCACAATATTTCTTTCTATCATCTTCTGTATTTTCGGAAGTAAAATCTACAATATTTAAAGGCTATTATCTAATCAATCACTTATTTATGTTTATCTCAAATTATTTGAATTTTATTAAATTTGCTCAATATGCTATAGCTATTACGAACATTAGCAAATACCAAACCTCTCATATTAATGAACTTTCATTCACTTAATAGAATCATATCCAATGCTTTTATTACAATGCGTTATTGTTATAAATCAAATTCGAATTTATAAAAAATTGATAAATATTCCTAATAATACTATTTGTAGTTATTTAGAAAAAAATTATAACTGACTGATTAATATAGATTTATACTGAATTTTTTTAATTGAAATGGAATAATAATATGAATGACGATAGAAGCTATAGGTAAGATTCTTATAAAGCAGCTTTAGTGATGAAAATATTCTAATTAGGAATAAAATGACGATTATAATATCAATACTGAATCTTATGAATTAAAAGAAGTCAAACTTTCTACGTACAGTTTTTGAAGCTAATCGTTCAATCCATATGCGTAAAAATATAGAGTAAAACCTGTTCCTCAAAGAAAATAGCATATAATATCATTCTCTTATAGAATCATATAATATATGCTTCAAAATTAGCGAATGATTATGATTAAAACAGAATTTATTAATTTCTAATTCCTTTAATTGCTATTTATACTGAAGACTTCCGCAATGGCGGATATTGACAACAGCATTGAACAGCTGATGGGAATCGATGTTGTTCAATGCTGTTGTCAATATCCGCCATTGCGGAAGTCTTCAGTATAAAGTAATAGCAATTAAAGGAATTCGAAATTAATAAATTCTGTTTAAGTATATTTGTCAGTTTATTCAATTGTTAGTCACTTCAAACTAACTTATGATTAAAACTTACCCTTCAAGTAAGGCCGAACGACCTACTGAGGCCTACGACAACTAACAGTTGATTTCAGTTTGTTTACTTTTCACGTTTGATGTTTTTTTTTTTAAATGAAGCCCACATAGGTCTGAGACCTGTGCGTGGGTAATGAGTTGGATAATGGTAATTGATGAGATGGACCTACAGTTTTAGGTGGGTTCCGAACCACCAGGAAGTGATTTTGAAGAGAAGAAATGAGTATTTTTTGCTGGCCAATCCAATCGGTCACCCTTACTGAGAGGGCCCAGGAGAGCGTTGCTTATCTAATCTTATTGAACAGATACCTGCTGCGGCTCACGGCTATCACTTCCCATCACTATTCAACTGAAAGATTTGCTCTCACGGAAAAGTTAATCATTATTCATGTGTTAGAAAGGCAATGTTTTTACTCCTAGCTTTTGGTTGAAACAAAACCTTTTACTCTACGATTTCCTTCACACTTTTTATTCATAAGGCTCAGTATTACTAAACCTTGGTAGTAAGAATAGTATTAGTAAAGGTAATTTTGGGAATTCAGAAAAATGAAAAATTGAGCACTGGTTTTCTATTTAAAATTTGAATTTCATACCTTTTTTGTTTAATTTTAAAAAGATTTTTTATTGATTCTTAATACAGAGAAAATATTCCATAATAGACTTTTTTTTTCTTTTTTTTTTTTTTTTTGAGGATGAAGCCCACATAGGTCTGAGACCTGTGCGTGGGTAATGAGTTGGATGATGGTGATTGATGAGTTGGACCTACAGTTTTAGGTGGGTTCCGAACCACCGGGAAGTGATTTTGCAGCAGAGAACAGTGTCTTTTTTGCTGGCCAATCTAATCGGTCACCGTTACGAACGGGACCTACGAGAACGCAGCTTATCTCTCTGATTGAACAGATACCAGCTACGGCTCGCGGCTATCACTTCCCGGCTACTACTAGTAAATTTACTTTCCTAAACGATTTTATGTATTATGCTGAACATTTGTCTCTCATGATAAATAGTATTATCGAGAACAATTTTTTATGAATTTTCAGTTTATTTGCACAATAATTGTGTGGAAGTTATCTTGTGTAAATTGAACCATAATTGTGTGAAATAAAACTATTAGTAAATTTCTTCCATTACTTTCAAAAACACATGATTTTATAAAATTGTATAGGCCTACTATATTCAATTATTGTTTCTGATATTGTGAAACTTGATATTGAGTTATAAGTTGGTATAAAACTTGATATTAAGACAGAAATAAGTTGAATGTTGTCAATTCCAATGGATTTGATCGTTTCTACAATTTTTAGTTTCTAAGAGTTTCAGTAGTACGATATAAGCTAAAAACATGCCCACAGTTCTTTCTTGAAAATTGAATGTTTGTTAATTAAATGTTGATATGTTGAATCTAATAAAAATAAATGTATACACACAGCTAATTCTTAGACGTTGATTGTAGCCTACATTTTCAGTGTTAAAATCACAGTGGAATAATTTGAAACAAGGTTTCATATACAGGGTGGGGGAAATGTTTGGAAACGGCTTAATATTTCATATACAAAGGTGATTTTGCGGTAGGTATGATTGAGGATCCTACTCAAATTGAAAATACTATTTTACTGTGACTTTAAAAATCTGGTCCGCCATCTTGGAACCGCCATTTTGAATGTAACTTTTTTTTTTAAATAGGAAGGGGGTCATGCGATACATGATTTCAATACGGAATTTTAAGACAAAATGAATGCCGAAAACCGCACATCGATATGTCAACCCGTTTCGGAGATATTTACATTATTAATCGATACCATGAAAAGCAGAAATGAAATAAATAAGTACATTAAAATCTTACCTATCAAATTTTTTGTTAATAGTGTTTGCTAATAAACATTAAAACCCAATTATTTTAATAAATGTTCAAACTGTTTTCCTTCAGCTGTTTGACAATGTGCTAATCTTGAATAATAGCCATCAAGCACATTTTGAATCATTTCGCGTGATGAACATCTGACTCTGGATATCATAATATCAACAATAATCATGATATCAACCTAAAATCATCTGTAATAATCCAACTGATTTAATGAATTCTTTTTCAATCATGAAGTAGTGAGTGTGTTTAAAGTCGTTCGCAATGGCATTTTTAAATGAAACCGCACATTTTGAATCATTTCGCGTGATGAACATCTGACTCTGGATATCATAATATCAACAATAATCATGATATCAACCTAAAATCATCTGTAATAATCCAACTGATTTAATGAATTCTTTTTCAATCATGAAGTAGTGAGTGTGTTTAAAGTCGTTCGTAATGGCATTTTTAAATGAAACCGCACATTTTGAATCATTTCGCGTGATGAACATCTGACTCTGGATATCATAATATCAACAATAATCATGATATCAACCTAAAATCATCTGTAATAATCCAACTGATTTAATGAATTCTTTTTCAATCATGAAGTAGTGAGTGTGTTTAAAGTCGTTCGCAATGGCATTTTTAAATGAAACCGAGAGAATAACTTTGTTAATGATGCGCGGCTATGGAGATAGAGTACGGTCTTACCAAGAAGTTTCTGATTTATTTAACGAAACATTTCCCAACAGAAATCCAATTAGTAAAAGTGTTGTTTTTAAGACAGTAAAGCGGTTTCAAGAAACGGGCAAAGTGACTGATCGTGCTCGCACTGGAAGAACAAATACTGCCACCAACAATGAAAAATCTTTAGAGGTAATGCAATCATTTGTTGAAGATCCGCATACATCAACTAGAAGCGTTGCCAAGGAACATGGTATGTCTACTCGTTCTGTCAGAAAAGTTCTTAAGGAATCTCATTTCCATCCGTTTAAGCTTCATGTATTACAAGAACTGAATGAGGATGATTTCGACCGCCGGGTAGAGTTTTGTGACATAATGATGAACAAGTATGACAATGATCCAAACTTCTTTAATAATGTAGTATTTTCGGATGAAGCTACGTTCATGCTTAACGGCAATGTAAATAAGCAAAACTATCGTTTCTGGACCGATGTCAACCCATACTGGATGAAGGAGGGTCATACACAGTATCCTGAAAAATTAAACGTATGGGCTGGTATGGTAAATGGTCACATTGTAGGACCATTTATTATCGAGAATAATTTAACAGGTGCCATTTACGAGAACATGTTAATAAATTTGATCGTTCCTGCCATCCAGAACATCAACGGACAAGAGTTACATAACTTGTGGTTTCAACAAGATGGGGCGCCCCCTCATTATGCATTAGGAGTGCGGGATATATTGAACCAAACATTTCCCCAACGCTGGATAGGTCGTAGAGGTGCAATAGAGTGGCCCGCTAGGTCACCTGACCTCTCTCCACTTGATTATTTCTTTTGGGGCTACATGAAAGACAATGTGTACAAAAAGAAACCAGCAACAATTAATGAACTGAGAGAATGTATAACTGAAGTGGCTAACAGAATTCCACGCGAAATGATTCAAAATGTGCTTGATGGCTATTATTTAAGATTAGCACATTGTCAAACAGCTGAAGGAAAACAGTTTGAACATTTATTAAAATAATTGGGTTTTAATGTTTATTAGCAAACACTATTAACAAAAAATTTGATAGGTAAGATTTTAATGTACTTATTTATTTCATTTCTGCTTTTCATGGTATCGATTAATAATGTAAATATCTCCGAAACGGGTTGACATATCGATGTGCGGTTTTCGGCATTCATTTTGTCTTAAAATTCCGTATTGAAATCATGTATCGCATGACCCCCTTCCTATTTAAAAAAAAAAGTTACATTCAAAATGGCGGTTCCAAGATGGCGGACCAGATTTTTAAAGTCACAGTAAAATAGTATTTTCAATTTGAGTAGGATCCTCAATCATACCTACCGCAAAATCACCTTTGTATATGAAATATTAAGCCGTTTCCAAACATTTCCCCCACCCTGTATGTTATTTGTCTGCTTCGTATAGAAAATTATTGTTATTTGTTATCAAAATGTAAAATGTTTGTAAATTATTGTAAGTTACCAAGAAGCTGTTTAAATATTTACCGATGGATTGAATTTATTATTTCTGACGTCTGATGTATCAGATCACTTGTCACCACTTGTTTTTATTAAATTAACGACAATCAGATTTTTGTTTGTGTTTATGAATGTAAATTTTGTAGAAATAAATTAGTGTTTTGTCAATATTATAAATAAGATACATTTTTCCAATCCTAACTTAACCTTCCAGAGTTAACAGTGCGCGAAAAGCGTTCGCCAAGCGTCACAGGCGTCATGATTGTGATGGCCAGCCAATGACACCCATTTGTTAATGACGCTTAACGCCTGTGACGCTGGCGATTTTTAGAACTATCTAAAAATGACAGTAGTGTGTACTGCAGTTATCAAGCGCAATACTAGTTTTTAATTTCAATTTATAGACTCGTCGATTCATCCGTGTGTTATACTGTAAAATGTATTCCTGACGAATAGAATTATAAATTTATTTTTCCTAGATAATTAAGATATCTTATTTAATTAGTGATTTATTTGAAATACAATTATTGATTCTTTTTTGAGCTACAGTATTATGGGCATTACAGAATGTTTGGAAATGAGCGTCTGTGAAAATATTTCAGAAAATACACTAATCAAAAAATGAGTCCAACTTCTTTTTAGGAAATAAAGAAACCTTGAGCTTTTATTACAGTTTCGTTATTTCAATCAAAAGAGTTCTCAAGAAGGTTCTTAAAGAACATAAGTCATATCTCCCATTAATAGTAATCATGCAAACAGCAACAACTGCCTTGACGGGGGTGATGACGTATGAAACGAGAATGAACTACTTGTCTGTCATGGCATGCGATTTCTACACCGTAAGTGATGGCAAACATAAATATTGGAATATTTTATAGATATAATCGTTCTTTATTCAATAATCGTCATTACATGGACAAAAGCAAAAGAAATGAGAACACACGCTTCTACGGCTTGGTCCTAGACCATCAGCCGGAAATTCCGAACAAAAAATAACAATACAAGATTAACTATTATTTAATCAACTTCATATTTTTCTGTTTTTAAATCTGAAAATGAACAAAGAACACAAACATGGAAAAACTAACATTAAACATACCCGTAATTCAATTTGAATTCTAGCAATATCAATAAAAAGGAGCAACTCTAAAAACTACCAAAATGAAGTTCACAAAGTCATTCAGTGTTAAGCAAAAGGTGATTTTAAACATTTGTGAAGTTTTCAACAACAATTAACAAAAATTTAACTGAAGAGTATAATAATACAATAGCTGGGCAAAATAATTTCCTTCTTGTATTAGTATAGGTCTATAAATGTACATTATTATTATTACAATACCGGTAATGCCAATTAGATTAATAATGCTTATTATTATAAAAGAAAACCTTACAGTAAACAAAAGTGGAGAAGGAGACCCTAAAACATCAAATGAAAAAGCGTATTAATATTTCAGTAATACTTAATTTGTTGGGAAAGTTTTGGCAACAATATTTTCTCTTTTATTTGTCCGTTATTACTTGTTAGGCATGTTCGGAGAATTCGCCGCTACTTTTCACATAATTTCCAGATTCCTAAAACAATTCCGAGTTTCTAGGTACTAAAATTCATTGACTTGATAGTCCTCCAATTTAAGTTGTGAAACAATCGAATATTATTTTGAAAAGCACACGTGTGCGCTACAAAAATGCACCAGCTTTGCAGACCACCTGCACCGGCCACTTTCTCACGCTGGATATGTTTACCGCTCTATTAGGTGAGGTGCAAAATTGAAAAGATGTTTCTAATCCCTTCCGAGGACAAGGAAAAATAAGGGATAGGCGACATATTTATGGCAGTGTTTCGTATTTTCTGTGCCGCGTCGACCTTTTCTCTCTTGTCTTGAACTTGCTCCTGATTATTGACACATTGGGAATGTTCTATTTCATTCACCTTTCCAAGTCTGCTCCTTTGCTGAATCACTCAACAAAACACATGGACATACAATGCGTTGGCGCCACATCGGAAATACCATGCTCTATTTATGCTTTTTTAAACCATCACTTCACACACGTGACGCATATATTTCTACGTTATTCCCCTTTTTACTCAGCAAGTCCTCAGTCTGTTTAGCATCAATCTGATAATGATGATACGATACATGGTGATAAGAATAATAATAATAAGCGTATGGCTTTTAATGGTGGGGAGACCCTTACAGGTAGTTCCACCTCGCCGTTTGTGCCATGTTACGGGGAACATGGTGGACCTACTATTTTAGGTGGGTTCCGAACCACCGGGTAAGTGATAATAAAGCTTGTAACATCAAGTCATAGAAGCACGGTCACCGATCCAAGCGCAGTCTTGAGCGGTCGTGACTGAACATCACGACCACTTGAACACCACGCTCACCGCATGACCAATCACCACCATAACCAATGTCTTCTAATTACCTTAATATGATATGACGGATAACAAGCTAACAAGTTTTATTAATAATTAATTAAGCTCTGTTCTTATTATCAATTATACTCAACATTGAAATTTAACACTCAAATTGTAAATCCAACGACTTAGTCAATTTTAATCTATAATTATAATATAAAAGTCGTGTTAGTTACACCATTTATAGCTCAAGAACGACTGGACCAATTTTTCTTATATTTGATTTTTTTGGATTCCTCTTAGGAAAAGCATAATAAGTATTAAAATATAATATTTATCAATAAAAAAATATATTAATCAAAACAATAATCAAGCCGTTTAGTAACAAAACACCACTAACTAACAGCGCACAAAGTTTATTTTTTTAAATAACGCAAAAAGTCAGATGACCTAATTTGAACAAAATTCAGAACCGCGTAAAGGAAAAAGGCATGCGTCAAGACAGGAACAACAGATGATTTTTATTTGACAGCAACGAATCTACGAATCGCTCTACTACAACGATTGGTAACAAAACACAACTGACACCGCACGTCATGTTGTCTGTGGTTTGTTTTGAGCTCTAGGACTAACTTCTACCCTAATAGTCGTAGGAGGTTTAAATTTCAAATTTTTCTATATTTAGAGGTGGTAAGTAAGAAAGGAACGAAGGAGGCCTCTCTGATCAGCTGGAAGAGTACTAACCTTCGGAAAAACCTCTTCCCTAATAGTCCTAGAAGGTTGAAATTTGAAATATTGCCTCATTCTAATAAAATCAAGGATAAATTCTTTTGAGATCGCAGAACGCGTGACAAGCCATCTAGTTGTTGATAGATATTGACTGCAAGTCATTGAATTTACAATAAAAAGTTAATATTAACAACGCAGATCGTTATAAAACAAGAAATCCAAGAACTCAAAAATGATTTTACTTACTGATTCACATAACAAAATGTTGGAATATTGTAGAGCTTATTTACTGTAGGCTCTTAATTTATCGTATGGGCCAAGAAGAGTGTGTAGCCTAATGTAGTCATAACAGTTAAAAAGCAGAAAAAGAAACACCCATAGTATAAAGACAATATAAATATAATATAAATCAACTGGGGTGATGATGATGAAGTGAGTGAATAAAGCCCATATAAGTCTGAGACTTGTGCGTGGGTAATGAGTGGATGATAATGAAAGATGGTTGGCCTTTTAGGTGGGCTCCGAACCACCATGTAAGTGATAAGGAGATGTGATTTTTGGCCGCGGCCACCCTTCAAGCGCATGACAACAGCCCTGACATCGCGCCCGGAAAGCTACCAATCACTCCCTAATTTAATTCGAGATTTGTGTTGAAAGGACAATCAGTTTTTGACCGACGATTTTATTTGACCGGAGATTTTGAAAGAAGTTTTGGTAGTATTGTAATACATGATTTTCTATTCTGCCGTTAGGCTACTAGAGCTACAGACAACGTATACATGTGTACAGAGATTGGAGAGAGTACATCCATGCATCACACAATATAAATGTATATAAGTAAAATTATATAAAAACGTATTTTTTGTATCACAGTTATACAATAATTAAGTTATAAATAAATAATTCTGTTTATGTATATTTGTCAGTTTATTCAATTGTCAGTCACTTCAAACTAACTTATAATTAAGTTGTTGGCGTTATTATGAAATGTATAAAGAATTTATCTATTTCAATTGTAAACTCCCGTTTGCGTCCGATGTGTCAAAAGCCGACTACTGTAAAATCACTTCCCGGTGGTTCGGAACCCACCTAAAACTGTAAAAAAATCGATTTGTAAGATGATTTATACGCAAAAAACTAAAAAATTATACACCCACTCAACGAGTTCACCCTCCCATCAGTTTTCAAGGCCTTGAAGAAGAGTTTCCAGAACTCGAAAACGTTCGGCAAAAGCGGCCACTGACCACCTCTCAAAGGGATGGACTTGTCATAATTTACACAATTTATTTTTTGTGTGGATAAATTATAAAAAATAGCTTTGCTCGATTTCTGTCAGCAATTTGTGCTTCCACAGATTTATAACAGAACTTGTCATATATATTCACAATTTAAAATCGACCAAGTCGTTAAATTTACAATAAAAAGTTATTATCAACAACGCAGATCGTTATGGAATAAGAAATCCAAGAACTTCCTAATACTTTTAGCCTAATTATTGTTCGGTTCATTTTTTAAAATGAGTGCATACATCGCATTAAAAATTAGAAGATCACTCGTTGTAAGGAAGCCAGCCACCAAAATTGGGTTTTGGAAAGGTTTTGGACAATTCTACTGACTAGAAAAGTCTGTCCGATTATTCACGGTTGACCCAGGAAATTTTTGGTCGAGTTCGGTTATTGTCTACCTCAGAAGCAGGGTCGGCTTTAGTTTTTATTGCCCCTTGCAAATCATTCGCACCTGAATTGAAGAAAAACCGTCGTCTCCTGTCTTTTGCCCATCTTTCATGAGGCTATTATGACAAGCTTTCGCCTTTTATAACTTCTAAAACATCTTTTGTTTCAACGCATGAGAAAATTAAAAGCATTTCGTTCCCACGCTTGATACTGATTTGCAGGTGTTTAATTATTATTTTTAGTGAAATGTTTATAATTTTCAAATGTCTTGATCATGAACAATTATTGATAAATGTAAGTGAAGGTATTACCAAACATTAGATACCGCACTGCAGGTGTTTTCGAACTGTCTTGCTCCCCTCTCGCTCACCCTATCATCTTATGTGGTCAACGCAAATAGAAGAATTTCAATTTGTAACTAAAGCGAGCTATGAGTTAGAATAAAGGTTAGAAGACTTACAGATTTCAAAATTAAATTTATTAATTTCGAATTCCTCAGTAGGCCTACTATTAATTATATTGAAGACTTCCGTAATGGCGGATAATGACAACACCATTGTCAATATCAACAGCTGTTGTCAATATCAGCAATAAATTGTGGAAGTCTTCAGGAAAATTAGTAGCACTTGAGGAATTCGAAATTAATGAACTATGTTCTACTGTATATATTTGTCAGTTAAATAAATTGTCAGGTCCTTCAAAACCAACTTGTAAAATTAATTTTTTTGGAGGATGAAGCCCACATAGGTCTGAGACCTGTGCGTGGGTAATGAATTGGATGATTGTGATTGATGAGTTGGGCCTACAGTTTTTGGTGGATTCCGAACCACCGGGAAGTGATTTTACAGCAGAGAACAGTGTCCTTTTTGCTGGCCAATCCAATCGGTCACCCTTACAAAGAGCGTGTAGGAGTTTCGTAGCTTATCTCTGATTGAACAGATACCTGCTACGGCACTCAGGTTGATAACTTTTTATAAAATGTTAATTTATCCTCAAGTTTATTTTTTTTAACATCATATACAATAAATTGAATTGTTTGTAAAATAATCAAAAGGTAGTGACACAATCAGTCAATACTTGAATGGGGATGATAAACCTGCTTAGCGTTTACCCAGCCCGCACGGTACTCAATATTATACTACACAGGAAGGCCTATTTGTTATGGCTATTATTAATGAGTTTATTTTCTCATACTTTAGTGTTGTACAATAAAATAATGGTGTTATGAAATATAAAAGCAGCTACGAAACTGGGTTGATTATAGTTCTTCTTTTACTATTTTAATACATTGACGCCTCCCTTGAAAATCTTCTGCGTCCCCATAGGTTAAGAGCCCCTGCCGTACTCGATCTTGAAACTGTGACCTTGCTCCATGAAATTGAGGTCTTCAACTGAATTCATTATTGAAGAGAATTGTAATTCATACTCATAATAATAAATATAAATTCTAATATTTTAATTTTTTATGATTGTAGGAAAGTTGTAGAAGCTCAATAATTTCTTTTTCTAACCGACTTCGAAAACGGAAGAGGTTCTCAATTCGGCCTGCATTTTTTAAAGTTTGTACATCAATTACTCAAACACTATTGATCCGATTCTAAAATGTTTTTCTTTCATTGAAAGAGCATTATTCAGCGGTGATCCCATCCAAGTTTAACACAGGTCGGCCCTATATTAGACCAATACCAAGCCCAAAGGAGCATTCATCAACTTCCTCATTTGAATTTTGTCAAAAAATGTTCCGTTTTAGCCAATTAGGTGAACCATACAAATGAAAAGGTATCACAGTTCATCTGATCAGCCATGGCTGATCGTTTGAACGTATTATGAAGGCGATGAGTCACAAGCGGTCAAGACTGTCTTTGGGTTGGTGACAGTAGCTATAGCTTCATGTTATAAGTTTCATCACATCACTTACATGGTTCGGAGTTCACCTAAAACTGTAAATACACCCTGTTACACATGGTTCAAACAGGGAGTTGGAACTACAACTCCCGTTGGAACAACTTGTACCCCTAATTTACTGATTATTATTATTATTTATTATTATTAATAGTCATTAAAATAGTCATAGGATTATTGTTTATAAATGAATTTATTTTTCCACTTCGGTTGCTAGCTCAAAAACTGTCAGAATTTTCCAAAAGTTTGGCAATTTTCTGATCATCAGGTTGGATGCAATATTGCGTTTAATGACAAGTACTTTTAAATACTATTCTCTATCAAACCAAGTATATAAATACATACTACATAAAAACCCTGGAAATTATAAATATTTTTTTGTTTTTGGTGTTTTGACAAAATAGAACAGTTTGTAACATGTCTTCTACTTCCGGATGCACTATGAAATTATGTTACATAAAACCCTCTGAAGACTTTAAAAGTTGTCGTTTTTTTGGTCAATTTTCACAAACTTTTAGAAAAAAGCTTGCAACATTTTTTTTACTTACAAATACGTTTTAAAAAGGTTTGCTGGAAGATTAAAAAAGTTCTATGGAAAAAAGCAGTGCAGAGGTAGAAAGAGATTGATTGATTGATTTCTTTATTCATACAAATGATAGTTGAACAGTTAATATTATAAAATACAATATATAGGCATCACCAAGTATTATTACATAAAACATTATCAGTTTATCAGTTACTTATTACATAAACTGTTTATCTATATACAAACATTAAATTATGACTGAAAATGATATTAATATGATATAAAGGAAAAAAGGAAAAAAGCTTGGTGATACATTTGTATGAAAAGGCGAAGTCAGGGACGGTGTCCCTCTCTTACACTTAACCTATAAAGACAGTGAGGGAATAAGAAGAGAAAGTAAAATAAAGATGAGAAGATAGGAATTGGAGAAGAACGAATGATTAGAAGACTTAGAAGTGGTAGAAAGGGAGAGTGCGTAGGAAGAAGAGAGAGAGAGAGAGAGAATAGAATAAAACGAGAAAAAGGAGAAGAAAAAGAAGTGGAAGAAAGGACATAGGAAGTGAGGGGGTAGAAGAGGAAGTAGTGAATAGCGGCAAAGAAAATGATAGAGAGGATGGAAGAAGAAGAAGAAGAAGAAGAAGAAGAAGAAGAGAGGTCGAGGATGAGGAGGAGGAGAAGAAGATAAAGAAGACGAAGAAAAGGTGGATAGTATGAGGCGTAGGAGGAGGATGAGGACCAGGAGGAGGAGGTGGTGAAGAATAAAAAGAAGAAGACGAATAGAAGGAGGGTAGTAAGAGGTGGTGGAGGAGGAGAAAAAAAGAAGACGAAGAGAAAGAGGGTAGTATGAGGCGGAGGAGGAGGAGGAGGTGAAGAAGACAAAAAAGAAGGCGAATAGAAGGAGGGTAGTATGAGGTGGAGGAGGAGGAAGAGCAGGAGGAGGAGAAGAAGAAAAACAAGAAGACGAAAGAGAAGAAGGTTAGTATGAAGCGGAGGAGGAGGAGTAGAAAAAGAAGACAAAGAGAAGGGGGGTTGTTTTATGAGGCGGATGAGGAGGATTAGGAACATGAGGAGGAGGAGGAGGTCAAGAAGAAAAAGAAGAGGATGAAGAGAAGTGTATGATGTGGATGATGAGAGAGTATTATATGAGGCAGAGGAGGAGGAGGAGTAGGAGGATGAGGACTAGGAGGAGAAGAAAAAAAGAAGATGAGGAGAAGGTGGAGGAGGATGAGTAGGAGGAGAAGGAGAAGAAAAAGAATACGAAGAGAAGGAGAGTCGTATGTGGTGTTGGAGGAGGAGGAGGATGAGCTATGGGATGAAGATGACAAAGAAGAATTGGTGATGATAGAAAAGAAGAGGAGCGCACAAAAAAGCTGGTAAGGAAAGAGGATGGAAAGATGTAGACAGGAAAGTGCGCAGTTGAAAATATGAAGAAGAGGAAGAGGGGTTAAATGAAAGCCGCGAGTGGACACAAAAAGAGAATAACATATTTTTAGAGAAAGAGGATGAATCTGTGGAAAGGGGTTGCTAACCTACCCCACTACGGGTTAGTTTGACCAATCACATGAAGGGATGATTTTCGCTGAAGACAAAAAAAATCATCATGTTGTAGACTCTACTCATCCATCAGTCAATGTACTCGTCCGCTTGCGGGCAGATATCTAGAAGGCACCAGCTGACTTGCTGCAGAATGGACGGGCTCAACGGAATTTTTCCACAGTAAGTTTTCACTTTTGAACATATTAAAATTTTGTTGTTTCAGTAAAATGATTCATCTACAGAACATCAACAGAATGTGATAATTTTTAAACAGCTGTAGATAAGTAATTTAAATGAAAAGAAATATTTATTGTTCCTTCAGATTTCATTGAGAATAATTGATGCAGTATGAATTGTCTCAACGGAATTTTTTCAAAGTTTTCACTTTTGAACATTTTAACAGTTATTGTTTCAGTAAAATGATTTATCAACAGAACTTCTGGGAAATGTGATAATTTTAAAACAGCTTTATATAATTCCGAATTTATTGTGAATAACTGATGTATATTGAAACAAAATTTTCATCCACAATTTCTTAGGACTTGATTTCTTATTTCTAATAGATATTATTTCATCTATTTTTTTGTTGCTGATGATGCCCAAATGAGTTCGAGACTTGTGCGTGGGTAATGAGGTGAATGATTACACATAAATGCCTGACGGTGGAGCGGGATTCGAACCCAAGACTACTAAAACGACAGCAAATTGAAGTTGCGTTGCCCCAAGCAACTGCGCTAAGCGGCCCACTATTAATTTATATTATTATATTAAAATTTAACATGAGAACTTTTGGTGAATTCAATGTTTTTTAATTAGAAAATTGCAAATTTATTAAGAATTCATATATCTTGAATTGAAAATTCACATTCAATTCCTTAGAATTTGAACCTATTTTCTTATTCCTGAAATTCACAATTTAAACTCACTTATTTCCATAGTTTTTATAGTTTGAAAAGAAATTAGAGCGTTCTCTCAACTATGGAGTTAAATGTAATGTTTCTCTACAAATGTTCCATGAATTGAATCATTCTTATAATTTTTTATTCGATATATTTTTTATAAACTTCCAAGCAGAAAACTGAAAGTTCAATATTTATTTTTCTGCTCTTGTTACCACTTTAAAGATTTTTTTTTAGATACATTGCATTTTTTGTAATCGAACAATATCGGTCATTAACAACGTCAATTTATTATGTATTAATTTTGTAGACATTTTGTATATTAATTTTAAAGAATAGATCCATTTGTTTATCGCCTGACAATTGCGTTTTGATTATGCCAGTCTAACTAGACATTTGTCAGTTTACTGACTTACGTCAGTTTTAACATCTACACAATAGATGTTTCAATTCTACACATAGACATTCTAATCTGTTTATTTTTTGTCTTTTTGTGGAATAAATTTAATTTTTGATTTGAAATTTGAAATTCACACTGAATATTACACTTACAATGAAATGCAAAGATTAAACTGGCTTTAAGTCCAAAATGGCTTTTTTTTACAAATTTTGACAATGCAACATTACCCAAAACTAGTTAATGTTCAACCGGTCTTCATGAATATCCGTTGTCATTTTTTATTCTTGGAATAATTATACAGATATTAGTCTTTTTTTTTTTTAATATAATCGTTGTTGAAAGTCCTTTTTTTCATGATGCTAAACAGATTTTGTAATCTAGGGTTGAAAATTTTGGAACCTTATGAGATGAAATTCATTAGTTTTTGGGAATGAATAATTTTCAGAATCTAAGTACTACGGTATTTTATCTCTCTAGAATGGGAATTTTTTAATATACCTCTACAATTGAATAGAATTGTACATCAGAATCTTGATTCAGCTACTATGTTATTTCTGCAGAATTTTTTTTTTTTAAATTACCTCTATAATTGAATTGAATTGTAAATCAGAATCTGAGTAGGCTACTATGTTATTTCTGTAGAATTGATTTTTTCAAAATCGACCTCTATAATTGAATTGAATTGTAAATTGAAATCTTAGTAGGCGACTATGTTATTTACGTAGAATTGCATTTTTTTTAAATTTACCTCTATAATTGAAATTAATTGTAAGGCTACATCAGAATCTGAGTACTTTGTTATTTATGTAGAATTGAATTCTTTTCATTTACCTCTAATTGAATTGAATTTTACATCAGAATCTGAGTACTATGTTATTTATGTAGAATTTATTTTTCAAATTTACCTCTATAATTGAATTGAAAAGAATCTAAGTACTCTTTCCAGCATGACCTAATTTAAAATTTTGTTTTTTGTAGAAAAAATTACTTGAGCAGGCAAGTAGAATTGGCAGTATCCTGGTTTCCACGTTGGAATGAAATACACCAAGCAGAGGCATTGATTAGAATGTTCACTAGCATTTCGCCAATTCAGGCGAAATTTATTATGAGCATAATCCTTGAGGATGGATTCAAAGTAATCAACTATACAATTTCTGAAGAGGAATCTGCTGCGAATGACCCAGGTAACATTTTTATTATTCAATCTCCATAAACCACGGGGCACAGAAAAAATATTTAATTCCAAATTTTTTTACTTATTGATTTTAAAAAGTTTACAAATTATTTTAAGACTGTGTACAGAGTGGCGCACAATATAATCCCACATTCACTTTATTTTTTTAGATTGTCTTGGAGACTCTAGTTAAAGAGTATAAGACAAGTCAGATTAACAATTATACTATATAAACACTAGTTAACATAATTATTATATTAATTAGTTGAGGTGAGGCTTAATTTTGATGTGAAAGGAACTCTTGTACACTATAAAAAACCGCACAATATAATCCTACATTCACTTTATTATTGATTTTTTTTAGATTACGTCTTGGAAAATCCAGTTACGGAGTATAAGAAAAGTCAGATTAACAATAATTATACTATATAAACACTAGTTAACATGATTCATATATTAATTAGTTGAGGTGAGGCTTAATTTTGATGTGGAAAGAACTCTTGTACACTAAAAAAAACCGCACAATATAATCCTACATTCACTTTATTATTGATTTTTTTGTAGATTACGTCTTGGGAGACTCCAGTTAGGGAGTATAAGACAAGTCAGATTAACAATAATTATACTATATAAACACTAGTTAACATAATTCATATATCAATTAGTTGAGGTGAGGCTTAATTTTGATGTGAAAGGAACTCTTGTACACTATAAAAAACCGCACAATATAATCCCACGTTCACTTTATTATTGTTTTTTTTTTGTAGATTATGTCTTTAAGACTCCAGTTAAGGAGTATAAGACAAGTCAGATTAACAATCATACTATATAAACACTAGTTAACATAATTAATATATTAATTAGTTGAGGTGAGGCTTAATTTTGATGTGAACGGAACTCTTGTACACTAAAAAACCGCACAATATAATCCCACATTCATTTTATTATTTATTTCTTTGTAGATTACATCTTGGAGACTCCAGTTAAGGAGTATAAGACAAGTCAGATTAACAATTATACTATATAAACACTAGTTAACATAATTATTATATAAATTAGTTGAGGTGAGGCTTAATTTTGATGTGAAAGGAACTCTTGTACACTATAAAAAGCTTTATCAACGATTCTTCAGTTTGGTAGTAATATTGATTTTTACTTTGGCAGTCGTGAAAGAGCTTCATGGAAATTAGTTCATTTTTCAAGGAAGTAGCTTTGTTGCATAAACACTCACCTATGCAATCACTCTGTGTGATGGTGGCAGAGGTTCAGAATTAGTTTGGGCTTGACATACTGATATAAATATGTTAACTCAGTGAAGAAAGCAATCGCAACCCTCACTCCTCTCTCCATATTCCACTTTTGATTCACTAATTCGGTGACCGATTAGATTGGCCAGCAAAAAAGACACTGTTCTCTGCAGTAAAATCACTTCCCGGTGGTTCGGAACCCACCTAAAACTGTAGGCCCAACTCATCAATCACCATCATCCAACTCATTACCCACGCACAGGTCTCATACCTATGTGGGCTTCATCCTCAAAAAAAAAAAATTATGTGTGACAGTTATTATCATGCATAACTAGTAACAGTACATAACTAATATTGCTCACTCTTCATTTACTATTTCTATACTTGAATATTGTGACAAGGAGCCAAGAGGGGAGTTTGAATGTGAAAAGTTCGCGAGCCAGTGAAGAGAGTCTCAGAGAATATCCCAGAACCCACGGTGGAAAACTGTTAAGCTAACATTTTTCAATAGTATGTGACAATAAATAAGAACAAATAATGAATAATTAACTTATTTCCCTATTCGGGATAATTTAATTAGAACTATGGCATTATAATTCAGCAATAAGTTTGCAACAACCCTACCACCTGCCACCTATGATTTCACATGACTTGCAAAGTTGTTTTACCACATCTTCAAAACAAATCAGTTGATCAATATGTTAGTTTGAAGTAACTGACAAATAGCACTTTGAGGAGCTCGAAATTAATG
Organism: Conomelus anceps; assembly: GCA_948455865.1. Taxonomy (NCBI): domain Eukaryota; kingdom Metazoa; phylum Arthropoda; class Insecta; order Hemiptera; family Delphacidae; genus Conomelus; species Conomelus anceps. The sequence goes on along the minus strand of OX418226.1, from coordinate 6,692,856 downwards.
AATTCTATTTCTGATTAATACGCCTAAAATGAATGAGGAGATTGATATTTCTTATTATTCATTTTACAACTTTCTAAAACTATTTCCATTCAAGTAAGATATTCCTTTACAAACTGCAATATTAATAATTTCTCAATCTTGAGAGTATGCTTTTTAATAAGATTTTTAATTACGTTTTTACAGAGTACATGAAGCGTTTGATGACTGGTTGTGGAGAAGCTGTTTTTGAGAAGCTGCTCACGTATTTGCCACTACTGAAGACGGAAAATGAAGCAGCTAAGACTGTCTATAAGACGTACCTGCCATATGTATTCCGCTATTGCATTGAAAGATGCATAAAAATCAACGAAGCGAGGAAGCTTTTCACCCTTTGCTTGATTCATCCAGCTTTAAAGGATTCGAGGAAGTAAGTTCCGATAACTAGTTTCAATTAAATACAAGACTAGGTTTTAACAAGTTTTTCCTATTAAGGGAACCTCCAACTCTGTTGAACTACTGGAAATACGGTCCTAATATTCAGTGTCAGATTGAGCCACTGAGTATATACTAGCTAGAACCGGAACAATTTTCTGTATATGAGGTGAAATCCAATAGCTCTGTATTTAAATTTCATTTATTGAAAATTAATAAGACGAAGTTGTCAAAACCACATTTATTGAAAACCGTGAGATACTAGTTTCGGTTGTTACACCATTATCAATCTCAAACAACCTCAGCAACAAAGCGTTAATAAAGAGTTAAACCTATAAAAGAGTTTGTTTGAGATTGATTTGATAATGGTGTAACAACCAAAACTAGTTTCTCACGGTTTTCAATAAATGTGGTTGTGACAACGTCGTCTTATTATTCATTTTGGATATCTTCCACAATATACCCTTCGCCACTACAAAGAAAGTTCATTTAATGACTAGAAATACATCGATGAAAGCCGCAATTCAATCTTGTTGTATCAAGTGTATTCAAATATCTGCAGAGATATTTGGCCTCACAGTAACACATAACCTAAAAAGGCTGAAGCTATCAAAATTAATGATTTATGGTTTGATAGAGCGAACTGACCATCGCTAATCTTGATACTAAAACGTATTCAAGTAAATTAGAAACTGAAAGAAATAAAAATCAATTTCAAGGAATTACAACACGTTTTGTAAATAATTTTTTTGTTATCAATCTTTTATGAAATATCTCTTCATTTATATCTAAACTTTGATTTTTTCAACAGGGACTTCGAATTCTTTAAATATAAACTCTTCAACGATGTAGTAAAACCAGGTAAGAAAATTCCCTTCTTTTTACAAAATTTGTAGAATTTAAGAAGTTTTTATTAAACGATAGCTGGTTTTGAGGATCTCTAAAATTGAAAAACATCGAATTGTTTTCCCACCAGCTATTATAGCTTCTTTGTTATTTAACTATAAGCAAGTTGGTTTTGAACGAACTGACAAATATATTAACATGATTTATTAATTTCGAATTCCTCAAGGTGCTATTAATTATACTGATGACTTCCGCAATGTCGGATATTGACAACAGCATTAAATAGCTGATTGAAATCGCTATTGTACAAAAATATCAGTCACCGCCGGGAATCGAACCGCGGATCTCCCAATTGCCGGTCGGGTGCCTTAACCACCAGACCACATTGCACTCTCAAACTTCAGTTTTACTCTTCAATGCGACTTTGTATTGCCACAAAATGTAACATAATAGTTATGTCTATTTTATCATGAGTGGAAAACAATAGTTGTTACACCAATAGCATCGGAAAAATTGTTATGACCATGAAGTTTGTTTCAGGCTTCACTCGATTAGTAGGTTAGTTAGTATTAGTTTTTATCAAAAACAAATGAGTTTTAATTAGTAGTAAATGTTATCAATTTTTAGAAATTTTTATTTGTTGGCTTATTGATTATTGGCGGTTCAAAATCTATAACGGTTCAAAATCAATCTCAACAGGTACCTCATCACGCATGGCCGTCATTCCGGTGATGGCTTCTCCGTCCAATGTAGCCAAACCACTCACCTTTTCCGATGCAGTGCAAGATCCACTGGTGAGTAGACTTACAATTTATCTATCTAATGACACAAAACAAGACAAATAAAAAATAAATAAAACATAAGAACTGACTAATAAGATTATACTAGAAAAAATTAAATACTCATACTAAAAGTTATAAAGTATCCACTTTGAACTGAGAAAATTCAAAATTTGATGGAATAAACATTTTTGAGTCTGCATCAAATTTTCTATAAACATAAAATATTACAGAAATTTTTATAAACTTAGAAAATATTTGGCGATGACTTCAAAAGGTTACTTGTATAAATTTTCAATTTTCTTTGTTTAAAGTGGATACTTTTTTTAAACTTTTTAGTGCATGAGTATTTAATTTTTTTAGTATCATTTTATTGAAGTTGGTTTCTTTTTTGTTAAATTTTTTTAAAGGTTTTTAGTTAGATTCAAAAAGCATGAGAAATATCTTATACATTATGAAATTAGCATACATTAAAACATATAAATTAATGTAACTAAAAATCTAACCATAATAAAAGTTAATAAACTGAGTAAAATTCTACAACTCTATTGAACGTAGAATATTGTATTTGGGAAAATTATAATTACAGAATGCTTTATAAGAGTGAAATGGCTTCCATTTTAATTAATCATTTATTCTGATTCTTCATTTTAATACGGTCCTTTTCAGACTACCTACATTTTGTTCTATTATAATTATATTGGTATTCACTATGAGAAGATGAGAATTGTCTTGTAATTTCTCTTGTGACGAGAGGGAAGTCTAGAAATTATATAACTGATGGCTATACATTTTTCTTGGTATAAATATGTTGTATCTTTATGATGAACTCTCAGCTGGCGCTCAAGTGTTCTTTGCTGGCTGTGCCAAGATTGTAAAAGTGTGATGTTGAAGATCCATCTTGTTTCCACTAATATGTATTATAAACTTAAAAAACACTTTTGAATGGAAATTGTCTCACGTTATGGCGTGACGGCCGTTTCGCTCTGTTGTCTAGAGCATCATCAGATGACCACCAGTACACTGATTCAAGGCATGAGTTTGAGGGTTATGTCATCAATAAAAAATGTATTTCCTATGACTTAACGACTGTTTTTAGGCAGCCGGGACCTACAGCTTAATATGTCCTCCGAACTGTTGTTATTATTTAGTCAGGGGTGCCCACCCCCCCTAAGCCTCATGACGCACCCCCCCTAAATTTAGCACCAAACCCCCCCCATAAATAAGGCCCCCCCCAAAAATGCGAAAAAGCCCCCCGTATTCTTTCTAAAACTAAAAGAAGATTTTTATAACTATTGAAAAAATTCAAACCCAGTCGATAATATACAAAATGTATGTATATTTCTTGAGATTCTTTACATAGGTAACAATATGTAATCTTTGCCATGGTCCTGAAGGAAATTGCCATGGATGTAAATTCACATTAGACTGTTGTCTAGAATGACGCACACAATGTATACAATTCTTTGTAACAAGCTCAATATCAGAATTAATATTTGGAATATTTGGCCAATAGACATAACTTCGTGCAAGGCCTTTCATTTTTACAATTCCTAAGTATCCTTGGTGTAGTTCCTCAAGTACTTTAGATTGTAAAGATTTTGGAATCATAACTCGTAAGCCTTTCATAATACAACCTTGTTCAACTGAATATTCAGCAATATTGTTTGTATTTTCACCATTTTCAGTACCTAAAATTTGTCGAAGTAATTTACACATATCTGGATCTTTTCTAGTTTCATGAGCTATTTGTTCCCTTGTAACCGGTAAAATATTAATTTGATTCATTTGTACAATTTGAACCTCATCAATAGTATTGTCATTAACCATTTCCATAGGAAATCTTGAGCAAAAATCAGCATTCATATGTTCAGTGGTCTTACGGTATTGTATGGTGTAATCAAAACCTTGTAAAAATAATGAATAATGTAATAAACGTGTAGCACTGATGGATGGAGTAGCAGCATGAGCATTTAAGATGCTTTGTAATGGTTTGTGGTCAGTCAGTAAAGTAAAATGACGACCAAACAAGTAATTGAAAAATTTCTTAACTCTCCAATAAATTGACAATGCTTCCTTGTCTATCTGGGAATAATTTCGCTCAGCTGCAGTGAGACATCTACTAGCAAAAATTATGGGCCTTGCCACACCTTTTTCATCTAAACATGAAAGAACCGCACCAATAGCATATTTACTAGCATCAGTAGCAACAATTATAGGTTTAGTGACATCAAAATCCGCAAGAGTAAGTTTTGTTTCAATATCTTTCTTAATTGTTTGAAATGCAGTTTCACACTCTTGTGACCACAAAAAAACAACATTTTTCCTGAGTAAGTTGTATAAAGGTGAGAGAGAATTAGCCATGTCCTGTATAAACCTTGAGTAATATGTAACAAACCCTAGAAAAGATTTCAACTCGGATACATTTGTAGGACGTTTTGCATTCTTAACAACTGCAATCTTATCATCAGTTTTATGTATGCAATCTTTGTCAATTTTAAACCCTAAATAAGTAATTTCAGATTTCAGTACTTCACATTTTTCCCATTTAAGTCTAATACCATTTTCACGGCACATACTAAAAAACATATTTTAAAACAAAAAAAGAAACCGACTTCAGTGAAATGATTAAATACTCACGTACTAAAAAGTTTAAAATAAAGTATTTACTTTAAACTGAGAAAATTTTAAATTTCATACAAGTCTTTGAAGTCGGTGCCAAATATTTTATGTAGTTTATAAGAAATTCTATCTAATATCAAAACTAACAATGTACTTTTTTGGAGGATGAAGCCCACATAGGTCTGAGACCTTTGCATGGGTAATGAATTGGATGATGAAGATTGTTGAGTTGGACCTACAGTTTTAGGTGGGTTCCGAACCACCGGGAAGTGATTGATAAGAGATTCTATCTAATATCAAAACTAACACTGTATTCCAATTAAATATGTGATTTACACTCACATTTACTGAAATACATAGTAATTGATAAGAAATTCGATCTAATATCAAAACTAACACTGTATTTCAATTAAATGTGATTTACACTCACTTTTACTGAAATACAGTGTCAGTTTTGACAGAGGTGCCCACCCCCCTAAGCCTCATGACGCACCCCCCCCCCTAAAATTAGGCCCCCCCCCAAAAAAAAATGCGAAAAAAGCCCCCCGTATTCTTTCTAAAACTAAAAGAAGATTTTTATAACTATTGAAAAAATTCAAACCCAGTCGATAATATACAAAATGTATGTATATTTCTTGAGATTCTTTACATAGGTTACATCTTAATATATAATTCCGTAAGTCAAATTTTTGTAAAGAAATTGTGAGTGACTGGATGGCCGTAGAAGGATGGGAGGGGTCTTATTTTAAAGGTCTTGACGTGAATTTTGAGGGAAAACTATTCATTTTTCTTATTTTTTCACCATAAATTCGCAACAGAATAAAACTTTTCCCATTAAAACAACATGGGGTTTAATTTGTTTACATCTTTTGAAATTAAAACAGCTGTGCCACAGAGTTGTCATAGTTGTATATCTGTGTACTCATAGCCAGCTGTACTTTTTATGAATTCAGTTTGTTTACTTTTAAACTACAGCAGGGGTCAGGTTTGGTTAATGGCGTGCGGTTAATCGTATTAAGCATGTTTGAGAAATGCATAAAATTAGAAATTATTACGGGATCTGGAAAGGGAAATATAATATTTTTGCCTAGAATAAAGCTTATTTCAACAGATCCTAACATGCCTTTCCACATGTCAAGACTGCAATTTCCCTTACGACTTGCCTTTGCTATAACTATCAATAAGGCACAAGGCCAAACCTTCCAGAAAGCTGGAGTTTACTTAGATAAACCAGTTTTTACACACGGACAGTTATATGTTGCATTTAGCAGAGTAAGGTCATCAGATGGAATCAGAGTATATATGGCAAATACAGGAGAACAGAACAATACAGAAAACAATTCATATACAAAAAACATAGTTTATCAAGAGGTTCTGACTAATTATCAAATGCAATAAGTAAGTAGTGATTTCTATTCATGTAAATAAAACTTGAATTAAACCAAATTTTAATTGTTTTTTATACTTATTATTTTCAAAATAAAAAAGTTTACTGTTTTAGAGGCTATTGTCCCTAAAAACCACCATTTAAATGTAAATGTATCTACTGTATATAATATATTGTATACAGTTTGTGTTGTAAACTATATTATAATGCTAGAAAATCATTGCTTATTTATAAATGACCAATGAAGGTTGATAAAAAATTTATGAATTATGGTTTTTTAGGGGCTTTTGCCCCTACAAGCCCCTAGTTTTTTTGTAAAGGTAAAAAAGAAATATCAATGAAATGAATATATGAACTTCTGCTCAATAAACTTAATTGCAAAATAGCTAAATAAGAATTTGAACCTAAATGGTTTTTAAACAATAAAATATTATTACAAATACACAATGTTCAATAAAAATGAAATACCTATAAGTTTATGTTCGGTGTACCAATTAGATTAAGGTTAAATAATTCTACAAAGTTGTTCCTTTAAAGGAAGTGAAAACAATGAGTTAATAACTTCATTTGTAAAACACAAAAATTCAAAATACTAAGTAATTTATTGGACAGTAGTTAAACAACAGGTTATTTACTTAGTGTAGTATCTTGGGAGAATTTATGTATGGATGAAGTACATAAAAGGCACACATTTCATGTATAGTTATTTACAACACACAATCGAAAGAAGTGTCTTTCAAAAACAAAATAAAGACATAGTTATGAAGAATTACTGAATTTTTAGTATTTAGTAAGTTTTTCAAAAGCAGTTCTTACTTATTAGTAAGTAGTTATCGTAAAATACATGAAAAACATCAACAGTTTGAAGACAAACATTTTAAATTTGTAGACTGTGACCATCTACAAGTTAGCTAGGCACCTTCCTTAGCTTAGGCACCATGAAGCCCACATGGGTCTGAGACCTGTGCGTGGGTAATGAGTTGGATGATGGTGATTGATGAGTTGGACCTACAGTTTTAGGTGGGTTCCGAACCACCGGGAAGTGATTTTCAGCAGAGAACATTGTCTTTTTTGCTGGCCAATCTAATCGGTCACCGTTACAAACAGGACCTACGAGAACGCAGCTTATCTATCTGATTGAACAGATACCTGCTACGGCTCGCGGCTATCACTTCCCTCTAAAATCTATTGTTAAATATATCTCTCTAAACCCCACATAGAAGTTTTTGGGGATGAGGAAACAGAAAACCTTTCAATTATTTCTTCGTTAGAAATAGACTCAAGTACATCTGCACAAGTTCCTGCACAAATCCTAAACATTATTATTTCAGCTAATTCATATTCAATTGTATAATAATAATAATAATAATAATAATAATAATTATAAATATATTTTCATTAATTGACATTCTATCTGGTGACTTCTTAGTATATTTTTTAATGTTGTCACGTTAAACACGGTTTCAATCAACTTTACGACCCCCCCCCCCAAAACGTTTTTTGGACCCCCCCCCCCCCAAGAATTTCAATGACGCAGTCTGCGTCATAGCCCCCCCCCCGTGGGCACCCCTGTTATTAATATACGGTAAGCCAAAAGTGAAAAAAGCGGTATAAATAATTATTATATTATTATACCAAACAACAAAATTATTTTATTGGAATAAGATATTAACTTGAAAAAATAGTAATAAGAAACAAAATTGTGACAAAATTCAAACTCTTCAGATAGATTTTTTAATAAATGCCCCTTCCCCCTCATAAGCTGGACTAAAATGACGCCCTTGCTTAGACCTAGTTTTTTGATATAAAGGTTTTTGCGTTTTATTCCCATGATTTTTTTTGGAGGATGAAGCCCACATAGGACTGAGACCTGTGCGTGGGTAGTGAATTGGATGATGGTGATTGCTGAGTTGGACTTACAGTTTTAGGTGGTTTCCGAACCACCGGGAAGTGATTATACAGCAGAGAACAGAGTCTCTTTTGCTGGCCAATCGGTCACCCTTACAAAGAGTGCCCAGGAGTTTCGTAGCTTATCTCTGATTGAACAGATACCTGAAAATGGAAAGCAGAAATCCAAATCACGCACTATTTCCACATCAAATTCTACTCTAAAGAATTTTCACATCATTACAAGAATTTAAAGTTACTATTCTTTAGACGTCCTATATGTTTTGCTGCTCGCATGAATACTAGCTCAAAATATTAAGTTTAATTCAATTTTTTCACATAATTTAAAATAAATTAAATTACACAACAATCTAAATAAGAACTGCGAATGATAGGATGATAAAATAATAGATGCCTACATGAGAAAATAAAAAAATTAAAATTAACAACACCTATTACTTGGCCCCAAAAGGGAATTGAGAACAGAAAGGAAGAATAGTAAAAATTCATGAAAAGCGGTAGTGAGAGACCACCAAGATTAGTAGCAGATAGATCTGTCTACTAACTTTGGGTGTCCCTAACTTCGCCAATCGCCAGAGCCTTGTCGGCCGCAGTCACTGTGGTATCCCACCGTCAGGGGACATCTCAACACTGCCTCCAGTCAAGAGATGAACCAAACCGAGGGCACCCAGGACGTACGTTTCCCAGCCCACACGAGGTGTGGCATCAGCACCATTCGAGGACGTAAGGTTGACTTGCCCCCCTTCCGGGAGGGGCCTTGTGGGCCACGCGAGGTGGATACTGCTCCTAACTACAACCCATTAACGGAGGGAAGTAGTGTTGGAGTTGAGAGGCAATCCCTGGGGTACCTCCAGAGATCACCTCTGTCCTGCCAACCAAACAGTATCCCCTGACCACATTTTCTATTAATAAATAATAATTGTTTTAAAAAGAATATATTTTAATATAAATCTCATTTGCTGGGTTTTCTGCAGTACTCCTCTGATACAACAAATAGACATCAAAAGCTATTCTACAAACTGACACCGTAGCAACACAATAGAACCAGTACCGCAAACAATACCCCCCTCCCTAAACACCAAAAAGAGAACATCATCAAAATACACCAGAAGAGCAGAACTTCAGATGTAATTCAAGATGGACAAAAAGAGCCTCTCAAAATTCTCCATCGGTTTGTACAGCAGAGAACCCAGTATAAGATTTTATAAATGAAATTCATACAAAAGAGAAAATATCTATCTATATAACAATAAAATATTATTAAAAGTGGAAATTAAATTAAATGATGATCATTCAATATAATATACTAAGAAAGATGGAGAAGCCCGTGGCCTAGACCTCCCACCTTTCTCGCTTCTTCCTTCTTCAGCCCTTTTCATCCTGTATTTTTATTTATTATTTGAATTTTTTAAAGATTAAGCCTTGAAAACTCCACACATGGAGTACAAGACAAGTCAATACCAACAGTATTCTCACATTACATTAGTCACCATCGATAAAATTACAGCAGTTGAAACTTGAAATTATACTTAAATTATAAATCATTATCAACTAGATATATCTTCAATTGTTTGAAGTGGGAGCTGACATTTTTTAACAATGATTGATACAAAGTGTCTGGTAAAATCAATGACAGGAAATACACAATAAAACAAATAAACGAAGTAACAGAGAACTGCATGCCCTACCTAGTAGTGGATTGTACAAACTGTGTTTCAAAATCATGCCTTGAAGTATTAAGACTAGTCAATACAAACAGTATTCACAAATTACAATAGCCACAATCGATAAAATTACAAAAGTTGAGACTTGAAATAATCTGAAAAGGTCACTTGTACTCTATAGAAACTTTATCAACTATATATATTTTCATTGTTTGAATTTAAATAGAAAATGATTTTTTTGCTATTATTAATACATAACGTTTTTTAAATCAATGCCATGAAAAACACAATATAACAAAGAATTGTAACAACATAAATGCATGCCCAATTACAAGTACAATATAAAAAGTTGCTAAAAAATATTTTTTTAATTCCCGACATACTTAGAAAAACGTTCCGGTATAACCCTGAAATCTGCGTTCCAGAATTTGTGCATAATTCCTTCCCCACCAGTAGAAAAGCAAAAAACAATTATTATTTCAACATTAAACAAAAATTATTGCATTTCAATTCTGATTAAAAGGTTTATAATACCAACGAACTACTGAAACTGTGTATTGGTAGCCTAATCATGTTTACAGAAATTTTCATCAAATTTCCTGCATCAATATGAAAACAATATAATCTTTTGAAAAATATTATTCTATCATTTTCAACAATAATATTTTTTCAAGTAACTGTCCAGCTAGCAGTTTGTCTGGATCATCAAATACCAAGCTTCAAACAAAAATTCTGTTCAGGTAAGCTACCGGTACTACTATATATCTTATCAGTTTTAGTTTTGGAGTTTCCATCCTCTTCGATAGCAATTAGATGAACAATTCTGCAGGCAAACTAGCCTAGAAAACAATCAGAGATAAAAGAAATTTTCAAAGCATAAAGTCCACTAAATAGTTTTAAAACAACATAATTTAATTTTTAATTCAAATAATCAAGAATAGTTTAGAATTGGATAGCATTTAAAAAAGCTAAGTCGGATTGGCTGGATTTATTATCTGATTTATTGATGGAGATTCAGAATCATCACTCATGGAAACATTCAATTATTACTGCATTGAGATATCTGGACAAATCTCAAAATGCAATGCTTGAAACTCAGCACTGGATTAGATATTTGAATTGCTCTGAAACCGAATCTGTTTAGCTATGAAGGCTATTGTGATTTCTTCAGTTATTTAGAATAGATTCTACAAGAAAAGAAAAACAGTTAATTACCTAGTAGATGAAGCTTAAAAAAAGACTGTAGCACGAATGGAGTTGAATCTGTTTGAGAAGAATACCCGAGAAGAAGTGGTGATGACAACAACACAGTGTGGCTGAAACAGACTTGAGCAAGAGTGATTAAATGGGGAAAATTCCTTATTTAACAATAGATAGTATCACATATTTGCACTCCTACCATCTGCAGGCAAGCGCCAATAATCTATCAATAAATAGTATCAAATTTTTTGCACCCCTACATCAGTAGGCAAGCGCCAATAATCTATCAATGAATGATTTCAAATATTTTTGCACCCCTACATCTGTAGGCAAGCGCCAGTAATCTATCAATAAATAGTATCACATATTTTCATTTCCTAGCAAGTATAGGACAGCACCCTTAAACTACCCTTGAATTATTGCTTCCATGCTTGAATGTACCCAAGTGAACTCTATTCTCAGTGTGGTAGAGCTTATGACATTTTCACTGCCAAAGCATTGCCAGAGAGAATGGCATAAACTCTAAGCACAAAGCCAGTAGCTGAAGCTAAAGTGAGAGCCACTTCCCCAAATTTTGAATAATCAATGTCTAATCTAATTTCTTATCACATTCACCGTACATGAATAGGCAAGAGCCAATAATCTATCAATAAATATGGTATCACATATTTTTGCACTCCTACCATCTGTAGGCAAGCGCTAATAATCTATAAATAAACAGTATAATATATTATTTTGCACTCCTACATCTGTAGGCAAGTGCCAATAATCTATCACTAAAAAGTATCAAATATTTTTGCACTCCTACATCTATAGGCAAGCGCCAATAATCTATCAATAAATAGTATCAAATATTTTTGCACCCCTATGTCTGTAGGCAAGCGCCAATAATCTATCAATAAATAGTATCAAATATTTTTGCACTCCTACATCTATAGGCAAGCGCCAATAGTCTATCAATAAATAGTATCAAATATCTTTGCACCCCTACGTCTGTAGGCAAGCGCCAATAATATTTCAATAAATAGTATCAAATATTTTTGCACTCCTACATCTGTAGGCAAGCGCCAATAATCTATCAATAAATAGTATCAAATAATTTTGCACTCCTACATCTGTAGGCAAGCGCCAATAGTCTATCAATAAATAGTATCAAATATCTTTGCACCCCTACGTCTGTAGGCAAGCGCCAATAATATTTCAATAAATAGTATCAAATATTTTTGCACTCCTACATCTGAAGGCAAGCGCCAATAATCTATCAATAAATAGTATCAAATACTTTTGCACTCCTACATCTGTAGGCAAGCGCCAATAGTCTATCAATAAATAGTATCAAATACTTTTGCACTCCTACATCTGTAGGCAAGCGCCAATAGTCTATCAATAAATAGTATCAAATATTTTTGCACCCCTACGTCTGTAGGCAAGCGCCAATAATCTATCAATAAATAGTATCAAATACTTTTGCACTCCTACATCTGTAGGCAAGCGCCAATAGTCTATCAATAAATAGTATCAAATATTTTTGCACCCCTACGTCTGTAGGCAAGCGCCAATAATCTATCAATAAATAGTATCAAATATTTTTGCACTCCTACATCTGTAGGCAAGCGCCAATAATCTATCAATAAATAGTATCAAATATTTTTGCACTCCTACATCTGTAGGCAAGCGCCAATAATCTATCAATAAATAGTTTCAAATATTTGCATTCCTACCATCTGTAGGCAAGCGCCTCTAAGCAATTGATAAATAGTATCACATATTTCCACTTCCTAGCATGTGTATGAGCCCCAGAAAATTTTTTCATTCTTTCAAATCATGATTTGTACTTTTGAAACTGGTATATAAATACCATATAAACTAGTTATATATTTGTTGATTCAGTGCAATTTTATTTTATATTATTCAGATGTATTTTTTATATTTTTATGTTTTTATTTTTGTTGTTGAGGATATATAAATGATTTGATTTAGTGAACTCTATTCTCAGTGTGTTGGAGCTTATGGCATTTTCACTGGCAACAGTAAATACGGCATAAGCTCTACGCACAAAGCCAGTAGCCGAAGCTAAAGTGAGAGCCACTCCCACAATTTTTGCATAATCAATGTCTAATCTAATCTCTTATCACAATTACCAAACATAAAGGTGCTAACACCTGCACTCAACATATGTCGGAGACATCATTACTCCAGGGTTTTCACCTGGCAACCGGCATCTCTTGATCACAGGGTAACACAGTCCATGCACAATGAATGTGACATGAGAATCCTGACAGGGACCTAACAGCAAATCCCTATTTACATTTGTTAGCCTTATATCAACCCACCAGCTGCAATGAAATGTACCACACCATAATAAAATGGTTGTGGCGACTGAGCAGTGCACCCTGTTCTCCTTGTGGAACTAACAAGTAGTCACAAGGCCTTAGCGAGGAGAGAGACTCTCGAAGCATCCGTGAGAGCCACTGAACCCAGCCAAAAAACCATCAAGCGCGATAAGATTATGTCATGGCACAAATCAAGAGCCCGGATAGAAAGTGTGATACATGATTAACAACTGCAAATGCCCTACAACCCAACAAATCTCCATTCACGATTGTTAGCCTCATAACACATCCCACCAGCTACAATAAACAGTACCACTCCATCATAAGATGGACGTATAGCAGCGTTATCTGACAACTGCGGTCATGAACTCTACAAGAGAGACATGGACTCTCAGATGCAGACCCTGCCATCGAAGCCACAAATATGACTTTGTGGCACAATCCAAGAGCATGGTTGAAGAGTGTGGTACTTGACTAACAACTGTAAACCTCCTAGCATATGCAGGAGAATGGTGGGAAACTTCTAACCTAACTGACTATAAAAGCAAGATACATAATACCAAATCTCCAGTTTCACGTCCTGGCCAGTTTGTACTCCACCATCTTGACCTACTGAAGAGGTTACCGTGAAGTTGAGTCTTTTCATATCTCCTTCTTGAAGTAGGTTGAACTGATCAGTCATCCTGTTGAAAAAAAAAATAGTTCAGTTAAGCTATTACAAATTTGGAGGTGTGTTGATTGCTTCAATTATATCAAAATATGTGGTGGTGTTACATTGATAAAAGTTTGTAAAGTTGATTGGAAATTGATATGTGCTGGCAATATTCAATTGACTATAGAATTGTTTGAAGTGATGATGTTGATTAAGATCAAGTATCTTGAGCATTAAACAATGTGTCCTAATATATTGATACTGCATCATATGTTTTGCTGGATATAGTTGAAAACTCAGAAATACTTGTTCTTAAAAATGGAAAGCCATACAAAATAAACCAGTATCAATACGGCTCCAACAATAATTATATTGAAATTTTGATAGGGTAAAACAGCCACTTCATTCATCAAGTATATCAATGAACAATCTCTGCCCTTGAGAATAATGTTGGAGGATACTTGGAATGAATTAAAATTTCCTATTCAATCCCAATAAGACTATCATTAGTATATATTAGAATTAATTGGTGATCCAATGGAATTGAATTTGGAATGAGTCATTTCGATTCACTGGCATGGAAATAACATCATGATCAATTTAATATATGGTTCATGCCTGGTTTCTTAGTCGTTTAGAAAATCATTCAAAAGCTATTGATTCATTAGAGGCCCTAAGGCTTGTTTCACACATACCCAGCAGTTAGGTAACAATTATTGTTTATCCGGTATGATTACATAGTCCCATATAATGCAATGTTCGTACAGCTGGGCAAACAACACCAGTTACCCGACTGCCGGGTGTGTGTGAAACAAGCCTTAGGGCCGCTAAAGAATCAATAGCTACTGAATAATTTATTAAATGACTGAGAAACCAAACTTGAAAAAATATTTTACAAACTAGCTTCAAGTTAATAATCTTGCTAACTATATTCAGCAATGCCTGAAACGACGTCAAATAGTGGAACCCAATTTTATAATATCCTAAAAATAATTGTGAAATAATCAAAGAAATTGGTCAATTTGGGTTGCAGCAACATAATTTTGAGAAAATGTTGGATTAGTACAGTAGGCCTATCTATAGTCACTGAACATGTCAAATTGCAAGTGGGATGTGTATATATTTGAGTAGTGAGTAAGTGGAGTTTGAGCAAAAGGACAGAGATTAAAGATAATAATTAAATGAGACTGAAAAACATTTTCTCATTGAAAAGAATATGGATTAATTATCTATAAGGATTGGAATAGTTTGAATCAATTATTGGTAGATCATGGTTCAAATCAGTACGGTAGCTGCTGGCTTGTAAGAAACATTTCTTGAAATCATAAAATTAAATTAGCCCAGTATACATACAAGTTCTAATAAGAGGTTTATCAATATAGTTACTAGTTACTTGGATGATCATCATGATATAAAAGCTCATTGAAATTCCACTAAGAGGCTACTAGTGTGATAACTAATTTTAATTTGATTATATAATATCACTATCAATTTATAATAATTATAATGTAGGCGACGACCAGTTCTGAACTTATTTTTCAAACAATGAATTATTTCTTTTTTCAGTCAAAAACAATTTAAATTCTCTGCTTTTGATTTTTGAAGGACGTTTCAATTGATGGATAGTTTTAAGATTGACTTTTGAAGCACACTGTCTGGAAAATAATGTCCAAGGGAAAATAGAAGCAATAATAAAAATAAATTCATGAGAAATTTGAAATCAAGCAGCATTGGTAGATTAAAACTAACAAAATGAGAAAATGCATGTTCACTGAGAATGTCCCAATAAAATTTATAAATTCTAATGATCTATAAAATAAATTGGTACCGTAGTCAAGGTCAATGTATAATAATGAATAGCGAGAAGTCTACCTAAAAATGAATAACAATTCTTTCTTGGTTTTTATATTAAAAACTGTAGTTATTAAATAGTTTCTTAGCTTGGCTTTGAAATAAGTTAATAAAGGGGAAAACTAGTAGAGTTTACCCTACCCGAGTATTGAAACATAGTTATTGAATTAGAGTTGGTAACTGAAAATGACTAGACAGATTTCAAAGAGTTAGTGATGATGAACTTTTTAGGTTAAATTTTAGCCATTTCATTTTAGTTATTTTTCACTTCAAAATAATGGAGCAAAGCTATGCAATTAAGAAACTATGGTATTTAAGGGTGTCTTAAAATAGACTAAATTGCAAAAATTGATATGAAACTGCTTACCTTGTGAAAGATATCCAGAATTGATTTTCCATTTATTCATCACTAAATCATTTGAGCACTTCAGTATTTAATCAGTAGGTACTGTTTAAATAGCAAATTTAAGGTAACATTCCAGTGATGTGTGTTGAAAAATCTACTGGAGCACAAAACAACTCTTCTCTCTATCAGTGCTAGACATCAACTGATGAAGGTTTGAGGTTTGATGATGACGTTGAAGAAAATGGAGGCAGTCAGCTGATTATGAAAGCCGGTAACTGGTAGCAATGCCAACTTGATTATCATGTGGTTCTAGTTGGTATTACTGGGACTGTTTTTGTTTACAGGAGACCGAATCAAAGTGGACCCGGTTCATCAGCTGATGTTACCATATTAACGCTCTCAAATCGACAATATTGTCCTAATCGACAATAACTATAATAATTATTGTACTTTTTAAAACTATATATTTTTGGATTTTCAAAATTTTTCTTAGAAAAATAACAGTTTTAGATCAAATAGTATTGTTACTAGTAAAATACAGTCGTCGCCCTTCCACTTCTTGATTGCCCATTTTGTGCCAAAAGCGGTTTCAAGCACCCCCCCCAAACAATTTGTAAAATCAGGTTGAAAAGTAGATTATTGGTTGAGTTGATGGGAGCCTTCTCATTTACTGGTAAATGTTACTGGTGGAGTCTGATTGATCCACCGGGAAGTGATTGATAAGAGATTCTATCTAATATCAAAACTAACACTGTATTCCAATTAAATATGTGATTTACACTCACTTTTACTGAAATACATAGTAATTGATAAGAAATTCGATCTAATATCAAAACTAACAATGTATTTCAATTAAATGTGATTTACACTCACTTTTACTGAAATACAGTGTCAGTTTTGACAGGGGTGCCCACCTCCCCTAAGCCTCATGACGCACCCCCCCCCTAAATTTAGAACCAACCCCCCCCATAAATTAGGCCCCCCCCCAAAAAATGCGAAAAAAGCCCCCCGTATTCTTTCTAAAACTAAAAGAAGATTTTTATAAGTATTGGAAAAATTCAAACCCAGTCGATAATATACAAAATGTATGTATATTTCTTGAGATTCTTTACATAGGTAACATTTTTTTGTAAAGGTAAAAAAGAAATATCAATGAAATGAATATATGAACTTCTGCTCAATAAACTTAATTGCAAAATAGCTAAATAAGAATTTGAACCTAAATGGTTTTTAAACAATAAAATATTATTACAAATACACAATGTTCAATAAAAATGAAATACCTATAAGTTTATGTTCGGTGTACCAATTAGAATAAGGTTAAATAATTCTACAAAGTTGTTCCTTTAAAGGAAGTGAAAACAATGAGTTACGGTAATAACTTCATTTGTAAAACACAAAAATTCAAAATACTAAGTCATTTATTGGACAGTAGTTAAACAACAGGTTGTTTACTTAGTGTAGTATCTTGGGAGAATTTATGTATGGATGAAGTACATAAAAGGCACACATTTCATGTATAGTTATTTACAACACACAATCGAAAGATGTGTCTTTCAAAAACAAAATAAAGACAGTTATGAAAAATTACTGAATTTTTAGTATTTAGTAAGTTTTTCAAAAGCAGTTCTTACTTATTAGTAAGTAGTTATCGTAAAATACATGAAAAACATCAACAGTTTGAAGACAAACATTTTAAATTTGTAGACTGTGACCATCTACAAGTTAGCTAGGCACCCTGTGCGTGGGTAATGAGTTGGATGATGGTGATTGATGAGTTGGACCTACAGTTTTAGGTGGGTTCCGAACCACCGGGAAGTGATTTTCAGCAGAGAACATTGTCTTTTTTGCTGGCCAATCTAATCGGTCACCGTTACAAACAGGACCTACGAGAACGTAGCTTATCTATCTGATTGAACAGATACCTGCTACGGCTCGCGGCTATCACTTCCCTCTAAAATCTATTGTTAAATCTATCTCTCTAAACCCCACATAGAAGTTTTTGGGATGAGGAAACAGAAAACCTTTCAATTATTTCTTCGTTAGAAATAGACTCAAGTACGTCTGCACAAGTTCCTGCACAAATCCTAAACATTATTATTTTAGCTAATTCATATTCAATTGTATAATAATAATAATAATAATTATTATAAATATATTTTCATTAATTGACATTCTATCTGGTGACTTCTTAGTATATTTTTTAATGTTGTCACGTTAAACACGGTTTCAATCAACTTTACGACCCCCCAAAACGTTTTTTGGAACCCCCCCCCAAGAATTTCAATGACGCAGTCTGCGTCATAGCCCCCCCCTGTGGGCGCCCCTGATTTAGTCACATCATAACATAATTCTTGTTTTTCATTTTAGCTGATGATTTTAGAATGTTTGAGCGTCTGAACGAATTTTATGTTGCATACATGCGTTTCCGTATCATCCAGTAGTGTTCGTTGAACAATGGCTAGCACTCTGTTGCTGGGATGCGACTGCCTGTAAGCTAAAAGTCTACTGCGCATCCTATCTTCATGGCTCATGTCTCAGCTCACGAGCTGTAAGTCGCTTCGGTTCACCCGGCATAATTACATTGCATCATTTAATGTCAAAAATCGGGTAGGAGTGAAGCGCTACATGTGACAGTGATCATCGGCCTGGTAAACGACACCGGCTACCCGACTGCTGGTTACGTATGAAACTGTCTTATTGAAAAATTGAAATGAAGACATCTGGAAAGCTCCTTTTTGTTTGATATTGGGCTATGTAGGGTCGATCCTTGCGAAACTTGGATGGGACCACCGCTGAATGATGCTCTTTTATTTAAATTTTTTATCGAAATCGGTTCAATAGTGCTCGAATAATTCATACACAAACATAAAAATCAATCGAATTGAGAACCTCCTGTTTGGAAGTCCGTTAAAACACAACGTTGAGAAACGATAATATTCCTTTATCAAAAATTGAAAGAATGCTAAAAGGGAAAACACATTAACAAAAATAACAGGTAGCAATAAAACTCGAATGGATAGGAATTACAGATTAATTCCTATACATAGAAAACAACTGTAAGGTCCTGATTGTTACTACATAGAAAAAAATGTGGATATTCAAACAGAATCTATAAGTAGATATCCAGTGTTTCCACCAAAAAACGTTTTGTGACCCTCTTACATTTTTGGACATTTTTACATATTACCAGAATAGTATTTAAAAAAATATGTATTACTATCCTATAACTCCTTTAGATTCGATATTTGAAAATTTGAGATGAACATTTATACAGAAATACCTAGCATTGATGAAATGAATAGCTTCAATATTAAGGAAATTTCTGTTTGAACAATCTCTCCTGATTTCATCATCATTATAACTTTATTTTTTGTCTTCCTTTAGTCTTGTTTTTCAATTTTATAATTTATAATCTATTCTTATAGTAATATTTCTGTTTTTTTTTAATTCATTTTTTTCTATTTCGTTTATTTTGCCCCTAATTTTTAGTTTGTCTATTTAACCATGTATTTTCTGTTAAAATATTTTATTTTTGATGTAACATTAACTGTAGTTATAACATTGAAAATTAAAAAAAAAATAGATTAAAAAAGATATTGTTTTTAGAAAAGCACAGGATTTTTGGCTTATCCATTAACTGTAGTGAAATTATAGCTAATTATTCATGTACAGTAATATAAAAAATAATAATGACTTGACTGGCTCAGGTCTGGTGTCAGTTATCCGACCACACCTGAACAACCGAACTTGTGACTGACGTGACTTGACGACTATTTTTAGGCAGCCGGGACCGACAGGCTTGACGTGTCCTCCGAAACACGGGAGTGGAAAAATCTTTCGGTCAGAAGGGTATCGAACCAGAGACATTCAGGCTAGCAACCCACTAGACCACGGCCACTCAGTAATATTGATATAATACTCAACAAACTTCAGACTCTTAAATCCTTATTTTTACAGGATGACAAATTCAAACTTCGCCAAAACAATTACAGCAAGCCTCGTCAAATGCCGAAGTGTATTAATAATGGCCAAACGCCCACTGCAACAACAGGCTTTGATTACAATCCTTCGAACCTTCAACCTTCCACAAATCCAGGAATGAAAGGTTAATAGTTTGATTATATTGTTTTCTAAAGTTTTTTCTGTCTCTTGATCTTCTTTTACTCCTTCTTTTCTTCTTTCTTTCTCCACCTTTTTATCTTCTTCTGTTTTCATATTTTTTATTTATATAGACAAATAAACAATAAATGCAATTAACATTACTTTGAAGACACCGCTCTATATTTACTAAGTCAATAGATAAAATTTGTTTGTTTCACAATATGAAAGTCACAAGTCTACACTGAGACTCTCAACTCGCCATGGAGCGCATGGTGGTATATTTATATACATTCCGTAAGTTTTGTATTTTCATTTACGATGGAAGTAATAATACACGTGTGGTTTTTATTGATGTTGTAGGGAACATGATGGACTTGAAGTTTTAGCTGGTGAATAATAAGACAATCTAATATCAAAAGTGACACTGTATTTCAATTCAATATATTGTCTTTACTCACTTATATTGGTGATGCTAGAGGGATGTATTTCACTTTCTGATGAGAAGCTTCGTCAGCTTCTTTTCAGAAGTGAAATCCATCCCTGCAAAAGAAGCTGACGAAGCTTCTCTTCAGAAGTGAAATGCATCCCTCAAGCATCTCTAATATAAGTGAGTAAAGACAATATATTAAATTGAAATGCAGTGTCAGTTTTGATATTAGATTTTTCATTAAAATTTTCGACATGGAAAACATCACAGAATAATAAGACTTCTATTTTCTGTATATGAGCTGAAATCTAATAGCTCTGTATTTAAATTTAATTTATTGAAAATGAATAAGACGAAGTTGTAACAACCACATTATTAAAAACCGTGAGATACTATTTTCGGTTGTTACAACATTATCAATCTCAAACAAACTAAAACTAAAGTACAGTGTAGCTCAATATATCCTAAACACAGAAGTATACTATTTGCTAAGGGTGAAAGTGCCTCTCAAAGGCTAACCTTCATTGAAGGTCTGTGATTGGCTAAAGAATCTAACAAGTCACGCCCACTGGTGGGAGGAGCATCAAGGAATTGTGATACTGATCCACAATTGTATTTGAATCAATTGTATCCTTGTAGAAATCCTTCATTTTTTTGAGACAAAATTCTTTAAATATGGCAGGAAAACAAAACCTGAGTAGGAATTATTTAATTCCTTATTTCTTAGTCCTGGTTTTGAACTTTTGTTATTGCGAATATGAATTTTTATAATATGAATTTAAAACGTGCTCTGTACTATGTGTGCATATAATTTTGAATTGGATTGAACCGTTGTTTCTATATTTCAGACCTGTACAGCTGGTTGAAATTCTTAAGACTGCATAAATACTACAATCACCTGCTTGGATTGACCTATGAGCAGGTGATGTCATTAGATGAAGAAAACTTCGACGAAATGGTCCCGGGGGTGACAAGGGGCGCTCGAGGAAAATTTCTCCTTACGATCAATGCACTCAGAGAGCGTCACAATACCCTTTTGGGCATTGAAGTGGTAAGTTCAACTCTTGCCAAATTGAAAGAAATCGAATTATTTATTTGCCAGTAATTGTTTAATAAGTAATTTCTACATACTGATAATGTTGAAGTAGGTGAATGAAGTAATTTACAATTTTTTTCATGCTGATGATGCCCACATGAGTATAAGTCTTGTGCGTGGGTAATGAGTTGGATGATGGTGATTGATGAGTTGAACCTACAGTTTTAGATGGGTTCCGAACCACCGAATTATTTATGCAGCCAAAATAATTGTGATTGTGACATTGTGATGCAGTCCAACTCCTTCTATTTTCTCGTTGTAACAGTGGATGAGAAACTCAACTGGTCGCTACATATTCATAATTTAAAAAGTTATCTCCTCAATCTAGTAAGAAAATTCTTTTTCCTCAAGAAAATTATCCCTTTGCCGATTCTTAAACAATTGTATTAAGCGCTTGTTGATTCTAAATTGACTTATGCAATTAATTGTTGGGGCTCCACTTATAAAATTCATCTAAAACTATTAATTGTCCTTCAAAAATCAGGGTCATGAAGGAAGTGCGTAGAAATGAACATTTTCCTATTTTTGCCATAATATTAAACTTTTTGCCACTGCGCTATATCTACTTTTTCAGGGTTCTATATTCGTCTTACATGAGATCGGGTAACCGTAATTGTCAGCTGCTTGAGAGTAATTATATCTATAGTACTAGGTGACTAACAACTTATTAAGGCTCCCGAAAGCTTATACGTTTTTTAAAAATCCTTCTTTTTTTGAGCAGAAATTCTATAAATATGTGCCTGAAGAAATTAAACAACTGAAAAATAGACATTCTTTCAAAAAACATCTGTTAAAGTGGCTTATTTATCAAGTACCTGGTACCGGTGGTTAGGAACCGACCTAAAACTATAGGTCCAGCTCATCAATCACAATCATCCAACTCATTACCCACGCACAGGTCTGAGACATATATGGGCTTCATCTTCCAAAAAAAAAATATATATATATATATAATTGGCTCTCTTTGTAATTAATTGACTTTTATTCATTTATATATAGGCTACCATTTGTCTTACCTTGTTTTATACGCACTTAAAAGTATGAATGATGTGTGTGTGTGAATGTGAGCATATTAAAACTTTTTTCAAAAGACACCTACTTGTAAACAAATTTTTCATTAATTTAGCAAGTAGTATTTTTGTTTTGACTAAGTATAAGTAATTTTAATTTACCATGTAATTAAAACTTAACAACTTTATAATCTTGATTTACCAAGTAACCCTATTTATTTTAATTCACCATGTAATTGTATCCATTTTACAATGTATCTTTGTGTAAATGAAAAACAATTTGATTATTTCATATTTTGAACATTATTCTCTTATTGAAATTAATTATTTAAGAAGTATGATTCATGTCAGACATAAGTATTAATTTGCATGACATTTTAAATAACTAGCATTTATTCAACTTTCAGAATGCCATGACTATGTCTAGTGAAAAACTTCTCGAATCAATTGACATAATGAAAAAGATGTTATTTGCTCCAATGAAGGCAGCTTCTCCACATCAGAAAGAGACAAAAGACGACATCCCTCATTATTTTTTTAGAGCACTGAAAGCAAGTAAGTTCTTGAAATAAACTTCTGTTCTTAAATTACTAAACATCAATTTTCTATATTCCTTTTGATGCTTTAAACCATGCCGAAGACCTCAGCAATTGCGAACATTGGAAACTGCATTACATAGCTAATGAAACACCAAAAATGAAATTGTGGTTATTCTTATGAATTAAAAATTTATATATTGGAATTTGTAATAGGCTGCGTAGCTCAAACCGATTGAAATAAGTAATAAATAAATAAATAATAATTTCATTTCCTTTTCAATACAATACAAAGAATATTAAACAAGCGGTTCAATAATTATATATTCAGGTGATAATAAGATACATATAATAAATGAAACATATAATAAATGAAACATATAATAAATGAAACATATATTTTGGAAATCATCCTACCCCACTATGGCATGCCATGTTCTAGAGTGGATGAAGAGTAGGCTGGTTTGGTTCTAGTGTATTTATGTTGATATCTCCTAGAACTATATGGAGGTATCTCCTGTTTTCTTGTAATATCTGTCTCAGGTCAATTAAAAATTCTTCTAAATTCCTGGATTTCTTGTTCCATGACGAACTGCGTTGTTAATACCTCTGAAGATGGATCTTATAGATTCGAAAGTACTCGGCCAGATTAAGTGAGTTATTATACTTATTCTTAACAAATATTTGACTGAAAGTCGTTAAATTTCACATGAAAAGTTAAAATTCTTCTAAATTCAAATGTGATGGAGATCTATACAGTGCAGTTATTACGAAGGTATCTCTCCCAGTCTTAAGGTGAATATTCAAACAATTAGCTTGTTTAATCACAGGCTCTTTTATTTCAACAAGGAGTTCGGACTTGACATAAATGATTACTCCATCATTTTGTAACTGATTGTTCTCTGTTCTGTACGACGTGTAATTACTAATGGTTCTTAGTGGTATCATAAGAAATCCAACATTCCGTTAGAACTATAACATAAAAATCCACTTTCAAATCTTCCAATTGAATAAGTAATTCGGTGTAATTTTTATTGTAGCTCCTTATGTTAAAGTTCATGATTTTCAAGTTGTAAACTTTAATATCGCGGTTGACAATTTCTGAATCCGGTATCACATAATCTTCAATATTTATTTGATCTAGTTCTAAATGAAAGTATACTTAATAAAATAGAATTGTATGTATATTTGAACATACTGATTTGACATCTCTACCTCTAAGAAAATATTAATATTTATTGAACTGACTTATAAAAGCTAGTAATTTAGTATAAATGAGAGGATTGAAAACTCGCTTTGTATATCTGAATGTTTTAAACATTAGAGGAATAAAAAATCAAATATCATAAAAATTGGTCTATCATAAACTTTTTTTTATATGTATAGATAATCTTTCATGACGTCATTTATTTATATAATTAATTGAATTTTTATTTGCAGTTTTCAGGCGCGTGGTAACAAACGATATGAAGGAAGAGGACTGCGTGAAACGCCTGAGAACTCTCATCTTTATCGCGATGAAAAACGAGGCTTTATCATCTTACTCTATTCCTCTGGCGACATTGAAAAACCGCCTTTATTCATTTGAAAAGTAAGCTTATTTACTTTTATTTATTCTATTTTCATTCTATTTTATCTATCTTATTTTTTCATTCATTTTATTCTATTTTATCTATCTATTTTCATTAGCGTAAGCTATTCTTTCATACATCTCGATTTTATTCATCCTGATTTTTTTTGCTGATAATGCCTACATGAGTCTGATACTTGTGCATGGGTAATAAGGTGAATGATTACTGAGTACATGCCAGGATAAACAACGGGACCTGTGACCCCAAGGAGTAACAACAAGTCTAGAATTGTGAAATTGTGTCGTCTTGAATTGGTGAAATGCAATGGTGTTAACTCGAAACACCTCTATGTTTAAATTGCAAAAAATTTCAAGTAAATCTGAAAATTTCATAAAATACAAGGTGTCTTTGAAGACTAGGGCGTTTTAGAATATAATCATAATTAAGGAATTTTGAAGTGAAAAATTATTGCTAAAATACAGTGTAAAATGTACGCCATTAAATTGTATTCTCTGTGATGTTTTCTGTAATGAAATACTTGATGAACAATCTAATATCAATTTTTTGGAGGATGAAGCCCACAGGTCTGAGACCTGTGCGTGGGTAATGAGTTGGATGATGGTGATTGATGAGCTGGACCTACAGTTTTAGGTGGGTTCCGAACCATCGGGAAGTGATTTTACAGCAGATAAGTGTATTTTTGCTGGCCAATCTAATCGGTCACACTTGCAAAGAGTGCCCGGGAGAACGCAGCTTATCTCTATCTGATTGAACAGATACCCGCTACGGCTCACGGCTATCACTTCCCTTTGATATTAGATTGTTCATTAAGTATTTCGTCATGGAAAACATCACAGATTTTATTGAAGTACAGATTTAATGAAGATTTATTATTGAAGTGAAACAGTGACTGCACAGTAGCTTTCAACTTGCTCTCTTTTCTTGGTGGAATAAAAATACAATTCTTGAAAATACTGTAAGAACATAATAAAAGTTTTATGAGATAAAAGATGGATATTAAAAAATAAGTTCAAGAAAAACTGTTTAACGTAATACTGCTATTTTTTCAAAATGTTATTTGATTTGATTGACTTTTATTGGCTTCATCTAATGAACAATAATTTTCAGCTATTCTGCGAACTTGAGCATGTACTTGGGGACTTCTCCACGACCAATACAATCTTCTCAGCACAACCCTGTGCTTGTTAGCAATCAGCCAAGAGCTTTACCAGCAATGAATCCGCTGTTCATCAATATTCCCAGCCAACAGAACAACGATAGTGCGTTTGAGCGGGTGAATCATCCACAATTCAATTCAGAGAGAGTGGACGACATTGATGGACAGACTGGAGAGGTGATTATTCTAAAAACCTATACTATATCTAAAAAATATAATTCATAAACAGTAAGCGACTATTATTAAAACCGGGAAGGGAAACTAGTTTCAGATGATAAATTCATATCTTCAATTGTATTAAAAGACGTTAATCAATCAAAAAATCAGGATAGCATTAGTGGAAGGAACTCTTGTAGAAATCTGATAGGCTCTCGAAATTCTAAGAGATTAAGTAAATCTACTTCAATATGCAAAAGCAACGATAAAGTAATAAGGGATGATAGGGGAGTACCGGTACTCACTGTGTTCCATCAGAATATTCAATACATTCGTAACAAAATAGATAGAATCGAAGTATTTTTTAAAAAGGAGGCTCCTGATATAGCTATTTTCACAGAGCATGGTTTAAAAGAAGATGAATTGTCACAACTTAATATTCCAAACTATTCATTGAAAACGTCGTATTGCAGGACATCTCATCGAAGTGGGGGAGTAGCTATCTTCACTAAAAATGCTAAGAATATGCAAACATTTAATTTAGAATATGTAGAGAAATTTGCTGTGGAAATGGATTTAGAAGTTACTGGTTTGAGAGTAAAAATCGACAATAATTTCGAAGTAGCGATGTTAGGTATTTACAGGTCACCAAATGGGGAATGGAACAATTTTTGTGAACTATTCAATAGGCTTTTAGAGATTACTACTACTCGTTTTACAAACGTTATTGTAGCGGGAGATTTCAATACAGACTTTGCAACACAGAATAAAATGACAGAAGATTTAAAGGATATTATATACATATCATATTACTATGAGTTGTCCAGTTAAAAAAGTCCCTGTAAAGAACAAATTAGACAAGATTGAAGAGTGGATAACTGATGATATCCTTGCAGAAAGAAATAGGGTTAAAGATGCATATGATGAATTCAAACTATCTAGAAATATGTTAAGTGAAGATAATTACAAAGCTCTAAAGAAAAATTATACAAGAGAAGTGAAAAGAGCGAAATGTTAGAAAACAGCTGAAATTTTGAATAATAGTGTGTACTTTAACACAGCAGTGTGGGATGTAATAAACAAAAATAGGCAAGTAGCTCATGTAGATGCTTATACTAGTGTCCCCAGAATAATTAACGAAAATAACAAATATATTGATGATAGTGTAGACATTTGTAATTTCTTTAATAGATATTATCAACTGGTTGCTAAGGATCTTCAAAAATCTCTTAATACAGGTATTAGTGATGCAAACATGAGGAATACTGAGGGGATTCAGAACGAATTAAAATTCCACCCAGTATGCCAAGACGAGTTGTCAAATATCATTGATAGTTTAAATAATAAAAAAACTGTAGGAATGGATGGGGTATCCAGTAAAATTCTGAAAGAATGTAAAGATCAATTGTTAGACCCTTTGATTCATCTGATCAATCATTCATTAGAACAAGGTGTTTTTCCAGATAACTTAAAAGAGGGGAAGATCTTGCCAATCTTCAAAAGTGGTGATAGAGAAAAGGTAGAAAACTATAGGCCCATTAGTATTTTAAATGTAATAAGTAAAATTTTTGAAAGAGTAGTTCTAAATAGGTTACTTCTGCACCTTCAAGAAGCTAACTTTATCTGTGATGAACAGCATGGCTTCCAGAAAGGGAGATCAACAAAAACAGTCATAGTTTCCCTAGTTGAAAAACTAATAGATATAATAGATTCAGGTGATAAAGCTACTGCAATCTTCTTAGATCTGTCAAAGGCATTTGATTGTGTTAATCATTAGAACTTTATTGGAAATACTGCAAAATGTAGGTGTAAATGGGGTTGAACTGAAATGGTTTGAATCATATCTTATTGGGAGGAAACAATGTGTAGAACTAACTACAGTAGTTGGTAATAGTATAGTAAAGAATAAATCTAATAAATTAAGAGGTGCAAGCTGGAGTGCCTCAGGGGTCAATACTAGGTCCATTGCTTTTTTTGTTATATGTCAACCGTTTACCTAAAGAATTAATTAGTGGTAGAGCCCTCTTATTTGCTGATGATACATCACTCATTTTCAGCAATTCCATTCTAGATAATTTAGAAATAAGTGCCCATATAGGTGTGCAGTCCATTGTCCAATTTTTAAATCAGTTGAAATTAACTATAAATAGTAAAAAATGCCAATACCTACAATTCAAAAACAAACATAATTTAAATGAAGATAGGGCTATAAACGTGTTTGTAAACGATAATCAATTAGACCAGGAAGAAAAAATTGCATTTCTAGGAGTTATGTTGGATAGACGATTGACCTGGACTCCATACATTGAGAAAATATGTAGTAAAATTTCATCTGGGGTATTTGTCCTGCGACAGCTCGCTAGATTGAATGACAAAAAGTTACTTTTTACAGCTTACCATGGACTCTTACTGTCACATATTAGGTATGCTATCTTAGTATGGGGTAATTCATCAAAACAAAATCTTGATAGGGTGTTTAAGATCCAAAAGAAAGCGGTTAGGTGTATAGAAAGAGTAAATAGATTAGATTCATGTAGGCCGTTGTTCAAGAGTCTTGGTCTCCTAACTGTACCCTGCTTATATGTGTATGAAGCTACTTTATATGTAAAAACGAAGGATATTAACCAAAATCTTGATGTACATGATTATAATACAAGAAGCCGAGGAGATCATCACTTGGTGAGTCACAATAGTAGCTTATTCAAACAAAAACCTAGTTATATTGGTAGGAAATTCTACAACAAGCTACCGCAGTTTTTGAAGAGTCTTGAAAATATAGAAATATTTAGAAAACAATTGAAGAAATATTTAGTTGATAAAGCTTTTTATAGTGTACAAGAGTTCCTTTCACATCAAAATTAAGCCTCACCTCAACTAATTGAAGTAATTATGGTATCTAGTGTATAATATTGTTGATCTGACTTGTCTTATACTCCTTAACTGGAGTCTCCAAGACGTAATCTACAAAAAAAAAAAAAAATTATTATTATTATTATACAATTAATTGAATTTTTTTTTAGGATGAAGCCCACATAGGTCACTGACAAGGTTAATAGATAAAAGGTTGAACGGTCGATAGTTGTTTTTAAATCCGACAGGGGATTCCTTCATGGATGATGTCACTTGAATCAGTTCTCCAGAATCAATTTCCCAGCTGGGAGAAATGCTTCGTAAATGGGCCTCTCCCAGCTGGTAAAATCAAGAGGTCTTGTCTACCTCTGCCAATTTAGTACATGAATTGGATTTACAATAAAAACTAGTGTATTATTCATATCCTTTCGAAAGAGAATTGCAATTTCTAGCTTCCTTCCAGAGGAAAAGTATTTTCTGTGTTTTTTTCATTAGTTATAAGAGATTGAATACATATCTCCCATAACAGAGCATGTTAAAAATCTGAAAAACTGATTCACGTGACGACATCCATGAAGCAATCCCCTGCCAGATTTAGAAAGAACTAACGACCGTTCAACCTTTTATCTATTAATTAACCTTGGGTCACTGAGACCTGTGCGTGGGTAACGAGTTGGATGATGGTGAGCGATTAGATGGACCTACAGTTTCAGGTGGGTTCCAAACCACCGGGAAGTGATTTTACAGCAGAGAACAGTGTCTTTTTTGCTGGCCAATCTAATCGCTCACCCTTGCAAAGAGTACCCAGGAGAACGCAGCTTATCTCTACCTGATTGAACTTCATATCCATAAATGTAGGTCACTCAGCATCCATGAACTGCTTCAAGTCCATACATCTTCAAGCTTCCATAACTTGAAAACGTTCAGCTTAAAGAGTGATTAAAATATTACTTATTCTTAATTAAAAATTGACTCCCTAGTCGTTAAATTCACCAAAGTAGTTGATATTAACAACGCAGTTCGTCATGAAACAAGAAATCTAGAGACTTTTTATCTTTCATTCTCAACTGAAACTGTCTGCAAGTCGTTGAATTTACCATAAAAAATTTAATATTAGCATCTTCAGTACAATTAATAGCAGTTTGAGGAATTCGAAATTAATAAATTATGTTCTTTATATTGATAAATTGTCGGCTCCTTCAAAACCAACTTGTTAATTAATTTTAATGACGAATTACTTTGATAACTTACTATATTTGAGTAAACTAACATAATTTAAAATTCTCAGCAGTTGACGACTGGTTGTAAATTTGAAATCAAAATTAAAATGAATTCAATTTCGATATGTTCAAATAAGCTGGTGTGAGTATTTGATAATTTTAATTTCGATAGAACATGCATCGAAAAGTGAATCCCGTGTAATTACAGCTTGATTATGCAACGGTTTTGATTGGGCATGAATGAAGTTGGAGATTATTTTTTAAACACTAATAAGTGCAGGTAAGTCGTAGATAGAATTATTTTTTAAAAAAATATTCAAGTTTTTTGTTCATGATGATGTTGAAGATCCATCTTGTTTCCACTAATATGTAATATAAACTTGAAAAAAACACTTTTAAATGGAAATTAACTCACGTTATGGCGTGACGGCCGTTTCTGTGGGTCGTCTGACGATGCTCTAGACAACAGAGCGAAACGGCCGTCACGCCATAACGTAAGTTAATTTCCATTTAAAAGTGGTTTTTTCAAGTTTTTTGTTCATGTTTCTTGTTACAGTCGATCTCTTGTTTATCATTGGCAGTTGGTTCCAACGCCGCAACAAGGAGTCAAAGGAACTCCGCCTCCACCGACTTAGCTTCAAAATCTACCGAGCAAACGAGCTCAAGAAGCAACAGCTTCAATTCCAATGAAAATGCTTCAAACGTGGATCGCGTACCTGAAAATAACGGAACAATAGATGGAATTTGTCAGAAAATTTCGGGACTGAGTTTGAATGGAGGTATGTAAAAGTTTGTGTACCTTTTAATCGTATGCAAACACTAGTTAAAATGTTATGGGCAGGTTTTCCTTTTTTTGGAGATTACGTCTTTGAGTAGGCCTATAAGACAAGTCTGATTAACAATTATACAATCTTACACACTAGTTACCATAATTACTATATCAATTAGTTGAGGTGTGGCTCAATTTTGATGTGAAAGGAACTCTTGTACACTATATAAAAAGCTGGTGTTTCTACAACATAAGCAAATGAAGTTGGCTGTATTTAATTGTTATAAGAAAATTTGAGTGGGCTAGTTGAAAGGACAATTTTTTTGAAGAATGAAGCCAACATAGGTCTGAGACCTGTGCGTGGGTAATGAATTGAATGATGGTGATTGATGAGTTGGACCTACAGTTTTAGGTGGGTTCCGAACCACAGGAAAGTACAATTAACGTTCGAACTTCCTTTCAATGCTACAAATTACACTGAATTCCGTCGCTTAAAGGCCTTTGGTCCAAACAAGTTAAAGAAAGCTGAACTTTTGCTATGTTGTTTTTAGTATAACCTGGCGATTGGCTATTGCCGGTGAGGTGCTCGAAACCACTAAGACACATTGATAATGGTGTAACAACCGAAACTAGTACCGGCATCTCACTATTTTTAATAAATGTGGTTGTGACAACTTCGTCTTATTATTAATTATATATTGCTTCTATGTACTACTGAACTTTGAACAAAACCTTGATAGGGTGTAGATCCGAAAGAAAGCGGTAAGGTGTATAGAAAGAGAAAAAAGATTAGATTCATGTAGGCCTTTTTTCAAGAGACTTTGTCTCCTAATTGTACCCTGCTTATATGTGTATGAAGCTACTTTGTATGTAAAAACAAAAATATTAACCAAAATCTTGACGTACAAGAAGCCGAGGAGATTATCACTTGGTGAGTCACAATAGTAGCTTATTCAAACAAAACCGCTGTTATATTGGTAAGAAACTCTACAACAAGCTACCGCAGTTTTTAAAGAGTCTTGAAAATATAGAAATATTTAATAAACAATTGAAAAATATTTAGTTGATAAAGATTTTTATAGAGTACAAGAGTTCCTTTCACGTCGAAATTAAGCCTCACCACTACTAATTGATACAGTAATATTATGGTAACTAGTTTATAAGAGTACAATTGTTGATCTGACTTGTCTTATACTCTTTAACTGGAGTGTTCAAGAAGTAATCTACAAAAAAACTGTACAAAAGCATTCATTTTAACCCTAGTTGTAGTAGTTCCGTGAACAGTAGACCTCACGCCCAAAAATAAAGGTGCATACTCGATGGACTCAATGATAATCACAATCACAAAATTAAACAGTCATCGGACCTAACCCTTGATTTAATTCGCGTAGTCTATTTCATGTCTGTTTTTCACAAAAGGTCACACTGTATCACATCAACATTGTGGGTTAAGTGGAAGAGGGGGCTCTTATGCCTCAACTTCGCCCACAGCACTTTTATTACTTGTAAAGTGCACAAATAAGTCATTTATCTATCTATCTATCAACATGGCTGTGTTTTCTATTTGCGAGACAGCTGATTGCTCAAGTTAGATTTCAGATGTCTCAGACCGATTTTATATAAGAATATTAATGAAATTTTTATATCATTAACTTGGTAATCACTTGTTATTATATTTAATTGAAATATTAGAAATGATTTATTTCAAACAAATATGCTATGCTTATAGATAAGGCTATCTATGGATCTGATTCAAATTGTATATGATGGAGAAGCTCATTTTAAAAACCATATGTTCCTATAGAAGAAGGCCTAAGAGCCTTACTTTTTACCTTTTAAATACCATTCAAATGCAAGCAAATTTCGAAAATCCTTACACATACGGTCCTTAAAGGAAGATCCATACAAAGTTTCATTGAGTTTGGTATCCGCGTTTAGCCACAAATGCGCTACAGGCAGACAATTGCAAATCGGTCGACTTGAAACAGAGACCTCTCTTCGTTCGGTCAATAATTTTGATGGAGGAGTTTGATATTGCAATTATTTAATCGCGGAATATATTCAATAATTAATTTCTAGCTGTTCAATACGGTTGTTAATGATAGCAGAGCGTGGCTTTTCAGTGTAATTTGTAGCAAAGGAATCTCGAAAATTAATTAGTTGAATATATTTCACAATATAATTGTAATACGCTACACGTTCGCCGTAAACATGCTTTAATATGATTCTATATTTATTATAATGCGAAATTATCTAACTGATAATGAACTGAATTTTTCAATTACCATCACATTTTCGATACTTTCGATTTGTTTGTGATTTTTAACTCTAGCTGTACCTTCATATTTAACATAAATGAATTCGAATTTAAGGAATTCGAAATTGATAAATTCCGTTTCAATTATTATATTGTTAGTTTGAAGTAACTTGGCAATTTAACAAGCTGACAAATATACAGAAATAAAATTTATTAATCTCAAATTCCTCAAAGTGCTATTAATTTATACTGGAGACTTTCGCAATGGCGGATACTGACAACAGCATTGAATAGCTGATGGAAATCGATGAATGCCACTGTACAAATCAGTCACCGCCGGGAATCGAATCGCGGACCTCTCACTCGCCGGTCGGGCGCCTTAACCACTAGACTACAGTGACCCTTATGCACAGCAGCACTCATGTTGTCAATATCCGCCATTGCGGAGGTCTTCAGTATAAATTAATAGCACTGAGGAATTCGAAATTAATAAATTCTATTATATTGTGGTTAGTTTAGTTGGTTGGTAATAAAATAATTATTACTGAGTTAGGAGTTCATAATTTGAAGATCGATAATTATCAAATTTCCTCATGGGGACTGCGCATAGTGGGTCAAATGTAAGACGGAAAACTGATAATTATTTTACATCATTTTTATATGAAGCGCCTACAATTTCATGCAGTTGATTAAATAAATGAGCTTTGAAAAAAATAAATGTGTATTCCTGTTTTAGAATCTGTTGGAGAGTACAAGTTGTTCTTTCAAGATGAATATTTAATAAATACTGATGAGGATAACAATAAATACTGTTCCGATGACAACAACAACAGCTGGCAAACTTCGGCCTCCAAATCTTGGGCGTTCCAAATGGATCACTTACCGTAGTTATAATTTGTATTGGCAATATTTTAATATTAGTAATTTTTAAACTATAAATTTTCTAACATTTCATAAGCTTTAACCCACATTATAAAAGTATTTATAGCTACGTTATTACCATTAAATCATATTTTGAATTACAAACTTGAATAAAAATAAATTTGTTGATAGTTTTATAATAGAATAGAATAATTTATTAGTCATCAATATTTACAAAAAATACATGGACTTCGTCATTATCACTAAATTATTTTCACAGTCATATATCACAGCTATACTTTTTCTAATGGATTATATTCACAGTCAATAAAAAGCTAAACACAATAACAAATCAGAAACAGTATAAATATTGGAGATATCACATTTTAAAATGAGTACTACAACCCACCTTATCAAATATATTTATTCCAATCAACCTGGAAAAAGTCATTGATCACATACAAGTACTCACAAATCAAGATTTTCTTCAATGTTTTCTTAAATTGAATGCTCAACAATGTCTTGAAATGATCAGGAGTGGCATTGTACAGTTTGATATACATATAATACCAGTTATTTTGTGCTTTAGAATGAGCATATTGAGGAACTCTTAGTTTATTTCTATTCCTTGTATTCAAATGATGGATTTCGCTATTAGTATGATATTTATCTCGGTTGCTCTGCACATAACATAGTGATCAAAATGTATAATGAAGGCAATGTTAATAGAAGTACTATGCATCCAAGTACATTATCATAGGCCGTTATCATGAGTGTCAGTTGTTTGACTTGGAATGCATGATTAACCTGTTTTTTATAGCGAGGGGAGGAGAGTCCAATATTATAGTATTATAGATTATGCAGCTTTTTGCTGTTTAATAGTTGCAATGAAATATATTAATGACATAGAATTTCCTAATGGAAACATATTCTACAAAATCATAATAGGCTATGTCATTCCCCTACATAATAATATTACTGAAACATTTTGTTTGTGTGACCTGACGATCACTTTTATGTATTCATATTTCACATTCCAATATTATTATAGAAGTGGCTCAAGCTTGGGAATATTAAATTTGATTAATTTTTTAATCCAAAGTTGAAAAAATGTCGTGATTTTTGAATTTTTTATATTATCTTTGTAAATAGCAATTCACTTTATCATAAATATGATCTCAATTAGTATGTAACAATAATCGATTCGAATATGTTAGATATTTAAGGAATTAAAATATAAGGAATTTAAATATAAAGAATATAAATATAAGGAATCTATTAATGTGTTCATTATTTCAAGATTGGATAATAAGTTATGGAGCATTAAGTATCCTAAAGAAGACTGAAAATTTTATCTACGAACATTTCAAACATTTATTGCCTCTCAAAATAATCTACTACTTATTTGAATTACTATGAGACAGTCCTTTCATACAGTCCATTGTAATCTGTGATATTTGTTACAGCATATATTTGCTACAAGACTGAATCACTGAAATCCCAAGACTGAAAAGTATTAATAACCTAGATTTTGTATTTTTTTACCCTTGCATATAAATCAGGACTTGATTCGAGCCAAACTTATTCTATTGAAATACTTTCACTCTATTTTGGAAAACGTCTTATTGTATCAGATATATACATATAATATATACATATTGGTAAGGGCCACTTTTTTCAACCTCCGATGGGCCATAAAATGAGAGTAGTGAATAGAAAAAATATTTATTTTTTACCAAAATTAATGTGCAATTATTTATTTATTTATCATCTCAAAATTGCAGTAGAATGAAGAGGAATCAACAGGCTTTACAGCCCAAAACTGCTTCCTCTTCTAAATTTCAATACAGAAATGTACAAATGAAGGTTATGTCTAAAAGTCAGTTTCGCTATTAATAGAGAATTAGATGAATAGAGAAATCGATTTTTTACTAGAGAAAATTTTCAATTATTCAGTCTAAAATTTCGAGCTGAAAATTAAGCATATTCACAATTTTGCACAACATAATCACCTTGAAAATTGAGGCATTTTCATGAATTGAGGCACCATCTTCATAGAATGTTGTCGCCAGTCATTACAAATGAGCCTTGACCAAATTTTGATGCTCTTCAGTAGTTGGAAAATACTTTCCCTTACCCCCCCTTTTCTGATTTCTTGCACAATTAATGCAATCGTTAATTGCCATACCTCACAACTTTTACGTCGATCCATTCAGAACAAAAAAGAGGCATGCTGACGTCAGGATTTATTCTGTTTTATGACAACACCAGCTTTCACAGTGCCGGTGTATCCCAACAACTTAAGAAATTGTTGACCTCCACTGTACAGTCCCGATCTAGCACTGAACGACTTTTTACATTAATTAGTCTGAACTGATCAATTCAGTTTTATCTGAATTTTTTCAATTTATAAATTTATTAAAATATTTTTAAGTTTTTTTTTGTTTTAATAATTTTTGTAAAATATTTAATTGAACTGAAAAGGACAAAAAAATTTAAGTAAATTTTTAAAATTGTATCTTTTGTGTCTGGGTTAATTGATTTATTTCAATTAAGTTGATTTTCCCAATAATTTAAGATTTTAATTTTTTTGGTTTTGTTTCAAAAATTTTAAAACCAATCTTTTTCCTGAACTGAAAAAATAGCTTTGAGGTCAGCCTTTCCAACTACTGAGGAACTTCAAGACCAGTCCAAGACTCATTTAAATTCCTTGGCGGCAGCACTTATAATGAAGAGGGTATTGAAAAGCTTGTCCACAGGTATGACAAATAAGGTTGAGACATCCCTCATAAATAAAAGAAATTTTGATCTCTTTAAATTTTAGCTTATAATTTCTTAGTTTTAAAGTACAGTAGTCGTAAGTTCATATATTTATTATTTTGTTGAAAGAAATCATTCCCAACAAAACTTTTCTGACAATATTATCTTTACTATCGGTGCAATGATTATATTATTAACTTTTCATGTGAAATTTAACGACATGCAGTCAAATATTTGTTAAGAAATCCAGGGATTATATTATATTGTTTTACATTCAATTTTGTTGAGGAATGCTATTTTGTTTGTTTACTTCCGTCGGTGTATTTTTTGTGATTTTCCAACTACATATCATGAATACTCAACTGTATTCATGTAGGAATGTTCATCTCTTTACAATAATATTAGCTTTTAATTTTTTAGTTTTAAAGCATTCTCAAAGTTTTTTAATTTCATTAATTTGGTAAAAGATATTATTCCCCCAAAAACATTTGCAAAATGAACTAAGATATTCAGTGAATAACGTCAACTTCACTGTAATACTTATTATTTGATGTAGTTCTACATTCAATTTTGTTAAGAAAAAACATTTTGTTTGAGTATTTGCAATTTTATATCTGTGTATTGCCTGTATGCATGTTTAACTATCATGAATATTCATTTACATTAAATGAAAATAATTTGTATATAACTTACCAAACTGTAGTCAATAAAAATATTGTCAGTAGAAACTTGAAAACTGAGATCAGTATAATGATCAAGTATATAATATAATTATTTCAATTTTCCATTTTGTATATAAACATTTGTATATAAATATTTTATATTGTTCCTCTTTATTAATATAATATTCTATTTTGATATATTATTCATTCCATTTTCATACTTTATTAATTAATTAGATACCTCATGAATGTTTCATACTCATTTGGAAGAAATAATTCACTGATTCATAATCTGTTCCACCACCACTATTTTTCAACATATTTAAAATTTCTCAAAATTAATCTACGCTACCTTCTCCAACTCATCTATTGGGGCAAGTCTTTCCAAAGAATACTTAGCAGCCTCCTTAAAGTTATTGCGCATATACAAATTATTGTAGTAGAATGTTTTTGAAGGACAGGTCACCTCATTATGCACTCGCCTCGCCTCAAAAATGACTATTTTTAAAATTGTCATGGCTCTAAGAATTTTTTTAACATAGGAATGTGAAAACTATAATTTACCGTTCAATAGTTTTAGAGACCTGAACTCGAAAGCCCCTCCCGACCATCCCTTCCCAAAGAATCAAATCACATTTTTCGGCAACCGGATCGAGTTCCTGGTGCTTTAAAGACATCATTGGAGTTTTAGGAACAAACTTCGAAATAAGTACTTATATTTTCCTTATTCAATGAAGGATTTGTTTGAGCCCTTGAATAAAATTTACGTTCTCCGCGTAAAAGGTATCAAATAGTTACCAGTACTCTAGGAATATGATGAGCTATGACCTTGAGATGCGCAGTGGCAAAAGTGCTTGTGACAGTGGAGGGGGAAACTCTGGGCTCACTCACTCGCCAGCAGTCTCTCTGTTTCTCTCTGTCTCTCCGTAGGCAGTTGCTTCTCCTCTCGCGCAACTCACAGCTCATACTATTCCTAGAGTACTGTACATTGAGGATAAAAAGGGACCAAGCAACTGAACCAATTAGGACAATTTAAAACACTGATAAAACAGAAAAGTCACCGAACTAATTGGGACAATTTAAAACAAAAAATTGTTTACATTGACGAAATTATGGTTTTTTTATCATTTAAGAAATGCTAGAACACAACCTCTTTTACCCAGAGGCCTTCCAAATGCTAGTGGTTTGAGGATGTATGAACGTTTTTGAATAGCTGCAGGTAATAAACGACTGAAGAAGAGCTGACGTCGCGGTTTGAAATTATTGTGGAAAACTTGATTTAAAAAAAAAATATCTCAAAAGGAGGTCAAGCTAAACGTTTTGAAGCTCTCCCGAAAAATTTGAGTTTTTGCATAAGTTCAGTTCTCGTCTTTTTGTCCAGTATCAATAAGTGCTCAAAAAAGTGTGTAGAATGCATGAATGATGCGACAATTTTTCACTTCAAGACTGGTAAAATTAATGTTTTTTTTTTGTTTGAGACAAAAGCGTAATAGCGATTAGAAGCAAAAACTGACTTGTGAAAATGGCAGTTTGGAGCAGAAACCGACAATCACAGCGGTTGGTAGCAAAGTTAAATTCAAATTCCTGATTTTCCTATTAAATATATTTGTATAGGCCCTGCTTATTTATTGTTTTCAGTGCACTCTCAACGATTTTATAAAAAGAAATCTTAATAATATCTCAAAAGGAGGTCAAGCTAAACGTTTTGAAGCTCTCCTGGAAAATTTGAGTTTTTGCAAATGTTTGTTTTTGCTTTTAGACCCCTAAATTATAATAAATTTGTTGTTTCGGCCCTGTTCACTGTCCGTTTTGTTAGAAATTTTGGTTTGAGATTGGAGATTTTAGGTTTGCCACTACCACCTAACAATTGCAGCAATTAAACACATTTTTTTAAATAAATAAACATTAAACACTGATGAAGCAAACACGCATTACTTTAAATGACAGAACTCTGAATGAATCTGAAAGAAACGAAAGACTTGCTTAAACTGATGTAGAAACAGTTCCAATTCAGAATTAAAACTGCATGACTAATGTGATGGATGCTATGGCGTCAAAACACCGTGTGTACAGTCTTTCAGCTCCCCTTAAAATGAATGTTTGCTAATCGCTCCTATTCTTGGAAACAATTAGCCATCAATACGTACGCGGGCGAGAGAAGCACATAAAATCGAGTGGGACACTGTGCCTTATTTTGCAATAACCTTCGAAGACATCCGGTAATAAAAAATAATGTATCGTAGTGTACTTGATACGTTAAAAAACATCCTGCTGTTTAAAAAACAAATATTGAACTCTATATTTACTTTATACAGAAAATAATCTGGAATACAGTGTGTTGCAAAAGCAAACAGCTTCTGTAAATCTTTACACAGTTTTAATTAGTGAAAGAGACTTTTTAAGCATTCCGTTTCCGCGTTAGAAAGGTTCCGGCTTAGAAAGTTCTTTTTATATGTAACCATATACAAAATTCCTAGGGACCGGATGAAGCATTCTGTTTCAGCAGGTTTCCGTTTTACAAGGGGTCCGTCCCGTCCGTCTTAGACAAGTTTTACTGTATAATTTCATTATTCACATAGTTTATCGCGTCGACCTAGAATACATCGATATTGTATGACGTCGATATATCGAGTCTTGGCAATCGAAAAACGTTTTTGCTATTAAAAATTCCTGAAATTTAATAGAAAATGCCATAAAAATATGGTATTTTATTATTCTACCATGTGAAAACCTAGATTTTATAATTTTTTTGACAAAAGATAATAGCCTATTATTTGGGAAATCTGTGCTAGACAGTTTGTAGTTTAAGAACTCAATAAAAAACCAAATTTCTTCAAGTTTATCCAACTAAAAACTATTTATCAATAGTTTTATGGAAAAATTAAAAAAAGCAGGGCTCCTATTCAACAAAACATACAAATGATTGATATCTTGAGAATTTTGCCATTTGATGTACAAAAGTCTATCTCTCTTGGGAACCACAACTAAAATGCCTCTTATTTTATACTACGCAGTTAGTAGCCTACTGCCTAAAATAACTAACTTAATAGTACATTGCCCTCTACTATCTTTTACTCCGTTCCAATATACGATACTTTCAAACTCTGCTACTTACTATTTACAATATCAAAATACTCATTCGCCAACTATAATTTCAATGAGTAACTGAGTAGAACGACGTACCGTAGTTAGATGGACAACGGATGGTGTGATTCAAGCTAGACACTTGCTACAAGAACACGGGAACGGGGAATTGGCTATATCTGGAACTCACTATATCTGTGTTAAATGTCCTATGCTTATAAAACTGTTCTGAGGAGGAATTCGGTATATGTGTCGACTAGGGGAATTCCCTATATCTGGAATTCACTGTATGTCAGCCGGTGGAATTGCCTATATCAGGAACCGGCTGTATCGTCGCTAGCGGGAACTCACTATATCTGACGTCACACCTACGTCACAGCGTACTGTGACGGTTGCAGGTGGGTCTCCTTCACAGCGCTACTGTGACGGTTCCACAGCTCCAGGTGGAGCCAACGATACGGCGATAGAATACCAACACTATTCATTCACTACCCCAGTGATAGACAAACTCTGTCGGTGAGCGCGCGGCAGAGCGCGCCCTGCTATTTTAAATTAACATAATTAAAATAAATAGTGACAGAGTATAAACGTTTTTTTACTTGGCCATTGTTAATATAAAAGCCAAATGCCACTGACTGACTGATTCATCACTATTTCTTGTAAACCATGCGGCTAGAAGTTGAAATTTGTTGCACATGTTCAGTTAAGATCCCTAGATGCATACTAAGAGCAGGTTTTACCTGAAATCCCACAGTTGACTTTTTTAATTACTAACCACCTTTTCTTAATCATTGTTATTAATTAGAATTTATACTTATAACCTATAAATAATTTTTTATATAATATTTTTATTCACCAAACATTACAAAAATTCAATTTGCATACGTTTCTGAATACAATATGGCACAGCCAGCAAAGAGAAACTTGCGAGCTAGCTACAAGTTCATTATAATACAAAAAAAAATACATGAAAAAAATACTCTACAATCTGACTCTAACCTATCTGGTGAAGCCAGAAAAGCTAATTACCATTGGCCGACTGACTCATCACACTTTTTCGAAAACCATGTGAAATTTCCAGCATTTGGGACCAAAAACAACAATTTTTCAAGATATATTTTATCACCGTTTCTCAAGAACTATGTGGCCTTATAAGTTGAGTATCCAGGTTCATTTAAGACTCTAGTTAAGCAAAATTTTTACCAGGTGTGAAAATGTATTACTTTTAAAATTTGGTTGCGTATATATCTCCGCCTCCCATCAGTGGTTTTAGTTGGACAGCTAAAACGTGGGAAGCGATCCTGCTGGCTAGTCATATAATACTGTATATTATGGTAGCAGAGCCATTTCCTTTGCAGATACCATTTCCTTTGCAAATTTCAATACAGTGGAACTTTTACATGCAAAGTGACATTGTTGAACTCAAACACTCGCTAGGGGGGGTGTATACATTTATTGTTGTGCATGTCCGCACAGTTGATCTGTGTAATAAGGCGCTTACTAACGCCATTCTCTTTCGAAAAAAAATTTATCCAGACATTTGCTAACAATAGCTAATGGCTTATATGCTTCATGTTTATGAATTGATTGGAATGATTCATTTTCCTCAAAATTTCCATCGTAATTATTTTTGTAATTTTCCAAGATATTTCTTTTGATAAGAATTGTAGAACACTAAATTCTAAATTCGACAAGCCTAAAAGCCAATTCTTGCAGTTGGTCAAAAATGAACCATTTTTTGTATTTTGGAAAGTTGCTATTACCAAGTACTTTATGTACAAATATCTTGAAAAATAGCACATTTTTAGAGCCTTATTATACAGAAACACTACAGTCGCGGGTCACAATTTCAGGCTAAATTAATTAAACCAGCCCAAGCTGGAGGGGGTGAACATTTATAACAAAATAAGAAAAATTATTAGATAGGCTTGCATTAATAGGATAGCTGAAAATTTTTATAAATAATAGAGATAGGAAAAAAATATTAACAAAAGGAATTTTAAAATATACATCTCATCATATAAACAATCGATATACTTTAAAATAAATTAGATACTGCCATAAAATAAGGATGAATATAGAATATGATGGTTGATCTATGGATACTACTACACTAGCGGCCTGGCAAGGGGGGCGGACCGCACCGCGTTCCAGCCTTAGGGAGATGACAAAAAGCTGATATAATAAATAATGATTATACATGATTGTATGCATATAATGATTATAATTTCAAAATTTGAATCAAATAATGTGATTTGTTAAACTTTGGTGCTAATATGGACTCTAAATAAGTGAACCTATAAATGTTATCAAATGGTTCGCGTGTTCTCCGAGGCTGGACCAAAACACTTATTAGAATTAATTTTGACCGATAATGCAGGATAAAATTATTGTATTAAGTGCCTAGAATCGCTTAGAGAGCGTGTACGAAGGGATTATTTTCGTAATTTTTCCCCCGGGATAGGATTTTAAGACCACTCTTATATAGAAAAGTCCAATAATTATTGTTTATTTTCAATGTATTTTTTTCTCTATGTTTTGTGTACTTTCATCACATATATATGATTAAATGAGCTAGTCCTATGTTTTGACTCGTGACTCGAGGCTCGCGATTTTGCCTGTATGTTTGTATGTTCGATGATAACTTTCGAATACTTTGACCAATCAAATCAAATCAGAAATGGTTTTATTTCTCCTTCAACAAATACAATATGTATGTAGGTAAATTCATATAAAATACAAAATAAACAAAAAAAAGTATACAAACTATTCAATACAAAATATAGTTAGAGAGCAAAAAATTCCTCACATGGGCCTTACGCCTGTGTGTGAAGAAGAGTCCGCGTCATCATTACAAAAGAGTTTATTATAGAAGAATAAAAAAAAACTCTGTTGAAAAATAAATATTACTTTAAGCTGAAAAAAACCTGGGGGAACTTAAAAAAAGGCTTCCGGAAGCAGGAAGGATCCCCCATCCATCAAACACGCGAATTATGGGCACAACTGAGAAAGAGTAGTAGTTTTTAGATTAGCTTCTGCCAAGAGCACCCTATTCGAATATTTCGGGATTTTCCAATTAGCCAATTTTCTAGAGAGCTACGACAAGCAATTGTATGGAGCCCAAACATTACTAGAATAACTTGCAATTGCATTCTGAAGGAATTAAATTAGAAATTTTGTCAGAGGCCTGGCCCGAGAGTACACTCTGGTTTATGAGCTTTTTCCTCACCTGACAATATAATTATTATCACAAAAGTATGAGGAAATTTAATTGAAAACACACTTAATATTTGAAATATCAAGGAAACTACATTTTTAAACAGTTTAATTTGTTTTATATAATTTTGTAATTGATATATTTTTATTAATCACCAGTTATTTGATTAACATTATTTGTTTTAAAACAAACTAAATATAATTACGAACCAAGCCTAGTGGAGGTCATTTCCAGTGAAAATATATATTTAGATTTATGTATTTTGCTTAAACGGCCGGCCTCATTGGACTCAATCAGTTTCTTGTCCTCATTGATAAGTTCTCTTTCTGCATTGTCCAGTACTTCTACATTCGTTCTGATTTCTCTATCAGTTTTTATCTATAAATACCCTTTGTACAATATGTCAGTTGTTTATTTTTTATATGAATATTGTTTTTATTTCTTTAAGTTTCTTTAGATTTTCGGCGTAGATTTCCTGGGTTATTTTCAGTTATAACATATTATGGTTTCATACCAAGTCATTATAGACTTGGATCCCAGGGGGTCCACATGGAATACTATGTGGACCACCTTCTTTCCAAGAGCTTTTACACAGACAGACAGTCGGACAACGGCACATTTCCAATAAGGCCCTGTTTGGTCCTTAATAAGAAGAACCAGTTATATTCTTGTTTGAAGAAAACTATGAAGAT
This sequence comes from Conomelus anceps, assembly GCA_948455865.1. Lineage (NCBI taxonomy): Eukaryota > Metazoa > Arthropoda > Insecta > Hemiptera > Delphacidae > Conomelus > Conomelus anceps. The sequence continues at coordinate 6,648,408 of OX418226.1, read as the reverse complement.
ATGTAGTGACTTATGAATGTGGCAAACATAAATACTTTAATATCTGATATTTCATTAATATCTTAATTTGTTAGTATAGTATTGATTAACAATATTTTCTTTTTTATTTGCGCGTTATTTGTTAGGCATGCGGGCAATGCTAAGCACGCTCGGAGAATTCGCCATTGGTTAGTTGTGAGTAAAGAGTGGTTAATAATGGTAAGCTTTTATTATTAAGGAGTAGTGGTGAATAAATTCGAGTGAAGAACTGTAATATATACGAGTATATTATCACCCCACTACGACACTTGAGAGAGAGTGAGAGTGAGAGTGAAAGTTAGAGTGAGGGTGAGTGAGAGAGAATCATACTATAGAACGCCTACTTTTGTAGCCTATTGTACAATAATGCCATGCTTCATCACAAGAAACATAAAAAATATAAATATGCGTGAAATAAGGAAATTAAAATGTTATGGAAGATAAATTTAGACAAGAAAGAGAGCAAAAACTCTTTAAAATCACATTCATCCAGAAAATCACGCATCAATTAAACATGCAATCTTCTCTTGAAAAGGGAGAGGGATGGTGTGAAACTGTGAATAGCCTACTAAATGAACTCTGATCAGAAACTCTTGACTAACAAAAGAAGCCAAATCTGTGACTTTTATGGAGGTGAAGACATTTTTTCCAGGTGAGGTATCTCCCAAACATTTTCTTTGTTTACAAATTCTCCAAATTTCTGAAATTGACTTTACGTAATATTATTGCAAATTTTACGGAAATGAACCGCGGCTTTATTTTTAATAATAATGAAGACATGAACCTAAGAGATTTGACAGGGGAAGTCAAAGATATGACACAATAAACCCTCATCACCACTTGACCTTGTAATTCCAAATTAAATAGATCTCCATTTCTTCTTTCACAAGATACAAGAGACATAATAAATTTAGCAAAGTAAAAAGCATCCTGTGTCCGTGAGTGTCGGTATGAATCGAAACAGCATGTACCATGATAGGTATGAAAACTATAGAAACTGTGTATAAATGATGATTTTTGTAATCAGATGGAGAAAAACTAAATACAAATAATAATCTACAAGCTACTCACAGGTAATTGACATGACAGAAACAGAAACAGTGATTAAGCCTGATCATGTTCTACTACACTCAAAACGCAGAACAAAATACATGAAGTATTCAGTTAAATACTGTACTTAATGAGAAATTGATATAGCCTAATATTTTTTGAAGAAGCACTCATGACCATCACCAAAGTACACACTGTTTTCTCATGTTTGCTTTTTGAATTATTATTCTTGAATTTTTGATACACAAAAACTTTGTCTTATTTTCAAGAAAAAAAATAATTTTAAATGAAAATAAATGAATTTTTGAATGACATCCTATTCATGAGAACAAGTTGATGAGCAACTGACATTTTATAAAATAACTATAATTTTCATAGCTGTCATTAATAATAACTAGTGGCTTGTAGGGGCAAAAATCCCTGAATAAAAACACTAATACAAAAAACAAGTCATTATACTACAGTATTATAAATCAAACGAACTAACAATCAAATTATACCTATGAGTCAGAATTTCCCTGTTTACTAGATTTTTTGTGTGAGAATAGTCTTTTTGGTTGCTTTGGTTGTTGTTATTTACAATAAACAAGTTGATTCCTTCTGGAGATTTAACTCTGCTAAATGCAACATATAATTGCCCATGAGTAAATACTGGTTTACTTAGGTATATCCCAGCTCTGGCCTTGGGACTTATTGATAGTAATACAAATAGCTAGTCTGATTGGAAATTGTTTTCTTGACATATGGAAAGGCATATTAGGGTCTGTTGATATAAGCCTAATTCCTGGTAAAAATATTGCATTACCTTTCCAGATCCAGTTATTATTTCTAACTTTATGCACCTTCCGTAAAGGCCCAACACAATTCGAATCATACACCATTATTGACCAAGCCTGACCCGAGATTCACATTCCTTATCAATATCACGATAGCGCCAATTTTTAGTGTAATATGGTGTTTATGTGGTGGCATTCCTGATGGTGTGATATTCTATTGGAATATTTAAAAGTTCAATGTGTTCATCAGTAATAATTTTGTCCACAATAAAGTAGTTCATTGCTTCTCCCTCCACGTTTCCAAGTATTACATTGTTAATATTATGACACAAATTAGTTTGAAGTGACTGACAATTGAATAAACTGACAAATATACATAAACAGAATTCATTAATTTCGAATTCCTTTAATTGCTATTACTTTATACTGAAGACTTCCGCAATGGCGGATATTGACAACAGCATTGAAAAGCTGATGGGAATCGATGAATGCTACTGTACAAAAATATCAGTCACCACCGGGAATCGAACCAAGGACCTCTCAATTGCCGGTTGAGCGCCTTAACCACTAGACCATGGAGACCTTTCTGCACAGGAGCATTCATTTTCAACTTGGCCATATTGGCTCGTATCTCACAAGTTAGTTTGAAGTGACTGACAATTGAATAAACTGACAAATATACATAAACAGAATTTATTAATTTCGAATTCCTTTAATTGCTATTACTTTATACTGAAGACTTCCGCAATGGCGGATATTGACAACAGCATTGAAAAGCTGATGGGAATCGATGAATGCTACTGTACAAAAATATCAGTCACCACCGGGAATCGAACCACGGACCTCTCAATTGCCGGTTGAGCGCCTTCGGCCATAGCCGATATGGCCAAGTTGAAAATGAATGCTCCTGTGCAGAAAGGTCTCCATGGTCTAGTGGTTAAGGCGCTCAACCGGCAATTGAGAGGTCCGTGGTTCGATTCCCGGTGGTGACTGATATTTTTGTACAGTAGCATTCATCGATTCCCATCAGCTTTTCAATGCTGTTGTCAATATCCGCCATTGCGGAAGTCTTCAGTATAAAGTAATAGCAATTAAAGGAATTCGAAATTAATAAATTCTGTTTAATATTATGACATTGTTCATTCAATGGACACATTATTATGTTGTTTGAAAACATATTAACGTTGTTGATAGTTATTTTTGTATGAAAAATAAAACTAATCATAGATTCATTTCTTAGCACAAACTTTTCTGGAATATCTATTATATCAACTCCTCTGTGACTAGTTAGGTCCGTTATGAGGTTTGTTTTCTGTTGTTGAAATTATTAGCTTGTCTTCTTCAATGTGAAGAAATGTTGACAAAACAAAAAATTTTTAGAACATATGTCTGTCTAAATTTGAATTATACTATCCCAAGTAACCCACATGTTAATATTGAACACTGACTAGAAGATAAAGCACGATCACATAATGTATTGATGTAAACAAATCAGACGTTTTTGAATTCCAATTCTATTCTTATGGAGAACATTTTACGTTATATCTGATTTTATGTTAACATTCTGGAAATTCCAATAGTTTTCCCACCATCACGGAATAGAGTCCTTTAATTTGATCCCTCTCCCATCTTTCTACAACTTGCCAAACGCCCCCAGTTTTGACGCAAAGAATAGCCTTACGAAATTAAATATATTATTACGGTGATGATGGCAACCGATCTAGGTTGTTGTTGTTGTGGTGCTGGGTCCACTTAGTTATCTGCCCACTTTGGCGCTGTCCACGTTCCAAGCGGTGGTAGAGTGGGGGTTCCACATATAGCGACTTCCCGATACAGCCAATTCCCGGGGAAGACACATATAGGCAGTTCCCCTTGCATGCAGATATAGTGAGTTCCCGATACAACCAGTTCCCGAAGAGTACACATATAGGCAGTTCCACTTGCAAGCAGATATAGTGAATTCCAGATATAGCCAATTCCCCCAACCCATCAAAAGTACTGGTACCTACTATTTTAAAATTGAATATAATATTTTTAACAATCTAATATTAAAACTGACTGTATTTCACTTTTATATATTGTTTTACTTTTATTTATTGTTTGATATAAAAGTGAAATACAGTGTCAGTTTTAATATAATTGTGCATTAAGTATTTCGTCAATCGTCATGGAAAACATCACAGATAATATTTTTAATGATTAAAAATAGATTTTGTTCAGATAGCCAGTGAGTAAACAAGTCTGTCACAATTCTTGCTGTAATATTTTATGTCCAGGGTCTCTTATCCTAGCTTACAACATAGAACACATGTTTTCCAATCTAAATTCTTGCCACACGAATTGCGAGTGTTCTTGTAGCAATAGTTTTATGGAAAAATTAAAAAAAGCAGGGCTCCTATTCAACAAAACATACAAATGATTGATATCTTGAGAATTTTGCCATTTGATGTACAAAAGTCTATCTCTCTTGGGAACCACAACTAAAATGCCTCTTATTTTATACTACGCAGTTAGTAGCCTACTGCCTAAAATAACTAACTTAATAGTACATTGCCCTCTACTATCTTTTACTCCGTTCCAATATACGATACTTTCAAACTCTGCTACTTACTATTTACAATATCAAAATACTCATTCGCCAACTATAATTTCAATGAGTAACTGAGTAGAACGACGTACCGTAGTTAGATGGACAACGGATGGTGTGATTCAAGCTAGACACTTGCTACAAGAACACTCGCAATTCGTGTGGCAAGAATTTAGATTGGAAAACATGTGTTCTATGTTGTAAGCTAGGATAAGAGACCCTGGACATAAAATATTACAGCAAGAATTGTGACAGACTTGTTTACTCACTGGCTATCTGAACAAAATCTATTTTTAATCATTAAAAATATTATCTGTGATGTTTTCCATGACGATTGACGAAATACTTAATGCACAATTATATTAAAACTGACACTGTATTTCACTTTTATATCAAACAATAAATAAAAGTAAAACAATATATAAAAGTGAAATACAGTCAGTTTTAATATTAGATTGTTAAAAATATTATATTCAATTTTAAAATAGTAGGTACCAGTACTTTTGATACCGTAGGGAAAGTATTGAAACAAAGTTTTATGTTAACATTCAAAGTTAATATTTGAATGGAACGAAACATGGTACTTTGAAAAAATGGATCAATAAAAGTGTGGATAATTTGATAGAACAATAAAGTATCTGCATCTGCCCATAGTTTGATTGTTATAACTATAGTATGATTGTTACGCTTGTTAAGCGTAGGTAATAATTTTAAGAAATGAATGTGGAACTGGGTGTGAATAAAATATGAAAACTGTATAGACCTTTGTGTTTACTTTATTTCTACAATCGAATTCATCTAATAGAAAACTAAAAACTTCCATAAAGTAAAAAAGACAAAGTTTCAAAGTCTTTATTACTTTCAACATTTTCAAATAGATTTCTAAGAAGAAAAATATAACAATGTCATTTAACAGTAATTGGTTCTAAAGTGAGACTAGAATAAGTTTATGAATTCAATATTAATTTTAGTGAAATAGATGATAATTATTACAATATAACAAGTTGTTTGATGACATAATCACGGTCTCTCTAAAAATGTTACTATTTCGTCTTATTTTGTTATCGGATGAATAATTTAGACAATAGTCAATCGAGTATTGGCTAAATACGGTACTGGATTAAAATGGACATTGAATTTTACTGGAAAAAATGATTGATAATTGGAATTTTTGTGATATTGCAGATTGTGATGTTGAATATAACTTACAAGAAGCCTTAAAATCTATTATTCTATTGATAAATAGTAACATTATAAATAACTATCAGAAATTTAGATTCGCATAAAAATATCTGAAATTGAGTAACTTTAGATTAAACCATTCAACAGAATTCTGAAAATGCACCAATTTAATTCTGGATTAGCTATTGAAAATAGTAGTTTGCAAGTGTGATTCATATTTTTGGCTGCCAAATATTACAGAGTTTGGACATGAATGCATGTACAGGCTTTTCGCATGGCATGAATAACATAATATTATGGAAGACGTCAATAACTCCAATAGGTAAAAATAGTTTTTACGGATTTTGGTTGATTGAATTCAAAACTTTGAACAATGGAGTCTAATCAATTTGATTATTCAACTTCATTCATACAAACCACAAGCTTGATAAAGACGTTTTTGAAAGGAATAACTTTAAATTTTTGAAATCTAAAAACTAAAATCCAATTATTAATGATCACAAAAAAAGCTATTCAGTCAACAATATTGATTTATAAAGTAGTAGTCATTTGAATGATTATTTTAATATATTTAAATTCGTAATAAATATAAGTGCAATGATCGAATACATCCAAATCAAGAAAAATAGGATTGAATTGAAAAAAGGTAGAAAAAACTAGATTTATTTAGTCTCTAGTTATAAGCTTTATTATTACTTAGCCGGTGGTTCGGAACCCACCTAAAATAGTAGGTCCACCATGTTCCCCGTAACATGGCTCAAACGGCGAGGTCGAACTACCAGTAAGGGTCTCCCCACCATTAAAAGCCATACGCTTATTATTATTATTATTATTATTATTATTTAAGTCTCAGGAAATAAATTGCGAAATAAAAAATATTGGCGAAATATGTGCGATTTTATATCATTACAAGGTATTTTAGAATTAAAATAGAATATATTTTATGAAATTAAAATATTCCATCTTTCTATAGATAGGTGAGTATTCTGATATTATTAATATCGATCATTTTACAAAATCAAGGAAAAATAAAATTTTTGTAGAATAGTACTGCAACAATTTTCATTCTTAGTTTGATAAAACTGATTAAAAGAAACCAACAATTTTTTATATTTTGGTTTCAATTTAAACTAAGAGACTATTTTAATAATTGACAAGCATGTCCGAAGCTTCTTCTACATTCTAAGTTCTCTTCCCTATCATTTTCAAAGATTAGCCTATTAATTATCAAATTAAAATTCAAGAATCAGCACAATTTAGGGGAAAACCCCAGGTTTTCACTTTGCATGAAGAGCATTTTTTGGTGGTGGTAAGCACCGAATTATACTTTGATAAAAATACTACAAAAGAATGGTAAACTTCTTACAGAATTTAAATTTCAAACTACCTTGTTAAAAACTAACAGAGAACCTACTTAAATTTATTAGAAATAGTATATACAGTACTGTGCAAATTGTTTAAAATAAGAAAAACCAGTAAAACTACTTTTTTACTAAATTACATGAGTAGGCCTAAGAAGTAGCTACATAAAAGTATAAATGCGATAATAGCACCGATCTGGAATATGAGTTGCACTTTGATTTCAGAAATCAGGATCACAAAACTATAAACATTGAAGCGTAAAAGATTGTTATTCCAGAAAAAATAAGAGCACTGCCAAGTAATACCTCTCAGCTACGCGCAGGGTTTTTTGTCATAATTTTTTCATAGTTCATTGTATTGGATGTATTAGGGCTATGAAATGTTATTTAATGCCGGTGAGAAATAGTTATTTATGTATTAAGAGCATGCAGTGCGACTTTATCACTCGAGCCAAAACAGTCACTCGAGCCAGCAGTAATTTTGCGAGAGCGATAAAGAAGCTTCACGTGCGAATTACATACAATATTTTTCCTAAAACTGCAGTTCTGGATTCCAACACAATAAAAGCTTGTAGTTTGTGACATCACAGACCATGCGCGGATTTGGTTAGCGTTCGCCATTGTTGAGGTTATGTGAATTTCACGGATTCCGTGATCCACCAATGAGAAGGCATCAAAATCAAAACAGAAGCGTAAAGAAAACAGCTGGCGAGCGTAAAGTACTTTACCGCTTGCTGAGCAGTAAAGAGGTATTTTACAATTAGTTTTCAGTACATAAAGAACTACTTTACGAGCAGTTGTAGGAAAAAACTTTTAGTTTGTAACATCAAAGACCGTGCGCAGATTTGGTTACGTGCGCCATTGTTGAGGTTATGAGAATTTGACGGATTTCGTGATCCACCAATGAGAAGCCATCAAACACTGCTGGCGAGCGGTAAAGTACTTTTTTCGTTCGTCAGCTGACTTTACCGCTCGCTGAGCAGTAAAGAGGTATTTTACAATCAGTTTTCAGTATGTAATGAAATACTTTACAAGCAGTTGTAGGAAAAAAAAATTTTTCATCAATTATTTTGTGAAATATGGGGGTTCAAAGTTAATTTTTTTCGGTAATCTCACCTACGAGCGATTTTAAACTTTTGATAAAAGTTCTCTAAGACAGCTTGAGGAAAAAAATGACATATATTTTGCTCCAAAGGAACACTTAAGTTAGTTTTTTAAATCTGAAAAATTCAGTTTTTCAAACATTTATTTTGAAAAAAATATTTATCTACGACCATGTCATAATGTATACATTACAGTTTAACAATTGATGCCAAAACAGCTGTCTTTTCGAAATGCTTTTTGAAACCCGTTGTATAAAGAGCTCATTATAGTACAGGTTTTACATTAAAAAGATCAATTGTCCCCCAAAACCGAAAAATTTCAATTTTGAACCCCCATATTTCACAAAATAATTGAAGAAAAAAATATTTCCTCACAGCAATAGATAACATTTCAAAGTCCTGATAAAATTCAAAACAAGAAACTCAAAAAAAATTATAACCAAAACCCTGCGCACAGCCGTAAAAACATTATTCAACTAGTTCACCTTCACAATAATTAACATACTTTGATTAGCAGTGGTATGCAACTACACAACTGTTCATTTAGAGCTACTACAAATGCAAACGCAATCAATGATCTAAAATACAAAAAAACTATTCACAATATTATAAACTAATGGCCAATGATTATGTAGTTTGAAAATGATAACAATAAAAACTTATAAATACAAACAATGGTATAAACAAAATAAAAATACTAAGTGCCTTCAGAAAAATACTACAACTTGATACAAATGTAAATGATTTATTGACTAGAACAACTAGAAGACTTGCGATCTAGTACAATACTTGAAAATTTTCAAAATGATGAGGAGGAACATTGTTCTTACTATCTTTAACGTACCGGTAATTATGAAAAGATCATGATAATTTATAGTAAAACAGTACAATAATAAAATACACAAAGCTATTCACAATATTTTAAAATATGGTCAATGATAACTACTGTCTGAAAAAAATGACTAGAGCAATAAATACTCATAAAAAGTCAGTGCTTTACATAAAAAAGTAAGAATAAATACATAATGACTTGAGAAAAATATAAATACCTTATTTTCACAATAACTTATTCAAAATTATTATAAATGAATTATTTACTCGAACTTGACATTATTTGACTTGGAACTATTTTCTTAATGTATTTTCAAAGATAGCAGGTTAGAACGACGGTGATGGAGAATTTAATTGTTGTACATATAAAATCTACATCGAATGAACAAGATCTTGCATGCAGTGCTGATGTGCGCTAATTCATTTATACTCTAAATGTTTGCTGACATACTTTAAACTAGTATTTAGAGATATTATGATAAACAGTAGATGAATAATTTCCTATTTATGAAAATTATTGACTAATCTTGTTATTGATGGTTGGAGAATACGAAGTGAATATATGAGTTTGGCACAAACTGGGTTAAAATTTTTTATAATAGTTGTACTTCATTAAAATAGATTCAGAGATCGGAAAAGTTGATCATGAGGTAACATATAAATAAGTCAGCGATGAAAAGTTTTTTATCAACAATAAAATTGTGTGCAACACTTTTTTGGAGTTGGGACAATGCGTCGCATTGCTATCCATCAATTCAAAATGTAGGGAATTGATAGCCATGAGCCATAGCAGGCATCTAATCAGATTAGATAAGAAACGTTCTCCTAGGCCCTCTCTGTAAGGGTGACCGATTGGAGACTCTGTTCTCTGCTGTAAAATCACTTCCCGGTGGTTAAGAACCCAACTAAAATTGTAGGTCCACCATGTTTCCCATAACATGGCTCAAGCGGCGAGGTGGAACTACCCGTAAGGGTGTCCCCACCAATAAAAGCCAAAATCTATGTCTATCATTTACAAAAACCTAAATAGACCCCTAAAAATTGAGTGACTACGAAATTTTCTATCGATGTTCTAACAAAAAAATATATCATTATAAGTGTGGAAATAATAAAATAATCTTGAAGAAATATTGAAAATTACACCACAACAAAATACAATTGCTATAATAAAGCTCTGGTAGAAAGACCAGGGTTGAGAGATCAAGTTTATTTCATAAGAAAATGCTGCAAACTTCCACACTATTATGCGATAAGTGCGAGTACAAGTACTAATTCCTTTGCGTTGAATTTTGTTAATAAACTGTCCCCTGACATTTAACAAAGCAGAACATAATTAAGTAGATTATAACGAAATCAAGAAAACAGTATTTATAATAAGAATAGCAAAGCTATAATATTAAGTTAGGAATACATTAAATATGAATAATGAGATTCATTGAATGTGCACGACAGTATAAAGTTTAAAATGTTTATTAATTTCTAATTCCCCAAATTGTTATTATTCTATTTCCATCAGCTATTCAATGCTGTTGTTAATATCCGCCATTGCGGCGGATGTCTTCAGTAGCCTCTAATACCAATTTTAGGAATTCGAAACTAATAATTGTTCTATATATATATATTTGTCAGTTCCTTCAAAACCAACTTAAAATCTTTGTGTGATAATGAAAAAAAAATTGTTCTCTTGTAGGGCTGGTACCCTTGTTATAACCTTTTTCAAGTAAAAAGGTCCTTTGCTGTAACATCACTTCTCTGTGGTTCGGACCCCACCAAAAACTGTAGGTCCAACTCATCAATCAACATTATCCAACTCATTACCCACGCACAGGTCTCAGACCTATGTGGGATTCATCCTAAAAAAATTTGCTTGTGCATCATAATAAAGTTATGGCTTGTCATTCCTGTACTTGGAAAAATTAGTGAATTATCATTTTTTATACACTTATATTTTTGTACATGATGCCAAATAAGTATATAATAATTTTTTACCAAAATAACGAGTTATTTCATTACAAATTAATTTTTTGCATGTAAAGATACATTCCATATGTATTAAGATACCATTTCTCATACTAAAACTTATCTAAAATAAATTTGAGATTAATCGAATTTCTCTCTTTTTTACAGTAAAAGATCTGCCTTAAAATACTAGTTTCAGACTAAAAGTGATTTAAATTTAGAGAAAAATGAGATTAAACCAATTTCTCTCCTATGGTTTTATGAAAAAGAATCCATTCAAACGAGAACCTTCCAAGAAGATATTACAAAAATATTAATATTACGGTGGAATTGGTTCCATAAAAAATAGTATATAAAGAATATTAATTGATACTGTTCTATGAGTGATTTGCTTCTTTATCCAATTCCTCAACACTTTTGCGTCGTTTGATTTCTTTCTTCCATAAATTAATTCAAACTCATGCTTTGCATAAGTTGTATTCTAACTAGAATTGGCAGGTACCATAGCTGTAACTAGGTAGTAATCTAAAGACAATTAATTTTGCATATTACTAAAGTATTGTGCACAATCATAAAATATTCTAAGGGTCATAACAATTCATAAAATTAGTCAGAATTCACAACGAATTCTAACTACAAAATTTTATTTAATGAAGAATATTAATTTTAGAAAACAGTTTAATATTACTCTCAAGTAGACTGCTTGACATTGAGGGGCAAAAGCAGTTGTATGACTTCAGTACATATAGAATGAAAAATATCTGCATATTTGATAACGTAAAAATATGCATAATGAACTATATGATGGATCAAATGAAATATTTGATTGATTGCCTTTATTAAGGGTGAAGTTAGGACTTCTGATCCACTCTTACACTCAACCTATTTGAGGTATACAATAAGAACTAAATTAACACGAGTTATGAAAATCAAAATAATTGGAGTGATTTTTTTAATTCTGAATTTATAAACTTGTGCGTTATTTTCACTAGTGAAGAGTTTTCCACAAAGTGGAGTGCACATGAGAAAATCTTGAGTAACAAAACTCAAATAAAATTATGATCCAATTTGACAATGAACTTACAAACAGGAATCGGGCAAAGCTTAATAAAATATAAATATTTATCAATAAAATTGTACATAAGCTCTGTAGAAAAATATAAACTTTAAAAAAACTAAGTTAACTAATGCAAAAAAATACACGTTATAAAAATGTAAATTATAAACTTTGTATAGTTGTATGAGAAATAAAAAAGTTTGTTAATAGAAAAATAAATCGAGAGTTTAAATTACAAGGCAATGCCAAGCAGTCGATATTGAACAATATCTTTATAATTTAATAATCTCCTAACTAGAATCAACACTACTTAAAAGAACTATAATACAATTGGTAATTGTTCTTTCAAGGAATCACAGATAAGAACTACAATGAAACAGTTATAAAAAGAGATCATTGATACAAGGGTTCATTTGACTAGAGATCTTGATATTTTTTTTAAATTTCAAAATGACAATGGCTGAATTAAGTTCATTTCTGATTTTTACATTAGAGTACCAATTATCCGAAACGATTCAAGACTATTAAAAAAATGAAATAGTTGAATAATATTGACATTTTATGGATGAATACATATGTGACCTGGCTGGCTTAGGTCTGGTGTCAGAGTTTTCAGATCACACCTGAATAAGTTCAGAGCCTCTGACGCGACCTAACGACTGTTTTAAGGCAGCCGGGACCGACAGGCATAATGTGTCCTACGAAACTCGGAAGTGGCCCAAAAAAAAATAATATTATTTTGTAGATGAAAATCTACAGATTGTACAGAAAAAGAGTATTACCAATACAACGGATAATTAAACTTGAATGTGCTCAGATTGATGGCTTAGACAATTTTAAATGTCATTTTAAGAAATAAAATAAATAATTTAGAAGTAAATTGACAATTTTTTGAACATTCTAACGACTGAATCTTCAAATAGCACAATGAATAATGTTTTAATGGGTGGATCTTGAAGAGTAAGATTTTAAGATTTTGGTTAGAGATTTTTAATATTATCTATGACTGTCCTTTACACTCTACAACATTATTCACAACAAAATTCACAGTCCCTATTTGTTTTCAGGACTCGGTCCCATTTCCCTTTTGATTAATTTAAAATAATTATTATTACATTTTGATGTAGTTATGATTTGTTTTTTTTATTTTGTTCTTGTAATTTGACCTGCATGTACTGACTCTTTCTCAGTTTGTTGTAACAAATGTTTGGAATGTAAATAAATTCAATTCAATTCCTATTCAATATTATTCACAACAAAATTCACAGATCCTACTTGCTGTCAAGACTGTCCCAATCTTGACGCGTAGATGGCATCCTTTGTTGTTTATTGAGAGGTCCAAATCTGGTGGCAGATATTTTTCACCAGTGAACCGTATACCAAGACTGCAAAATGATACTAGTGGAAATATTGATGTGTTTGCTGATAGTTTGACAGAATTCAGACGGAAAATTAATGTTTTATTAGCGCCCTCTTGATTAGGAACTCTATTATTTTGCTATTTGTATATATTATATTTAAAGTACTCTTTTCTATTTTCTATTTTTAATTTAGTATTTATACTGCAAGATAATTTTATTACAATTATGTCAAGAAAGCAGCTTACGCCTTTTTGCTTCCATATAGATTCTAACAAATAAATATTTTTGTTAACTTTTCATGTGAAATTTAACGACTTGCAGTCAAATACCAAGCAGTTCTTGTCGCATATTAAACGTTTATAGATAATTTCCAGTGATATCGCACATTGTCATGGCTGAAATAATTTAAAACTTGAAATTTATTAGTGTTATAAAACAGAAATATTACACTCGATATCGTAGTTAAACTCTTCAAGATATCTCAATCTAATAGAATCTTGAAGAGTTTAACTACGATATCGAGTGTAATATTTCTGTTTTATAACACTAATAAATTTCAAGTTTTAAATGATTTCAGCCATGGCAATGTGCGATATCACTGGAAATTATCTATAAACGTTTAATATGCGACAAGAACTGCTTGGTATTTGACTGCAAGTCGTTAAATTTCACATGAAAAGTTAATATTAACAACGCAGTTAGTCATGGAACAAGAAATCCAGGAAAGAAATATTTTTGTTAACGAACAGACTTAAATAGGTGAGCAAACACAGCAAACGAAGCTTGAAATTACAATAATTCGTGAAACGAATGAAGTTTAAATCGCTTGTGCAAGGAATAATGCTCAATCCGTGTAGCAAATAACGTTCAATTTGTGTAGCAAATAACGCTCAATTTGTGTAACAAACAACGTTCAATTCGTTTAATGAATAATGTTCAATTTGCGTAACAAATACCGTTTTTTTAAATTGCGGATGATGCCCACATAAGTCTAAAGACTTGTGCGTGGGTAATGAGGTGAATAATGAGAAAATCTATGGCTGAATGAGATTCGAACCCAAGGATGCAGGAAACGAAGCCAATATCTTATCACAGACAAGCGCTCCAATCAACTGCACTACCAGAGCCTTTAATTAATTACACTCATTTCTAAACAGTCCATGAGGTAGAAACATAACAAGCCGAGAAAACAACACTTGGACTGGTGTGAACGGTGGTTCGGAACCCACCTCAAACTGTAGGTCCAACTCATCAATCCCCGTCGTCCAGCTCATTACCCACGCACAGGTATCATACCTATGTGGGCTTCAAAAATCAGTCGAAACAAATACGTTTTTTCAAAAAATAATAGATTTGGAATTGAGAAGGGTACTACATAATAGGTGAGTTATTTTTCAACCAAGTGTTTGGAAGATTCAAGACCATGAAAGAAAAATATGATTTGGACATGTGAAAATTAGGGAACCGAGTATTTTACCCATGAAATATGTTTTGGGTATGTTAACAAATTAGATTCTGATAAAACAACCTTCGGAAATAACTAGCTAAAATGAGGAGTTAGCTTGTGAAATAGAAAATACAGTGCATTAATTAAGTCGTGCATATCCAAATAAACAAGTCTGTAAATAAGAGATTTTTTATATTAGTTCTAGTGGCTACCGCAAGATAGTACCACTATCTAACAGATGTGAAGCTCATTATTGAGTGTACAGGTTACAACAGGTCTGCAGTATTGTTTAGATTACGATAAGGTAAACATGTCGTTTTCCCAAGAGCAACGAGTGTTACTTCTTGAACAGTATTTAATGCCTCCAGATTTTTTCCTTTGGGGTTATCTTAGAGGAAGGGTTTATTAAAATAGGCCTCATACACTGAATGAACAGAAAATGAACATTACAATGGAGATGAACAATATTACTGTAGGCATACTCCAGAAAGTGTTAACAAACGAGCTAAAACAAATTCTTGTGTGTATTAATGAACAAGGCAGCCATTTGAACATATGTCATGAGACAAAAAATGATGGAAATAAGTTTATATGTTATTATGTAAGTATATATGTTCATAAAATTTATAAAAATAATAAATAAAACAAAATAAAATACATTACTTCACAACCTTTTTGATGTGCGCGACTTAATGAACACACTGTATAAGGTGATACTTTTCAAATAGAAAATATGGTGATACTTTTCCAGGGTAGAATATCAAGAAGTATGATGAAAATCCAATGACGTAAGCAAATTAAGGTGTAGCCGATAAGCATAACTTTCAAGGTTATATTGAACACGGATTCAGATAATTGGTACGCAAGAATATCACGAAATCGACAAGTATTCTAATTCATGGAATGGTATTGGTCATAAGGGAAGATGTAATTAATGAATGTTTAGAGGCTAGCGATTGGTTGGACCGTGCCTAGCCTTGGCCAGCCAATCACGGAGGCCTCTTGTTCTATCGGCTATCTCAGCTGTTTGCAGTCGCATATGATATGGGTCGGGATGCTGCAGCTCAGCCCTGTGCTGCTGTAGATCCGTGTATTGCACAAGGGGCGGCGGACCCAGCTCTGTGACAAAGGAAAATGGGGTTGGGAAACTGATCTAACTCACAAGTTATATTTGCAAGTATTTACTTCTATACAACAAGAATATTATCTCATCTGTTATTAAAGTGATTCATAATGAATAATACGACTTAAAGTTGTCACAATCACACATTTACTGAAAACCGTGAGACACTAGTTTCGGTTGTTACACCATTATCAATCTCAAACAAAACTTATTTTAAAATTTTGTTTGAGATTAATAATGGACAATCTAATTATTAAAACTGACACTGTATTTCACTTTTATATATTGTTTTACTCACTTATATTGGAGATGCTAGAGGGATGCTTCTGAAAAGAAGCTTTGTCAGCCTGCCGCCAGGGGTCATGCTTTGTCGAGGTTAGGATGAGCGGCCATTATGTAGTTAAAAATTGCATTTGATTTGAATTGTGTTTGGTCGTTTGATTAACTGACCTAGAAATTCTACACACATTCTAAAAAAGCCACAAAATAAATATACTGGAGCAATATGAAATATTCAAACACCAAAAACAAGATAGAACCAACTTACTCAACGACCAAACACAATTCAAATCCAACGCAATTTCCAACTACATAATGACCGCTCATCCTAAACTCAACAAAGCATGTCCCCTGGCGGCAGGCTGACGAAGCTTCTTTTCAGAAGCATCCCTCTAGCATCTCCAATATAAGTGAGTAAAACAATACATAAAAGTGAAATACAGTGTCAGTTTTAATATTAGATTGTTCATTAAGTATTTCGTCATGGAAAACATCACAGACTAATATTACCTTCAAGTTTTTCTTTTGGAAGACTTGTGAGAGAGAACTCATCAGTGGAAGATATTTCAGTGTCAATGCCTCCTTCCCCTCTAGCCTGCAGGGGGGAAGGATCAGATACGTTTTTTGGATTCGGAAATCCATTTTCTGGTTCGCTTTTGGCGGGAACTGGACTAGTGTCCATAGATCACAGATTAATAATGGCGTAACAACCGAAACTAGTATCTCACAGTTTTCGATAAATGTGGTTGTGACAACTTAAATTCTTATTATTCATTATGGATATCTTCCACAATATCACCTTCGCCACTAAGAAAGTTGGTTAAAGTTGTTCAGACAACATCAGTATTATTCATTATGGATATCAAACATAATATAAGTATCACCAATTCTAGAAAGATAAAATATAATAAAATGGATAGAATTAATTAATTAATTGATAGAGTTAATATAATCGGATTCTTTAATGTCATTAAATAGCAATGTAAAAATTGTCTACAATAATTGATCCATAATAAAAATCAAAGTTCTTGATAGAATGATACAAATTTCATTCTCAGTTGCAGAAGATCACAGTAGCATCGTAGTATAATTGAAAATTTATCAAACTACAATATATCCGGTGTCTAATAATAAATATGTCAAGCCTAAACAAATGAATTATACAAAATTATTAAATTAGAGATACGGTAACACTGACAAAATACAGGGAAAATATTTTCATACTGTTTTGATACAAAACAGACCTCGAACTGCATCAAAACTTTGATACCAAACTCAGATTTGATACAAAACGGCTTGAACTGTATCAATGGTTATAATATTCGTATAAAAATATTATTTTCTTTCTTCTTCCTTGCTTTTTACTCATTATTTGGGATCAGCTCTCCTTGTTCAAATTCGCCAGTAATCTCGGTCCTGGGTCGTCTTGGCAAAAGTTCAGATTTGCTTCAAAACTTCATAAACTAGAGCTATTACTGTCGTCATTGAAAAACATTTCAAGTCAGGAAAAATATTTCTCAAGTAGTTAAAAATCAGAAAGCTGGATTAGAATTGTATTAACTCAAATAGCTCAAGAAAATCGACTATAATTTGAAAAAAGAGAAATCCCTCACATTAGATGTAAAGTTTTGCAGCTCAAGGCTCCTTCAGGCTTCCTTCGTTATAGAAAGTAGCGAGTGGTTAAAAAGGTAAGTTGCAGTTCGATATCCCATCCAGTGAAACAGTCGATGCGAGTTTCGATAACGTATGGAAGTATCGATACTGCCTTGCTTATCAAAACACCTGTTCTGTATCATCCGAATGATACAGAACAGCTGATAACGTGGTATCGATGGTATCTAGTATCGATATTGTCTAGAATCGAAACTCCTTCGACTATTTCACTGGATAGGATATCGAACTGCAGCCCAACCGGTCTATTGAAAGGAAAATTAAATAACGAATCAAAAGAGGAGAGCTCGAGAAAAAATCGCAAGGCACAGACAGCACATGTCGTTTACTCGGAGGTTAACTTTACCTGGAATCTGTTGCTTTCCAAGAATTCCCCAGATCTCTCTAATTTCGCAGTTGATATTCTCCAGACTTTGCAGTACGTTGAATGATGCATCTGTCCAGTACCTATCAGGTCTCAATGAGGTGGCTTTCACTGCAACACAACATTCAAGAAACAATAAGTACCGGTACTAAAGTATTAAAGTTTGGAATGAATTTGAAATTTTGTAATAGAAGCAGTTTGGTTTACCTCCGTTTTATTCAGTTACGATGAATAAATACTTTTATTATTTTGATTCACAACAAGTTCAAAACCGGGACAAATTTAGGCAAGCAATAAATAAATGAAATAAATAGAGATCAAACCGATAAAGGGTCGACCAAAATGGACAGAAGAAAGATAGAAGAACATGAGTGAAAAAATGAAAGCAGCCTGGAAACTCCGCAAGAAGAACCAAAGATCTTAACGTGATCCCAAAGGGTCCTATACGTGGATAATAATTCGTTTTTTCCTTTTAAATATGCTTCTTATGCAAGCAAATTTCGAAAATCCTTACACATACATCGCTGGGCATTCCTTAAAGGAACATCAAAATTAAGCCTCACCTCAACTAATTGAAGTAATTATGGTATCTAGTGTATAATATTGTTGATCTGACTTGTCTTATACTCCTTAACTGGAGTCTCCACAAGACGTAATCTAAAAAAAAAAAAAACATTATAGCATTATAACATTCATAACATTATAGCTTGATAAACGTACCATGATCGTCCATCCTAGTGAAAACCTATTGAGAAACCAACTTATCAATTCAATCCAAATTTAGTAAACTTGACTCGATTGTTGACTCTACAAGGTTTGCTTCGTCTGTCAGTGTTAGGCAATGATGATAAAGCGCTTACCGTAAGGACTGGAGTCCAAATCACTGCCGCTGAATCCAGAGCTGTGCGACACTTCAGACAGAGTGTTGGTGGGCGAAGTTCGTGTCACTGAGGGTGCACACTGTTCCAACGACTGTTCTAAACGCTTCAGGCGAATTATCTTCTCGCCTAGAAGTGCTTTGGTTCTGTGCAGGTGGACCTCCATGTCTGTCAGTTCTACCTCTTCCTGAAAAATATACAGAGACGTTTTTGACAAACTAACTTTTTTTATTGCTGATGATGCCCACATGAGTCAGAGACTTGTTCGTGGGTAATGAGGTGAATGATTACACATAAAAGCCTGACGGTGGAGCGGGATTCGAACCCACGACCGCTTAAACGACAGTAAGCTGAAGTTGTGACACCCCAACCAACTGCGCTAAGCGGCCCGCCAATTACTATATTTACTATATCACTGTAAAAAAACGAATTACTAACTGTCAGTAGGCCGATCAATAATTTAATAAATGATGATGATGATGATTATTGGTTTTCTGCTCGTAAGCAGGTCCTCACATGGCAGCTCTCCACTCTTGACGATTCTCTGCCAGTCACATTATAGTTTCCATCCTCCAGGATGTCGTCAATCATTTGAAACCTTCTCCTTCAATTCAATTCCTTCATTTGCATAATATGCATTTGTACATAAATGATTACATCATAAATGTAACAAATATTACGCATAGTAACTACACTATTCAGGCACTATAAGTTAAGTTTGTTGAAACATATAATTTGTAAAAAAAATTATAATCTATTAAATTTAATAGTAATAGTTTCAACTTCGTCATAAAAATAAAAGTTACATGAAATTTCATTCAAAATAATATCAAAAAGTAAAGATTGGGAGATTAAACCGGCATAAGGGTGTACATTGTCGTTGGATTGGCAATCATAGCATCTCTAAATACTCTCTAACTGAATAAAATGCCCTATCCAGGAGAAATGTTTTCACTTACTTCTTAAATTGGGTTTTAGTTGGGGGCTTTTTAATATGATCTGGTAGCTTATTATAAAACTTAACTGCTCTGTAAAATGCTCCCCTCTCAAACTTGGCGGTTCTGTGGATTGGGTAATATAGTAAGCTGTACTCTTTGCGACTCATTCCCTTTTTTAAGAGACTGAAGGTTTTTGTATCCTGTTATTAGAATACAATATATGTAAATTGATGGTGACAGTTAAAATTTTATATTTTTTAAATGTATCTCTCTTCCCCTCCATAGCTCCCTCTAGCGCATCCACGAGCAAGCATCTCTGTTTCATACAATGTCCAAGACATCTTCTTTTCTGCTTCTTATCACCTCCAATAGATTCCTTCTTTACCCAACTCTTTCCAAAACCTCTTCATTTGTTATCCTATCCCTCCAACTGATCCCTACCATCTTCCTCCCTATCCACATCTCCAGTGCTTCGAGTTATATTTAATACATAACTATTCAATAAACTTTTCAATGATGTAAGAATAAATGTCTAAAAAACAGTTGAACACTCAATAAATAAACTGAACACTTACGAAGCAGCACAGTGTCTGTCACGGTTATCACAATAATAGCACTGAGTATTGTTATGAGAGCAAACAAGCAGTTAATCACGCACTTGTTCTATTTATGTCATTCTATTGTTTTCATGGTTGGACGTGACTGACATCCAATCTGCGTTCTCTTGCTCTTCACATGTCTTTGTCACTCCTATTCTTCAAGTCTGCAACTCTCTCACTCAATTGATCTTCTCGTCAATTCTACATTCGTCTAGAACAATCGAGGTCTAGTCCAAGCTTTCTTGAAAATTCTCGAAGCGTCTGGTGAGCTCCAATTCTTGGAATTATACAACTAAATCAGCTATATAAACGAGTCCACGTGAATCAGTGAGTCAGTTTTTAAACCTGCGTGACAGATTGTATTACAGATCTCGTGCCAGTGGAGTAAACAGTGCTTTATTCAGTCTTTAGACAGTGTCAAGTGCAGAGACAAGTGTTTACTGTTTAAGCAGCTTACTAATAGTTTAAAGACGTTGTGTTAAGTGATATTATTTGGGACTGTCAAATAACGAATGGGACTGTGTTTTTGTAAGTGATAGTTGCTCTTTTTATCATTTCTTTCTGCATTATTGTACAGTTTATTTGACTCTTGTTTCTTTTATTATTGATCAGCCTGTAATTACATATTCATTAATTCTTGTAAATAATTACTGAAAATAAGTATTAGCTTGTCATTTGATGATCTGTTTTTATTCAATTAATTGAACTTATAATTGATTTGTGTAAATAGACTAATTTGTGTAAATAAAGAGCAAGTGTGAACTTTAGTGTTGCCAGCTTTATTTTAGCTATTAGAACCCGTAACAGTATGTATAACTAAACTTGTATAAACTTTCACTCAAAACTTTCAAATTTATATTTGAATCAAAATGTAAACATAACCTATGTTTAAAAATATTTGGAAGCTTGTAAAAATTTAGTAACATATACAGTTTTGGGCTAAAAGCCTGTTGTTTCTTTACGATAAGATGTATTTTGACTGTATCAATAAAACGAACATAAAGGAAATCTGAACAAATTTACTGCCACTATGTCACTTTCGTTCAAACCAAAACTGAACTCCTGTTTACAAGGACTGCTCTTATATAATGTTTTTGTTTATACTAGTAATTTCCATGAATTTCTCAATGTCTCTACACACAAAAAAAACATAATCTAGTATGATGTTGAAGACCCATCTTGTTTCCACTAATATGTAATATAAACATAATTACGTTTTTATGCTTAGGGCTAAAACTCGCTTTTTCTTAAATGTATAATTAGGTATAACCCCAACACATTTTTTTCCAGGGGTGCCTTATATTTCTGCAACACAGTACACTAAAATTTTATCCTTATCAAATCTGTTTTTCTCAATTGTATTTGTTTTATCATTTTTTTCACTTGAAATTTATTGAATCAAGTTTATTTTTATCATTTATATGATGTCATAATTAAGGTTACTGTGCGCATTATTTATTGTATGATGTTGTGTTGCAGAAATAAATTATTATTCTATTCTATTCTATTCTAACTTACCTTCTGCATTTGATGAACAGAGGCTGAGCGTTTGAGTTGCGCTTGTCGGCCATCAAGGATGCGCTTCTGATCGATCAGCGCTTGCTTTGCTCGCTTCACCGACTCGCGTTCCAAGTGCAGTCGATGCCTGTAGAACTCCAACTCACAGCTGGTTCCAGCTACCATAAAAAACACAAGCACACTCGTAATTGAATATTAACGTTAAAAAACAACAATAATAAATAAAAAAGCAAAGAATTAAATAAATTAAATATCAATTTCAACTGAAAGAGACAGCATTTGAAACTATTGTTACGGATCCTACCTCTAAAATAACGCTGGCAATACTTAAATATAACACTCGCACTTCATCAACACAAATTATCCACAACTTGCACTGTTCAGTTATTCTTACACAAAATAATGTAATCGGAAGCAGATAAATCGATAATGTTCAGCTAATAAAGATTTTGCTATACTACTGTTCAAAAATCAATCACTAAATGTCAAAAGGTCAATCTAATATTAAACAATAAATGTTTCATAAACTGTTAAATAATTCAAGGAGAAGCGTCTAATACAGCTTGAAGTTGGAAGTCTACAAGCACTTACGAGTCACTGTATAAACTGTCAAGTAAGCCTGAATAATAATCACAATATACTGCGATTAACACTTTAAAATCGAACGTTTGTTTAACATGGTCTGTATAAGCACTCACTGGTAAACAGGACTGTCACTTCTGCCACTTATCGCATTAACGATCGAATCGCAACTGACTCACTTTTACGAGAGTTTTTCCTATTAATACATTTTTCAACATTCCAGAGAGGACTAGATGGCACTCCATTTTTCTATTGAATTTTAAAATAAACAGATAAGGATTCTCGCTTTTTCCACAAACTTCTAAATAAACATTCTCCATTCATTGAAACTATTTTAATTGCCAAGATAAGAAGATTCCAATGGTTCAAATAAACCACAAGACGAAGAGAGTACGGGGGAAAAGTAAACAATTAGCTTAGACCAGAAACTTGTTGACACAGGCAGATAACAGAGAATTACTGTCCATTCTTCCATAACACTATGCTTTAATAGCCTCTGGAAACGGAACGAAAACTGGAGAGGAACTTCCTAGTTTCAATTTAATTATCATTAGTTGCAGTTATCATTATTTTTATTTCATGGAAATATCATACTCTAAAAATCAACATCCAATCATTTTCCATGCCTTAAATATTTAATTTGCTCTAAATTATGCATTTTTATTTTTTTTTTCGGAGGATGAAGCCCACATAGGTTTGAGACCTGTGCGTGGGTAACAAATTGGATGATGGTGATTGATGAGTTGGACTTAACAGTTTTAGATGGGTTCCGAACCACCGGGAAGTGATTTTACAGCTGAGAACAGAGTCTTTTTTGCTGGCCAATCCAATCGGTCACTTTTACAGAGAGTGCCTAGGAGTTTCGTAGCTTATCTCTGATTGAACAGATACCTGGCACTCGGCTATCACTTCCCGTTAATATTTAGATGTATTTCCAGACTGTTCTATATGTATCATGTATATATATATGTATCTATATATATCTATCTATATATATCTATCTATATATATCTATCTATATATATCTACCTGTATCATGATCTCGTCCTTGCTCAAAAAACTTCGGTCCATGTGGAGACTAATTTACTTTTCTCAAAAGTCTGTTAATTTATTGTATAGAATAATATGTTCAATCCATTTGTAAAATTGTTTCTTAATTTAAATAATAAAGGAACAGATTGAAATATTTCAATTTTTTATTTATGTAAAGAGGAATGAAGAATATTTGAATTTAAATCAGTTCTTGACTTATGAAATCAACTATTCATAATATTACAATGCATTGTTCAAAATTCAATATCTAAAAGCCTCAATTACAATGATAGTTTACTCGCTACTAGCTGGAGAATTCATTATCTGGTTGTAAATTGACCCAGGGCAATCGTGGGCGAGTTTACTATCCGATTGGAAATTCGCTGGCTAGACTGTTATTGATTATTGGGTGCTCCACTGTGCAAGCATCCCAAGTCTGAAACTTTTGCGTGGGGCTTAATATGAGATGAAGCCATAAGGAATGACAGCCTAGCCGGGAATCAAGCCTGGGACCAACGGGATACATTACCATTACAGCCATATTTCTTTCGGAGGCTGAAGCCCATATAGATATGAGACCTGTTCGGGCGGGATGATGGTAATAATTGATGAGTTGAACTGTTTTAGGTGGGTTTCAAACCACCGAAAAGTGACTATACATAGAGAATAGAGTAATTTTTTTCTGGCCCAACCAAAGCGGTTACCCTTCCAAGAGTAGCCCAAGCGCTCATGTCTTATCTTATATTTCTGATAATGATTACACTAAAACATTGGATTTTTTTGAGATTTTCAAGCAAACAATCAATTTATTATTAAGATGAAAATTAGAAAAGGAAAATTTTAGATTAAAATAATGAAAATCAAGAAGAAAATATAGAAGTAACACAGAAGTTTGTTTTGTTTTTGGAGGATGAAGCCCACATAGGTCTGTGCGTGGTTAATGAGTCGGATGATGGTGATTGATGAGTTGGACCTACAGTTTTAGGTGGGTTACGAACCACCGAGAAGTGATTTTACAGCAGAGAACAGTATCTTTTTGCTGGCCAATCTAATCGGTCACTCTTACAAAGAGTGCCCAGGAGAACGCAGCTTATCTCTATCTGATATCAGAATTGATAAAACACAATTTAATTTCATGTTTATAATTCCCCTCACATTTTTCAGTCATTTTTCGTTGTCGAGTAAAACTAACCTTCAAATTACAACTAAACTTGTGTCTTCCAGTTCTGTTTTTAAATTAAACTTTGCAAAATTGAATATAAAAAAGTAAAATTCTGACCAGGCCCACTGAATGGATAGCGTAGGTAGGTGTCGGTATGTGCGGATGGAGGAAATTGCTCTTCTAGCTCATCCAACTTTTCCAACTGCTGTTTTAGATTTTCCAATGGATTGCTTTTGTTTTCATCAGTCTTTTTTTCCTTTGTCCAGTTGTGTTTCAAAGAGCGTCTGTTGGATGCTGGAAATTTAAAAAAAGACGGAAATGGATGACTTTTTTATTTATTATAAATATTCAATTGAATGTAAAAGAAACAACAACAATGCTTCTTCTTATATAAAATTTCAAATAGAGTTTCAATATTTTTCACTTAAAAAAACATAGCTCAATGCAAGACTGTTATTAAAATTATCATTGGTTAAAAACTTGAAAAATTATCTATAATTTGATAGTGTAATACTTTCTTGATGAATATCAACACTAACTTAATGCGTGGGGTGGCCATTTCGCACTCTTGTGCTTTCTTAGACAGTGCTGGAAGCCTACTTACTTTTGGAGTGAAGGGATCAAGTCATGTCTGAGGAAGCACTGAAACAGTGCGAGTGCGAAATGATTATCACACACATTAAGTGTTGATATTCACTAAGAAAGTATTAAATTATAGAATAAATTTCACCAGTGAAAAAGTAATGGGATCACAACAAAATAACTTGGAAAATCATTATTATTGAATTTGAATAAGTTCAACTTTTTTCTACACATGCTAACTTCACTCAAACTACTCGTTTTCGATCTTATGCAACAGGAATAAAGCTTTATTTTGGGGAGGATGAAGCCCACATAGGTCTGAAACCTGTGCGTAGGTAATGAATTTGATGATGGTCATTGATTAGTTGGACCTACAGTTTTAGGTGGGTTCCGAACCACCGGGAAGTGATTTTATAGCAGATAACAGTCTTTTTTTCTGGCCAATCCAATCGGTCACCGTTACAAAGAGCGCCCAGGAGTTTCGTAGCTTATCTCTGATTGAACAGATACCTGCTATGGCACTCGGCTATCACTTGCTTATATTGCAGAGTAGGATTTTATCGCTAAGGCATTTCTCCTTTACTTTTTTAATGCAATTATTTTTTGAAGTATGTAGCTTCTATTTATCAAGACCATTACACAATGAATCTTCGTTGCGATCAAAACAGATTAATTTCGGAAAATAATTCACATTTCCGAATATATTTTTATTTTCTCCATGTGTAGATTAGATTATCTTTCTTTATTTATGCAAATTTACAAATTTTACATATGAGTAGTTGAAAACAAAATTGTCAACATCACATAGATACTCTAGTTTTTTCATAGTGCTAGAAATTATGTACAATTATATTTGTATGATCTTAACGATTCAATGATATAAACTTCGGTTATGACAATCTAAGTGATGTAATTACATGAAATGGCGAAGTTTGGACAAAGATTCGATCATTCTTGACACTTAACCGGTATAAATTAAGTTATTCCATCTGCATTTAGTTGTAGCTATTTTTGTTTTAGTATGAAAGGAGTTTATTATGAAAGTAGCAGGTGTGTAATTAAAATAGAAGCGAGAGGAAATTCATTCCTGATATAATTTAGTAAAATCAAAACCTTTCATGGAATACATTGTCAGTTTTTCTATACGTTTGTTAAGAATAACTACAGTTTCAGTCTTTGACTTAAACAAACAAATGTTAATTACATGTTCGAAAAAAAATGAAGCAGCGAACAACTTTTAACATTAAATTTTAAGCCTTTAATTGGTTATTCTTGTTTTCATTAACCTTGTGAACTTTATTTAATTTTTAACCTAGAAGAAAATCCAGAATTATCTTAAAAAAACTAGAATTACTAGTAGTGGATAAAATACATTATCTTCAAGTTTTTCTCTCCGGAGACTTACGAGAGAGCAGCTAAAAACTTATAACAATATAATCGCTTCTATTACTGCAAAAAAAAAAAAAAAAACAATCAGAATCTTTTGTGGCTCAGACTATCTGGAGCCTTGCTGACCTCTCTTTATAAAAGCGAAAATATTGACTGCAATTAATTTATATATATTCAATGGGTTTCTTCACGTTAGAAAGAATATTCATAATTATAAGAAGAGAAGTGATGTACATCCATATGACACTAGGAAGAAAGGTCATATTCATATTCCCTATCACCGTCTTTCAAAAACCATTAATCTCTATGACAGTATAGGGTTAAGACTGTATAATAGGCTGCATGAAACAGTTAAATGTTGTGTTAATGTAGTTCAATTAAAAAAAAAACACTGTATGAGTGGCTTGTTGTAAGGCCGTTTTATTGTATCAATGAATTTTTTGACATTATTTGATTTAGATGTAACTGATCTCTGTGACTTTGTCAATTGCCTATGTTGGTGTACGACAGTAAAATTTTATTTATTTATTTATCATTAAATTTCAAACCTTCAATTGATTATTCTTGTTTTCTTGGACCTCGTATACTTTATTTAATTTTTAACCTAGAGAAAAATCAAGAATTATCTTAAAAAACTAGAATCACTAATATTACCTTCAAGCTTTTCTTTTGGAAGACTTGCGAGAGAAAACTCATCAGTGGAAGATATTTCAGTGTCAATGCCTCCTTCCCCTCTAGCCTGCAGTGGGGAAGGATCAGATACGTTTTTTGGATTCGGAAATCCATTTTCTGGTTCACTTTTGGCGGGAACCGGACTAGTTTCCATCGCTCCCGGACTGGGTGACTCACGACGGTCTTCGCCGGTTGACACAGTCAGACAATTTCCAGATGCTGGTGGCACACAACGTCCCATCGAAGTTGGTCGACGTCTAATTGTCTTAGGGGTGAGATTTTCTCCACCCTCATCATCTGTACTCATATATTTCTTTTTTGGAGAGATGCTCCTGAACAAACAAACATTTTCAATTACTGAGTTTTCATATAATGATGATACTGTACAAAGATTGTTTCAACTTACATAGAATCCTACTGGTAGATTACCATGAATATATCAATATATCAATATATCAATTTAATTTCACTCTATGTTTCATTAATTTTTCAGGCTATGTAGCCTCTGCATGCACTATTTGGTTTTAATTTTATTTCTCTGGATGCATTTTATTTACTCTTGTGATTATTGTTTATTTCTTTATACTTAGTGATTACGTTTTTAATTTTTTTTTTTCAAATGTTGTATTATTATATGCGTTATGGAAGCAAATAGTGGGATTATCCTGTATGCTTCCGTATTTGTATTTTCAAATAAATATATTCAGTCTGGCATCTGCCTGGGTTACCTTATGAAAATATATCAAGTACATTCCTTTCGCAGGCCACGTTATAAAGCACACCTAGCATATTTCTTGTTTGTAATATGAAATTTCAATAATTATGTAACTGAACTCATGTTTTCCTCCACTACAAAATAAAATACATTAGATTTAAGATACTGTATTTGTTTTTTATGCTATTGTATTTAACTTCTACTTGAATTTTTTTCAAGTTTTGTTTCAACAGTAGACCACATGCCCAAGAATAAAGGTGCTTGCATACTCGACGTACTCAGATAATCACAAACGCAAAATTATACACAATCATCAGACCTAACCATTGATTCAATTCGCGTAGTCTATTAATTTATGTCTGGTATTAACAAAAGGTACCACATCAACAAGGCTGTGTTTTCAATTTGTGAGACAGCTGATTGCACAAAACATTAGATTTCAGATGTGTGATGAATGAGTTTTTAAAACAATTTAATCCTGAAGGACAAACAGACCAGACTGCAGATCAAAGTCGGACATAGGATGGGAAGAGTGATTTCGGACGAGGAAAGGAAATTGATTTCTGAGCGGATGAAGAGATATTGGGCTGAGAGAAGACAGAGGAAAGCCGGAAGATACTGACTACAGTGGTCCAATGAAGGCCATAAAACTATAATAATAATAATATTAATTAAATTTGCATATAATTTACTTACTAATCACTTGTTATTATACTTAACTAAACTATTAGAAACAAAACAAAAGAATATGAATGATAAATTTCTTTATTTGAATAAGGCTCAACCAGGTTAATAACCAGATGTTACGGCCCAAGGGCTATCCATGAATCACATTCCAGTTATATTGCATATGATGGAGAAGCTCATTTTAAAAATCATATGTTCTTATAGGAGAAGGCTTGGTCGCCTTTCCTATTTTTCTCCTTTAAATGCAACAAAATTTAAAAAATCCTTACACATACATCACTGCATATTACTAAAAGGAATATTAATGCCAAATTTCAAAGAAATCGGTTCACGCGTTCAGCCGTAAATGTCTATAGCAAACAGACAAAATGTAAATGTAAATGTCACAGACAAATGCAAAACGGTCGACTCGATACAGAGACCTCTCTTCGTTCGGTTAACTATACTTCATGCCATCAAGTTGCTGTAAGAAATTGCGGTGTTGCCATATTTATGGAACTATCCAGCAGCTAATAGTAGAAAATCAACAATATCAACCAAGGTAATTATTATAAGACAAGACAGTGTTCAGTGTATCAGTCAGAAACCTGTCATCTGATGCAGTGACGTCATCCGGGTCTCTTTTCACGATTTCGCCAATCTCTTACATGTTAAATTGCATAACTTTATAAGTCTTTTTCTCAAAATATATGTGATTTTCAATTCATGAAACTTGGACGTCTTCTGTAATTTATGGTGTATCCAACTGTTAATCTATGGCATTTTTTATACGATCAGACAATTATTATATTCAGAGCACTGATGCTATAATATAGCATGTACATCACATCAAGGACAGTACTCATTGGGTATAAGAGTAATTTAATTCATCTATAAATTCACTTCAACTAATTTCTAAGTACTGTGAACGATTAACTATTCATTTTTTGTGGAAATTGGAGAAAAAGATATTCAATTGACCTTCATCAAATAATTATTGACATTCAACTAATTATTATGTGCTTACTGGAGTTGCATATCTATTTCTCCAATAAATTTTCTTTAAAAATTGAATATTTAATTTTCCACAGTAGGTACTTGAAAATTAATAAAAGTGAGTTTGAAGACAAATAAAATAGCTTAAATACCTGAAAAGTACTATCCTTGATGCGATTTATATGCTATAACATTATCGAGGGCTCTGAAATAAATAATTTTATGATCGTATCCAAATGCCGTAGATTAACACTTGAATAGGCTATGAACTATAGAAGACGTACAAGTTTCTTGAAAAGCATATATATATATATATATATATATATTGAGAAAAATACTTATAAAGTTATGCAATTTAACATGTAAAAGATATGCGAAACATGAAAAGAGACCCGGATGAAGTCACTGCATCATCTCACTGTAGCTAGCTACTGCGCATCATGCTATTGAACATTTACTTTTCTTCTAATTACCTTTGTATAAACGTACGAATGCCGTGCCGTGTTGCCTAGTCTACAAGTCTGACGCTAGCTGTCAGTTGGTTTTTCACAACAGAAGTTGTCTATTGCAACACCGCAATTTATTCTAACCACCTAATTTCATGGTGGCGTGGAATCAAGGTTAATAAAAGGTCAATAATCTTGGCGTGGAATAGAAAGTAGCTTTGACGGCTGGTTAAAATGCAGTGTTGCCAATAAGACAGCTGATACGCAAAGAAAAAATTAGTGCACAAATCAACAAAATTATGTCAATGTTGCACTTATCTTTACAAAGCAAATTAGACATTGAGTCTGAATCTGAACTTTGGAACTCCAAAACTTGATCAGGAGGTAAAGGGGGCCGCCCCCTTCGTCGCCAATAGTGGACCCCCCTCACCACTTTGAACGGCCAATCGCACCCCATTGAGCGAGCTCATTCTTTTCAGCTCATTGAGGCGGTGCAACTGCATACGTAACATGTCAATTTCTGACCGTAATTAGCCATTTCACTTCAATTAAATTTATTTAACACACTAAAAACATACACAAAAAATAAAAAACAAAGCAAAAATAAAAATAACAAACAATTACAAATAGGTGGCTACATTGTGGGGTGTGCAGGGAAACGAAACTTATCCAACTATGGCAAAGCCATGTATTAGGACTTGAAAGGGCAGTCAGTATACATAAGTAGGGCCTATACTTGGATAACGACGATTTTTAATATTGAAATAGCTCTGACACAGGAACTATTGGGAATAAAATTGCGAGGTTGTTCTTAAATTTTAGGTAATAGTTTCTTCTTTAAATCAAATATCTTCTGAGAGTAAAAAACTTTGTTTTTTCAATATTTCTATAAATATACTAGAGCTTTATAACCTAAACATTGGCCTATACTATATTTGACAAGAATAAAAGCCTTACCTGAGCTGAGGCTCGGTTCTACTGTGCGACGTAGAGCGATCCGTGTCTTCAGTGGTGGACTGTTCTCGATTTTTACGGTTCAATTTCGCTTGCCGTTTACGTTCGAGAGAGAGCCGAATATCGTTCTTCAACTTTATGTATTTCTCTTTCAGCGTACGATATTTGTCTTCAAGGAGACGTTTTTCACAACGCACCTTCTCAAAGTCACTGATCAGAAAAATAAAGTATAAGTTGAAAAGTGAAAACGCTAAAATACCAATGACAACAAAAAGTACATCATTTTTCCCTGTCAATTTTATTACAGCAATCTGGACATATTGAGAGCTAAGCTGGCATTTAAATTCAGAATGAACCTATCAATCTACCTGTAAATTTAAGAAATTATTATAAAAAAGCACAGGCCTGGTACATATTCATGGAATATGGTACCAGCAAAGCACGATAATCTTATAGATGTCGGCTAGACCTAGAAAAAATATTTGAAGATACTGAACCTTCTAATGAGATATGACAATCAACTTATTCTAAAACCAAATATACTTTTCATTATTATTATTATTGTCGATAGAACTCCCAAGAGGAAGACGATAAGTATTCAATGACTCGTGGTGTATGGTATTTATTTTTTCTTCTTCTATTATTATTATTATTATTATTATTATTATTATTAGCGTATGGCTTTTTATGGAGGGGAGACCCTTTAAGGGTTGTTCCACGTCTCCATTTAGCTATGTTCTAGGTAAATGGTGATCAATTTTAACAGATCATGTTTTTCAAACAAAATTGTCCAAATTTAGGTTATGTTATCGTCCAAAACTTTAAAAACAATAAATCTTAAAACTAATAATATTTAAATGAAACACCTTTTCACATTTTTTGCACAATTTAGTAGCCAAACACAAAACCATAAAATAATATACTACACATTTAAATTTCCACACTTTTCATTTAATCAAACATTCACATATGTATTAATTATAAGAAAAAAAACAACTGACTTATAAGCCAAAAACCTGAAAGTTCTTTTCATGAAATTCAAGGGGTTCTTTTAAAATGAAAATTATGTTTTTTTTTTTTAATTTTGTAATATTGAGTTGAGAAATGACACATAAATTATAATAAAATTCTGATATCAGATAATATGTGGAGCAGAATCGTCTCGTCTAAGGGCCCGTTCACACAATACAGTTTTTTTGCGGTACAGTAAATTTGCTGTATCAGTTACTTTGCAGTGCTTTCGTTTGCATCACACAATACTGTTTGACTGGATCCAGTAAAAAAGCTTTTCCGGCCAATTTCTACATTCGGTTTTTTTTCTTCGAAAACTGTATCGCTAAAATCAGCTGTACCGTAAAATAACTGTATCTGTATCCGGTGGCACATGTATTGTAATGGGTATGTTCAAACGACACGCTTATTAAGCTGGAAGCAGTCTTCAGATCGTCAGCATTGATCTTCTTATTAGTGAATTCCAGTGTCCAGAAATGGAAGATATTAATTGTGAAAATTAAATTTCTCCAATATATGAAAGACCCGCCTTGTGGAACAAGACATTAGATTTATATAAAAATAAAGAGAGAAAATTATCAGCGAGGTGAGAAATTTGTAGAATATTGAATCCAGAATTTGCGGACTTTGGTCAAAATCAAAGACAAAACTTCTGTAAGTAACTTATTTAAAAAAATCGTACACAAATAAAAAAATCCTTTATTTAGCTGGATAAATAAAATCACAAAAGCAATAAGCAGCAAAGCCGGACCTTCACAGTACAGTTGATACCGTACAGTAAAAAAAACTGTATTGTCTGAATGGGGCCTTAGAGTACATTTCTTATTCAGCTGATTATTTTCTGACAAACTTTTTTTATCAATGACTTCCCTGAAAATCAAATGGGAGTGTTTCCCTGCTAGCAAAACACCGCATAAAACACGCATTTTTGTCATGTTTACTCTGCTGGAGGTACCATATTAAACAACTTACTCCATGGCTTCTCTGTCAGCTGCCTTGCGTCTCCAGCCTCTTACTCGCAGTCTTCTGAGGTCGTCCTCAACATCCTCCAATCAACGTTGACGCCCTCTCAACCTCCTTCCTCCTGGATTCTTCCTGAATACTTTTTTTACAGCCCTTAAGTCATCCATTCTCTCTACGTAACCTAGCCAGCTCAAACGCCTAATTTTTAATGCATCCACAATTTGAGTTTTTCTATAAAGGTCACGCAGCTCTTGATTTGTCCGGATTCTCCAGTCTCCATCAATACTTACATGCTCAAATATCCTTCTCAAGATTTTCCGTTCCAGATATCTTCATATTTCTTTGTAAGAACCCATGATTCTGCTCCACACACCACGGCCGGCTTGATAATTGTTTCGTAGATATAAAGTTTCATCTTTCTTGAAAACGTTTCGACCTCACATATTTACTTGAGGAAAATGATTCTGCTACACACAACACGACCGGCTTGATAATTGTTTCATAAATACCTAGTTTTATCTTCCTTGAGAGCGTTTTTGATCTCAGGTATATACTTGAAGAAAAATAACATCTATTCCCTGCGGCTATATCTTTGCTTTCTTTACCACATCGAATCTGGTATCATTACCAGCAGGTATCTGTTCAATCAAAGATAAGCTACGAAACTTCTGGGCCATCTTTGTAACGGTGACCGATTGGATTGGCCAGCAAAAAAGACTCTGTTCTCTGCTCGCTCGGAACGGAACCCACCTAAAACTGTAGGTCCAACTCATCAATCACAATTATCCAATTCATTACACACGCACAGGTCTCAGACTTGTGGGCTTCATCCTCAAAAAAAAAAAAAAAATTGAATCAAGTTGATCAAGCCATTGTAAAAATGTAACTTACCGAGTCAGTTGAGTAATGTCCACAGAATCCTTCTCCAATGCTCTATTCAGTACTTCCACTTTATCAGCGTGCTTCTTTCTCAGAGATTCCTCCTGAACACAAAAAATAGGGAGTTGAGTCAGTGAGTTCCATTTCATTGTACAATATACTTGAGGCCTGTTGCATGAAAATGTACAAAACGCAATTTCAACCCACATAATAGAAGCCTGCTCAAAAGTCACCTGAGAAACTGGCTTGTGAATGAAGGCTTCTATAGTTTAACGGTATTCTTTAGCAGAGCCTCTGGAGAAGAAAACCATCTATAGAAATTAGGGATTGGGCGATAATGATAAGACATAATAAACAATTGAGATATGTAGTTATATGTAATGTTATATCTTATGGATTGACTGTACATAATAATGATATATAGGGAAGTGATAGCAAGGAAGTGATGAGTGGAAGGCAAGCGGAGCCGCTCTGCTATTCGTATCGTGGCCTAAAATGTATAAAAATAGTCATTCTTTTTTCACATTCACTATGTGTTCATCGGACGAAATTCAAATGAAGACATCGATGAATGCTCCTTCTTGCTTGATATTGGGCCAATCCTTGCGAAATTTGGATGGGCCACTGCTAAATAATGCTCTTTTATTTTAAAAAATGATCGAAATTGGTGCAATAGTGCTCGAGTAATCAATGGACAAACCTCAGAATAGCAGGTCGAATTGAGGTCTCCTCCTTCTAACCTCCTCCTTGTTGAAAGGCGGTTAAACCAACTGACTGCGGTAACAAACCAACTGAATAAAATAAACTAGTCGTTCTGTTTTAATAGGTCTATATGTGGTCTCATATTATTTCAGTAATGGATAGTTAAAATTTATTAATAAAATGATTGATATATTTTGTAATAGGTATCTGTTTTATTATAGCATATATTTTCATTATGTATTTTGTAATTCACTGTCTATCCTGGAAAAGTGTTATGTATTTTGTAGATTTTAATAGTCGATGAAATAAATTAAATAAAAAAAAAGATTCATAGTCAAATTGTGAACAGTAGACATCACGCCCAAGAATAAGCGTGCTTGCACAAAGAAACATACTCTATGTACTAAATGACAACCATCATCGCAAAATTAAATAGTCATCAGACCTACCCCTTGATTCAATTCGCGTAGTCTATTTCATGTCTGTTTTTCAGACAAGGTCACTCTGTATCACATCAGCAAGGCTGTGTTTTCTATTTGCAAGAGAGCTGATTGCTCAAATTAGATTTAAGATGTCTGATGAATGATTTTACAGATCAATATTAATTAAATTTGTATATTATTTACTTAATAATCACTTGTTATTATACTTGATTGAAATATTAGAAAAGATTAGTTTCTCTCAAACAAACATGTTATTCTTATGAATGATAACTTTATTCATATGAATAAGGGGGCCCAAGGGCTATCTATGAATTTGATTCCAATAGCATATGATGTAGAAGCTTATTTTAAAAATCATATGTTCCAAAAGAAGAAGGCCTAATAGCTTTACTTTTTCCTTTTCAATGTCATTTAAGTGCAAGCAAATTTCGAAAATCCCTACACATAAATCGCTGGGCATTCCTTGAAGGAAGATCTATGCAATATTTCAATGAATTTGGTCCACGCGTTTGGCCGTAAATGTTTTACAAACAGATAGGCAAATGCAAAGCGGTCGACTTGAAACAGAGACCTCTCTTCGTTCGGTCAAATATAGTCTTGAGAGTTGCATAGAAATTACACTTTGAGACCCATCCCCTTCAGTAATAATTTTATTGATGTTTCTTTTTCGTGTCCACTATTTTATTTTTTCTTGTTTCAGCGAAATTTGCGAGATAACAAACATAAAGAAAGACGATGTTATATCGAAGCTGCAAAACCTGAATCTGATCAACTACTATTGCAAATAAAGGAAGTAGCTTACTTCTTGTTTGCACTGCTCCCTAAGCACTTGCATGCGGGCGCGGTGCTCGTCGGCCGTGTTGACCAGCTCCTCCTGCTGCCGGCGCCATTCGGCGTCCTTGTGCTCCTTGCGGGCCATTTCAGCCAATCGCTCCTCCTCTTCGAATTTCTGCTGACACCGCACTCTCGCCTGCGTCAGACGTTCTTCCAATTCCAACTCAACAACTTCCGTCTCCTGCAGAATTGAGAATCTTGAAACGCCAAGTTTTATCATGTAACATAAATATACGACAAATACATATACTCCTTTCATAGGAGATCAGAGCAATTCTATTGAGACATTTCAAGAATGAACTGAAAAAATACCTGATAGAGATGAACTATTGTTGAATTTTATGCTTGCCACAAAGACGGCATTTAAAAAACTGACTAAAACAAGACTAACTTGTCCATTTCTTTACAACAACTTATTTTTATTGTTAATGATATAATGAACTAACGATAAAAATAAATAAATCATTAGCTCACAACTAAAGATGGTATTTCGTATCGCAATGTTAAATAGACAAATTGACAATATGTAACTGACTAAAATATGTAACCATCTGTGCTATGAATGTAATGGGCTGCGTAGTTCAGGTAGAATGAACATAAGTTATTTGTATCCTTGATGACCAAAACACTAGTGGACATATGTCCTTATACTGTACAAGAATGTTGTAATGCTTTTATTTCACTCAAATGACATGTTGCATGCCACCTGAGCACTGCTCAAACTTGTGGCTCTATGCAACTAATAAATCTATCTATCTATTGTTTACTCGCTCACAATAGAATCGCATCTATATTAAAACATAATAATTTAGACATCTCTACCTTTAATTGTTCTCTCAACAAAATATAATATTATTTTATTAAATTGACTTTAATACAAGTTATTAATTTAATAGAAATAAGGGGATTGGCAACTCGCTTGGCGTATCTGAATATTTAAAATGTTATAGCAAGATAGATGTTGATTAGTAATGGTGTTTGCCTATTCTTTAGCTCATGAATGTAATTGTAAAATTAACAATTAACAGAGGTCTTACCTTCTTTGTGATGGGACGCCATGCAAGATGGAAGCTCCTGTTCCATCCTGCATCCACCAACACAAGACACCAACTCACTGCTGACTACCCAACTACTGACCCATCCAAGTAACTTGACAATGCATTAATTATATTAGAAACAAAAATGTTATGAGCATCTCAATGTCAAACACAAATGAATTCATATATGGCATTGAAATACTTCTGACCTAATCAGCATCTATTGCTTCCTCAATGTCACAACGTGTTTTAAAACATAACATTCTACTGAAAATAATCCTTGAATCAGATTTGGAAATAAAACTTATACCTTACAAACTCTAACATAAAAACCAATGGTGACAAATATTATAATTTTACTAACTCAATAGATCTAAGGTCAATAGATCTAACAAAACTGTGAACACTTCAAGGCAGGGATTTCCAGGGAAGGTCTGGCTGCCACCAAAATTGTAAAAAAGTCAGTCGGATCCTTTGGAAAATTTTTATAGATCTGTCACTGATGAAAAGCATGTTTGAAAAGATTCTACTTCCTTGATTAAGAGACGGAATTAAGTTGAAATTCTGTAATAAAGGAGATGAAGATGGATAGATAACACATGATAATAATTACCCGTTTCATTTTCGCAGAGAATTCTTCCCGCTTTGTCTGGTACTCCTTTTTGATCATTTCCATTTTCTCATCACTTTCGCTTTTTATCCTCTCTATTTCTTTTTCTTCTCGTTGCTTTACTTCTTCCACAACTTTCGCTAATCTGGAACATAAAAGATGTATTGCACAAAACTGAAAAAGTTTCCTACCAAGTGAAATCAATCCAGTAATTCCAAATCTGTTAACTGCTTTGTTCCGGTATTAAATTTATCCATTCTCATGTCAAATCTTAGAATACGGTAGAATGAAGTTTTTTATTACTAATAATAATAATAATAAAAAATAATGTCTAAATTAATACAGAAACAGAATTTATTAATTTCGAATTTCTCTAAGTGCTATTAATTTATACTGAAGACTTCCGCAATGGCGGATATTGACAACAGCATTGAATGGCTGATGAAAATCGATGATTGCTACTGTACAAAAATATCAGTCACCGCCGGGAATCGAACCGCGGACCTCCCAATTGCCGGTCGGGCGCCTTGACCTCTAGGATGTATTCTAAGGAAAAGGAATGGGTGTCCACGTCTGCCTGTTCCCGCTCTGTAGGCAAAGTAGCGCATGCGCACTACCTTATAAGCTGTTTTATCTCTCGTGCAAACAACTGTACCCAAAAGAGGTTCCTCAGGGATGGGGTTCCAATGGGGCGCTTCTGTTCTTGATTTACATAAATGATATTCCCCAACCAGAAAGTGGTACGGTTATAGGATATGCAGACGATACAACTCTGCTCTCTCCAGGTGACTCCTTAGAACTGGCAGTTAAAAGAATACAATCCCACAGCAATAGGCTAATAGATTATTTTCAGAGAAACAAGGTGAAAGTTAATCCAAATTTTTTTCAAGAATAGGAAAATAAATTATAAGGAAACAATTAGATGTAAAGATTAATCAGTGGAGGAAGTTGAACACACAAAGTTCTTAGGGTTAATCTTAGATAGCGACTTGAAGTGGGATAGGCATATAGACTGTTGTGAACAAAATTAATCGCAATTCCGGTATTTTAAAACGGCTTAGAAATTTCTATTCAGAGGAAAATGTTATAAGAATGGGTTAATTAGTAGTCACATTAATTATGCTATTGAAGTTTGGGGATCCGCTGCAGCAAAGTATATGAATCGGGTTTTGATTGCTCAGAAGCGAGCACTAAGATTTGCTTTTGGGATGGACTTCACTGAATCTTGTGTGCCTTTTTTCAGGAGTAAGCATCTATTAACAGTATATTCGCTGCACGCTTATAAAATAATCTTGTTAGTAAAAATTGTTGATCTGTTTAAAAGCAATAATTTGAATATAAATAGAGTCAGAGTGAACAAAACAGTTAGTGAGAGAGATCCAATGGTGAATGGGGTAATATTTTATAATAAACTCCCTAGAAACATTAAAGCACTCGATGGAAGGGAGTTCCAAGTAAAGCTCAGAAAATTCATGGTTCAGAAATGCCTTTAAAGCTTACGAGATTTCTGAAAATTGTTATGTGAGTGAAGCGTAAATGACCGACTATTTTGACAATAATTTGTTTTGTTATTGTTGTTATAGCTTTTGACAACCAATGAATACTAGTGTTAGTACTGTATTTGTCTGTTTTTATTATTGTTAACTGATTGTTAAAATTTCACTGTTACTTTTGAGATATTGTTGTAATTTTACAGTATTGTATGCATTTTGAAAACAGTTGATACTTTTTGTATTTTCTGACGTTTCTATATTTGTATTGTAACAAAATATGGAAATAAAAACATATTATTAATTAATGGCTAGGCTTTCCCTACAGACAAAAATCACAAATATCTAATGTTACAGGAAAAGGACAGTAGAAGTATTTCACTTACATATGAACACTGGCCTGGACCCGATGATTTGTTTCGTCTTCGACACGCTTCAACTCAGTCTTTGAAATCTCTTCTTGCTTTTCTAAGAAATTCTTCTGCTCTTCCTCAAGCTTCTTCAGCTTTTCCTCTTTCTCTACGTTTAATTGACGTTCGTAATCTTCCAGTGAGGATTCTGTGATTTCCCTGTTCACAGGTGAACAAATAGATCAAGTTCTATTGGTAACATTGAATTACTGAGCATTGATAAGATTAGTTTATTTATTTGTAGGGAATACTGTAGATCAAAATCAGCTGTCTTAGCAATAAAAAATGTCAGTTCGGATTTCAGGTAGTAGTAATTTAGTAATTGAATTTAAGCTATAACAGTAATACTGTTACGGGTTCAACACTAAAAAAATGCTGGCAAGACAAAATAATAAAACTAGAAGTTTATTTATTTATTTTTTAGATTACGTCTTGGAGACTCCAGTTAAAGAGTATAAGACAAGTCAGATCAACAATAATGATATAATCTTATACACTAGTTACCATAATTATTTTATCAATTAGTAGAGGTGAGGCTTAATTTAGATGTGAAAGGAACTCTAGCACACTATAAAAAGCTTTATCAACTAAATATTTTTAAATATTTCTATATTTTCAAGACTATTTAAAACTGCGGTAGCTTGTTGTATCCTACCAATATAACTAGGTTTTTGTTTGAATAAGCTACTATTGTGACTCACAAAGTGATAATCTCCTCGGCTTCTTGTATTATAATAATTTTGTCAAGATTTTGGTTAATATAACTATTTTTTTCATAGAGAGTGGCTTATACACATATAAGCAGGATGCAGTTAGGAGATCAAGTCTCTTAAACAACGGCCTACATGAATTTAATGTATTTACGTTTTCCATACCACATTTATCACAAAAGAAATAACACAAATGTGTACAGATTTATTCAATAAAAACGTCCAATTACTTTAAAGAATGATTAGTAATTCCAAAATAAATGTCCAATGCCAATTACAGGCCGATCTCTAACAATTTATCAATGATGATAATAAATGTCAGATATTCTGATGTATACAACAACTGGAATAATAAAGGTATGAGGTAGGTTGTTATTGCTTTTCTCACTGAACCAATAAATATAATATATCAGTATCTTTCTTTGTAGTGGTGAAGGTATCCATAATGAATAAAAGACGAAATTGTCAAAACCACATTTATTGAAAAAATTAAGAAACTAGTTTCGGTTGTTATACCATTATCAATCTCAAACAAGACTGAAACGGGTTTTGTATGAGATTGATAATGGTATAACAACCGAAACTAGTTTCTCAATTTTTTCAATAAATGTGGTTGTGACAATTTCGTCGTATTATTCAATATATCAGTATGTCAAGTTCACTGAAACAGAACGAAGCTCTACGCTTTACAGTTCACCCTCACCATGGGATTTTGCTGTAGCATCAATGAGTGTGTATTCTATCTTAGACTTCCTGTGTCCAAGGGATTATTCGATTGACACGTTTGGAAAGTAATATATTTATGTGTCTGAAATGAATAAACTAAATGAAAACTACTGAAAGTGAATAAAATGAATAATTTATAATGAGGCAAACGATTTTTATAGATATTACAAAAATAATTACTATAATTGATTGTATTTTGTATGATAAATGAATGAATAAATAGATAATAATGATCAATTTAATGTTAGACTGAAATATTTTTTCAATTATAAATCACCAATTAAATATGGCGTCAATGATATAATTTCGAACAAATGGTTTCAAGTACAGTAGAATCTCGATTATCCGAGTTTCAGTCAACCGAGCCTCCGGGTTATCCGAGCTGGAGATGAGATTAAAAATTAAAATAAAGCTCTTTTTATTTTAACAATAGTACGGTGGGAAGATGCGTTTCATACTTTTTATGATGTAATGTCAAGGTCTCAGTTGAAATAAGGTATTTAAATAGTTTATTTTACGTTTTAACCTTGTTAAACTTGTAACTTTTTTGACTTTTATTTGACTTTTCCTGGTAGTAACACTTAACCTCCATATTATCCGAGTTATTTCATATCCAAGGTGGTCTTGGTCCCAATTACCTCGGATAATCGATATTCTACTGTACAGTAGCAATGAACAACAATGAACTTTGCATTGATATAAATATAAATTTATTTATATTGTAGTTTTAGAATAGCGTACCGCTACTTTTCACGATCGTTATTCGTGCTAAATTTTGACCACTCCATACTTACTTCAAGGATGTGCAAAGAATTGTTCTGATCAAGAAAATAACGAAATACCTAACCTAACCTGATCAAGGAAATAACGAAATACCAACCTAACCTCATCAAGGAAATAACAAAAGTGAAAAATAGTGTAAGTTTTGCTAAAGCTCTACTAATCTTCATTAAGTGAAAATAAAAAAATTGGAATACTAGCAAATTTTGTTACCTCATTGCTGTTCTCCTTTTTTCCTCTTGCTCTTTCAACTCGTGTCTCAGAAAGTCTAGTTTTTCATTCATTGCCTTTTCGAGTCTTTCAAATTCCGCCTTTTCTCTCTCTTCAAACTCCTTTCTAGCTGCATCCAACTTAACATCCTAGACGAACAAAAACAAAACCAAATTTTATAGAACTGTAATTAGCATTTAATATTTTCAACATAATATACAGAGTCTTTTATGCTGGCCAATCTAATCGGTCACCTTTGCAAAGAGTGCCCAGGAGAACGCAGCTTATCTCTATCTGAGATGAAGTGATATTTTGTGCATATTCTATCACTAAGGTGATATTTTAAGTGAGCTAATAAGAGTAGACTGAATCTTATTAAATGTTATTTTTTATAATTTTATTACTCACCAGCTCCTTTTGCAATTGATTCAACTTGGTCTGCATTTTCCTTTTAATATTTTCTTGGTAATTTTCAAATTCGCTGTCAATTCTAGGAGAGGATGCTTTGCCCAAGTCAGACAAACTGTTCTTGGCATCTTCATTCTTACTGCTGCCCATCAAGTTCGTACGTTGACCCTCAATTTCATTGCTGAATTTTGAACGGTTATTCATTGAAATTCTGGAAACACCTGATTCAGCATATTTCAGTGCAGTTCTATCGTCAACGTCATCAAGCTCCAAACTTTCCCGGTCTTTCTTACGCTCATTCTCCGCCATATACAGTAACCGATCATTGTGTTTGACATCATCTTTTGTAGGATCTTCATCATCGGTACTATTTCCAAAATCACGCGGTCTTTTCAATGCTGACAGTTTTTTGTCAACAGATGAAATATTTCCTAAATTATCCAAGGATCTTGGAGACCTCACTCGACTGTACAGTTGTTCTTCAGTTAAATCGACTCTACTCATCATATCTTCATCGATAAAGTAATGCCGCTTGAAGGAGTTATTCGAGGATTGGCTATCCATTATCAATGTCTTATCTTCTTTCAACGTCGATCTTGTATCATTGCTTCTCTTCATGTTATTATTTTTATTAGAGACAGTGTCTTCAGTGCCTGGGACATCAGAAAACGATTTTATATCATCTAGAAGATCATTTATAGATGTTTTATTGTTTTGCAGAGACATATGAAGACTATCCTCATTGGAATTAGCATTTTTCAACATTGACTTCCCATTTTTCCCAGCGTCAACATCTGATAGTGTTTCATATGACGCAGATTTTATGCCAGAATCTGGTGTTTTTTCCATATTGTCGGCATTGCTATTTTCAACCTTGCTTTCCTTGCACTCAAAATCCAATTCTTCCGTAGAATTTTTCTCCCACAAATCAAGCTTAATATTTGGTGAATAGTTGTTATTATCCATTTTATCCAAACACTTGAAATTTCTATTCATCAGCCGATTCCCATCTTTCTCATTATCAATGAACATTGCATTCTCCTTTTGTCTCAACTGAGCAAGTCGATTTAGCAGTTCACCTTCATCCTTCTCGTTACCTTCATCATCTCGTTTACTTTTGATTTCCAGCCAGTTCGTTTCGATTTTGTCTGTCTCATCAAGCACATTAGTCCTGGAGTTCAAGTTGTCCAGCTTGAAAAGTTCCTTTTTCAGATCATTGTTGTTGACAGATGAGTTATCTGAAAGAAGTACAACACTATAAGGCAGGAAAAATAGAACTTTGCTGTAATCACATATAAATCAATTTTTTATGAGATTGCCCAAGAAATATCCCGAAGAGATATATGTCATTTGAAATTGAAATTTATTGCCAAGATTCTTTAGCAACATTTGAATTAAAGAATTTAAATTAAAGAAGTAAAGAATTTGCCAAATTCTTTACAACAATCTTAAAAATGTACAGTAGAGTAATAATGTGGAGTAAATATTACAATGTAGAGTACATCTATACAAAACTCCTACAAACACTAAATTGTATTAAAAAAATAAAAATTCTTCCGTCCGATAAAGGAAACCATTCAATAATCTATAAATCAGTGGTATGCAATCTTTTTTAAAGGGATTGTACCCCTTGTAATAGATTGCGGGGGGGGGGGGGAGCAGAAGGCGAGTGAAAAAAGTTTCTCGAGTGCAGAAACAATAATTTGCGCTCGAATTACACGTTAAATTTTTCCTACAGTAACGAATAAAGTAATTTAAACAGAACAAAACAAGACATACATAGCCTGACAATTCCACACATAACCTATCTTCGAATCAAATCAATTTCAACAACTACAGCTGACTATTTTGTAGCTGAAGCAGAGTAGCCATCCTATTTTTGAATGCAAAATAGGGAACATGTGTATTACATCCTCACTATTTTGTGTTGTTAGGTTGCAAATCTGGAGTACTTTTGCGCACTGGAATTTACTTTCCCGCACTGGTGCAGGAATAGACTACTTTGCGTGCTACAGTTAGTACAAAAATAGGCACTTTTTGGGTCACTGTAGGAAAAATTTAATGTGTAACTCGAGCTGAAAGTATATTTGCTGCACTTGAGAAACTATCCCGTACTCGCCTTCAGCTCGTGCATAATGCATTTCTCTCGTGCAGCCAAGAGCTACATTGCGCACTAGATACACAAATAACTATTGATAAATCATCGAGTATTGAATGCTTTACTCTGCAAGCACCTAAATTAGATTAATAAAAATGAGAAAGCAACTCTATAATACCTGCT
This sequence comes from Conomelus anceps, assembly GCA_948455865.1. Taxonomy (NCBI): domain Eukaryota; kingdom Metazoa; phylum Arthropoda; class Insecta; order Hemiptera; family Delphacidae; genus Conomelus; species Conomelus anceps. The sequence goes on along the minus strand of OX418226.1, from coordinate 6,603,616 downwards.
AATTCAACTGCTATTTGCTTATCATCGTCTGATTCCCAATCTTCTTTACCATCGGAGCTGGGCGATGACGTCAGACTATCTTCCGAGTCAGGCATCTCGAATCTGATGTCGAGAGGCAATTTTTCGAAATCAGCAAACCTAACGCTGCGTTTCCGTTCATCCTCCAGCTCCTGATTTTTTAGAGCTGTCTTTTCTTCGGCTGCAACACATTCGATCGATTATTCCACGATTGAGTACACCAGTGAAATCATTCAATTAATTAGTAGCAATGGCATATTTTTTTGAGGATGAATCCCACATAGGTCTGAGACCTGTGCGAGGGTAATGAGTTGGATGATGGTGATTGATGAGCTGGACCTACAGTATCAGGTGGGCTCCGAACCACCAGGAAGTGATTTTACTGCAGAAACAGCGACATTTTTTCTGGCCAATCTAATCGGACACCCTTACAAAGAGTGCCTAGGAGAACGCAGCTTATCTCTATCTGATTGAAGAGATACCTGCTACGGCTCACGGCTATCACTTCTCACTATCCTTGAACTTGAATTTTCTATTGTATTGGATTTCAAGACGATTTAATTCAAGTTATTAGTAAATTTGAAAACTACAAAGATGAAAACTTTTCCTGAAAATATTCTTTTGAAGAGTATACATGTATTTTATTCATTTATCAAGGATTTCATCAGTTATTATTACATGAACGTAATCATTTTGTTGACAAAACTAAGTTCTGGAGAATGAGGGATTTAAGGAAGAGGAAAGGAAGAAGAACGAGAAGAAAAATGAAGAAAAGGTCAGGAGAAGTTGAAGAAAAACAGAAAGAAGAAGAAGAGAGAAGAGAATAGGAAAAGGAAGAAGAGATAAGATTGTTTGTTTTTTTCTCCTGACAAGGTTGAAACCAAAAGAGAGAGGAGAGAAGAGGAAGAGGAAGAGGAAGAGGAAGAGGAGGAGGAGGAGGAGTATACCCACTGATATTTATATTTATGCCCAGTTATATATTTACTAATATATATTTTATAATCTGACACTATTCAATGTACAAAATTGTGAAATGAATAAAGAAATAATGAAATGAAAACTTGTCCTAACCTGTCATTAGCGCAGGATCCACATCCCAGAGAGCGCGGCTTGTGGGAGACGAGTCCCTCAGAATGCCCTTCAGGGGAAACAAGTCGTGTGTCTGCGAGTGCGAACGTGACTCCACTCTGGAGGCGACCTCATCGATCAGCGACTGTAGGCTCTCCACATCGTCATGAATATTTTCGAAGCGATTCGATCCAATCAGCATCTGTTCGGCATCAGGCCCTTGGACTCCAACTCCACCACCGCCGCCATCTTGGTCCTTGGAGTCGGACAACTCGGTGATGCGCCGCTGCTCGAAACTCGGACTGGTGGCCGTTGATTGAGGCGACACTGAAGATGACGTTGTGTTGTTGGCCTTTTGTTTTGATTTCAGAAATATTGAGCCGCCTCCTGCAGTCAAATACTTTTTAATATTTTTTATTCACTCAAATAAAAATATAAAAACATAGAGCTTGAGTTGTTCAACTAAAATGTGTCTTTCTCAGTCACTGTCACTGATAGTACTTTTTTGTGGCAGACTAGTATTATTCTGTTTTTTATGTTCTAATTTTTTGAAATAATAAACTTTTGTTACTTCTTTTTTATATTGAATTATTGCAATTAGTTTCTTTCTACATGATTGATGTGACATTGGTTCTGGTGATGTTCCATTTGAATTAGTAATCAAGACTGTGGTAATTTTTCAGTGAATGTGCCTCCAATTTTAATTTTAGTTTCGAGTAATTCCAATTTTAGTTTTTAAACAAAATATTATGTAATTAAGATTTTTAGTTTTAGTTTTTGATTAATTTTGTACTTGAAAACTGTACAGAAAACAGTTTTGGGCTTGTAAGCTTGTTGTTTCCACTCTGTTTCTTAAATAAATAAATGAATAAATGATAAATGAATAAATAAATAAATAGAATACAATAAATGTCAAGTGCATTCCTCATTAGGCTATAGCCTGTGTGGAGGAATGGTTCGTCTCTCCAGCATCAGAAATTAATCATATAACTACGGGAAATAATTTTTAGTTAATTATTATTTGTATTTTATTACTTCAAGTTCAGTGTTAATTACAAGGATAAAAATTTTTATGTATTATTCACTGTAGCCCGCCATAGGAAGGTGGGCTACAGTGAATAATACATAAAAAATGTTATCCTTCTAATTAACACTGAACTTGAAGTAATAAAATACAAATACTTCCCAAGCTCGAGCTTACTCGTAATTTTTTTTTTTTTGAAGATGAAGCCCACATAGGTCTGAAACCTGTGCGTGGGTAATGAGTTGGATGATGGTGATTGATGAGTTGGACCTACAGTTTTAGGTGGGTTCCGAACCACCGGGAAATGATTTTACAGCAGAGAACAGTGTCTTTTTTGCTGGCCGATCTAATCGGTCACCGTTACAAACAGAACCTCAGCTTATCTCTCTGATTGAACAGATACCTCAAGGTGTCTTTCAGTTATGGAAAATGTATCAAAAGTTTAAAATCACTCATAGGTGAGATCAATTGCGCCCCAAAAACAGAAAAATTTCAACTTTGTTATTTCACAAAATAATTGATGAAAAAACTTTTTTCCCCACAGCAATACATAACATTTCATAGCCCTAAAAATATTCAATACAAGAAACTTCGAAAACAATGACCAAAAACCACGGGCAGAACCTTAAAGCCAATGATTCGGTTTCAGCTAGCTGACTCAGTCTAGCCTAGTAATTAAATGTGTGGTGGCTGGTCAGCCTTAGTGTTGTAGTAATCTATCTATACTTGTTATGATCAATTTTCTATAGTTCTTACACCTTAAAGAATAAGGCTCATGTTTCATGCTATAGTGCCTCCTAAACACACAGATTTATAAAAATCCTCTTTAGGCTACAAATAGTTGTATTTATTTGGTATATTTTATTAATACCTAAACAAAATTCAAAATTATGTCTACTTTCTCAGGACTGTTGGACTGTGTAAGTGCTACGTTTTTAAATTGAGCTTCTAAATTGATATTTTTGTTTTGGATGGAATCAGTAATTAATTGTATTTAAAGTAAAATTCCTAGTTCAACTTGGACATAACCTGAAATTTGTCTAAAACATCGATGAATGATATTTTTTGCCTAATATTGGGCCGACCCTTGCAAAACTTGGATGGGACCACCGCTGAATGGTGGTGCCCTTCATTCATGTTTTTTTAGCTCCAGCTTCATTTTGTTCCATATATCATATTTTTCATGCTACACTTATCATTAATTAATTGATTATATTAAATTATATTTATATATATGATTGTATTAATTATAATAATATTATTTTATCAAACAGATTCACTGGTTAAAAATAATTAATTTATGTTTACTAACCAGTTATTTTGAATCCCCCGCCAACCGGCGGCTGACTCTTGGACCGGTCTTCGTCGATCGCACCAGCACTGGCACTGGGCTGGCCAGTGTCCCTTGTACCTGGTCCCAACTGGAGGCCCCTTGGTCGCCGGTCGACTGCCGAGACCGGGCTAGGACTGCGGCGTCCCTTGGGAGATGTGCTGCCTCCAGCCCGAGGCACCGGTGCACTAAGACCGCCGCCAGTGCGGCCTCTGCGTGGTGGTAGAGGTGGTCTGCTTGTTAAAGGAGGCACTGAACAGGATGCCTATAACAAAAGACGAACTTATGTACAACTAGAAGACTCTAATATTAAAACTGACACTGTATTTCACTTTTATATATTGTTTACTCACTTTTATTGGAGGTGTTAGAGGGATGGATGCATTTCACTTCTGATAAGATGCTTTGTCAGCCTGCCGCCAGGGGTCATGCTTTGTTGAGGTTAGGATGAGCGGCCATTATGTAGTTAAAAATTGCGTTGGAATCGAAGTGTGTTTGGTCGTTGAGTAAGTCGGTTCTATCTTGTCCATGGTATTTGAATATTTCATATTGCTCCAGTGTATTTAGTTTGTGGCTTTTTTGGAATGTGTGTCGAATTTCCAAGTCAGTTTATATGTTATTGTGTGAGTGTCCAGTGTTGACAGTATTAGTCAATGGGTTACAAAAAAGTACAGGGTGTTTTTCCTTGTAGTAGCGAAAGCGATATTGTGGAAGATATCCATAATGAATCCATACGACTTGAAGTTGTCATTACCACATTCACTGAAAACAGTGAGATACTAGTTTCGGTTGTTACACCATTATCAATCTCAAACAAACTGCGAGTTTCGAACGGTAGTATCTCACGGTTTTCAATAAATGTGGTTGTGACAACTTCGTTTTATTATTCATTATGGATATAAGTATTCATTTAACGAAAGTGATAGCCGTGAGCCGTAGCACGTAACTGTTCAATCAGATAGAGATAAGCTGCGTTTCCTTGGCACTCTTTGTAAGGGTGACTGATTAGATTGGCCAGCAAAAAGACACTGTTTTCTGCTGTAAAATCACTTCCCGATTTTAGCCGTGGTTCGGCTAAAACTGTAGGTCCAGCTCATCAATCACCGTCATCAGACTCATTACTCACGCACAGGTCTCAGACCTATGTGGGCTTCATCCTCAACAATATATATAACTGCGAGTTTCAAACTAGTATCTCACGGTTTTCAATAGATGTGGATGTGACAACTTTGTCTTATTATTCATCCAGGGTGTTGAATGACGCGACCTATGGAGTATAATATAACTAATTGCCCATATAATATAACTCATCCAACTCATTACCCACGCACAGGTCTCAGACCTATGTGGGCTTCATCCTCCCCAAACAAAAGATGCACATGATTAAAATTCAAACATGCACTAATGTCAGGAAGTTAGATGTTAGATGTAGATGTCTTGTAACTTCAAAATAGATTTGTGCCAATTTCAACACCTTTGTAGCCACTTTACTTTAAATTTTCTTTGTTACTCTACTCTAAATAATCGTTTGAATGTTGTTTGAGTTTCAAGTCAATCAATTATATTGTATAAGAATTTTGTTATTATCTTCGTACAGCAAAGAACCAAAGAAAAACACCAAATAGAACATGTTCCAAGGTTCTACTGAATAGAATCATCTTGAGAAAAATCAGATCTGACACAATTTAATGAAAAGACTGCTATGGCTAACTAATGCTCGACTAGTACATTCCAATTGACTCTGATAGTTGACATTGAATTAAATTGTTTATTGTTTATTGCCACAAATTTACAACACAATAAATTAAATGTTACAAATTAACATAAAGGAAATAAAATAAACCTAACTAAACAGAAATAAAAAAAACTAAAATTTTGGTTCAGGCACCACCAGCAAAAGAAAAGTCTTTGACCGCTGGTGGGAGTCGCAAAAAGTCCGATTCAAATGACATTCAAGGTAACAACTTTTGGTATTGGAAGTTTAGCCATTTAACTTACTTTTTTGAACAGTAGTATAGCAAAATCTTTATTAGCTGAACATTATCGATTTATCTGTTTTTGATTACATTATTCTGTAAGAAATAACTGATTAGTGCAAGTTGTGGATAATTTGTTAAATGAGTGTTAAATCTAAGTGTTGCCAGCGTTATTTTAAAGAAAGGACCCGTAACAATAGTATTTCAATAATTTGAAAAGAAACTTCAACTTACTGCTTCTCCTGTTGGTGACGTAAATCTTTTTGTAGGTCTTTTATTAAGCTTCAGATTTTCTTTACTTCGACTTGTATGCATCGTGTCAGATGTAACAGAGTCGGGTGGTTCTTCGTAGCTCTTCAGATCTTCTCTTATTGATGTTTTCGAATCCTCTTCTCCTGTTAAAGTAATGAAAATGATTATCAATTTTATGCGAGTTATCAAGACTTAAACTTTAGTTATCTTACTTAAACTATAGTTATCAAGACTTTTGAACTAATACAATTTTGTCAGGATTGAAGAATCAAAGATAGAGATACGATGTGTTCTCCTAGGTACTCTTTGTAAGGGTTACCGATTAGATTGGCCAGCAAAAAAAGACACTGTTCTCTGCTGCAAAATCACTTCCCGGTGGTTCGGAACCCACATAAAACTGTAGGCCCAACTCATCAATAACCATCATCCAACTCATTACCAAAGCACAGGTCTCAGACCTATGTGGGCTTCATCCTTCCAAAAAATGTACAAACACACAAGTTATCAAAAATTTTAAATAATTATAAGGAAATTGTTTAATAATTACAGTGTCAATCATTCTTTCGCTATTACCATTTCCAGCCTTAGGGATATGGTATGCCATGGGATGTTAGGCCTTCTTTGATTAAATTTAGATCAAATTAGTAGTCACACTTAGTACTAAAATGTCACGGTTAACGAACGGTAGGCGAATTTTGACCAAACTTCACCGATTTATGTAAAACAATTTCCCAATTTAATATAATTTGCTCTACAAATAATGCTAATATTGATATATTGTTATAAAGCAGTAGTGGGCTATGCCTGTATCTTTACTTGATTGTATTTTGTGCTATAAATAAATGAATTAAATAAATAATGTTAATAATAATATTGCGCTTGCCCTGTGGTGCAACATATAAATGTAATAAACTTAATGAATATTCATCTATTTTCTCTAACTGATGACATTTTCTGTATTGACATATGGCATGTTGTTTGGGCACGGCCCAAAAATGCAGCTTAACGCCATGAATTTGAATAATAATAATAATTAAAAAATAACAATAATAATAATAATAATGATTGTTATTAATCACGCATGAGAAATATTTTCTTGGATTTCTTGTTCCATAACGACCTGCGTTGTTAATATTAACTTTTTATTGTCAATTTAAAGACTTGCAGTCAATTTTAATTGTGAATAAATAATATTACAACTCACGTGGGCCAAACGTTTTCGAATCGTGGAGATTCATTTGTAAATTTACATGAATAGAGTATACTAATCTAATCTGAATACGGGAATATGCCTGAATTTCCTATATTTCAAAATTATAAATGCATCATGCTACTGTGTTTACTGTTCTGTTTCTATCATTGTCGGTTACTTTCTGCTGAAAACTTGATCAAACAATTATAGTTTCTTCAAAATTGAATTTTACATTTGAATTTTGATAACTATTTTTAATTTGTCTTTTAAATTGTATAATGTACATTTTTTAAATCATTAAATATTAAAGGTACATTTTCTGAACCACTAATTGTCACCCATAAGTGAAATTATTTGAAAGCTCGTTCTCTTATAGACATAACAGCGAACTAATAACACATCTGAAAATACTCAAAAAGTGCATTGATATACAAGAACAAATATCGAATAACTTATTAATGGATGATTAAGGAAATGTAGAAGAGCCAATTTTTAAATCTTCCTGAACAATATTTACTAACTTTTACAATTATATCGGTACCGTAGTCTAAATTTCAGTGTTAAAATAAAAGTACTCAATAATACAATTTATCTACGACCATGTCATAATGTATACATTACAGTTTCACAATTGATGCCAAAACAGCTGTCTTTTCGAAATGCTTTTTGAAACCCGTTGCATAATGAGCTCATTATAGTACAGGTTCTACATTATAACACGGGTTCTGGACCAATCAGAAGCATTTTTGATAGAATCAATATCGTAATTCAATATTGTGAAACTATCAGATGATTTGATCAAACTGCTACACCAGCTGCTTTAACCTAACAATCTACTATAACTTCTCGTATTTGAGATGAGAGGTTAGGTATCTCTGACAGTCACAGGTAAAATGAAATTGTTTTAATTAAATGTATACTAGTGGTCGTAGATAATATAGTGTATGCAACGATTTTATTTGGCCATTAAAGCACTTGTGAGATATTTATAACACTCGCATTCGCTCGTGTTATAACTTACATCTAACTCGTGCCTTAATAAGGGTCAAAATAAAATCGTTGCATAAACTACTATTATAATACAATTTCAAGTGCGCAAAATTATTGTGGAGAACATAACACCAACTTATTTAAATTTGAATTTCATTTTTTTTTTTTGAAATAGAAAAAAAACTGAAGTTATGCATTTTTTAAAAATAAAAATGACCTACAAATGTTTAGCTTCTTGTTGAAATTTAGTAACACAATACTGGCTTAAAAAGCCTGTAGTTTTCTACAACCAGTTGTATTACGCCTATAAGCGCACATAAATAAATAAGATACGAATATATTAATAGAGAATTTGAATTGAATTGGAATTTATTTCATCGATATTTAAAATCTGCAAAATACATAACACTTTTCCAGGATAGACAGTGAATTACAAAATACATAATGAAAAGATGTTATAATAAAATATATACCTATTATATAATATATCAATTATTTAAAAAAAAAATTGAAACTATCCATTATTGAAATAATATGAATGAATGATGATGTTCATTGAAAGATTGTAAAAATCATTGAATGTAATAGTAAAAAGGTGTTACCTGTAGAGCAATAGCCGTCTAATCTTTTTTTCTTGACAATTGCCTTGTAATAATCATCAAGAGGATGATCCCAACGTGATGAGCCGTTCTCAAAATTGAAGTAGTAATATCTTTTCAATTTATCGTCATATCTACAAATGAAATAGATTCATCAGTTGAAAATTATAAGAGTTATAAGTGTTTTGCTCAAATGTAGCTTTAAAAAAATAAACTTAATTAAAATAGCTTAGTTCAGGAATACTAAGGCCCGTATTTATGAACGTGACTTATATTCATAGCACAACTTTTCTAAGAACGACTTGGAACGGTTCTATTACATTGAACGTGGCCACAAGCTAGCCTAAAATTGTGTCGTATTATCAGGCACTAATAAACGTAAAGTAACATACATGAATGATAAAGATTCTGCACTGCAAGTAAATTTACGGTTACTGTTACGTTATTATTATCACACCAATATCTTTTAAATTATTAATTTCTGTTTACAAAGTTTAAAAATATGACATTTCCATGCAGTGTAGTGAGCGCTACCTGCCAGCAGACCAAAGAACTTCATCCATTCTATTTCGTAAAAAAAGGATTCTACCCTAGAGCCAAAAAAATGTATAGTTTAGAACTAGATTTATATAAAAGAAGTATAAATAATTTCAATAAGTCAAATATACAGTGAATTACATTGCAATAGTGAAAAAATTGAATATGATGACTTTATTTTATTTTTATGAGCAGATGCTATACTAAAAAATGAAACCAAAATATGATACAACACAACAATCTAAGAATGGCTTCAAGTCAGCTCTGTACCTAACTAGGCTAAGAACTGATTTGACTCACCAATTATAAGCACAAGTTGACTTTTAAGTTAAGAAGATGTTTAAATAAGGTTCATAAATACGAACTTTAGTTTAAGCATGACTTATACTGGGTGAGTTTACAAGCTGAATAGTGAGGTTATAAACCGACCCAGTTGTCCCTGCAACATTTATGTAGTGTAAATTCTTATATTAGTGTAAATTAGAGTTGATTAATGTAAATTATTAATGTTAAATTATTTATCAGGAGTCAGATCTTTGTTGTGGGAGCTGGGTTGGCTTTTAGCGTTACAGCTGCTCACTGGCTTGTCACGTCATGAACCTGTTAGTGTAGTGTAAGTATGACTTATTGCCGCCAAGTCTGACTTATCCAAGTCGATCTTTGATAAGTCACGTTCATAAATACGGGCTTAAGTCAATTAAAAAGATTTAAGTAGCATTATAATAGGAATGAAAGAAATTGTTGTTTCAGGGAAGGAGTAGACATCAAAAGAGCCATCTCTTCTAACGCACATCAACCAACTATTACTTACATGCAGCTCTCTAAATTTAATTTGAGGAAGAAAGGAAAGTACAACTTTTAGAACGTAATTTATTAATTTCGAATTCCTCAAAAACTTTTGCAATGGCGTATATTGACAACAGCATTGAATAGCTGATGGAAATCGATGAGCGCTACTACACAAAAATATCAGTCACCGCCGGGAATCGAACCGCTGACCTGATTCCTGGCGGTGACTGAATATTTTTTTTTAGTAGCGCTCATCGATTTTCATCAGCTAATCAATGCTGTTGTCAATATCCACCATTGCGGAAGTCTTCAGTATAATTAATAGCATGAGCCTTTTCAACACTGTGTCACGTGATGTTGATATTTTCAGTCCCTCTTTAGAGGCGTTTGTAGAATCATGCTCTATATTATTGAAATATTAGATTAGATATACGATCTTTTGACATTTTTTTGATTGATTGTAGAACTGAAGCTCTCTTCCTCCTATCTTCTATCTTTTTCCTTTTTTCTTTCCTTTAAATCTTTCAAATCCAACTGAACAGTAATGTATTCTATTTTATCAGATTCATATATTTCTGAATTTGTAATGTTTCCATATTTAATTATATATTCTTGGTATATATATATATTTCTATATCTGTAAATCCGAAATGATTCACTATAAAAAACGACAATATCTTTATTCTTGATTTTTTTGTAAAACTTTTAATTAGTTCAAACTATTGTGTATGTTTTGTGGAGTGCGGTTTTGGGCTTTGCCAGTCGCATCCACATGATTTAATCTTGTTGAAATAAAATTGAAAAATTGAAATTGAAAGCACTTTGAGGAATTCGAAATTAATAAATTATGTTCTATACATTTGTCACTTCAAATATAAATATCTTGTCAGTTCCTTAAAAACGAACATGTCACAATTTTTAATTGAAATTGAAGGAATACTATGTGCTATTTCAGGTACACAATAAAATTATGTTTGGGTAACTTAGTTGAAAAATCATGTTATTTTTATGTAACGTTTTTGACTTACACAGGCTTCCATCCAGGGGGCAGAGCTTGCATAAGCCCCTGGCGAGCGATGGACAGCAAATAGCTTTCAGTGTCAGGATTGATTCCGATTCTTTTAGCATACTGTAAAATTTCTGAAACAAATAGAAATGACAAAAAATTAAATTCGCTAGTAACAAGAACAAAGTAAAACCAACTGCATTAGACCTACAACTGAAAAAATGCCTAACCTTCCTACCTAACTCTAGACTTGATAGATAGATTTATTAGTTGCGTAGAGCACAAGTTATAGTAGAGTTCAGGTGGCTTGCAACATTTCAATTGAGTAAAATAAAAGCATTACAACATTCTTACATAGTATAAGGACATACGTCCACTAGTGTTTTGGTCATCAAGGATACGAATAACCTACAAATACCACAGAATTCAACTTTTTTTTGGAGGATGAAGCCCACATAGACCTGAAACCTGTGCGTGGGTAATGAATTGGATGATGGTGATTGATGAGTTGAACATACAGTTTTAGGTGGGTTCCGAACTTGAATGCGTCATTCCTGGCGTCAACTCTCTTATAGACTTGAATGCGTCATTTATGCACTCAATAATCTTTATTCAAAACTAATTTATTCAAAATTATTCCCAAATTATGAATATAATTATAATCGTTTTACATTATTTTCATATTGTTAAGAGTGAACTTTATAAAAATAATATTCTATTCTATTGTCAGTGTGGTTTTTCTCAAACTCCCTAAACTTCCAACTGGGTTAAACTCCAGTTATGAAGTACAACTAAAATATAACTTTTTATAGATAATCGAATAAAGTTTTGTTAATATTGTTTTAATAATTGATATGGATGTATTTGACGTGTGGCATGTTGTTTGGGCTCCGCTCAGGTTTGCAACTTAACGCCATAAATAATAATAATAATAATAATAATAATCATCAAGAGTATATGTCAAATTCATATAATAATATAATGTATTTCGCCAAACGATACAAAAACAATATTCACACATATGATACTTTTACAATCTTGGCGCATCCAGCAAAGTAACACTTGAGCGCCAGCTGCGAGTTCATCATAAAGATTCAGCATATTTATATCAAGGAAAATGTATAGACTATAAAATGATATTCGATACATTAGTTTTCAATTTCATTTTTTTTTATTCACGTATCATACACTTATCAACATCATACACTTAAAAAAATAAATAATAATAGGACCCGCATAGACTTTATCGTCTGTGAGCGGGAGCAGTTCTTAAAGTTATCTGTTGAAACTAGATGATACTGTACATAATAAGTAAAACAACACATACATGGTATTGAACATTGATTATAAGAAAAATTCATGACTATAACTAAAGATTCATTAGCCTGAATGCTCAAACCACAGATCTCGACCACTTAACTAAATCACTTCCCAGAACATCCGGCATCGCATTGTTTCTATGCACCACCACACGACCGAGGCCAGCACTCGCGATTTAAAAATATGATACATTATAGAAAAAAATGAGAAAAGAAGAAGTGCATTCACATCAATTGAAAAAAAGTTATCTGAATCATTATAAATCATTAAATGGCGCACACACTCCCAATACGTTTTTGTACATGTTCAAGAGCTACTGGAATAATAAACTTATACAAAATAGCACGGTCCATTAGGGCAATAATTCCAGAAAAGAAAAAATATTAGTTCATTAAAATAAATACTGAATTTATAAGAAAACAGAGCATGAATTTGTAAGGTAAGTATATTAATTTGCACGTCGATTGAGATGAGTAGCCGTGATCTGGGTCGGTTGGGCTAGTTTCTAAAGTAGCCCTGGCAAAATAGAACTGAAATAGACGGGTGACATAAAGACAAGGGTTAGACATAGTTGAACATACACAAAGCAAAACAGAAGCTTTTGTACCTCGTGGTTCGATAAAAAACCGTTGTTAACTCCAATCATTGAACAACAAGCTTTATTTTGTTTTTATTGTTTGTTTTTATAATAATAATTATAAAGGAAATGATGATCTTTGGACGGAAATTGGCTGCAAGGATCTCTAACACTTGAGTGAGAAAATTGAAAAGCACGAGGAAAGTAACACTAATTTAACCAATGCAATTAAAGATCGCATCTACAATGGTAAGATTGTTATTACTTTAATATTTGAATTTCATTGACCTGTCCTCTACATCCCTCTTGACTGTGTCATCACTGACACAGGAACACTCAAAAACTGTACTGCGCAGTAATTATTACCAGTATTTTTATCCATTTCTTTTTTCTTACCAAGAAAGACAATACTATACCGGAAATCCTGATTTTTTATAAATTGGCCATCCCAACTCAAGTTTTATAACTTGTCTGTTGGGAATAGACAGTACCGTTTCGACAGATGATTTGAGAAAAATCCAAGGATTTGTCTTGAATACTGGTTGGTCTTGACAACATTCTGACTGTAATTGACCTCTCGACCGACCCACAGGTGTATTTAAAAATAAGCCCCACCAGTGAAAAACTTGACGCGCCGCTACCGCAAAATGGATTAGTGTTGCTGAACTTCAATTTTTTCTCCAGTTTTAAGGACAATGGCTCAACACTGGATGAACTTTCAGACCAGAATGTAGGTCACAGTAATAGGATGAGCAGAGGTTTGGGAGGGATGGTGCAATATCCACAACATTCGACTGTTGTTAATAAGTAATTTTACAACACTGCAGAGAGATGAAAATTTAGCAGAACTTATAAAAATCATAATGTAATTTGTTTTTTAAATTTTTTACTTAGATTGCATTCTATTCCGCCTCATCTACTGTGTTTAATTCTCTCTGAGGGGGTTGACCATGAAGGAGAACAAAAGCTGCAAAAATAAAGAGAGATTTTATTGATTGTTCGCATTTATCGCACTATTCTGTTCTTCTCAAAGATAATACAAACCTTTTTTAACAACCTTACCTTATTTGAGTGAATAGATTTTTTTCGGAGGATGAAGCCCACATAGTTGTGAGACCTGTGCGTGGGTAATGGATTGGATGATGGTGATTGATGAGTTTGACCTACAGTTTTAGGTTGGTTCCGAACCACCAGGAAGTGATTTTACAGCAGAGAACAGTCTTTTTTGCTGGCCAATCCAATCGGTCACCCTTATAAAGAGCGCCCAGGAGTTTCGTAGCTTATCTCTGATTGAACAAATACCTGCTACGGCACTCGGCTATCACTTCTCTTACCTGCTTTACTTCGAATGTTTTTAAAGGATGATGCCCGCATGAGTCTGAGAATTGTTTGTGAGTGATTAGGTGAGTGAAAGTCTCTGGCTGAACGGGAATCGAACCCGTGGCCCCAGGAGTAGCAACCAGACTGTTTTATCAGAGACAAGCGCTCTAACCGACTACGCCACCACGTCTGCTAATCAACTCTACATATATTCCATTATCATTTGAGATGTTTCCCATGACGAAATACTTTATGAACAATCTAATATCAAAACTGGCACTGTATTATTCTATTCAAATTATGATTTAAAGAGGCACGCTGACGAAGCTTCTCTTACGAAGTGAAATGAATCCCTCCTGGTAGCGCAGTTGGCTGGAGCGCTTATCTGAGATAAGATAAGGCTCTAGCTGGCTTCGTTTCCTGCAGCCATGGGTTCGAATCTCATTCAGCCATGGATGTTTCTCATCATTCACCTCATTACCCAAGTACAAGTCTTCAGACTCATGTGAGCATCATCAGTAATAAAAAAGTATAAGTGAGTAAAAATCATAATTCAAATAGAAATACAGTGTCAGTTTTGATATTTTCATCTAGTTCTGTAATCTATTTCAAACTACAATTTGAAACTTCATCTATTTCATCAAATAGCTTGGTTGGTTATCCCTTCCTGTCCTTGAGCCACAAGGACCCAGGGTGCAGTTAAGAAAACAGTGAAACAACGCAGTCAGACTACAGCAAGTTAATTAGTAATAAAACTATCACTTACCAAAGGTGACTTCAATGTGGACTGTAAGTAGGTGGTAAAGTTGACGTCTTCTTGCATGAGTAGATTTCTTGAATGTATGTAATTTTGAATCATATATGTATATTAATAACTAATACTTTCACGGAACGGAACGCAACACGGTACGAGGTTGACAGTCGAGGAACAAACTCGAGAGTGAAGTGAAATTGAAAGGAAGGGTGAACGGAAGGGTAGGAGGGGAGTAGGGGGGGGGGGAAAGGATGATAGTTTCTTATCTCAACCAACAAGCAATAATCCGCCTGCGCTAAGAATCAACCATCTCCGCCCGCCTTGGATTGCCTCAATCCAAGAAACAAAACTCAAAAGGATTAAAAAATTAAAACACACAATGCACTGAGATAAAGGAAAAACAGGAAAAAAGGGGGGGGGGGACGTGGGGTTAAAGAGACACTAGTTTGGGAGTATTGGGGCTAGTTTCCTAACCGGCCTAACATACTCTCCTGATTTGGTTTTAACGTACGCGGAGCGAACAACTCCCTTAGAATCGCGAATGACGCTTGCAATGCGTCCTAATGGGTATGATAGGGGCGTTGAATTATCTTCTTTAATCCACACTAATTGCCCAATTTGTAAGTTAGAGTCGTGCTCAAACCACTTATTTTTCTGCTGAAGAGTGTGGAGATATTCTCTCTCCCATCTCTTCCACAACCTTTGTGTGAAGCGATTCACCTTCTCCCAACGAGATAGTCTGTGTTCATTGGAGTCAGTATAGTCATTTTCGGGAACAGCCAACAAGGGGCGATGGATAAGAAAATGTCCAGGAGTTAAGGCAGCGTAATCATCGGGTGACGATGAAAGTGCATACAACGGCCTTGAGTTAAGTATCGCCTCAATTTTAGTGAGAATAGTGGTGAACTCAACAATTGTAACAGTATGGTTTCCTAATTCACGGAACAAATGATATTTAACATTTTTTATATTGGATTCGCAAATTCCATTCATAAATGGGGCATGTGGGATATTAAACTGGAATTTGATGTTTTTATTGGACATATCATCAATAATTTTTGTCTGATTTTCAGAAACTCGCAAAAATTCAGTAATTTCCTTCAATTGTCGTGCAGCTCCTTTAAAATTCGTCCCTTGGTCACAGAATATTTCTTGAGGTAACCCACGTCTCGACACAAAGCGATGAAGAGTGACAATGAATTCCTCAGACGTCAAACTGGTTAACGTTTCAATATGACAAGCTTTTGTCGCTAAACAAACAAATAGAGCGAAATATGCCTTGTAGGTGTGAGCCTTAGGCCGAACACTCTCCTTAACTACGAAGGGACCTGCGAGATCGACAGCGACTTTGAAAAAGGGTGCCGTGGGAACGACACGAGAGCGGGGCAAGTCGCCCATAACGGGTTCAACAGTATTCGCTTTGAATAAACGACAACGAGTACAATTGTGTATGACATGTCTAATTACACTATGGGCTCTAATAATCCAAAAACAACGCTGGATGAGAGCACGCACAATCCTAGGTCCAGCATGGAGATAGGAGCGGTGATAATATTCAATAATGAGCTTAGTAAAATGACTGTCCTTATGAATCAAGCGAGGATGCTTAGCTTCATATTCCAAATCACTATTCACAAGTCTGCCACCAACGCGAATAAAATCATCACTATCCAAAAAAACAGACAACTTTTGAAAGGCTTTATCACAAGGCTTTCCTTCTTTCAGAAGGGTAAGTTCACGATTGAAATGACACTTTTGAACGATTCTAACGCAGAAATCTTGTGCGGATTTCAACTCTTTAACACTTAATACTCCTTTTTCACGAGAGACACCTTTTATTTTTGCTCTACAATTATTGACAAATCGGAAAACATATGCACAAGAACGCAACATTCTTAGATATGAGGAGAAATGAGTTATTTGAATAACGGCACTATCTTCGGTAAGATTCAAAACAATTTCACCTTGATTATTTTTAATATCAGGTAGACTTTCAGAGGGTATTGTTACGGAAGACAATGGCCAGCATGATAACGGCTCTGAACACCATGTTGGAGCTCTATACCACTCTTCTAACGAACTCAACATTTGAGGAGGAATACCTCTTGAACCCACGTCAGCAATATTGAAATCAGTACCAATATGATTCCAATCATTTAGATTAGTCAATTCTAATATTTTCACGACACGATTTGCAACGAACGTTTGCAACTTATAGGGTGGTATACGCAACCAAGCTAACACAATAGTTGAATCACAGAAGAGAAACGTTGATTGTCGATTAATTTTAGACAGATTAGGAAGCACTGAAACGTACGATTTTGAAAGCAACAACGCAGCTAAAAGCTCTAAACGTGGAATTGAAAGTGTTTTTAACGGTGCCACTTTAGTTTTTGCTTTTATTAGAAAGCATTTAACAACAGAGTCTGAGAAAACAACTCTCAGATAAATACAAGCACATATTCCTTTTTGAGATGCATCACAAAATCCTACTATTTGACACGAAAGTGCATCACCATAAACGCAACGAGGAATTGAAATTGAACTAAGAGCAGGAAGCTCTTCCATGAACTTATTCCAGCATGCATTATAGTCATCAGGAATTGGTGTATCCCAATAAATTTGTAATTTCCATAGCTCTTGTAAAAAACATTTCATTTTGAAAATAACAGGAGCTATAAAACCAAGTGGATCATACAGTCTAGCAATTACAGACAAGACACTGCGCTTTGAGTTTGTCTTATGATACTCCGGAACTGAAACTTTAATTTGAAAACAATCGGTAGTCGGATTCCACATAATACCTAACACCTTAACACTAGAATTAGGTTCATCACTGATATGAAAGGGAACTTGACTGTTTTCCAAACGAACCCGTTTCAGGAATTCAGGAGAGTTACTACTCCACTTGTTCAGTTTGATATCAGCACATTTCAGGAGATTGCATAGTTGTGATTTAATTTCACACATTTCCTCCAACGAGCTAGCACCTATTAGAAAATCATCATGGTAAATTTCATCACGAATTGCGGTCGCCGCTAAAGGAAATTTATCTCCCTCATCTTCTGTCAATTGAATCAATACACGTTGAGCGAGAAATCCCGAGGGTTTCAAACCGTATGGAATTCTTTTCAACTCATAGACGACAATATCCTTTGAAGGATCTTCACGAAACAATATATGAAGAAACGAACAATCTTCTTCATCAGCAAGAATAGCTCTGTACATTTTTGTAATATCACATGTAAAAACGAATGAATGCAATCTGAACCTAGTTAAAATATCACAAATATCATTTAACAACGTCGGTCCAGAGTGTAAGACTTGATTCAAGGAAACGTGACCCCTCTTTGCTGATCCATCAAAGACAACACGAACCTTTGTGGTGGGTGATGAAGGGTTGAATACACAAAAATAGGGTATGAAATATTTTCCAGGTCTTCTAGCAATTTCCATGTGATTTAAAAGTCGATACTCTTTCATAAACGATAAACAGTCAGCTCTTAAGCGAGCATCACGCAACATACGACGTTCTAACGAGAGAAATCTATTCAACGCAATTTCATGAGACTCATAAAATTCGAGATTTTTAGTGTCTACCTTGAACGGGAGCTTGACAACATATCTTCCCTGTTGATCACGTTTGTGAGTTTCAACAAAATGTTTTTCACAAAATTCGTCATCAGGATTAGGAAATTTAACATTAGAAATTTCCTCACTTTCCCAAAACTTATGAACCAAACTATTCAACGAGTTCTCAGAATCGGGATGTATCAATAACGAAGGTAATGTCTGGTTATTGGTCACGGAACAACTTGGGAATTCACCCAAAATTATATCACCAAACACGGAAGGTATAAAGCAAAACGAAGCACCTTCTTCAGATGTAATTTGGTTATGATGACTTAATATTTTGTTGAATAACTGACAACCTAATAGGAGGTCAACGGAACGCTGTTCATAGAACCTGGCATCAGCCAAATTGAATTTTTTCAATTCATTTTGAATCTTTGAATCCAGATACACGGGGGTTAACGGCCCAACTATTTTATCAATCACATAAGCTTCAGCTTCTACATGAGGATGGTTTAAACCTTTAGGTTTTAATAAACATTTTACAACGCCACAGGAATTTCCGACACTTGCGGAATTTAAACCAGAGAAATTTTGTCTGCGATCCTGAACAGATAAACCAAGTTTTATAACAAGATCTTTTGTTATGAAATTAGTAGTGCTACCTGAATCAATAATCAGACGAACGTTAACAAACGAACCAGAAGAACATTTTATTTGAGCTAAAGCTGTGCCTAAAACAACACTCGTTTTAGGAATACACTGAATAGAAGGATTAATAACGTTTTCAGTCATACCGCAATGTTGTGTAGCTATAGGATCGGTTTGAGTTATTGAATCACTTGATTTCAACTTTAAATCGGCCTTAGGGCTGTTATCCGATCGCTTCTGATAACTAACTGGAGAGCACGATCTACTGTTATCATTGCTACGTGGGTAATGCAATAACTTATTATGCATACGATTACACACACATTTTGGTTTGGACTTACACTGGCCGACAAGATGAAATTTAGAAAAACAGTTGAAACACGCTTTCAATGATTTGATATATTCATTTCTATCTTTCGGATCTTTCTTTAAAAACACAGGGCATAACGACAACATATGATTTTTTGAACATAATGGGCAATTTAGTTCAGAACGATCAGTGAATTTTGAATTATTTGTATCATTGCGAAAGCAGTTGTCAACCTGAGTAGATAACACAACTTTCTTTTGAAACGGTTTCATTTTACTATTAATCTTATCTACTGGTTTAGTCACATTCATATTCGGTGCATCAGACGCCGACAATTGGAATGTCCTAACTCTTGTGTTTACAAAATCAATCAGCTGTTGACATGATGGAAAACTTTTATCTGCTACTACAATTTCAAAAGATTCACAAGATTGTTTATCTAATTGTCGTATGGCTAACGAATACAATAGGTAATCTCCTAGGTCAGGAATTTTCAACGATTTTAATGAAGTGGTGCTATCACCAACTTTCACGAGAAAATCTTCAAGAGATTTTAAAGAAGGTTTCACTGGGACACTAGTGGTTTTTAAAATCTCATTCATATAATAATTTGCTAAAACTCTATCATTTTCATAGCGTTTACAAAGGGCTTTCCATGCTAAATCAAAATCAGCACTAATCTGAAATGATTTTACTACTCTAGCTGCTTCACCAGATAACAAATTATGTAAGATATGAGACTTGTGGACTGACGAATAATATTTATCATTTAAAATCAAAGATGTAAATATATTTCTGAACCTAGGCCAGTCTGAAATGTCAGATCCATCAAACGATTTTATCTCTGCAGGAGGTAATATCATATTTAAACGTGGTGAATGAGTAGATGGAGAAGAATCATTTTTTATCTCTTGTTTCTGCAGTAATCTATCACGAGAATCAATTATGACACAAGCTAAGTTATCTATAGCATTTAATGATTGATAATCAGGTTCAAAATCAGGATTAATTTGAATAGAAAGTTCATTTATTTCATCCAACAATGATGAAAATTCACTAACTGTTTTTTCAATGAACCTACTTCTAATCAAGAATTGTTTTTGAACGTTTAAATCATTGATATTTTTCAGTAAGTCGTATGCTTGCTGAACACGGGTGAATAAAGTTTCTTTCTTTTTCAAACGAATGCTTAGCAAGGCTTCGGGTTTTGCAGTTGCCATTGTAGACTATCGGCAGATAAGATAAGGTTGCGGGATACAACAACAGGATTAAGGAAACGGGATTGATCATGAAATCTCAGTGCATGAGTCAACTTTACAAATTGAAATTTAAACTAATAAAGTTATCAAATTTCTGGAAATGAGGCTTTGATCCGGACACGGAGGACAATATGGTTATCCCTTCCTGTCCTTGAGCCACAAGGACCCAGGGTGCAGTTAAGAAAACAGTGAAACAACGCAGTCAGACTACAGCAAGTTAATTAGTAATAAAACTATCACTTACCAAAGGTGACTTCAATGTGGACTGTAAGTAGGTGGTAAAGTTGACGTCTTCTTGCATGAGTAGATTTCTTGAATGTATGTAATTTTGAATCATATATGTATATTAATAACTAATACTTTCACGGAACGGAACGCAACACGGTACGAGGTTGACAGTCGAGGAACAAACTCGAGAGTGAAGTGAAATTGAAAGGAAGGGTGAACGGAAGGGTAGGAGGGGAGTAGGGGGGGGGGGGAAAGGATGATAGTCTCTTATCTCAACCAACAAGCAATAATCCGCCTGCGCTAAGAATCAACCATTGGTATTTCTATCACTTCTAAGATTTGATTTATACAATATGTTGAGAAAAACTTGAATAGATCCATATTTAATACGTGATACGTTAATGGAAATTACACATTTTTCCATTCCTAATTAACAATGAGATCATTCGAAAGCAAGATCTTAAACCACCTCAAATCCGGTAATCGTATTACTTCTATCCCTTTTGATGATTCCTATTTTTCATATCCATTTATTCACAACAAAAAAAATACTTTTGAAGTTTTTAAACTCTTTATTCTGTCTTAAACCTTAACCATCTACTTTTATTCGTATAAATGCAAATAGCTGTTCCAAAATAAAGTTCAATAATAGAGTTTTGGCATAGTGTTCAACTATTTTTCACTCTTGTTATTCTATATCAATATTGACCGACCATTCTGTACCTCCGCTTTTTCTACAGATCTGACCTGCGCATGCCCAAAACTGACTTGCACACGAAAAAATAGCGAAGTTTTGATAAAACTCTCTTATGAATGAGAATAGAATGAATTAAGTTCGGATTGTTCAAACGTCTCAGTCTAATCAATAACAGCTGTAGGTCCAGTAAGCAGACTGATTTTATTCCATGTTTGACCTTGCTATTTCATGTGCTTAATGACCCTACCTGTATGCATTGTTTTCCCTTGAGTAGGGAGAAATTTACGACTGAACTTCGAGGTTCAATGCTACGATTAAATCCATAACAGCTAGGCAGTCTTTTTATACTCAAAATCTATTTCTTGAAAATGTAATGTAGCTAGAGAAAGTTAAGACTTCATTTCAGGGGTCAATACTACTATTAAATACATAGGAGCTGGTCGCAGACATTGTCCAATATTCAAATAGTTTGTATTCTTGGCAATTTTCAAATTGAAAATTTAATAATAAATTATGACAATGTTTTGATAAATTTTGAATCAGTTGCAATGAGAAAATAAACTGAGTTAATAAAGTTTTGTCGAAAAAGTAGACTTGATCTACGACCTATGGGTTTATTTACATAATACTATGTTGGTATAGTATAAGTTAAGTATAGAGAGGACTACCTGTACTACGGGTAGTTCTCGATCAATTAAGAGCGAGCCGTTGCAAGGATAAGAATGAATGAATATTTATTTCATTAGAAATGACAGCACACACACACACACCGACTTGGAGTGATAAAACCTAGAGAAGATATTCTAACATTAGAGGTATTTAAAGTTTATTAATTTTGAGTTCCTCATCTATATAAATAAAATTAGAGTTATGTCTGTACATTTATCAGAATTGTATATTTTTTTGGTTATTTTTACGTTTTATACATCAAATACGCCGAAAATAGTCTAATCTCACTTTCTGTCTGTCTGTCTGTCTGTCACGGCCCCAAAGGCATTTTACGCGGCCTTCTCCTCAAAAACGAGAGCATCGATCGGGAAAGTTATTTATCAGTATTGAAAACATTATTGACAATGTCTTTAGCTATAAAAAACTAAATTAAATTTTTTTTAACAGAGTAATAAACGTTTAAAAACCAAGTGTTTTGCGATTTTGGATATATTTTACGCAGCCTTCTCCTGAAAAACGAGAGCATCGATCGGGATTTAAGTTATTTATCAGTATTGAAAACCTTTTTGACAATGTCTTTAGCTATAAAAAACTAAATAAACTTTTTTTTAACAGAATAATAAACGTTTAAAAACCAAGTATTGTGCGATTTTGAAATGAAATGAAATGAAAATATGCTTTATTAGGCGGAAAATTATGCTTTATTATTTTGGATACACTTCTAAGATTTATTACCACATAAGAACAAATCACGTAATTTATCATGATATATCAATCAGCTGTTCTCAAAAAATATTCTCTCCGATACCTGTCACTGAATTGCTTACGTTCTAAGTTGTTTACTCAGGGCCCGTTCACACGATACAGGTTTTGTGCGGTACAGTAAATTTTCTGTATCAGTTATTTTGCAGTGCTTTCGTTTGCATGTACGTTTCATATTGTATGTTCACACAATACTGTTTCGACTGGATCCAGTAAAAAAGCTGTTCTAGCCGATTTCTACATTCGGTTTTGTCTTCGAAAACTGTATCGCTAAAATCAGCTGTACCGCAAAATAACTGTATCCGTATCCAGTGGCACATGTATTGTACCTGTAACGGATATGTTCAAACGATACGCTTATTACGCTGGAAGCAGTCTTCAGATCGTCAGCATTGATCTTCTTCATTGATATTCTTCAGCATTGATCTTCTTATTAGTGAATTCCAGTGTCCAGAAATGGAAGATTTAATTGTGAAAATTTAATTTCTCTAATATATGAGAGACCCGCCTTGTGGGACAAGACTTAAGATTAATATAAAAATAAAGAGAGAAAATTATCAGCGCGGCGAGAAATGTGTGGAATATTGAAACCAGAGTTTGCGTACTTTGATCAAAATTTAAGAGAAACCTTCAGTAAGTAACTTATTTAAAAAAATCTTACACAAATAAAAAGAAATCCTGGACTGGAATAAATAAAACTGAACTGGAAGCGCAATGGAAGAAGGAGGATAGCACAGCAATAAGCAGCAAAGCCGGACCGTGTGAACATCACAGTACAGTTGATGCCGTACAGTAAAAAAACCGTACCGCAAAAAAACTGTATCGTCTGAACGGGGCCTAATTTGCTAACAACTTCATGATCGTTGCTATCAAAAAATCCGAAACATATTCAGTCTTATTTCCAAACATAATCCGTACGAAGGACGGGCAAAATAGCTAGTATACCGTATTTGTGTATATTTGTCAGTTCGTTAAATTGTCAGTTTCTTCAAAACTAACTTGTGATATGCGAGCCGATATGGCCCAGTCTAAAATGAGCGCTGCGGTGCAGAAGGGTCACTGTAGTCTAGTGGTTAAAGCGCCCGACCGGCAATTAGGAGGTCCGCGGTTCGATACCCGGTTGTGACTGATATTTTTACAGTAGCATTAATTGGTTTCCATCAGCTATTCAATGCTGTTGTCAATATCCGCCATGTTAAGTATTGTGATGTTTATGATAACAGCTCAATTTATTCACAGTAATCATACATTTCATTTTTTCTTTCGGAGGATGAAGCCCACATAGGTCTGAATAAGAATAAGAATATTTATTGGCCATTAAACAAAACGATTGCAATAGGCTTCGTCATCACATAAAATCAACAATGAATATACAAAATTTGTATAAATATTTAATGATATAATATGTATTATTACAATTTCTCATAGCTTACTCATAGATCAGCATATCAAAAACAAAGTCATAAGATTCACAAACAGGTGGCTTACAATTCAGTCATTTTTAATTGTATTTGGGTTGGAGTCCATGTATTCATTGAGATTATAAAAAGGTTGATTCTTCAGCCATCTACTGACAACTAATTTAAAATGTTTTTCTGACAGATTACGTACCCATAGTGGAAGTTTATTAAATAACAAGAATCTCTGAGACCTGTGCGTGGGTAATGAATTGGATGATGATGATGAGTTGGACCTACAGTTTTAGGTGGGTTCCGAACCCAATCTCTGTATTCCCAGTATTGTACCAAATTTCTGAAGGAAACATTCTGCTGCTTCTTGTTGTACCTAAGTGACTTTCTTCTTTTATTTATTTTAACTTTAATGATGTATTTAAGCATTGTGGAAGTATGATTTAATTTTTGCTCATCTATGTCTATTAAACTGAACTGCCATAAAACTCATGTATTTTCCGCAGTTTAAATAAATTTCTAAATATTTTAACATGCAGTAAAAAGTAAACCCGTTTAACCAACTCCTATTTAAAGTTTTTAAATCAAAATCAAGTAAGTAGGATGAAATGAAATAACTTATTACTGGACTATATTGTCTTGTGATGTTGTATATTGTTTGAACGTACGGGAAGTTTGGATCGAAAAATGTCCTCTACCCTTTGAGCACGAAGAGAAAAATGAGTTATTAATTTCGAATTCCTTTAAGTGCTATTAATTCATACTGAAGACTTTCACAATGGCGGATATTGACAACAGTGTTGAATAGCTGATGGAAATCGATGAATGTTACTGTACAAAAATATCAGTCGCTACCAGGAATCGAACCACGGACCTCCCAATTGCCGTTACGTAGAACATGGCGGACCTACTATTTTAGGTTGTTTCCGAACCACCGGACCTAATAAACTAGACTGAATTTGACTACTAAAACCATTGTATTCACAGCTTTTGTTCCTTTTCTCCAACGCTTCTTGACGTAAAAGCTTTTAGGGATTAATCAATCAATTTCTCCTTTGACGTGTTATACTCCCCACCACACCTAGACCTATTGACCCCTTTGAGAATAAAGTGGCTGAAATACATTTAGTCTCAATGCGCAGTTTTGACCATATCGTGATTCATTCATTCGCTCGTTGTTCGCGCATTTGTAATTAAAAAAACAAATTGTATATTTTCCTAATTTTATTGGTAATTCATTGAGTATATTTAAGAGATATTTAATAGAGTATATTTATATTGAGATATTTAAAATTATCTCTTACATTAGTAGATAAGAATTCTTTCCTCACACACGGATCTGTAGTCCATGTTGGGAAATATATTTCTGTCTATTTTAATTGTATTTCTATTATGATTGTAATATGTAGTGTAGAAATAAATAAAAATTTAAAAAAAAGTTATTTGCCTCTGAAAATCCTGTTTCAAACTGCAGCTATAAGCCTTTCAATAAATGTTGAATTTCACTACATTACTGATGTGCAGTTACCAAATATGAGACAACAATAATCAGTTTTGGTACCTAGATGATAAATTCCAGAACACGATGTTGGGGGTACATTAAACTGGATTTAAAAAGAGAGAAACGCTTTCCTTCTCAATCACGTTTACTTTCTTTAATATCAGAGGCATACCTATTAAAATTAGAAGTATTCGAAGACATAGTAATCTTAAATCTCATAGCCACTCGTATAAATTTATACATCTGGTACAAAATTCAAAACCAACAAAAAGTAATAATGATTTTGAAGAAGTATTAAGTTACAAACTGCAAATGAAAAATTGAAATGCGACCAGACAAAAAGCAATTATTATCGTAAGCCACGAGTTATTTAGAAAGATGTTACATTTTTTATTAAATTGCTAAATGTAGCATTAAAAGGAAATTTTAAATTATCTTATTATTATTATTATAAATTTAATATAGAAAATTGCTGCTAGTATAATTCTGAGTTAAAGATTAATTGTATATTGTAGCTTATTTTGTTTTTAATTGTAAAGGCAGAATAAACATCATTTTCATTTGGAATTGTAACTAATTTGGCAATAATATAATAATTATAATGTACATATAATGTACATAAAACATTCAAAGCTCCTCTTCACAAAATAAATAAATTTTTTTGGAGGATGAAGCCAACATAGGTCTGAGACCTGTGCGTGATTAATGAGTTGGATGATGGTGATTGATGAGTTGGACCTACAGTTTTAGGTGGGTTCCGAACCACCGGGAAGTGATTTTACAGCAGAGAACAGTGTCTTTTATGCTGGCCAATCTAATCGGTCACCGTTACAAACAGGACCTACGAGAACGCAACTTATCTCTATCTGATTGAATAGATACCTGCTACGGCTTGCGGCTATCACTTCCCTGTGAAGTTATAACTAAAATAAATAATAATAAGCATAGATAAGGATGGGAATCTCTTGAATGTTGGACGGAATATTTCAGTGAATTGTTTGGAGAAATTGCAGAAGCGGATGTACAACTAGAAGAATTCAATCGTACAGGCCCAGAATCAGTTAACAACCTCAGATTCATGAAGTTGAAGAGGCTGAAATATATTGGATCTCTGAAAAATAATAAGGCACCAGAAGATGAAATAACTGCAGAAATGATCAAAGATGGTGGCCCTGTTCTCCTAAAAGCATTGCGTTGTTTAATTGTTCAAGTTTGGAAAGGAGAGGAAATTCCTGGAGATTGGCGGATAGCAGTAATTTGTCCTGTCCATAAAAAACATAACTGCCTAGAGGGATCTAGAGACGATTTGAGTATCAGAGGATGGAGAGGGAAAGCGCAAAATCGCTATGAATGGAGTGGCCAAGACCGTCAATGGGTTGCAGAGCCGAGTAGTAAGTAGGCCTAAGTATAAATAAATTAAGTTGACACTGTGAAAAGAAGTATTACTTGTATTATATTGCCTGAATCTATCCGACATTTCTAATTTTTCATTCACTAAGCAAATTATTATCACCAACCATTTACACATAAAATAATTTGGCACTATCAGCAGTAGAAGTGGCTGAAATTCGAATAAATTATTATGATGTTAAACTTAAATTGTCACCGAATTTAAAACTCAGAACTCAATTTCAGAGTAGATTTTTTGTATTGATATAGACCTGTTTCTATGCTTGAAACAAGGCTTCAGAAAGAGAGGCTATTAGTTTGTTCTCTATTATTAACCCACGTTTATCTTATCGTTCAAATTAAATAATAATGAAACTACAATTGGAAAACAATCAATCCTGTACGGTAGTGTGATTTATCAACATTATGTGATTTATTTACGTGAGTACGGTAGTCTACTAAGTTAGATGACTAAAAGTTAAAAAAAGTCGCCTTTAAAAGGCACCAGGTAGTGCAGAATTTAACTAACTGAAAACCTTCCTCCATAACTTCATTCTAATATTAGAACCTCAGATTATCTAGATATGAAGAGCTATTATCAAATGGCTGGCGGATAAACAACGCTAACCAAATCTCTCTGATTGGCTTACGGAGCTAGCATTAGTTATATGAAAGCACTTTTTACACACTTCTCGGTATTTGCGACACTTATTTTTTCTGTGTTCTGCATAATACATTTATTTATTAAACAGTGCTAACCCAACCTCTCTGGGTGGCTAACATATAAGGAAGCCATCTTTTGCACATTTTTTATTTTGCATAATTTATTAATTTAGTCAATGTGAATTTTATGAAAATCGGAGTTAACCCCGAATTGCTTCAGAGTTGCACAAATTCTATATTTTAAATTACATGGAATGATAAATAAGGAGAATAATGCAAAAAATGATAATTTAGAAATGATAAATCGAAAAATAATCATTATCTACTTGGTCCAGTTCATTTGATGTAAACTGTAGCCCAATCAATTAGCAACAAAGACAGGGGATAATATCAAAGAAAACTATGAATATCACAACCAAATAAAAAAGGAAAATAGTACAGGAATAGGATGCTTCGTGAAATGCAACATAAACTTACCCTCTTCTGAAGGCTGGCTGTTTTCGTCGAACACCTCTTGGCAGATGATGGTTCGAGATGAAGGCGAACAAGACATAATGTCTGATCATTTTATTTTAATAGTAAATCTAATAGAATCCAACTTTGATAGTGCAACTCAAACATCGCCCAAAGCATTTTGAGAAATAAATAAGCGATGCAGACCACTGTTCTGAAAAATTGATGAGTGATCGCTTCACTCAGAACCAGAAATTGAAGAAATATTTTATAACACTGATGTTCATAACAATTAAAGAAAGTCTTATGACATTTGGCAGAACAAATTTAACGCACTGAACTTAATTGAGCTGTAATCCTCTGGGTCAACAGTCAACGTTCAGACGTTCAGTTGCGCGGAAATCGAAGGTTTGTTGCCGACGACGCGATGATTACAGGCGCATGCCTACTTGATACAAATGACGTTAATTGATCACTTTCTCTATCTGGATATAGATTTACAATAATATGATCCGATTATTAGAATTTCGTTCAATAGAAAAAGAGACAATACTCGAAATAATAGAGGTTTGTGATCATAGTAATAGAGATTAAATACGCGATAAATCCATGAGCTCTTGTTTTATATGATTTCATTCACTTCTTTCACTGTACTAACATCAGCAATAGGCAAACAAAAATACTGTTTCTGTTAGATAATATCCTCCTATATTGATATATAATATTATTAGAGCGAAATGATGATGAATTTACGTTTTTAAACAAAATATACAACTAGAGTAGCCACTTCAAAAATAGTCAAGACCGTTAGCTTCTAAACAATGTAACATTTGACTCCCAATTATATTTTATTTTCGGCCTTGAATATTACAATTGGATCATAATGCTTTGAGAATAATAATTTATTTTCTCTTAGGTCAAGAAAATGTAGAAAATCGTTTTCTTTTGTAAAACGTTAATTCCAATATTTCAAAAGTATGGTTTATCCGTGAAAGTTTGGTGCCCGCCATATTCACAATTATAAAATACAAATCAGCTGGATAACCTAACATGACAGAAGACATCGACGGACGTGAAACAATATGCGATTCTGTGGTAAAATCAAATTAATTAACAAAATTTTATCTTGTTTTATTGATGAATAATAAACTTAAGTTCTTATAATTGGTTTACATATAAATTTTCCAGTTTATTTCGAATTCTATCTCGTATTTTTGTATCCTGGTTTCGGCTAGCAATAGCGGCTCTACTCGCACAGTTTGTTGTTTTTTACTGATTATTTGTGATTTTGTCACATTAACATTCCTTAAAATGTGAATAACAACTCTCAAATAAACTTTTTACCCTAGGTTTTGGTAAAAGAGCGCATTGAAATTGATAAAATTTCATAAGTTATACTTGACATGTGCTCTTGTTTTCATAATAGTGAAGCATCTTCACAGGTAACCGCCAAATAGAAGAAGTTGTAACTTTTACTTTGTTCTGCTTTAGTTAATCTCGAATGAATCTAGTAAATCACTTCTTGAATATTTTTTCTTATACTTCACAATATTTATTAATTTTGACAATTTGAAAAATAAGTTTGTTAGCTGATTAGGCAACAATGATAGACTTTACAATGTATTCCTGATAACAGTTAATCTTAGAAATACATAATAGGATGCTTCAACTTCACATTCAAGCATTTTGTCCCTACTGAAAATCATTTTTTACTGAAATTATTTGTTAGGTTAGTTTTGTCAATTTATCATCATTATTA
The DNA here is from genome assembly GCA_948455865.1 of Conomelus anceps. Lineage (NCBI taxonomy): Eukaryota > Metazoa > Arthropoda > Insecta > Hemiptera > Delphacidae > Conomelus > Conomelus anceps. The sequence goes on along the minus strand of OX418226.1, from coordinate 6,573,541 downwards.
AGCTTCCAATAGTTGCAATGCTCATTCAATTGCTATTTGAATGTGCAACAGCATAGCTGTTGCAATATATAGAATAATTAAACTGATGGTAATTATTTGAATGAAATAAATGGTTTTTGCTGTCAAATTTTCTCATTAATTAATTTTTTTATTAAATTAAAAATTAATTCAGCTGTAATTTTATTCTTTTTTGCAAAGTAGCTTTAACGAGAATAGAATCTCTCAGAAATGCTTCAATTAACAAAAAAATATACCGTATATTATTTTCAGGCTTCATTAGTAGAAGGATGTCGACTTCCAGTTCGAATGAGAAATGGAGAAGATTGGCGTAAGTAATCTGATAATTTTTCATCTGAAAAATTGAATTTTCGCCTGTTATTTTATGTAACAAAATAGGCCATTGTTACTTGAAAATTTCTGCTCAATCGTGTGAAAACTTTTCTCAAGTAATTATTTGTAACATATTTATTATGAAAACTCTTTTTACTATTCACGCCGTATTCAATATTACTTGATATTTTCCTAAGTGAAACCTAGTTGTCAGTGAACTAATATGGCAATATTTTTTGTTAGATCTAGTAGTGAATGAACTAGGAGACGATGGCTACTGATTTGAAACTAATGTAAATATTCAATCCGCCAAGTGTATTCTATAATCACGGTAAACGTAGCCTAGATATTATTCGAGCTGCTCGTCAAATAAGTTACACAATATTAACATTTTTTCCATAATTCATCATTTCTTTGGATTCTGCCTAAATAGTTGTCATAAGTAAATAACATATTGTTATTCGTTATTAATTCTTTTGTTGCAGCTCTTGCCGAAATTATAAGCGTCAAAGAAGACGGACGAGGGAAGAATTTGTACTATATCCATTATGTCGATTGTAAGTTTAAAAATCTTTCAATATTATCTCAAATATTTAATAGAATTAATCTAAACACAGTAACACCCAGATTAGCGCTTTAGATACTGTTTTAGAGCGCGGTGATGAAGGGCGATCGTGATGTTCAGTCACGAGCGCTAAGGACTGCGCTTGGAAGGGTTACGGGCAAAAATATATCATGACATCTGCTTCAAGAAATCAATAAGCAAATCGTGATATTCAGTCACGGACGATCGGGACTGCGCTTGGAACATGACGTTGTATGATTTAATATCACTTAGCAGGTGGAGTCGTTTGGAGTCCACCCAAGAATGTAAGCCCACCATCCATAAAATCATTAACATCCACTCATTACCGACGCAAAAGTTATCATAAGCTCGAAGTAGTGGGGTTTTACGACAGTCATTTTCTATCAAAGATCAAGTCCAATTCTAATTTTAATACTATTTCCTTAATTATTGTTGTTAATATCCATTTTTCGTGAACTGTCGCGCTGCGACTCAAAAAGGTCAGTTCTGCACAGCAAGTTTCTACCTATGAATATTTCCTTAATTTATTATCATGCTCAAAGAGAAATTGAAGGAACAGAGTAAAATCACGTAACCCGAATTTTTCTGCTGTACAGAAATGTCAGTTGAAGTCGTAAAAGATATTGCGAGTAGGAAAATTTATTGTGTGACTACTGTGTATGATGGTAGACCACGTCACTAGCCGTACAGGAGGCTTTGCACCAAGTCCGAGCTACAATGTCATTTACGTAAAAACAACTGTGGACCTGATTTTTATTGGTGGGACATTTTGACAGACAACGTGTATTCAAAAAACCCGCATGCTCTAGATTAACTGAATACAAATTGAGGACTTTACATCGAACATCATTGCTGCTAAACTGAAATAGGTTGCATGCTATGAAAAAAGGTGCGTTGCGGCATTCACTGAAAATCATGGTGGACATTTCCAGCACTTATTATAATGTGATGTTGAAGATCCATCTTGTTTCCACTAATATGTAATAACAACTTAAAAAACACTTTCAAGTAGAAATTAACTCACGTTATGGCGTGACGGACGTTTCACTCTGTTGTCAAGAGCATCGTCAGACGACCCACAGTACACTTTAAGATGCCTTAAATCAGTGTACTGTGGGTCGTCTGACGACGCTCTTGACAACAGAGTGAAACGGTGGTCACGCCATAACGTGAGTTAATTTCCACTTGAAAGTGTTTTTTTCAAGTTTTTATTAACTTACTTATAAATTGTAAATAAAGCTTTCAACATTCCTTGTTATTTTGTAATCTGGTAAGCTAAAAAAAATGAAAGGTATTTCAAAAACAATATTTTGTTTGGATTGCACGACTTTACAGTCAAGCTGTATATTTGAAGTCAACTTGTGCGAATTTTTTCTAGACAACAAACGTTTAGACGAATGGGTGCTAGAAGATCGCCTAGATACAAGGAAAGTGCAGTTTCCACGACGCGACAAAGAAACGACAGGAGGTGGCACTGGAGCCACTGGCACTGGAGTAGGCACTCCGAAAAAGTTGGTGGCCAGCAGCCGCGAGCCGAGTTCCTGTCCGTCGTCGCGACCCTCGTCGCCACCCCAAAACGCCGAACTGGTCAACGGCAGTGCTGTACTGGCTGCTGCCCTACAAAAGAAGATGTCGCGCAAGAGAAAGGCCACCACCAGCATAGACGAGGTACAGTACACACTGCGTTCATTCATTATTTTTGATAGCCACTCGCTATTTATAAATCTCGTCGTTTCTCCTTGATTAATGGATCAATTAGTACAATTTTCCATGACAGCGGATAATTTTATAGGCCTAGTCTAAATGATAGACTATAATATGTTGGTTGAGATCTTAGAGCCTTATTATACAGAGCCACTACAGTCGCAGTCGCGAGTAATTTAGGATAAATTACACCAGTCGGGTAAATTTAATTGAAAAATCAGCTAATGGCTCCGAAAAAAAATTTAAATAATAAAATTAATACTTTTTATTTGCAAAAGACTTGTGAATTATTGTGCTTTAAAGTGAAACAGCGACCTAACCTAAGATTTTGATCATACTTTAAAATTTTGTGAAAAGCAGTTTTGGGCAATAGCCTGTTGTATTCACATTAAATGTTTTAAATTAAATTATTATACAGAGCCACTGCAGTCGTAGACGCGCGCCACAATTCAGGTTAAATTACATCAGCTGAGCGTCTTACCGAGCTCAGCAATGTCAAAGTAGACAAAGGCATTAATAAATAAATAATATGTTAATGCCTTTGTCTACTTTGACATTGTTGAGCTCAGTAAGACGCTCAGCTGATGTAATTTAACCTGAATTGTGGCGCGCGTCTACGACTGCAGTGGCTCTGTATAATAAGGGCAGCCTAAGCTTCTCATTATTATTAAAATGTCTCCCCGTCCTTTCATTTCGATTAATGGATTAATTTGAACAATCTTCTATAAAAACGGACTATATTTGTTGAAAGTAGCACTTTTTATTCAGTTTCATCAGTGAACCGGTCCAAACCACAAGTTTGTAACTGACTTTGTAAGGAAATTCTATTACAGGTGCTTTTCACAAACCTTCAAACCAATTCAAATAATTACTAGCAATTTAATTAGTATTACGCAAGAGAAAAACAAATTTAATCAATCAATCGTTGAATTATTTTGTAATTGTTATACTTGAGAAAATTGAGGTAGTATAATTGCGTATTTAGCTAATAATAGCTTATTAGTAAATCTGTAACTAGGTGCTAACTAAAAAACGTGTTTTTCAGTAGTTGACTTGTAGGCTTGTACGGTTGTTAAAAGTGATTTTTACAGGTATTTGTAGGTAAATCACAATTTTAGTTGACTTTTTGTAATCACTACTTAGTACTGATTATCCTCTACCCAAAGCAAAAGGTTGTACCGAGTTGTAAATATTTCGTCAAACCAATTCAAAAAAATTATTTCTAGCAATTTAATTGATGGTATTATTAAAAAAGTAGACTTAAAGAAAAGAGAATAAATTAACTTCATGATCATTAGAAAATGAAGACGATCCAGTTGTGTATTTACAGAAAAAACTTGGGGGGAAATAATAAATAAATAAATAATAATTTTATTTTTTTTTCAAATGTACAATACAATGAATTTAACCAAGCGGTTCAATAATTATATTCAGGTAATAATAAGATACTTATAATAAATGAAACATATATTTTGGAAATCATCCTACCCCACTATGACATGCCATGTTCTAGAATAGGTGTTAGTAGAGATATGTTGTCATAAATGACTATATTTTGGCTAATTCACTATGACCATTAATATTGTTTAATTTTTGGGTTATTTGTTAATGATAATAACTTGGAGTTTTCAGTTCTCATGGTATCATAGCTATCTTTTCCTACAACTGCTCGTAAAGTAGTTCTTTACGTACTGAAAACTAATTGTAAAACACCTCTTTACTGCTCCGCAAGCGGTAAAGTACTTTACGCTCGCCAGCTGTTTTCTTTACGCTTCTGTTTTGATTTTGATGTCTTCTCATTGGTGGATCATGGAATCCGTGAAATTCACATAACCTCAAAAAAGGCGAAAGCTAACCAAATCCGCGCATGGTCTGTGATGTTACAAACTACAAGCTTTTATTGTGTTGGAATCTAGAACTGCAGTTTTAGGAAAAATATTGAATGCAATTCGCGCGTGAAGCTTCTTTATCGCTCTCGCAAAATTACTGCGCTCCGCTACGCGTCGCGCGGTAAATGTTTTGCCTCGAGCAATAAAGTCGCGCTTCACGCTCTTAATACATAAATAACTATTAGTAACCAACATTTTTATTCAGATTCGGATCCTGAATTTTCCCAGCTGAATGAATTTGATTGATAGGATATATCATTACTAGAGCCCGGATGTTGGGCAGTAAAAAACTTTTGTCAGGCAAAAAGACTGTAAAAACACGAAAATAGGCAGTTAAAAATGAAAAATAGGCATTTTATAAACATTGTGAAAAGAGAATAATATAATTGGATAACTTACATTTTACTGGTTGCACATAATTACAATATATTTCTTCTAGTTATCTTGATTTAAACTTTGTCTTCTGTCCGAGACGATATTTTTCATAATATTGAAAACGATCTTTCCTCATCGACTGATGTGATTGGTGCGTATTTGTAGCATGCTACTATGAATTTGGGTTCATTTCAAGTTCAATAGATGTGTCACCTTCAATTATTTTAAAAATTTGTTTTATTTTGTCTAAATTTGAGTTTGAAGATAACAAACGTTTGCACTTTTCTTTAATTGCACATCCCACCTCACCAGGAACAGCTTCAATGTTGTTTACCATTTCATTTACTAGATTTACTGAAGCAATAAGAGTCTCCGCCCTCTTCATAAGTTTTGTTATTATTTCAGGCGATATAGAATAATGCATTGGAATAAAGGATAAATTGTTGCGGACACTAACTCTATTTAAAAAGTTCTTGACTTCTCGAATCGAAGCAGCAGCATCTTCGGAAAGTGCATCGATTACGTCGCATAGTTTTCAGAATAGTAGAAGTCCATGTTCCCCATCTTGTCAAAATAATTATATTCATCATTTTTATTCGAAAATAATTAATTTCTATGCACACGTTCTTTCATACTGTTTGATTTTCCTTTTAAACCAGCGATTTAGGCAAATATAGGTAACCTATAGTAGAATAGGCAAAAACATCCAAAAACTATCAAAATAGGCATTTTGCCTAAAATCCGGGCTCTAATCATTACATTAGTTGGCTAGAACAGCAATGCGCACAGGCCTGTTAGCAATATATATATATATATTTTATTAGCACAAAACTATCAATACCTATCTGCATTCAATTTTTTTGAATTTTTACTCACATCCTTGCAATATGTTGAATTTTATAATTTTATTCCTGCTTCTTATCAGTGTTATTTTTTGTAAAGTAATCCTCATTCACTTTTGTAGAATTTGTGCTGTATCAAGATGAAATCTTTTATTGACAAAGACATCTTGTTAGTGTATTATTTCAATGTATATTGTTTTTGTTGCAATCTTTTATTATTTTTCTTTCCTTTGTAATTTGTGTTATAGAAAAAACCTGACCTGCCTGTGGAAAATAGTGATTTAAAATTTAAAAATGAAATTAAAGCGGATTTTGACCATCAAATATCAGTAAGTAGACGATAATGATTTAAGCTTGTGATTAGTGTTATTGCTGACTGTTGATGATTATTGCTTTAATTGTGAGCCATTTCTAATCTACAATATTTTTGGTTAATCTATCGCAATAATTTCTGGAAGTCATCCTAGTGAATAAAAGTATTTTTACATTAAATAATTGATGTAATTTGAATATTAGGTTACTCTTATTTTCTTGAACGCAATCTTTCAACAGTTTTGAAATGTTTATTTGCTTCACTGTATCTTAATTCAAGTAATTATTTATTTATTGAATGCATACACATTCACAACCAATAGAGGCTTACAGCTTAAAGCCAAAACAATCCTCATTGACCTCAAAGGCTGGTATATACAATTTAAGAAAAATAAAGAAGATTAGGAATTTTATTCTTTTGAGTTTTATTGCAAAACGATAAAAGGTCTATCGGTCCCGTTCTAAAGCGAAGAATAAATTGTATATCAACGACAACTGTAGCTTGGAATTGAATGGCTTTAGCATTGAATTTTCAATTCAGTGCAAAGTATGGGGTATTTTATTTGGGGCGCAATTGTGTTGAATTATGCTTCTCGCCATCATGTCTTATTCCCTTAATTAACCATGTGGTTTTCGAGAAACGCTGATGAATGTGTCAGTGAATCAGGGGTATTTTACTTTTATATAGATGAAAAACAAAAAGACTTTAGCGAATAATCAAAACAATTTTATGTTTGTTAGCTTACCTAGCTTATTTGTCTGGTTGCCCATCTAAAAACGCATTTCAAGTTCGATATTGGAGCATTTCATGTGAGGGTTTCTATAATTATTGTAATTATTATTAGGTATATAATTACTACAAAGTTTTCCCGGTATTTTTTTTAAATTTCATGACTTCCAGAATTTAAAAATTCCCGGTCGCTAGTCACTCTGTATAAGTGAGAAGAAGAAAGGATCGCACCAAGCATTATAACAAATAAAACGAGCTATAATTGTTGTTATGATCGACTGTAGCTTGTTTGAAAACTTGAAATATATACTTCTATCTCACAGGTTTAAGTCATATCACACCTTATTTTGTTCTGATATTTACAAACATTTTTGGTTAGCCTTGCGGGATTTCCTTGAACATCGAGAGTTGTTCAAGCTTTGGAATTTAATGTTCCCCGACATCCTGGCAATTGTATTGATGTATGGCCCCACGTTTTGGTCTAGGCTCTATTTCTTTGAAGAGATAGTTCGCTGAATTTCACTTACCTCTTTTTTAGTTTTCATAATCAAGGTTCGAGGCACTATTGTATAATTTATTTAAGACAAAGTAGACTATGTACCTTTTATGTCAATTGATTGGTAGAGCTTAAGTTCATTGTTCAATGTTTATTGTGTGAGTATAACTTGTCAAATAATATTTCATTCTTTTTTCATAGGATTCGCAAACAGAAGTGTTGAAAGACTCAGCCGTAGTTCATAGGTCGGGTTCCATGGCTCCCCATAACGACGATGTTGTGACAAGAATGAAAAACGTCGAAATGATTGAGTTAGGTTTGCATAGGATACGCCCATGGTATTTTTCCCCTTATCCCCAGGTGAGTTTAATTGTAATTATTAAGGTGAAAAACACTAAAATTTCAAGTGGCATATTTTTATAATTTTAAAATTATTTTAAAAAAAGTTAAAACTTATTTTCCATTTTTTTTTAATTAAATGTTTACAGTCATTGATCAAATTTTCCAGTCAGTAGAATTTTTAAGATTAAAATGAAATCCAATTTGTATATATGTACTCAACATTGTTACTCTACTGTACTTTTTTTAAGATTGTAAGAATTTTTTGGCAATAAATTTCAAATTTCAACTAACCATTTTTATGATTCAAAATATCAAATAGAAACTTATTGATTTCATGATTACTAATAAAATTATTTTTAAAATATTATTTTATTCTTCAATTAGTTAATTGTCAAACAGACAAAATTAATCTCACAATAATTCATTATTGTCAAATCTAATCAAACCCTTTTCCCCAGTAGCTAATGAGCTACTGTCTATATGAATATTTCTACCTTGTTTATAAGAATACCTCTATACAACTTATCTTGTTTCTTTAATTTTTCAGGAGCTTGTAAATCAGCCATGCATATACATTTGTGAATTTTGTTTAAAATATAGAAAAAGTCGGAAGTGTTTAGAAAGGCATTTGGTGAGTACATTTTGAGATGGCATCATTATTTTTTAAACAATATTTTTTATAACTTATTTGGCTAGCATATGAATAAGAGGGCCCGAGGGCTATGTATGAATCTGATTCCAATTGCATATGATCATTTTACAAATCATGTGTTCCCTATAGAAGAAGAAGCCTTACTTTTCTTCCCTAATAATGAAGCGATAGCCGCGAGCCATAGCTGGTATCTGTTCAATCAGATAGAGATAAGCTGCGTTCTCGTAGATCCTGTTTGTAACGGTGACCGATTAGATTGGCCAGCAAAAAAGACTGTTCTCTGCTGTAAAATCACTTCCCGGTTGTTCGGAACCCACCAGGTCCAACTCATCAATCACCATCATCCAATTCATTACCCATGCACAGGTCTCAGACCTATGTGGGATTCATCGTTTAAATGCAAGCGAATTTCGAAAATCCTTACACATACAGTGGAAACAATTACTCTGGGCGCAAGGCTCTGGCTTGCTTCGTTTCCTACAGCCTTGAGTTCGAATCTCATTCAGCCATGGATGTTTCTCATCATTCACGTCATTACCCACGCACAAGTCTCCAGACTCATGTGGGTTTCATCCGCAATAAAAAAAGAGTTTTTATGAAATACATGAATACCTTCTGAGAAGGAATACTCAAACTTAATTTAATTTTTGACGTGCATGTATGAAATTCTTCCATGTATAGCTGTTACTTTATTCGTGTGATAACTTGTATTCTTTTATAAATGAATTGCCCAATCAATCAATTTATTGCCAAACACAAAAAATAAAAATACAAAGAAAAGTTGACTTATAAATAAACAAAGATCATGAACAATGATAAAAAATAAGACAAGTCCACGATCATAAACTTCATGGCACCTCCAGCAAAAGTAAAACTTGCTCGCTGGTGGGAGTCGTAATTAAATTCCATTTTCGTATTGACATAGTGCTATGAAAGAAAAATCAAAGGTAGTATTTATGAAAACTCAGTGATTGTGATTTTAAAATTTATGTAAATACAATTTTAGGAGAATAATCAATGGAGAAAGAAAGAAGTATGATTTAGAAAAGAAGGAAAGGAAGAAAGAAAACTATAAAAGTCTGTACAATAGAAGAATTTAATATCATTTAGCTAGATGAAGGATGAAGGTTAAATTTTGAAAAAGTTATAGAACTGTATGACTATTGTTTAAATTACAATGTATAACATGTAATAAAGATGAATGAATATTCTCTACTTTTCCAATTCTATTGAGTTTTGTGTGTGTATTTCCATTTTTAATCTGCTGCATTCCATTTTGCAGAACAAGTGCAACCTAAGGCATCCGCCAGGCAATGAAATCTATAGGAAAGAGAGTATATCATTTTTTGAAATAGATGGTAGAAAGAATAAAGTCTACGCTCAAAATCTTTGTCTTCTGGCCAAATTGTTTCTCGACCATAAAACGCTGTTCTACGACACGGATCCGTTCCTGTTCTACATAATGACTGATCTGGACGAGAGAGGCTTCCACATAGTCGGCTACTTTTCCAAGGAGAAACAGTCGGCGCAGGATTATAATGTTGCCTGCATTCTCACCATGCCGCCTTACCAGCGCAAAGGCTACGGAAAGTTACTTATAGAATTTAGTAAGTTATTTATTTATTCATTTAACTAACATACAATAAATGTAAATACAACGGGCTAAAAACTGCTTTTCACAAAATTTCAAATTAGAATCGAAATCTTAGGTTAGGTCTGTTTCACTAAAAATTTCACCTCGAAGAACAATAATTCACAGGTCTTTCAGGAAAAGAATATCAATTTTGATCTCACTTTAACAAAACACCATCACAGTCAAAAATGTACACTAGTTACTGTTTATTATAAGTTCCAATTTTAAACAATAAATACATATTTTAACTTTCTTTGTAGTGGTGAAGCTGATATTGTGGAAGATATCCATAGTGATTAATAAGACTTAAAGTTGTCACGTCCTGATTTTTCAGGAAATATAAAATCAAAATAGCCATTAAAGGGGAAATTTCCATTTTTTGAAATATTTTTTATTTGTTTTAGCATGAAGAACACAGGTGCCTTTAAAGGGCACCTGCCTGAAAGAATATTTTTTTAAATTCAATCTCTTAAGTAATTTCTTGCATTGTGTCTGGCCTAATAAATTGTTGAAATTATAGACATCAATTAGAGAATTTAATTTTTCAGTTGTCACAACCACATTTATTGGAAATGTAAACACTGAGATACTCATTTCGGTTGATGCCACCATTATCAATCTCAATCAAACTAAAACTAAAGTACAGAGTAGCTTAATATATACTAAATGATACTATTGGTTGAGGGAGAAAGTGCATCTGATAGGCTGACCTTCCGTGAAGGTCTGTGATTGGCTAAAGCCTAAAAAAAATCTCGCCCACTAGTGGGTTTTGGTTTATAGTTCTTGATTTTGATACTTATTTTTGCTTGTTGCTCCTTCCACCAGTGGGCGTGTCTTGTTTTACCTGTCAGCCTATCACAGACCTTCAATGAAGGTCAGCCTATCAGAGGCACTTTCTCCCTCAACCAATAGTATCATTCCGTGTTTAGTATATATTAAGCTCCTCTGTACTCTAGTTTTAGTACAACCGAAAATAGTATCTCACTGTTTTGAATACATGTGATTGTGACAACTTCGTCTTATTATTCATCAGAAAAATGTAACCTAATTAGTCTATAGCATTTGATCTTCATTAGTGGAAATACCCTTTCTCCGATCGTTGGTGGGAGAACATATAATTGTCGAATAAGGCCGGGGTATTCGATGCCGTGACCTACTATTGATCATGTTAAATGTTGGTTTGAAGTATTTAAGTGGTCTTGTTGGGTTAACCCCCAAGAATCCTTCAACTTTGTTCTGTTCGTTCTCTGGGCTCACAACCAGGAGATGCGTACTATCAGATCATACTAACAAACGAAGGCAATTTTATCATTTTAAAAACTGAATTATTCTATTTCTTGTGTAGTTGAGAAAGCATTTTAAAATGTTTGAACACTTGAAGGTAAAGAAGCAGTATCAGAACCTTTCACAGCCTTTATTTTTATGACTAAGTTGAAACTATTACTATCAAATTTAATAGTGATTGTAGTTTTTTTCTTAAAAATTTTATGTTTTAACAAACTCAACTGATAGTGCCTGAATAGTACCTACATAAGGGCATAATTGACGATCGCCTGTTGTCCCGTTACCGTGTTGTAGGAAACCAAGGTTATGTGTGGTGAAGCAGGGTGCCTTTATCTACTCATAAACAGGGAAATTATCAAGAATGAAATAAATTTTTAATGGTGAACTTGAGAAAAATGGCTCACCCATGTAGAGATACATTTAAAAAATGTAAAATGTTAACTCCCATCAATTTACATATATTGTATTCTAATAATAGGATTCAGAAACCTTCAGTCTCTTAAAAAAGGGAATGAATCGCAAAGAGTTACAAGATCAAACAGCTTTACTATATTACCCAATCCACAGAACCGCCAAGATTGGGAGGGGAGCATTATACAGAGCTGTTAAGTTTTATAATAAGCTACCAAATCATATTAAAAAGCCCCAAACTAAAAACCAATATAAGAAGTCAGTGAAAAAATTTCTCCTGGATAGGGCATTTTATTCAGCTAGAGAGTATTTAGAGATGTTATGATTGCCAATCCAACGACACTGTACACCCTAATGCCGATTTAATGTCCCAATCTCTTCTTTTTGATATTATTTTAAATAAAATTTCATGTAATGGTATAGCCTTTATTTTGAACCTTTCACAGCCTTTATTTTTATGACTAAGTTGAAACTATTACTGGCAAATTTAATAGTGATTGTAGTTTTTTTTCTGACAAATTATATGTTTTAACAAACTCAACTTATAGTGCCTGAATAGTGTAGTGACGATGTACAATATTTGTTATATTTATGATGTAAGCATGTATGTACATATGCATATGCATATAAAAAAAAATTAAAAAGACAATTCTTTGGTCAATCAACAAACAGTCCAAATCACTATTGATGCTACTTTTACAACTGATGATGTTACTAAAGTAACTATTCAGGTTCCATTTGTCATGGTTGGACTTAGATCTCAATTTGTGCAATAAATTGTTCTATTTTTTCAGGTTACGAATTGTCAAAATTTGAAGGAAAAACCGGCTCACCGGAAAAACCATTGTCGGATCTTGGCTTGCTATCCTACCGAAGTTATTGGGCGCACACTATTCTTGACATTCTCATCTCCATCAAGCCAGTTGGAGATAATGAACAACCGCAAATTACAGTCAAGTATGCAAATTTTTAATATTGAATATAAAACTATGATGCATTTGAAATTCTTTAAATGTTACAAATCACACTGAAGAACTCCACTCTGCGGACATTGAAAACTCGCCCCTACGCCTTATCCTTGGATTCGCTTCTGAGATATTTAATTATGAATGAAACATAATCAATGCAATAATACAACAGGCTATTGCTCACTGCTGCTTTCTTTACAAATTTACAACTCATAAAGAATCCAAATTATGACTCAGTGACATTGTATGTATGTATGTATACATACAGTGTCACATGTATGTATACATACAGTGTCACATGTATGTATACATACAGTGTCACATGTATGTATACATACAGTGTCACATGTATGTATATACTCTGCAATCTGATGTACAAGAAGAATGAAGCTAACTTCCAACGACAGGAGGAGACCCACAATTATTACTCAAGAAGAAATTCTATCCTGGTGACACCATATATCCGGCTGCACAAGACCTTCAAGAGTCACAAATACCAGCAATTCTTATTGTTTAATAAGGTATCTCAGGCAGTGAGACAATGTGAACCCACCTAAAACTGTAGGTCCAACTCATTAATCACAATCATCCAACTCATTACCCACGCACAGGTCTCAGACCTATGTGGGCTTCATCCTGCAAAAAAAAATGTCAATATCAAGATTTAGGGCAGTGATATCACAGTGGCTTAGGGACAGAGCATTCTATGACAGTAGTGAATATATCAATTACAATATGTCTGGTTGGACAGTCTAAAAGGTTTTATTTTATTTTTGTTTCAATGACGAAGCCTATTGTGCGAACATGTATTTAATGGCGAATAAATATTCTTATTCTTATTCCAAATTCTAGATAATGCCCAAGTTTCACAAGAATAATTTATAATGATATTTTTACGTGCCCTCTAGTTCAGCTTTGAAACAGCTGGGAACTGGCTTATTGCACGTACCATCTCTTATTGTGTACGGCCATGAGCCTTTGCCGCGCTTATAAGCGCGAGAAGCAAGCTGCCGGCTTCAAGCGACTTGTTGCCAGCTTTTTTTGTGTGTGCACCCTTTCATCTGGAACGTATGTCCTCTGTTGTAGTGTTACAATCCCAATGTCTCACCTACCTTGTGGGTTAAGTGGAAGAGGGGGGTCTTATGCCTCAACTTCGCCCACAGCACTTTTATTACTTGTAAAGTGCACAAATAAAAGTCATCTATCTATCTATCTACTCGCTGGACAGATCAAGATGGCATCTTGGAAATTATATGTCAACTTCCAACTTATTATTTAAATCAGATTATTCATAATTAATCGAATATGTTATCATATTATATTATTACAATTTATATTTTGAAAGCAAATCGAGCTGTATATTGTATATTATATATTTTAGTGGATGCAGCCGTGCCCGTTGTCTATCTAGTCCTTTCTAGGAAACCGAAGCTGAAAGCCACACACTGACACCTCTCTACAATACCATTCATTTCTGACTTGAGTCATGTTACAATAATGATTAAATTGCAAAATATGTATTTTAGCGGTGATAGTAGTTCTGTGAACAGTAGACCTCACGCCCAAGAATAAGGGTGCTTGCACAGAGGAACATACTCGATATACTCAATGATAATCACCATCGCAAAATTAAACGCAGTCAACAGACCTAACACTTGATTCAATTCGCGGTCTATTAAATTTTCATGTCTGTTTTTTACAAAAGGTCGCACTGTATAACATCAACAAGGCTGTGTTTTCTATTTACGAGACAGCTGATTGCTCAAATTAGATTTCAGATGTATAATGAATGAGTTTATATTTATTTATTTATTCATTTAACTAGCATACAATGAATGTGAATACAACAGGCTACTGCCCAAAACTGCTTTTCACAAAATTTTAGAGTAGGATCAAAATCTTAGGTTAGGTCACTGTTTCACTTGAAATTTCACATTGAAGCACAATAATTATTCACAATCACAAGTCTTTTGCAGATAAAGAATATTAATTTTTTCATTTCAAACAAACACTAACGCAGTCTGAAAAAAAGATAATTTGGAATTTTGACATTAATTTATAAGCCGAAAAATCTTCACTAGCTGCACTCATTATATAAAACAATATAAATTAAATTTGTATATCATTTACTTAGTAATCACTTGTTGTTATACTTAATTGAAATATTAATATTAGAAATGATTTGTTTATCTCAAATATGTTAATATCTCAATAATCTTATGAATGATAACTTTATTCATATGAATAAGGCTCAACCAGATAAATAAGGAGGCCCGAGGGCTATCTATGAATCTTATTCCAATTGCATATGATGGAGAAGCTTATTTTAAAAATCATATGTTCCCTATAGAAGATGGCCTAAGAGAATTACTTTTCTTCCTTTAAAATATTCTTTAAATGCAAGCGAATTTCGAAAATCTTTACATACATCGCTGGGCATTTCTTAAAGGAAGAACCATGCAAAATTACATTGAATTTGGTTCACGTGTTTAGCCGTAAATGTGTTACAAACAGACAGATGCAAAACGGTCGGCTTGAAATAGAGACTTCTCTTCGTTCGGTCAACTATTTAGAGGAATCATCATCATCTCTTGCAGTGTTGTTGAAATATGTAAATATTCATCCTCCATGCTGTACCGACAGTCAATTTCACTTTCTAGTTCATTTTCATCGGTGTACAAGTCGATTTCATCTTGAATTCTGTTGTAATTTGTCCAATATTCCTTCACAAAACCTAGTTTTACATTCAGCTCTGTCCATGTAGGATTACCTTCTACTAGCCTCTTGGCCCTTAAAAATTGGCCTTTGATTACCGATCGTGCTTTTTTAAGTTTAACTTTTTGTGAACTTTGTGCTGCCTCAATTGCCTCATCCATTTTTAAACTATCTTTTCTTTTACCTCGTCGCCAATGTGATATTCATGAATAATTGAAAATAGAACACAGAATAACTAGTTAATAAACCAATATGTAATTCGAATCCATTGAAACTAAACTCCGTAACTAATAAACAGTAACTAAGCTAAACAGAACAGCTTACAGCATTTTATCAATATGTATCAATTATAATCTTGAGAGTTACATAGAAATTACACTTAAGACACCCATCGCCTACAGTAATTATTGATGTTTCTTTTTCGTGTCCACTATTTTATTTTTTCTTGTTTCAGCGAAATTTGCGAGATAACAAGCATAAAGAAAGATGATGTTATATCGACGCTGCAAAACCTGAATCTGATCAACTACTACAAGGGGCAGTACATAATAACAATGAACCAAGAAACAGTGTCAAGTCACATAAGGTCGATGGAGAAGCGTAAGATTCGCATCGACCCCAAGTGCATTCATTGGACGCCTCGTGATTGGTCAAAACGTGCCAAGTGGTAGCACTGCAAAGCCACTTCCCCCCCCCCCCCACTACTCCCCCCACCCAGACTCATTGTGTCACTTATTGTTTTAAATAGGTGTTTCATTTTTCCGATTTTTTATTAAGAAAACATGCTCTATCGGTGTGGTTAATTCTTTTGCTCTAGTTTTCAAACACAGACTTGTAATAATATTGAAATTATTGTGTAATAAGGACTAAAACAAATCGAATTGAATGTGTAAACTATATTGGAAATGCCAAGGCCGCCTCTGTTGTTGAATTCAATATGTACAGTATTTCAAATCCGACTGTACTGCTGGTTCTAATAGGAAGTGTTTGATGCAATGTTATTATGTTACAATATTCTCATCAGTTCAATATAATACATGAATTGTTATAATAACACTATTAATAATATAATTAACCGAAGAAGAGCTTTGACGAATAAACGACATTAAACGGTTACATATTGTAACTAGTATGTATACTAGATGTATGTACACTAGATTATAGCTACTAGTAGCTAATCTCTATTTTCCAGTCTCACTAAATGTGACTGAACGTTGATAACAGTTTATTTATAAAATTGCTAATAATTAGCAGAGCTTGGTACATGACAAACGCATTGCGTAATTCATAAAACTTGTTTATAAAATTATGCACTTATTGCTAACAATTAGCAATTGAAAAATTTATTCATAGAATTAACAGACTACAATACACCGCTCCAACTTGTCAGAGCTCGTCTTACGCTGTTCGTATAGTAATTGTATCTGAAGTTAATTCAATCAATAGTATGTGGCATTTCTAGACAAATAACAATAAAGAACTGTTGATAAGTGGTTAAGTAGCATAATTTACCGCTACTGTCTCTGGTTCAATTCCTGAATAAATTTGACATTTTTGTATCCTTGTATCTCCTCATTACCCAGGCACTAGCTCATGCGTAGAGTACGTGAGGTTTCATATGAAGCCTGGCCTTCAGCGGCCAGTCGGCGTGGTGGGGACAACACATCGCGAAGGGGAAGTCACTTCCCCTACTCTGCCTCGTAGCGTTCTCTGTTAAAAACGAGCGAACATACCTCCGTGACCAACCGGTTTAGACTGAGCTGCTCGCTTCCCCCGCTCCAAATTTTCAAGCGTTGTCATAGAAACGTGACGTCGCTTCGTCGCTTGACTTTCGCCAGGCTTCATATGAAAACTCACAAACTCTATATAAGAATAATCCGCAATAAATAAAAAAAACACAATAAGGTAGCTGAAGTGCTATTAATTTTGATTATGTGCAATGGTTATCAATGATAACTTATGTTAATTTGAACATTGATTACATCCTCAATCTTATAAACTTTGAAAGATCCAAAATAGCTCAAGTGTGAATTCTGGCATTTCAATTCATTCAACTTCAACCAACCTTTTTCACAATCACAGTCACCCTTCCATTTTGATGGACATAGTGTGAATACATAAGTATTGATGCAAGTTACTTCAAAATATATACATATTCTTGATTGAATTAACTGGATTAAATTTGGTAATTACGTTGTCAAGTGTCCAATAATTTATACGATATATAATGAAGTTTGTAAGGATGTTAAGGATCGGTCAACTTCCCTACAATCTTCTTAGATTCAACGGTCGACGTCTACTCACTCATTGTTCTTTTATATTGTTCATGTCATCTATTTTATGCTTATTCTCGCAAATAATTATTATACTTCAATATATGAAAGAAATATTGTTTCAATCCACTAAAATAAGTAAACTATATTTTTCAAGATGTGTGAAATATTCTTTTTCGAAACAATACAGTATTTTCTTTAAATCATAGCATGCATGAAATTAGTTTATAACTTCTCAGTGCATCTTTGACAAAAAAAGAATAGTGTGAATTTTGTTGAATATATAATTATATATAGGCGTTTTTCACTGCAGTCTAGAAGGTGGCCTGAATTTGATTGATACGTTTCCTTGTAATGACGGCTCGGGTAGCGCAGTTGGTTGGAGTACTTGTCTGTGATAAGATAAGGCTCTGTCTGGCTTCGTTTCCTGAAGCCTTGAGTTCGAATCTCATTCAGCCACGGATGTTTCTCATCATTATCACATTCACCTCATTACCCACGCACAAGTCTCCAGACTCATGTGGGCATCATCCGCAATAAAAAAAATTACACAGATTAACATTTGGTAAGTTATTCCATTGAGTAGCAGTAATCCGTAAACTAATTGTACCGTCCTTTCTATTACATGGGATAACGCTAGAAATTTGTGATTTAAAATTTGATCATTATTAAAAGGTTAGAAGACTGTATTTTCTGTGTTTTGTTGTATAATAAAGTGCAGAAAATCTCATTTTTGAATTTTGCGGATTTCGATATTGTTTTATCATACATGTTGATAACGTACTAATCATATTTTACGTTAGAAATTACTAAGAAAAACTTCATCCATCACATTTATTTGTTATTTCTGATTTTATTTGCATTCACGCTTCTGTGTGAACGCCGTTCATCACATTCAGGTCATCCTAATCATGATATATTGCAAATAAATGTATTCGATGATATAATTGTTCAATCCAGTCCATTTCATGAGCTGTTTAATTTACAAGCTATATGTTTTTGAAAACATAGTTTTCAATTTGTTCAGAGCAGGCAGTATTTTCTAATGAGCAGTGCTACCTTAATTTTTTATTGTTTGTGATGTACGTTACTTGTATTCAATGTATTTGAAGACTATATACATTTCAACCACCTGGCATTTTCTGTGAAAATTGCTGCAAATATCTCATTATTCGATATTCAATTGTTGAAAAACTAAATAAATTATTCATGGCTTCACTAAGAAAAAATATAAGCACTGTTTTGTACTTAAACGAGAAATATGAGAGGTATTTTTAAGAATTTTTGCGAACTCTATCGGCATTGCATCAACAACAATCCATTGCAGAAACCATTTTGAGATTGTTTTAGACTAGTTAGAACAGCAATCTCTTGTACTGAATAACTTTGTGATTGGCTAAGGCGAGATTTTTATATTGATAATCTGTACTATAATTGGTAATACATGAAATTATTGTGTACAAAATTGTTTTCCACGTTGTTAAAAAATAATTTAATTGTTCATTATTGTGATTTCATAATTAATTGATTGATGTACAAACACTTATCTCAATCGATCTATCCAAATTGATGAAATAATTTCTATGTGACCAGTAATAGTACATTGCTTTTTCAACTCTTTGTGTTTATTTGAATTCCCCAACTCAACTATCTAATGAATAAACGCCTTGTAAGAGGCATCTGTAACGAAAACTAACGCTGCATGTGACAACTAAATCCACCAATGCATGATGATAAATACAGTACTGTATTTGTTTTGCATGTAATAAGATTTTTTTCCTGGAGAAGGAGGAGAAAAAGTGGAAGTAGGAAAAGAACAAAGAGAAAGGGAAGAAAAAAATAATTAAAAAAAAAAGAGGAGATATAAAAAAGTAGTAGAAGTTAGAGTAGCAAAGAGGAAAGAAGGAAGAGAACTAATAAAAAGAAAAGAAGGAGCATTAGAAAGACAAGGAGAAGGAGAAGAAGTACTGGAATAACCTTTGGATTATAGGTGATCATATTTTTTTCTTGGGAGGATGAAGCCCACATAGGTCTGAGACCTGTGCATGGGTAATGAAATTGGATGATGGTGATTGATGAGTTTGACCTGCAGTTTTAGGTGGGTTCCGAACCACCGGGAAGTGATTTTACAACAGCGAGTAGATTCTTTTTAGCTGGCCAAACCAATCGGTCACCCTTATAAAGATGGCCCAGGAGTTTCGTAGCTCTCTGATTGTACCTGCTACGGCACTCGGCTATCACTTCCCTCAATTGAATTGACTTCTCTCAATATTTGAAATCAATTGAATCGGGCAACTTGCTAGTTGATTTGTTTGATGAGGAACAACTCTGCATCATACAGAGCTGTAGTCCCATAGCTTTACTAATATTTTTGGAAAACTAACAAAAATTACCCAATCAATTTTTGTTACGATTAATGAATTCAGTTGAATAACCACAATAGTGATCAAAAACATTTATTCAAAAGAATATTGTGATGTTGAAGATCCATCTTGTTTCCACTAATATGTAATATAAACTTAAAAAAACTACTTTTAAATGGAAATTAACTCACGTTATGGCGTGACGGCCGTTTCGCTCTGCTGTCTAGAGCATCGTCAGACGACCCACAGTACACACCTGAGTGTACTGTGGGTCATCTGACGATGCTCTAGACAACAGAGCGAAACGGCCGTCATGCCATAACGTGAGTTAATTTCCATTTAAAAGTAGTTTTTTAAGTTTATAAAAGAATATTGGTTACACTGGTAAAAGTAACGTTATAAAATTAGAAAATAAGCCATTTAAAAGCGAATAACAGCGGACGTTTAATTAAGCCCAAATAATCAATCATCAATTTTATAGTGGTGAACATTCATTGGCAATCACCAATTATAATAATAAATATTCAATTCATACATTCATTGACAATCACCAATAATAATAATAAAGAAAATTCAATTCATACAAAAAAAATTGATTTCTAATAATATATGACAGATTTGACAATCTGAGCCGCTGATAATATAATTAATATTATATCTTTCTCACATGCATAAATAGCATATTTTTGTCATTCAACTAGCAAAAGCTGTATTGCTTGTCAATAGTTTTGTTTATAGATATAGTTTTACTAGAATTTAGTAGGCAAGACATAAAAAAAGGATAGGTGAGAAATAAATACTGTATGTTAAAATATTTTGCGTCAATCTTGACTGCAAATAATAAAACATTTGTATACGGAGTCCTAACCTTAAAATTATTCATATCTGAATACCTAAACCCAAAGTAATGATAATATGTATGAAAATGATTCAGTTATAAAACATCTTTTGAATTCAAAGTTCCATACATCTTCATGCTTTCCATAATATACGCTAAATAATATAAACCTAACTTCATAATACTTCAAATTAATATCGTCTAGTTAGTCCTCTAATTAATTACCTACCTCTAATTAATTACCTATTATGAATACTGGTAAGTAACTTGTATACCAATTAACTTAAAATTTCTATCCATCTGTTAACGTGTTACCATAAATAAATAACTATAAAATCAATTATATACCGTGTATATAAATCACATTTAAAGTGCGTTTGTCAGTAGGAAATGTTTGATGATATTGAAGCCTTCCTCATTTATGTGAATAAGGTCCTTACGTCGGCCCCCGTAGAACCACCTGGGGGAAAATATCAAATTTCAGGTATTAAAATGGCACATTAATAGTGGATTTTGATAGATGTCTGAGTGTAGAAATTACCGATAGAATAATTAATGCAAACAAGGCATGTTTACATTACAAATTCTAAAACTAAAAAAAATTCTATAACTCAAAACCAACTCAAGGAATAAAATGACATATTTTCAAACTATTTAAATCTAAAAATTAGTTTTTTTAAATCTAGTTTTAATTTTTCAAAAAAAAAAAATATTTTGAAAAAACTGTTGGAATGAAATAAAAAATTGTAATTTTATTCATCAAGTGTCTTAATTATGGAAAATTTATCAAAAGTTTAAAATCAATCATAGGTGAGATCAATTGTCCCCAAAAGCAAAAAAAATTCAACTATGAACCCCCATATTTCACAAAATAATTGAAGAAAAAAATCCTCAGCAATAGATGACATTTCAAAGCCCTAATAATATTCGATACAAGAAACTTCGAAAAAGATTATGACAAAAAACCCTGCGCACAGCCTTATAAGCATATGATGTGCGTTATGCGTTATTTATATATTCAACTGCAATTTTAAATTAGATTGGCCAACAAAAAAGACACTGTTCTCTGCTGTAAAATCACTTCCCGGTGGTTCGGAACCCACCTAAAACTGTAGGTCCAATTCATCAATCACCATCATCCAACTCATTACCCACGCACAGGTCTCAGACCTATGTGGGCTTCATCCTCAAAAAAAAATTTTTAAAACATGCACAATATTTCAACTTCAACATTTTTATACATGTTTTTAAATTTAAAAAGGTGCAGCACGGCTAATACGCAACCCGGTTGATTAGCAGATAATCGGTAGTTCACTGAACATCAAACGTTTAAACTATCAAGCATCTGAACTAAGAGTACATTATGAATCTAGTTTTGATGAATATATGAATACGGTATAATCAATGTTCTCACCGTTCAAAGCAGGAATATCTGCACAACCTTGTTGAAGACTTGTAGAAAAGAGGGCTTATATCGGCCACAGTCAGTTTTCCATAAAAATTTTCTGGAATTCAACAAAATAAAAAACTGAATTCTTTCCATGAGTTGTTAATGTTGATCATATATCCACATGAATCTACTTCCGCGTATTTGATGAATTCCAGTGTTTTAATTTCAAATGTTTAGTAATACTGTTGAAAAATAAAACTGAATCAAAGAGCTTCGTTTAAATTGAACTTTATATAGATCATCTTGAAATAAAGATAATGGGACGGGTTCTATCACTAAAATAATGCTGGTAACACTTAAAAGTAACAGTTGGAAAATCCTGTTTTAGTCTAAAGAGCGTACTACACAAACAAGGAGTGAGGTAGTTTGTGATTGCTTTCCTTACTGAGCAGTGGCGGATCCAGTAGGTGATTTCGGGGGGGGGGGGGGGTCCGGGGTACCTGCGTACTAGCGGGTTAAAGAACCCGTTATTTAATATCTAGAACACGACATTAAAGAATTCCCTCTGCACAAGTAACATGGATGGCTTTACACAAATAAATAAATAAAATAAAAATAAATTTGTTAATAGTCACGTTGAGCTGCAGCTATTGAGCTAGGCTCGCACAGCATGTGACACGTCAATTCACTTCAACTAAACTAATTCATCATCCATTCATCAAGCGTTCGTTCATCTATAAAAACATATTAACAGATTCTATTCAACATTTTGTCTCCGAAAAACCCCATATCATTCAGCCAGAGAGTAAGGACAGGCATCAATAAGCAACTTCCTGAGTTCCTTCAAGAATTTGTCTTGACCGTAACCTTTTAAAACTTTGGGCAAACAATTTAAAATCTTTTTTCCCGAATAGTGTGGCGCCTTCTCGATCAGAGTCAGCCTATGCATGGGGTACCGAAGTGTTGACTCTCCATGTCTTGTGTTGTATGGGTGAGCGATTATATTATTTTCATAATTAATCTGGTTCTTATGCAAATACACGGCAATCTCAATAAAATACAGTGCCAGCATTGTAAGCAGTCCTAATTGTCTGAAAATCGGTCGACATGACTGCCTTGCACTTAATCCTTCAATTATTCGCAACGCTTTCTTCTGCAATCTGAATATTGCATTGATATTTCCCTCGCTACCACCCCAGAATATTACACCATAACGAACCTGGGACATAAAATACCCATGATAGACCGCTAAGGCTGTTTTTTTTTTCGAAACATTTCTCAGTCTTCAAAGCAAAAACCGCATGGGATAAGTTCTTCCTAAGGCTTTTAATTTCATTATCCCATTTTAAATTTGACTGCAGCTCCAGACCCAAAAACTTAGTTCCCATTGTCGAATGGCATTCCATACAAGAATATAGCATTAATGTATGATTGAATTCATTGTTTACATTGAAAATTTAATAAAATTAGTCTTTTTGACATTCAGCTTCAGTTTGTTGCTATGAAACCAATCGGTAAGCCGCTTTAAAATTTCTTGAGCTTTCAAGAGGACGGTTGCATTATCTTTGCCCTTAACCAGAACAGTAGTGTCAGCATATAAAATTAGTTTGGAGTCCATGTTGAATGGTAGGTCATTTATAAAAAGGTTAAACAAAACTGGGCCTAAAATTGATCCCTGTGACACTCCATTCGGATGTGGTATAGCTGCCATGTCCGTTACTCACTAACTGATTGATATCTATTATTTAGATAAGAAGAGAAAAAGTAAAAGTAAGAAGAGACAAATTGGAAACAGCCAATTTTTGTTGCTTACATAATTTCGTCCTAGTTTCTATTAGATTTATGCCATTTTTTCTTTTTTCTCTTGGATCTCGGGGGGGGGGGGGCAATTGCCCCCTAGGATCCGCCACTGTTACTGAGCTAACAAAACTGCATCAGTAGCCTATGCCAAACCCACTGAAACATCCTGAAGCTCTATGCTTGACAGTCCACTGCCACCTTTACACAATAACATATAACTACAGTAATCACATGATTATCAAAATAAATGGTATTGAATAAAAAAAGACTGACTTTCTAATCGAGAATACATTTATAAGCGTTTGCTACTAAAATGTCAGTTTTATTTTGATAATAAAAGTGGAAAACTACATCAATAAATAATTTGAATTGATTGACCGAACGAAGAGAGGTCTCTGTTTCAAGTCAACCGTTTTTCATTTGTCTGTCTGTTTGTAACGCATGTACGGCTAAACACGAGGACTAAATTCAATAAAATTTTGCTTGGATCTTCCTTTAAGAAACCCAGCGATGTATGTGTAAAGCCATGTCTCCACCAACCTAACAGTGTTCGCTAGAATTATCTGATGTTACCGAACATTGTTGGGTGTTGGTTTGGTGTGGACACCTCGAACATTATGATCGGTGTGGTGGGGACCTGTTGTTGGTCGTCACTGTTCGCTCACAGACAGAACATTTCAATTGAACTCACGAACATGTTCGGTGACCCATATGTTTAATGTTTGTCCGTTGTTTGTATTCGCCAACAATGTTCGGTTGGTGGAGACGCGGCTCAAGGATTTCCGAAATTTGCTTGCATTTAAAGGATATTTGAAAGGAAAAAAAGGGAAGGCACTCAGGCCTTTTTCTATAGGAAACATAATATTTTCAAAACGAGGTTCTCCATCATATGCAATTGGGATCAGATTTCAAGATAGCTCTTGGGCCCTCTTATTCATCTAGTTAAGCCTTCATATGAATCAACTAATAATTAAAAAGAATAACATATTTCTTTGAAACAAATTATATTTCAATTAAGTGATTACTAAGAAAAAGATAATTATACAAATTTAATTGTAATATAAACTTAAAAAAACTTTTAAATGGAAATTAACTCACGTTATGGCGTGACGGCCGTTTCGCTCTGTTGTCTAGAGCATCGTCAGACGACCCACAGTACACATGGGAGTGTACTGTTGGTCGTCTGACGATGCTCTAGACAACAGAGCGAAACGGCCGTCACGCCATAACGTGAGTTAATTTCCATTTAAAAGTTTTTTTTCAAGTTTATATTACATATTAGTGGAAACAAGATGGATTTTCAACATCACAAATTTAATTGATATTGTTCTATTAATTCATGCATTAGACGTGTGAAATCTGGTCTGATTTGAGCAATCAGCTGTCTGGAAAATAGAAACGCAACCTTGGTGATGTGATACAGAGTGACTTTTTATGAAAAACACGCGAAACTACGCGAATTGAATCAAGGGTTAGGTCTTATGATTGTGTTTAATTTTGCGATGGTGAGAGAGTGTGCGAGAGAATGTAAGGAATTGAGTGAGAGTGAGAAACGGTGGTGAGGTGAGGTTAGGTTAGGTTCCATCATTGAGTATATTCCTCCATGCAAGCACGCTTATTCTCGGGCGTGGGTTCTGCTGTTCACTGAATTACTAGTATATTTATAGGTTTTTATAAAAGAGACTTATCTTTTATTTCCTTGCTAATGAAGTATTAGTAATTGATGATAAAGAGTAAATTAAATTTTGATTTAATTATTAGTTATTGAAATTATTCAGAGCAAGAAAGAACTTAGTTAGCACAGTTGTTAGAATAGTTTGTTCCAATAGTAGAGTAGGCTAGTTAAAATGTTTTATATATTTTGTCAATTTGATTAAAGACTTAAATTTTGATTGGATCATGCATGAACCAGTAAGATTATGATTAAGTATATTTGTTGAATGTATTTGTATTTACATTGTGAAGTATTGTTACACGTCAACGTATTCAACATATACTCGCGACTAGCACACAAGCTATGCTTATGCTAGTCATGCTATATCAGTAAAAAATATATTTCTTTTTGTTATTAAATTGTCATTGTAATTTCATATTATTATAATATTTAATATCCTTAATCTTTATAGTTTTCCTATATTGTATTGAATTTTGTAGAAATAATTTCAATAATAATAATTTCAATATAACGTTATTTAAATATGTTTTCAACAAATATACGATTATTTTCTGCTTTTATTAAATATATTAATTTTTTGGACCTTGATATTCATTCACTATGTTTGCAAATTAAATTTAGGGTGGAGAGCTTGCCCCCTCCGTGCTCTGCATAACCTGTGGTTTGTTGAGAAGTGTTAAGCACCATCACGTTTCTATCCCCTTCTGGGAAGTTTGAGTGTAGGTGCTGCCACCATTGGCGGGGTACAACCCTCCCCATCTAGTGCAAATTAATATTTTCAAGTCGCCACCCCAAATTTGGGTAACCTTACCTAACCTAACATAACCTGAAAGTTGTGTGGTTACAACCGGAATCATCTACGGTACTACTTAGCTGTTTGATAAGATAATTGAATCAGTCACCTTTACATGGCAATGATTTTATGTACTCATTGTAGGAATTCATTCTAGTCCAATGGTCTTCGTTGTGGGACAAGAGCGGCACAGGTGGCAGAGTCAAAATAATAATTTTCTTAGCAGACTGGAGAAGATCTTGCAATAAATACTTCAACCCTCTGCACATGCCAGATGATTGAGTGCCCTGAAAGCACACAAAAAATAGAATAAAATCAGTTAATTTATTTTTTAAGACAGGAGAATAACTCGATACAATGGTTATTGAATGATAACTAGGATGGTATTTAAATGACAATGTTCAAAATAGAAAACAATGAATTAGTAGTGAATTAGAATATTGGTGCTGATATCTACCCAAGTAGGGAAACATGGAAAATGTAATGAGCTCAATTGAACACCTTAGGCAAGAGATGTTTGATTCAAAAACTAAAGCCTCATAGTCATTCATCTAAAGCTGGAATACATAGAATATCTCAATAAATCAATGAAACTCACTCACATATTGGTACTGATAGAATATCAATTGGTATAGAATAATTGGTACTAATATCTACCCAAGAACCCAATTAGAGAAAACATATGTTGTAAGAGAATTTATTGTATTTTATACAGTCTGTTCAGCGAGTTTAATCATAATTCCAGCCTACATTTAAAAAACGGTTCTTTCGTGTATTTTTCGGTTGACCTTGACTGAATTTCAGTGAGGTCCTAATTTTTTAGTTTTAATTTGATTCAATTCTATCCTTATTACTTAGTTTTCTTCTTTGTTGCTTTCTAGATGTTCACAGTTTTTAGTTATTGATTTGACTTGTTACTTATTTTTGCTTGTTACTCCTCTCACCAAGGGGCGTGACTTGTCAGCCAATCACAACCTTCGATGAAGGTCAGCCTCTTTTCTCGCTTAGCCAATAGTATCATTCCATTTTCAGTATATATTAAGCTTCTCTGTACTTTAGTTTTAGTTTGATTGAGATTGATAATGGTATAACAACCGAAACTAGTTTCTCAATATTTTTTAATAAATGTGGTTGTGACAATTTCGTCTTATTATTCATTATCAAATTAAATATGTAAACTATTTCTAATCATGTTATGTTCTAGACATCCCGATTCAATTGAATCAGGCAACTTGCTAGTCAAAAATATAAAATATCAATTATGAAGTAAGTGATGCAAGTAGCAAATATACATTTTGAAGCGGATAGCACACAATAATAAGTAGAGATCTTGACAGTTGAGTGTGAATGAACAGAGCAGATACAAACCCTTAGTAAATCGTTGGTTCCAATCAAAAGAATAGCCTGTTCACCTACAGGATGAAATTTTTCCAATACTCGTCGGTGAAGATCCGATATAGTTTGCCCACTAACACACAAACCAAGTGAGCCAGAAGCTAGGAAAATAAAAAAATATGCTGTATTTGAATAAAACTTAAAATAGTATAAAAAACATGAAGCTAAATAAATCGTTTGATAATATAAACATGAAAGAAAGAAAGAAAGATACTGAGGGAAATATTAGAACTAAAACTTGAAAACAATGAAGTGGAAAAACAATGAATTATTCTCCTGGATTTCTTGTTCCATGACGAACTGCGTTGTTAATATTAACTTTTTAAAGGAATTCAACGACTTGCAGTCAAATTTTCATTAAGAATAAGAAGTAAGAATAAGTAGTAATAAGTTCTACTTATTCTTAATGAAAATTTGACTGCAAGCCGTTGAATTCATTTAAAAAGATAATAAATTATTGTTACAGGTTCTATCTCTAAAATATCGCTGGCAATACTTTAAATTAACACTCGCACTTTATCAACACAAATTATCCACAACTCACAATGTTCAGTTATTTCTTACACAGAATAATGTAATTGGAAGCAGATAAATCGATAATGTTCAGCTAATAAAAATTTTGCTGTACTACTGTACAAAAATCAATCACTAAATGTTAGAAGGCCGATCTAATATTAATTAATAACTGTTCAATAATTCAAGCAGAAGCGTCTAATACATAACAGCTGAAACTCAACAAGCACTTACCAGTCACTGTATAAACTGTCAAGTAATAAACTACGATTAACACTACAGAACGAAAGTTCATTAACACAGTTTGTAATAGCACCAACGGGATTGCACTGTCCGTATTAACGGAAACGGGAACTGTCACAGTACACTGCCACTTGTTACGAATGTAGAACAACAACTGAACTCCTTTTACGAGGGTTTCTCCTATTTATACATTTCTCACAATCCAGAAAGATGGAGATTTCTCAATCATTTTCTAAAATAAACACATAGAGTAGTCTACATGACTCTAGACCACTTTAATTGCCATGATAAGAGCATTCAATTAAGTTGATAAATTTCTATGAAATTCTAAATAAAAATTTTAATAACATTTAGTTAAAATGCAAGGAAAAGAGTGCGGGCGAAAAACTAAAGAATTACCTTAGACTGGAGACTTGTTGACACAAGAAGATAACATCGAAAATCACTGTTCATTCTTCCACAACACTATACTGTTAGGAAACTCAAAGGAAGAGGAGAGCATCCTTCAAGCATTGACAGTTACTTCGGGAATTGATAATGGGCGAGCGCTTGTTGTTTCTCTATCTTTGTCTCAACGCTCTCTTTTACTCTTATTTGTCGAATGGTTTCTAGTGCTTTTAAGGGTTTCCTAGATGACAGCTTATCTATTTTGACAATATGGTGTCAATAGAATGATCTGGAATAAGAACTCTTTGAAGCATTACAAATCTATAAAAGCGCTGTGTTTTTCAGCAGTGATCAGTTTTGATTCAGCAGGACTCATGACAAGTTCAAGTGATAGTTCTTTCTTCTTTTCGTGGCAGTATACACAGTGCTATTGTGACTCAGCATTGCAAGTGTGAAAGTAGCCATGACGAAAGTTGTGCTTAGTAAGTGGTTAGTTTATTATTAAGTTTATTAAGCATTTATCGAAAATTTATTATTGAGTCATTGAACAGTTTATTGGACACTCATTATTAAAATACTGATCAGTCTATTGACAGTTACTAATTAGTTTTGTAAAGTGATTAATCTTGTTCTATATTCATTATTAGTTAAAATGTATTGGACTGTTGTTTCTTTTATTGATTTTCTTGTGTGATAATAACTGATTAGTTCTTGTTTTGAGTCAATTCTGTAAATAAAGTTCGAGTATTTCTTTCAAGTGTTGCCAGCATTAACTGAGTGACAGAACCCATAAAAATACATTGGAAGCCGATTGAAGTGTTAATGGAACACTTAAGGTGGGTCCAGACATGCAAAATCACGCCGTAATGTAAGTCCATCCTGTAACATCACTACATAGCGCGGCACAGCATTTTATCATCGTCCCACAAAAGCACACCATAAGGTGTTACACAATGGTGTCTTATTGCGTCGCAATTTGTTATGGGATGGAAATGCGTAACAATGTAATGTTGCATGTCTTTATGCAGAATTAATTAATTGTTCGTTACATACTATTTTAGGCCTGTTACTGAAAAAAAAAATGGAAAAGAATAGAGGGTTCTAGTTTTTCAATAAATATTTGGAGAAGCATTTGTATTTAAAAATGAAGCATAAAGATACTTACATGAGAGCGTGAAGTCTCTCTGTAGGCCAAGAATTTTTTGAGAAAACCTCAGTAGCTGGCTGTCACCAATGAGTTGATACCCACCAAATATTGGCACCTGCAAAATAACAAAAATATAGGAAGCCATAAGAAATAATGGGCAGAGCTTAAAGGTGATTATTTTGAAAATTAAAATAAAATTTAGTTGTATGTGAACATACTTCGTAATGGTAAATGGAGTCATTTCTACATCATATTTTCCACCCATCCCAGAGACCATCACAGGATGAATTCATGTAAAATATTGAAACGACCGAAATAAAATGTTAATTTTTTTTTTAAGGATGAAGCCTACATAAATGACAGATACTTGTGCGTGGGTAATGAGTTGGACCTACAGTTTTAGATGGGTTCCGAAGTGATTCTAACGGGAAGTGATTTTACAGCAGAGAACCGAGTCTTTTTGCTGGCCAATCCAATCGGTAACCCTTACACAGAGGACCCAGGAGAGCGAATAGTTGATTGTGTACCTATCACATGTAGGATTAAAAGTAAAATAAACCACATCATAGTATAATGCAGTGATAGATACTTGAAACTTTGTTATTTTTAGGCTATAGAGATTCGTCTTTAAGGAGAAGATCTCTATTCTCATCGTTTGTAAATGATAACATACAACAAATTAATGACGAAGGTATTGTTTTGGACCTTACGACGTCAGATATAATAGAGCACAGCAACTCGTATTGGAAGCAATAAGTTACGAGACAAAATTATTCGTTGAATATGATTCAGTGTAGTCTATAGTCATCTGCTATTACACGAATTTGGTCCTCACAGTAAAAAATAATAACTAGTGAGCCCAACGGGCTGGAGAACTCGCTTGCATACAACTAATTTTTGAAAGGGAAACTCATTTGGGAAGCTTATCGTAGGGGAAAGGTAGTAACGAAAAACGGCTGTTATGAATATACTTATTTACATAAAATTCATAAGACATATCACTAAAAGTTCAAGTTCATCGTTGCTCTGATACACTGATTTATTTTCCACAAAAAAGACCTACCGTACTCATATACCTATGTATCAGGGCAATGGAATTAGTGTATCTATAGAGTAGATATATTTACCACATAAAAAACAGCTGTTTATAAATTACATCCAAATATCAGGGCAATGAAATTAGTATATCAGCTTAGAGATTCTATAAAAAGCTCACATTTATATTCACCTAACTTACAGCTTATAATAACTCAAAATATTTTTTTAAATCTATTGCGAATTCCATATGGCGAAAACAACTATTTTCTATATATAGTAATATACAAGATTGTCCTTTCATTTCGCTTCAAAAAGGATGAAGGAGTCGGTTAATTTTATTGGCCAACGAACTTGACCTGTCTAAAATGACCAAGAATCTGTGTTTCAAATTTGAAGTTGATTGATAAAGGCGTTCTAAAGTTATCGTGGAACATACAAACAAACAAACACACAACGCCTCGATCCTCAGGTTAAAAGGAAGAACTCGCTTCGCTCGTTCAAAAATGATTTTGGAGGAATCTTGTGTGAGCTCTGTATTAATTTATGAGGTTAGAGTTTGTAGACTAAATGAGTGGCACTCCTTCCGAATTGTAAGTTATTTGAATTAATGAAATTTATATAACTTACATATTTTTGAAGATTGTTATAGAAGTTTGTGATTTGTTTTTTTACAATAAATGATTTGATGTAATTTCCCTTACCACATCTTCTTTAACACTGTTGTAATTGAAGGTGTCTTCTATTTCTTGATCACCAAAACTTTCACAATTTGTTGAATCAACAGTCGAATTGCACTTAGATGAAATCTGGCTCGATATAAAACCGCTTCTATCATTTGCAGCAGCATCCCATTCATACGTGGAACAATCAGAAGGTACAGTCGTATCATTCGCGGATAACTCAGAAAATGCTGACGTACCTGAGACCTCAGAGGGCACTGTCGAATCGTTAGGAGAGAATTCAGAATCCACAGTCGAATTAAAAGAAGTATCCAGAAAA
The DNA here is from genome assembly GCA_948455865.1 of Conomelus anceps. Classification (NCBI taxonomy): domain Eukaryota; kingdom Metazoa; phylum Arthropoda; class Insecta; order Hemiptera; family Delphacidae; genus Conomelus; species Conomelus anceps. Next base: position 6,541,418 of record OX418226.1, on the reverse strand, counting down.
TCGATTGAAAGAATTCTCTCAACGTTACTACTAGTTAAAGAGACAGCTTGATAATTAAGAAGCTGTCTAACAGGTGAGTACGAGGAACTAGATCGTTGTTTTTTCCTCTTCACAATTGCATTGAAACGAACTGATCTTGGCAAAAGATGAGAACCTAATGAATATTTCCTTTTCTTTCCAATAGAATACACAGTTTCACTATTTGGAGAATCTGAGTAACGTGAATTCTTCATTTCACTCACAGTCGAGCTCACAAAATTGTAATTTGATTTCACTTTAGGAAAGCTATGTCTGTCGAGCTTGAAATTCAAAGGTTTTGATCTTGGACAATTATCTACTTTTATCGAACCGGTATCACTAGGTGTATTTTCCATTTTCTGTTGATGTTATTCAAAACAAATTATGATTGCAATTTTATTTTATGAATAATATTAGTAGATCAAGTAGATGAACTATAATTTAACGTGCAACCCATCATCACAGTAATTTCCACAACAAACCACAGTCGTCACATGTCACAAGAATACATAACCTCAAACTCAAAATAGAAAATACAAGAACGATACAAAAATATCGATATACCAAAAAAATTGATACTTTTATTTAGATGTATCGATATTTTTATTTATATTTATATATAATATATTAATATTATATAATATTAATATATTATATAATATGCCAATATTATATAATACAAAACAATAATATAACTACATTATCGGACCCGATATTTTCCTATCAGAAGATTATTATCGTTTCCCATTACTACAAAAATAATTATCAGAATTATTTCTTTCGAATAAATTATTATTATCATTATTATTATTATTATCTATAAGTTATACTTCTTTTGTATAACTCCAAACAGCTAACCACAGCCTCAGCCACGATAACGAGTAGCGAGTAGAAACGTTACAAGCCGGCTGTGCTACAGCAGCTTGGCATGCCAAGCCGAATTATAGAAAAAATGAAAATTCCATAACTATGGAATTTCAAAGACAATAAATAATATTGTCAACTCCATCAATGTTTCTTTAAATATATTCTTGAATTAATCTACCAAGTAATTAGTTGTGTTTTTTCCTTATCACATATTAAGTTATATTCTAAATATAATATATAAAATATTTAAAAATAAATATATATATAATATATTTCACTTACTTTATGCAATATTATGCAAATAAAATTCCCAATCACTTTATTAACAATATATTAACAAAGAAACTCAATAGCGAAATAAGAATACATGATTGAAAGCATGAGTGAAAACAAAAATTTACTTCAAATTGGGTAGATTACCCAACTCATAAGGAGCTTGTCTTGGTTTTTATGGCTCTGATCTCGCGGTTCCTATTTCAGAGTAGTTGTGACTGACAATACATATCAAAATACTGGCAATGTTACTGCTGGTTCGTAATTTATTTTTTGTAATTTTAATTTTACATCATTTACTTCAAACTATTAATGTATCTATTGACGGTTTCATAGTTAAAGGTTAAGAATATCAATTTATCTATATTATATTTATTTATTTAGATAAATTTTATTGTCTATATTACATCTTATTTCAATTATTTATATTAATTCGTTTGTTTTTTATTCCATGTTGTATGATTTTGAACTCACTGCTGGCGAACAGTTTCGCTTATGCCAGTAGTGCCACAGTATGTGAATGTAACATCTATGAAGTGTATACATTGTATTGCTTTTTGTGGCAAATAAATCATTCATTCATTCATAAATAATATACCATACCGGTAACTAAAGAATTTTGAGTTACAACATTCTTTGACTTTCCCTAGATATTTCAAGGCAGTAAGTTAAAAACTAAAAGTTTTTAGTTTTCTATTAGATGAATTCGATGGTAGAGATAAAGTAAACACATAAAGCCGCGTCTCCACCAACCGAACATGCTCGGCGAACAGTGTTCGCTGGAATCAGCTGATGTCGCCGAACATTTTTTGCAGTTGGTTTGGTGTGGACGCCTTCTCGAACATTATGATCGGTGTGGTGGGATTAGTGGCGGGAACCTGTTGTTGGTCATCACTGTTCGCTCACAGACCGAACATTTCAATTAAACTCACAAATATTTTCGGTGACCCATATGTTTAATGTTTGCCCATTTTTTGTATTTGCCAACAATGTTCGGCCGACATGTTCGGTTGGTGGAGACGCGGCTTAAAGGTCTATGCAGTTTTCATATTTTATTCACATCCAGTTCCAAATTCAATTTCATTCCAATTCAAATTGGTCAAAAATAAATTGTCAACATTGCAGTACCAATCAGATACCATTGTTCAATCAGATAGACATAAGCTGCGTTCTCCTGGGCACTTTTTGTAAGGATGACCGATTAGATTGGCCAGCAAAAAAAGGCACTGTTCTTTGCTGTAAATCACTTCCTAGTGTTTGGAACCCACTGGTCCAGCTCATTAATCACAACTCATAATCCACGCACAGCTCTCAGACCTATGTGGGCTTCATCCTCCAAAATAAAACCTAAAATAATTGATGAAATTCATATCAAATTTGTATAATTTTCTATGCAATGCTAATTGTGTGATAGGCTTCAATTCGTAAAAGAAGCCACTTTTAGAGCAACTATAATCACCTTGGCACACACCATGTTCTATGTCTATTCTGCACAACTGAACAAACAGAGTAATAATAATAATAATAATAATAATAATATCGTGTGACCTGGCTGGCTCAGGTCTGGTGTCAGAGTTATCAGGTCGCACCTGAATAAGTTCAGAGCCTCTGACGTGACTTAACGACTGTTTTTTAGGCAGCCGGGACCGACAGCTTAACAGAGTGATCTTATGACAGGTTGAAAATACTTTGACTAGGTATGAAATATATAGCTACTGTATATGTATTCTCCCATAGAAGATTGCAATTTCGAGTAGGATAAAAGCCAGCAGTTACATGAGCAGCTCCTCTGTACATCTTATTAATCTCACTCTAGAACCAATTACTGTCAAATGACATTGTTATATTTTTCTTCTTAGAAATTTGTTGAAGATATTAACAGTAATAAATAAGACTTTGAAACTCTGTCTCTTTTACTTTATAAAAGTTTTAAGTTTTCTATTAGATAAACTCGGTTGTGGAAATAATAACTTTTTAAGTGAATTCAAAGACTTGCAGTCAAATTTTCATTAAAAGAATAACGTTTTCGAACGTTTAAGATTCGAAAACGTTCGGCCTATAGAGTAAGTAAAATACTAATAATTATTCTTATATACGGTAATAAAAATTTGACTGCAAGTCGTTGAATTCACTTAAAAAAGTTAATATTAACAACGCAATTCGTCATGGAATAAGAAATCCAGGAATGTAGAAATAAAATAAACACACAAATATCTATAACGTTTTCACATTCTATTTACATTCACATTCATTTCTTAAAATTATTATACTTGCAGCTGTCCACTGTGCAAGCATACTTATGCTGTACTCTTAAACGTGTGACTTATGAGGTCATATATAGCCTCTCTGGCACAAAATCTATTACACAACCTTTTATACTATAGTAGAGTATAAACTATAATCTGCTGTCATCCAACTCACAGCCCTAAGCTACGGTTTGAGAACCAAATATAGTGTCAAACTAAGGTAACTTCCGCATTGTCATCACGCGATACCTTATATAATATCACAGCCTTTGTCATAATTTGACCACCACAACATCCGTTAAACTGTCCTTCTCATCGTTTGATGTTGCATCCTGAGATGGCGATGCTTGCCATGCTACACTTGCAGACTGTTGGTTGTTTGATCCTGCAGCAGGATCGTCTTGTTTTTGTATTGCCACACTTGAATCTGCCTGGGAAACAGTGAAACGAGAATGTTCAGTCCCTTGTTCGTGACCTTCAGGTGAGGTGATCACTAACCGTGGAGGGGTGAGGGTTTTGAGGAGTGGCGGGGGAGGACCCCGGGGGGATGCCATGACACTGAAACTTCTCCTTCCAAGGAAAGACTTATCCTTCGATCCTGATGATGACATTCTTCTGATCCTGCGATCTACTGGAGCTGGCATAGCGGCCAGGGATAAACTCGAGTCTACAGGAGATACCGATTGAGATCTTGATCTCCGCCGCTGGAAGAGGCCCTCGGTTGAGAGCTTTTTCACCGGCGGCTTCTCATTGGTCGAGAAGCTTGAAAGGGTTGGCACAAATGAGAACCTCCGTCTCCTCACATCGGAGGCTGTTTGTGTGGGAGTGAAGGCAGCATCTGACGTCACTAGGGATGGGTTGACTGCTTCTGCCTGTAATGCAATAACCAAATTAATACTGTCTTCAGAAATGTAGAACTGTTCCATCATTTTATAAATGAAACGAAATGTGAAGTTCTACTGAATTTTTGAGCGAACAAAGAGAGATTTCTGCTTCAAGTCGACGGTTTTGCATTTGTCTGTCTGTTTGTAACGCATTTACGGCTAAACGCGCGGAGCAAATTCAATGACATTTTTTATGGATCTTCCTTTAAGGAATATTCAGCGATGTATGTGTAAGGATTTTTGAAATTTGCTTGCATTTGAAGGATATTTAAAAAGGAAAAAGTGAGGCTCTTAAACCTTTGCTGAACGCATGAACCGATTTCTTTGAAATTTGATATGGATCGTCCTTCAAAGAATGCCCAGCGATTTATGTGTTAGGATTTTTGAAATTTCCTTGCATTAAAAATATATTTAAAAGGGAAAAGTAAGGCTCTTAGGACTTTTTCTATAGGAACATTTTTAAAATAAGCTTCATCATATGCAATTGGAATCAGATTCATAGATAGCCCTCGGGCCCCCTTATACATCTGCTGGTTGAGCCTTATTCATATGAATAAAGTTATCATTCATTAGAATAACATATTTGTTTGAGAGAAACAAATCATTTCTAATATTTCAGTTGAGTATAATAACAATTGATTACTAAGTAAATGATATACACATTAAAAAAACAATATTAATTAATTAAACTCATTCATCAGAGATCTGAAATGTAATTTGAGCAATCAGCTGTCTCGAAAATAGAAAACACAGCCTTGTTGATGTGATGTAGAGTGACCTTTTGTGAAAAACAGACATGAAATAGACTATGCGTTAGGTATGATGATTATATTTAATTTTGCGATGGTTATTACCATTTAGTACATCGAGTATGCTCCTCTGTGCAAGCGTGAGGTCTACTGTCACAAAACTACTAGTTATTTTTACAAGCTTTAATGTTCATATAATCGTCCTCTGTTGATATTTCATTCAAAAACTGAGATTTTGAATAATTAACACAATAATAGAGGTACGTTTAGTATTATAAATTTATCTTCAGTAATATCTTATTAATCTATAACGAGTTTAATAATTTGGAATTATTCTACCTGTATGTTTTTACTATCAAATTACACTCATAGAGCCATTTTTTCACTTATTTATTGGTCATGCTTATGTGGTGAACTCTTTTCAAAATATTATTGTATGGCGATTTGAAATGTGAAGTGTGTTAAATATGTGAATTTTGAGAATTATAAATAATTTATTTATTTATCTATCGTCACCATGGCCAATTCCGAATATCGGTGACTATTTAGACCTTATTTTTTTAACCGTATAACGTGATCTCTATGTACATACTGCTGCACATGGAGGGACTGTAGGCATATCTCATGTTTTCGATTACGAAATGCTTGATGAAAAATCTAACATCAAAACTGACACTCTCTCTATTTTTATTTATATTGTGATTTTAGATGTTTTTAATTTGAATTCCTTTATATGTAAAACTAGCAGTCAATATATCAGTGAAGTTTTATGTCATATTTTTAATCATTGTATTGACTCTAGTACTTTTCCTGAAATACTGAAGTTTTCTAAGGTGATACCAATATTTAAAAAAGGTGACCTCAACTTGTGTGCCAACTATAGGCCCATATCTATAGTGCCTATATTTTCAAAGGTCTTTGAGTTTCTAATTGCCCTGCAGATGATTGATTTTATTGAGAAAAATAATTTGCTGTCCTGCAGGCAATTTGGTTTCAGGAAGAACCATACCACTTGTCAAGCGGTTATGACTTTCATCCAAGATATTCTGAATGGTATGGAAAGGAAACATTTGGTTAATGCAAAACTATTTGATCTGTAAAGAGCATTCGACACTGTCTCTCATAACATTCTTCTGTCTAAACTTGAAAATTTTGGTTTTGATTGTAGCTCTGTACCGGTAGCTCTTATCAAGTCTTATTTGATGGATAGATTTCAGACAGTTTGCTTTAAAGGTGACATGTCTAGTTTTAAGCCAGTTCACAATGGAGTGCCACAAGGATCGATTCTAGGGCCTTTACTCTTTATCATTTATATGAATGACCTACCAGGCAATATTGAGGATGAGTACAGTTCCTGTTATATGTATGCAGACGATGTATGTTTGAACATTATGACTGACTGCAATATGAGTGAAACGATTTTGAATGAAAAAGTGGATCTGATGTCTGACTGGTGTTATGCCAATAAACTCGCTCTTAATCTGAATAAAACCCAAAATTTATCCGTCTCCTATTGTAACTTAAATCCAGAGCATTTTGTGAAATTTCTAGGAATCTATATACAAAGTAATATGAAATGGAAGTGTCATATTGACAGCACTGTTCCCAAGGTTGCAAGAGGAATTTTCATGTTGAAGAAATTAAAGGAAATAGTGTCTCTAAAAATATTAGTTAGTGTATATTACAGTTATGTGCACTCACATCTTTTATATGGAGCGCTATTATGGGCTAATTGCAGCCATTCTCATTCTCTTTTTGTCCTTCAAAAGAGAGCAATTAGAACTATGTGCAGTGTTCCACCTCTTATGCATTGCAAACCTCTTTTTATCAGATTAGGAATCATGAGTTTACCGTGTATTTTTATTTTTCAATGTTTGTTGTTTGTAAGGTTCAATCTGCATTTATTTTCTAGTAATTCTAATGTTCATTCTCACAACACACGTAATAAGCTAAACATTAGAAATGAATATTGTAGTTACAAATTAAGCCATGTAAGTTTTAGGTCTTGTGCAATAAGATTTTTTAATCAGTTACCACTACATATAAGAAGTTTATCTGTTAGAGAGTACAAAATTAGAATCAAGGTTTTTCTAATAATAAACTGTTTTTATAATTATAATGAATATTTGAGCTTTAATATGGAGAATTTTTAAATATGAATGTGATGATTTCTTGTGATATATTTTATATGTAATATTTATGTAACATTATGTAATTTTTTGGACGTGGCCTATACAAATTGTAAATTATTTGTCTTTGGCAATAAATGAATTTGATTTGAACCTACTTATACTGGAGATACTGGAGGGATGCATTTCATTTCTAAAAAGAAGATTCATCAGCCTCTGGTGAAGCTGAAAAAGTTTGATATTAGATTGACTATAGGCATACTTATAATTATTCTTCCATGCTTCTTCTAATGTCCCATACTTACTACATTAACACCTCATATTATGTCAATAACTACTCCAAATCTCAATTTCGGCTCACCTATACTTACTAAGGATAATATTATGAGTATTGATTATCAAGTCTTGTAAAAATGCATGTTCATAAGAATTTGAAATTTGTTTCATTTACCTCAAAACTCAACAATCAAGTTAACCTTTTGTTGTAAATTTAACGACTTGCAGTCAGTTTTAGATAGTGAATATATAAAAAATGTACTCACACATGGCCGCACGTTTTCGAGTTGTTGATAGCTAGATAGCTAGGATGCCTTGAAGATGGGTTTCAACAACTCGAAAACGTTCGGCCACGTGTGAGTACATTTTTCTATATATTCACTATCTAAAACTGACTGCAAGTCGTTAAATTTACAACAAAAAGCTAATATTAACAACGCAGATCGTTATGGAACAAGAAATAAATTTCAATTTATGAATTGAAAGATGTGAATTTAATACAGTGTGTTTTCACTCAATACAATAGTTAATTAAAATTTTGCTTTTATTTAGGTTATAGAATAAATTAAAAAAAATGGGATTGAATTTGTAAATTCATGGGTGTCTCTGTTTATGGGTGTATGTAGACAGAATCATTTAGGTAACAGTAACAGTATCAATCTTTATGATAAGAGAGAGTGTGTGAGTATGGCAGTCTTACGGATTTCACAAAAAACATATTAAATTTTTCCTTTTAAATAAAATAATTAAAGCGCAACAGAGTAAAATAAGTGCAGGAATCAGATTTTTTGCTTACTATAATGAGTGCATAAATAGCCGCTTTGTTAGATAACTGTAGGAAACAATATAGTGTTCAATCTCTGCACCGCACCACTTTATTATCATAAAAATAAATGAGAAAATAAATATTTATTTCTCCTTACCCGCCGATAATTATCAAGCGTCGACGTCGACCTAAACAAGCGCCGTGACGACGCGCGTCGCGTTGTGTCACCATTGCAAATGGTCATGCTGTGGTCACGCTCGTGGTCCTGGTTATCATGCAACGTGGTCAGAACCCGGATGAAGTCAGCAACGCTGGTCTGCTCCAGGACGGGACTAATGCTGGATGTGCTGTCTCTCTTCGGACCCATTTCTCGGGCAAGCGCCGCCAGCAGACTGGGTCGTCGACCGGTCGTGTACGATAAATAGTTCACCGAGTCGTCCACCACCTGCTCATCTTCACTTCTTCTCACATGGCCATTGTCTTGTAGAGAGTACCTGATAAAGAAAGATATTTATAATCACAATAAATTCCTGGATTTCTTCTTCCATGATGAACTGCGTTGTTAATATTAACTTTTTATGTGAATTCAACGATATTCAATAATTCAATATTTGACTGCAAGTCGTTAAATTCACATAAAACGTTAACACAATAAATAACTTCACTTTTTACTTGAAAAGTAAAATTTTAGATACTGTACTTAATTCCTTCATCAATATTACTTTATTTTTCTGTTGTTGGTGAATTTTTTTTTACTTTTTATAGGTACCGTATTACTTTTTGTTGTAAGTATGGGGATTGTTCCATTCATATAATCTCTTTACTTGTGAAATAGGTAAATCAAACAGTGTCTCTCATTCTCAAAGATATTTAAATCTGTGATACTTTTCATAAACTCTAGTACTCTGACAGTGTATTTCATCACTATTACTTTATTTTTATGTTGTTGTTTGTTTTGTTTTTTTTTACTACTTATACCATATTACATCTTGTAGTTGTAAGGATGGGGATTCATCCATCCATATAATTTTTTTACTCATATAACATAGGTACATCGAACATTGTCAAATTCTCAAAGATATTTGAATCTGGGATGTTTTTCATAAAGTAGTACCCGATGAACAATTTAATATTACAACTTACAGTGTATTTCATCACTATCACTTTATTTTTATGTTGTTGTTAGTTTTGTTTTTTTTACTATTTATGCTGTATTAATTTTTGTATTTGTAAGGATGGGGATAAATCTATTCATATAATCGCTTTACTAATGAAATAGGGTACTGTGCGAGACTAAGCTCCGTGTCCCTGATGGCTGAAGAGGAGAGACGAAGAATACTATACTGGGCAGCGCGGACGCACGCACAGAGACGCACAATTGCATTGCTTTTGCGATGGACATAGTGACGTAGTGCATTCCTCCGAGAAACATGGAGCTCAGTCTCGCACTGTACATCGAACAGTGTTACATTCTCAAAGATATTTGAATCTCTGTGATGTTTTTCATAATGAAGTACTTTATGAACAATCTAATATCAAAACTGACAGTGTATTTCTAGTTGAATATGATTTTTACTCACTAAAAATAGAGGAAGCACTTCGCTTCTCACATTCAACTATAGAGATACAGCAGTGTCAGTTTTATATTTATTATTATATTTACATATCATTTTTATGTTTTGTATATTTACATATTTTCCTACTTTATATGGTCATATACTCCGCCTCTAACCTCTATAATAGGCACTAAATTTAATTCTTAAATATTCTACAATGCTCTCTGGCAAAAATAATTTGGCAATAATTTTGGCAATAATAATTCAATAGATTTCTAATAATGAAAGTTTGATTCTTCTTGAATTCAAGAGACAAGTGATAATACTGTGAAGCTTGACCCTATAATGAGGGGAGTCTCCTTATAGTAGAATTCATCTTCTGGTTAAATATGTAATTAATTAATCATAGGCTACATCAGTGGAAAGCAACTCATTAATATTTAAGGCTTATTTCAAACAAACTTTAATGATTATATTTATACTTTCTAAATTATTCAATGTAAACATTTTCTTGCAAAAAAGTAAATGCGTATAGATTTTATTGGTGGGGAGACTCTTATACGGGTAGTTCCACCTCACCGCTTGAGCCATGCTATTGAAAAAATGGTGCACCAATAATTTTAGGTGGGTTCCGAACCACTCATTTCTTTGCAAAAGGAATTATCAGTCTACCTTGTACTTAATCAGTCTAATTTTGAGTAATGATATGTAGATCATAATGTATATCAACTCACCTTTTCCAATCCTTCATGAAGCAAAAAAGGAAATGAATAATAGAATATATTAGCTCGAATTTTGATTATTATTGAATAATAAAACATGGAAATCTCTACTGTATGAATAAATCTCTCAACAAATGAATATTAACATTATTGAATGTTAATATTATATTTAATGAATATTATCTCTCAGCAAAATATTCATAGCCAGAATAATTATTTGAAAAATCATATTGAATTACGGTAGTTTACTGGATGCTGGTTGATAAATGCACTAATATTGCACTGCTAGCAATTCTCTTTCAAGACGATATCAAGACTACCCAATAAAAAATGAGTAGGAACTCAAAAATAATTATTTCAGAGCATAGAATTCATTTTATTCTTGTTCAATGTAAAAGCAGGAATTTTATATCTTTCGTAATATTCTAATATTATATTTTTCATAACAAGAGGCCTTCATCAACAAAAGAATCATACTGAATCATAAGTGGAAATTTCTTGCCTTTTGTTTATACTAATACAAGTTTGTTATCAATAAAAAAGTGATTTCTTTCTCATTGGCAAATCAATCATTTTAGAATTTTCAACTATCAATTGACTTGAACTTCAGTAAAGTCATGCAATTCTTTGCTTTATTTGAATTTCAAGGTAACAATAGAAATAGTTATTTGACCGCTTCCTATCTATTTCCAACCCCATTGTTTAATGAATCAAGACTCAAATCAAAGCTCAGCATGGATTTTGCATTTCTCTGGTGAATTAGAAATCTGAACTTTTCTAATATCCTTTGGTTGCAGTAACTTAATTAACTTTTGCTCATCATGTAAAAATGTACTTTTTTTCTGAGGATGAAGCCCACATAGGTCTGAGACCTGTGCGTGGGTAATGAGTTGGATTATGGTGATTTATGAGTTGGACCTACAGTTTTAGGTGGGTTCCGAACCACCGGGAAGTGATTTTCAGCAGAGAACAGTGTCTTTTTTGCTGGCCAATCTAATCGGTCATCGTTACAAACAGGACCTACGAGAACGCAGCTTATCTATCTGATTGAACAGATACCTGCTACGGCTCGCGGCTATCACTTCCCTAAAGTTTTTACTCTATTGGCCATTTCTCCTCTATAATATTTATCAAGGACTTTCTATGAATTCCATGATTATCGGATATTATTCTATGCATAGACAAAAAGTAACAGATAAGTTCAATATGCGCTCCTTTCTGCAAACAGTAGACAGTTAATGTACGAATATGTGTTTATTTGAACTAAAATCGGCTGGAACTGTTATCTATGGACAGGAGACCATGCAGGCTATATATTGTAGAAACAGTGATAGATTGTATTGGAAAATAAATTAAAAATATAAACTTAAAAAACACTTTTAAATGGAAATTAACTCACACGTTATGGCGTGACGGCCGTTTCGCTCTGTTGTCTAGAGCATCGTCAGACGACCCACAGATTGTATAGGTACTGCGGGTCGTCTGACGATGCTCTAGACAACAGAGCGAAACGGCCGTCACGCTATAACGTGAGTTAATTTCCATTTAATAGTGTTTTTTAAGTTTATATTACATATTAGTGGAAACAAGATGGATCTTCAACATCATAAATTAAAAATCATAAAACTTTAAGGCACATGAATATTAATCCCCTAGAGGAGCTCAGCACCCTGATATTAGCTTCACTGGTTTTTGATTGAAAGTGTCTTGTCTCGTTATCCCTCATGTTACTTGATTGTGTACATACATCTACAATTTGATACTTTATTTGGCTCTGTAATAACCAAAAGCAAAGTAAAAAAAGTGAAGACATAATATTCTGGTTTTATTATATATTGTAGAAACAGTGATAGATTTTATTAAAAAAATAATCTAAATCAAAGCTATAAGCCATAGGCTAGCCCCGAGTAAATCTCAGCCACCAGATATTCTTATATGTTATATCAGATTTTCATGTATGTCAACTGCATAATATTACATGGGCAAGACTGCCATGTACATATACATGGTCACTGCACAATATATGGTACGTTATTCTATAAAATATAATTATATTTTATAGAATAATATTATTATCTGTGTCACTACCTGTGTTTCTTCAGGTAGCCATCAGAAGCATGCCGGTTGATACCAGGCTGCCTGGTTCTGGCCTTGCCATAACTGCTGATCTTTCTCTCCCTTGTCTTTGTCTGCTGCTGATTCTGATGCTGGTGAATGTCGGGATTGGATTTCTGCAGTGAACTACGTTTCACCCAACGTGCAGCTGGTGTGAAAAAGTTGATGGCGGCCATTGACATCCGCCTGAGGCCGCGCGCTGGAGCCAACAGCTGATCCGATTGCGACCAGACGCCATCTTTGCTTGGCATTGGGTCGTGACTGAGACTGGGAAAAATAAAATAATGCAACATTTAGCGATTCTAGACACAAATTCATCCATTCTAACCCAAATTGTGTGAGAAACTTTTTCATCAAGTCTTTGCAACACTGTCAGTGGAAGCAATATTATTTATTTTAATTTTGTTTCAGAAAACAAACTTTTAGAGTTGAAGCTTGACGGTTTTGAAAGATATGAAATAATTTATGTTTTGATTTGTAGCTTCAAGTATCATCTTGTAATGTTATTGTATCATAATATTAATGCACTATATATTTATTATTAGAACTCGTGGCTAGAGCACAAGACTCTCTTATATTCTAGCCACGCAAATGTATATTGGATATTATATGTGATTTTTGTTACTATTATTGTATTGGAAATAAATAATAATGATAATAATAATAATAATAATAATAATAATAATTATTATTATTAGCGATAGAACTCCCGAAGAGGAAGACGCTAAGCAATCTATGATTCGTGATGCAGTATTTCATTTCTTGGGTTTATTCTTCTTTTCTGCCCAGTATTCTTTCATTCGTTGTGAAAATCTTTGTTTCCTTTCTTCATTCCATCGTGGTCGGTGCTGTTTTGGGCGCAACTCTGGGAGGACTTCCCACTTATCTACTTTTTTTCTGAAACTCTGTCTGTTCAAGATCTCTTGTTCGTTTGTATTAAGTTGAGTTAAATCCTTTTTAACATTCTCTACCCAGGGTCCTGGACTGGTTAGCGTCAGTAGGTATCGTAACAGTCGGTTAGTTAACCTGTGTTCCGGAAGTCTGAGAATATGACCATAAAATTTTAAACGCCGTTTCTTCATGTCACTTTCTATGTTGGAGAATTTTTCCACAATTTCATTTTTCTGTAACCTATATACATTTTCTGTTTCTATATCCATTATTATTATTATTATTATTATTATTATTATTATTATTATTATTATTATTATTATTATTATTATTATTATTATTATTATTATTATTATTATTATTATTATTATTATTATTATTATTATTATTACATATTATTTTTTACATTTTTAATTAGGAAATATTCAATTTGACTAAACATTTTCTACACAATTCTTAAAGTACAGATTATTGATACAACTAACTTGTTCTTGTAGTGATTGTACTCATTGCCAGACCAGGTTCTCTGTTCGTCATAATCGCTGTGATAAGGTGGAGGAGAGAGAACCGCACTCTGCGTTCTGCTTCTGTCTCTGTTGTCTTCGCCCCATTCGCTCGCCAATATGTCCGAATCGCTGAACATATTGATGCCATCGCCGTATCCACCGCTGTACTGTGTAAAAAGAGAGAACATATACTTTTTGCGATTCCCATGACAAAATCTTGTACTAAATTAAACTATGGTTTATTTTTGTATCAACTGTTTTAATAAAATCTGTAAGTTATTAGTTTTGTGAAAGATGACTACAACATTTCGGGAGGGGGGGATGAATCCCGATATCCCCCCCCCTGGCTACGCCCCTGGCCGGTAATAACCTCTCCACAAAGATATACCTTCACCCATATCCCTACTAGTTAAACTGTATCAATATTATGTGGTGTAACGTTTTAAAAAGTCTTTTCCAATTACCTTTGGCGGCCTATAATCATCAGAGCCCGACTCAGACGCAGAATCGTGTCCCCTGACTGGAATAGGGGTGCCGATGGCATCGACAATTCTGGCCAATAGCAGGCCGGGCTCAACAGGTGTGGCTGACCTGAAGGTCGCCGTCCGGTCGATCAACGTCAGGTCGCCGTCAGACGCCGTTCGTTGCGGTCTCGCCTTCAGCACGTTCTCGGAGAACGCCTGCCGCCTCTGGAGGCGTTTAGCCCTGAACGCCGCCTCCAGGTCTTCTTCGGCCTCGAGATCCTCGCCGGAGTCCTGTTGTGGCTCGCGGGGTCTCAGTACTGGCCATTCACTTAGCTGAGGTGCCGAACGACTGAGACGCTTGCTGCCCAGCAGTGGCCCAACTTCTGCGCCATCTCTGTAGACTGGCTGATGAAAAACAAAATAAATAGATGTACACTTAAAAAATAAACAGCATTCAAATCAAATCAAAATTTATTATTCAATCAATAACATAATAATTACAAAATCCTTTTAGTTAAACTTCATAAATACAGAATATGTTATATCAGTAATTCACATTTAGAAACCCCACTATAAAAAACTATGTGTTGGGCTGTATGAGTCTATTAATATTATGCTATATAATACCTAGTTGAAATATTTTAAAAAATGGAGTTAGATGTGTTAGTGCATATTATGTAATTAAATAAAATTGATAAATGTGAAAAAATTAAAAAATCGCCTAAAGTTATACAAAATAGCTACTTAATGATATATTAAAATATCATAATAATACAAGAAAATTATAAATGCAAACAAAAATATAATGATTAATTGATTTGAACTCTTACTAAATTTTCAAATTGCGTTACTTCCTGATCTATTATCCAATTTATTAATTTTTTTTGACAATTTTAAGTAAACTGTTCAGTTTTCTCAATAAGACACAGGATGGAACAGATAAATACAGTAATTTAGAAAGTCTTTTTTGTTTTGTTTTTCTCTCAAAAGAATTCTTTCTCTTTTGTTATTTGTATCTATACAGTGGAATAAAATAGAATTGGTTCATCCTCTATTTAAATCTGTAAGCTTCCAATGCAAAAATATATTATAATTCCTTTTAGCTCTCACTGTACGACGTACATAGGGGGAGGGCATTATGCGGAGACCCTGTCCGTCCGTCTGGCTGTACACATAAAACTTCAGAGCAAAAACTATAGGGGCTAGAGGTACCAAATTTTCAGGAGGTATTAGGCACCTCATAACAAGAAAAAAGAAATTAAAATTAAGTTCGTCGGTCCTCGCTGAAGGTCACAAAGGTAAAAATCTATCCTTAAAGGAACAATTGATAGAAGTTAACAGTTTTTTGGTGCACGGCACTGAGGCACGCTTTGAAGCATGCCTTCTCTCAGTTCTAGTGAATTGGAAAATTTGTATTGATCTGTATCAGCTATTTCCCTATAGAATAAAATCGATTTCCCTTCAAATGTTAAAAAAAAAACAGGTCGAATATTGAGAACCTCCTTCTGTTTTGGAAGTCAGTTAAAAGTGACAGTCAGTGACAGTCCCCTTTGAATTTATTGTAAGGTCGATTCATTCAACTTTTTTCTGCTTCTTTTCCTTTCGATTTTCTTATTCAACTTTTGACTATTTCTTTCTTTTTCTCAATAAGTATTTTCTTATAAACTGTACTTTATGAATCGATACTCTCACCCAGCGGACAGGGGTCTCCCTTGCTGGGTGGTGCCAGAAAAATGAAGAGTAATCTCAAGGATACTCAAATTCAATTTATTTCCAAAGATTCATGAAAAGTACAAAAGTATTCTTGCCAATACATAAGTACACAAACTATTTTTAAGATTATGCTCACAATTCTAGTAATCAATTGGAAATACAAGCCACTTGCTGAAAGTATACTCATACTTTCACCTGCAAATGGGAGTGAATATCTTATGAAAAAAGAATCCTTGATAAATGGAAGAAAAAAACTATCTATGTAGTTTCATACAACTTTCCATTATTGCATTTTTAGTTTTAATAAACTTTGAAACCATTGAATGACAAAAAATTAAAACTCACTTTCACTTTTAGAAGATACATTTCGTTGAGCGCTCTCCTAACGACTGTCACTTCATGAGTGAACTCTTTCCAAATTTTGTTCTGCGTCTGTTTGAGAGTCTGCGTGACCGCCTGCTCCAAACGAGCAATTTTCTTTGACTGCATGGCGCGTGCTATGAACCCAAGAATCATCACCAAATAGCCCAGACCGAACATGAACCAGATTATCAGCAGCACTTTGTAAATATTGTACCATGGATTGTCACTTCCGGTCTGTCCTGTGAAATTCAGTTTGAAGCTATTTCAATTCACAGTGAATAAATGGAATATTTAAAAATAATTGGTAATTGAACAAACAAACATTGATTTTTTTGTAGATTACGTCTTGGAGACTCCAGTTAAGGAGTATAAGACAAGTCAGATTAGCAATTATTATACAATCTTATACGCTAGTTATCATAATTATTACTATTAGTTGTGGTGAGGCTTAATTTTGATGTGAAAGGAACTCTTGTTCACTATAAAAAGCTTCATCAACTAAATATTTTTCCAATTGTTTTTTAAATATTTCTATATTTTTAAGACTCTTTAAAAACTGGGGTAGCTTGTTGTAGAGTTTCCTACCAATAAATTATAACTAAGTGAGAAATATGGTATCATGGATTGTCACTTCCGGTCTGTCCTGTTAAATTCAGTTTGAAGGTAATTCAATTCACAGTGAATCAATGGAATATTGAAAAATAATTAGTAATGGAACAAAAAAAAAACATTGATGAGGAATGTGTGTGGGTGATCAGAGAGATAAATAATTAACATGCTTGAAACTGAGGCTATCAAAGAGATGAAAAAACAATCAAACGGCATCCAGATTTTCCATAAGGGGTAGTAAATGTATGAGAGCGAGCAAGAGTGAACAGATAAAGAGAGAAATAATAAGCATACTTTTGCTGATGGAAAATTTAAAAAATGTTTATTAGTGCATTGTTGTTATTATTATCATATTCAATAAAGTGTATGTAAATTTGTATTTCTAATTAAATTGAAATTGCCAAGCAACAAAAATAAACATACAAAGCAAACTTGAATTACAATAAATAAGAAAAATACATAAGCTTGTAGATCAACATGAACATAATCAAGTTCACATGACATAGCTACAAAGGCACCACCAGCAAAAGTAAAAACTTGCTCGCTATGGTGGGAGTCGTTATTCTAGGTTTATTGTATTTCTGTAAATTTGATTTTTGATAATTAAGATTTTATGTGATTATTATTGTAAGCTATTACTTAATAAAATAGAGTGTAGAATGAAAATCCACGTGAAAAACAAACAATAGATAAATGCATTTTTCACAGACACCAAATCATAAAAATCATAGTGACGGCTAACTAAACATCAGAAGAGATGAAGTCAATGCTATTCGAGAAAAGTTACTTGAAAGAAGTTACAGCATATCCATTTATTAACAATCCTATTTTGTTGTGAATTGTATTTCGGTGAATATTTTTTTGCTGTTTTTTTTTTATTGTTTTACAATGAAAGGATGATAAGTGTGTATTTTTTAGTTTTGTCACCTCATGGAGATACTTTAAGATCTTTATTACTTTACCTTTAAATTCATTATTGATTTCTCTCATTTCTCATTTCACGAGCTTTCTATGTTTACTAGCAATATTATTGAATGAACTCACAGCTAGCGCTCAAGTATTTACTTTGCTGGCTGTGCCAAAAATGTGTTATACACTTTATATTGTGAATTTTCTTATATTTGTATTTTGGCGAAATAAAAATATTATTATTATTATTCTGAGTTCGATGAATCAAAAGGTCTTCTGGAATTATATTAATAAATTTTGTACGGATATAAAGAAGTTGTCTTTGAATAAAACTGAGGTTAGTGTGAAAAATTTTGTATTTCCTTGAAATATTAGGTCTAAATGTATATGAAGATTGTTCCGATTCCTGAAAGTTTTGTCTGTATTTTTTAATAAATCTTATCAAGTTTTTCAAATAAATTTGTCTTATAGTCATAGCATCAAAAACCTTGAGTACTAGCTGGGTTGAATAATCTCTAGGTTTATGAAGGATAGTCTTAATCACAGCCTTTAAATGAGCCAGGAATTTAAATTTGAAAGAATTAAATGGATTAAAAAATAAAATGAAATTGCATTGAATCTGGAAATATATTATAAATATATTATCTTAAATATATAATCTGGAAATATCTGGTGATATGATTCTATTGAGTAGATCATAAATTTACTTCAAGTACCTGCTACAAAATCACCATAACCAATAGTTGTCAGTGTGACAAACGCATAATAAATACTCTCATCAAACGTCCATCCCTCAAAGTAGACGAAAAAGCCAGAAGGAATGAAAATGAAGAACACAACTCCTGGTATGAGGTACATGATGATATCCATTATGAGGCTTAGCTTTGTTTCGAAATGATGAGTCTTGTATCTGTGATGCACTCTCATGAACTGCAACAAAATTGGGATAAGCAATTTAACAAGGTGAAATTAGTAGTTCAATGATATGAAAACTATTTTTATACCACATCTTTTAAAGTATCTTCTAAAAACCAGTAATTAGGTACTCATTGATTCATATCTCTGCGAAGAGATAGAAAAAACAGAAACTTTCAAATATTTAGGAGTCAATTCAGATCAGAACTTGAATTGGCAAAATCACATTACAATTGTACATAAAGGTATGAAATCTTCAATTAAAACGTTTTATTTTTTGAAAAATTTCCGCAAACCAAGTTTATTAAGACTTCTTTATTTTGCTCTGGTTGATTCTAGAATTCAATACGGTATTCCCAGATGAGGAGAAATTTACAAACTTTGGTTTCAGACTACCCAAAGTAAATAAATCTGTTTTCAAGCACGGGTAATACCTCTTCTATTACCCGTGTATTCAAGCAGGCATTTCAATATAATTTCCCCTAAATATTTTAATCAACTGCCGCTATATATTAATTCGTTTGGAAAGAAAGTGTTTTCTATTAGCGCTGGACTCAAATTTAATTTGTACTTTAATTTTTGTAACTATTATTTTTTAAATTTCAAGTTGAACACAAATACTGAATAATGTGGTCAACCTGTATATTATTTGAAAAATATTTTGTTCTGTTTTAAAGGAATAAATTTTATTATTTCATATAAAATTATTTTTAATGCAACTTAGGAATTGACTTTTCACTTTTCAGAATTTAAATTTCTTAAATTACTCATTAACATAGTCTATGATGATTACTCTCTCAGTATGGTGAATGGGGATTACAATCTATTTCTTGAGCAATTGTAGTTTTCAATTTATTATATAATTCATTATTGAAACCACCTAGATTCTTGTTGACTTAAGATTTTGTTGTAAGTCTCTTTATTTCACAGACGCCATGAAATGCGAGTTATTTTTAAATTGATGCGAGTTTGGACTCACTATTCAAGTGTTTTTATTTTTTTTTTAGTTTTAGTTTTGTTTTTTGTTTATTTAGTTTCATTTTTGCTTTGGCCACGATTACTGGTAAATTTGGCCAAAAAAATTCCTGCGTTATAAAATTGAGAATTATGTACGGTATCACAATTGTAGAGGAATAATTTTCATTTCATTTCATATTCTTGCCTTCATATTTATTAAAATTTATTATGCATGTTTCGGAGTGTATACTTTAAAAAATTATTCTTTATAATATAGAGGCTATTTCTCAAATAAAGCCGAATAAAGTCTATAAAAACAGATAGTCTATTTGAAAAAAATCACGTTATCTTAGATTTGATTTTATAAATTATTTAAACTTTGCATTTTTAAAGCGTACTCATGACTAACTTATACCTTAATAGGATTATCTTCTTTTTTATATCCAAAATCTAGGATTTGCTTGTTTCAGGAAATATTCTTATAGAATTTATTTTCGTTGATGTATTTGAAAGTAATAATTTCCCCAACACAATTTACTGTATGTCGACCGACACTAATTTTCCCATAATTAGAATTTTTGAAAGGAAAACATCATGTTCCTGAACTAATAAATCTACTAGAATTCACGAATTCATAAATAAGCTGTCAGCAGCCTTCCATGCAATGTTCTTGTGAACAAAGGAAATTAGCATCTCATTAAAAAATTTAGTACAAATTATTACAAGTGTAGAAAAGAGTAGACGATTAGAGTTCAACGCTCATTCTATTGGCGAAATTGAGTGGTTTAGCCATTAGGAAGTTAGATTATAATTTTGTAACAGATGTTTGCCATTTTTTACAAATTTTGGGGCAAATGCGAAGCATCCTTTCACTAAATAAAATCAGTTCAGTTTTAAATAAATATATATTAACAAATAATATAAAGATATAAGTTATAAATATAAATAAATAATCTGGGATGTTTTCCATGACGAAATACTTAATGAACAATCTAATATTAAAACTGACACTGTATTTCACTTTTAAATAATGTTTTACTCTCATATATTGTAGATGCTTGAGGAATGCATCCTCGAGCATCTAGAATATATGTGAGTAAAACATTATTTAAAAGTGAAATACAGTGTCAGTTTTAATATTAGATTATAAATAAATAAATATGTACATATTAAAATATATTGTAAAAGTAATAATAAATATATCATAACAATGGTAAAAAGAATTTAGAATTTGATTACTCTTTTGTTGTTCTTTTAACTGTAGGCCTACAGTTATAAAAATTTCCAATCAATATCCTATAAAAAATCATGCTTATAAGGACAAAAGTAATAATACTGTGAATCCAGCTTCAACCCAACAAATTTATTCTTATTTTAAAGGGTTTAACTTACTTTTTGTGACCAAAAAAATAAATTATGGCGTTTATGATAGATTGGAGGCTGATTTCCACTCTAGGAAGGCACACAGGCTACATCTATTACCAAAAACGAATGTTTCTTAAGTTAAATGTTAAGTTAATGTTTTCTTAAGTTAAACTACTCCACACTACATCTTACTCTAATAAATGCTGACACAATTATTTTTGTATTTTTTAATTACAGGTTTGTAGAACAATTTTGTCCATTTGTGTTTGTAAAAGAGGATTTTAGTTCTAAAATGTGATGAGCTTCATGTTTCAACCCCTCAACAATAATATGTTACGTTGAACTTTGCAAAATGAACTTCAAAAAAAAAAATGATTTCTTATTTGTAGTTCTATTTTCAATATGATTGAAAAAACTTTCCAATTTTGAACTTTATCAATAACATTCTTATTGTATTTTTCCTTATTTGAGTGCTGAGTGACATCAAAATATTTACCAAAATGCATTTAATGAAAAAGAAACAATAGGTCTATCTGAAGCTTCTCTTTATAAGTGAAATGCATCCCTCCAGTATCTCCAGCATAAGTGAGTAAAAATCATAATTAAAATTGAAATACAGTGTCAGTCTTGATATTAGATTATTCTTAAAGTATTTCGTTATGAAAAAAATCACAGATTCAACCTTTAAGTTCCAATTCTGTTTCATATATAATAATTACAAATTGTTTTGCTCTTCTTAAGTGGCATTGCTTGGAAAATCGATTCATCACTTGATAACTTGGTACTAATAAGCAATTCATCATCTTATGACATTCTTAATCCACTGTTTGACACAATTAAAAGTTTTACAGTATTTAGCATTTGGTACTTGAAACTTTTTTGCAATAGTTCTAAACTGTTTACACCATATTTATTGATCATTTCCTATTAATGAGTTAGTTGAAGATAAAATTAGCTACTAAAATGTATGTCGATTGATCTTGAGATTTTTTACAGTACAGTAACCTATATCTATTCAGACAATATCAACGTTTGAAGATATTGAGACTTATCAGGTTGTCAGGCCCCTCCCTTCCAAAAACTAGAAAATCTTGAAAAACGGAGTTTTTTACTAGAATTTATTACTATAAAATTAGTTTATTTATTCTGGGACCCGGCTGGAGGAAAGCTTACTGGTCCAGCTTGGGACCTCCTGAGGCCCTTTAGACCTTGGTGGCCCTCTACTTTATCGCCGTCACTGTTGTACAGTGGAAACAATTACTCTGGGCGCATGGCTCTGGTTTCACTACTAGCCTTCCTGTAAAAGTTGGCTAGTTGACCTTGAAGACCTCTGCAGCGTCGCACGGACCACATGTTTTTAGAAATGAGCGATAAACACTCCGCTCTCCATCCCACGCCATGTCTGACTAAGAAACGGCCACGCGCCCAGACTAATTGTTTCTACTGTAGTTATGCGCAGTAGAATATTTTACGTTTCTCCACATTGAAAACATATTTAGTATCAGTAACATATTTAGTATCAGTAACATATTTGGAATAATTATTGGAGAGGCATCATCCATCAGTCTCAATGCTGCCCCCAGAATTATCGGGTCCCCCAAACAACATGGGTCCAAGGCTCTTCAATGAGTATGAAACAGTAGTATACTTGAAAGGAGAAAATGCCCCTAAATATTTTTACGAGAGGACATCAAATGCTTATTTTTACGGTATCACTGTGCAAAATTAATTTTAGTTCATTGAAAATCAAGGCTGTGGTGCAATTACTGTGTACTATCAAGGGTTGCCTACAAGCCACAAAGTGGTTCGAAAGGTCATTAAAATTAGCCCATCAACATTTCAAAAGAATTAAAATATTTTGATTGTCAACAATATAAAAGTCATTTGTCAGTTTATTATTTTCTGTATATTTTTCAGGAAGTAAAATTGTCAGTTACTTCAAACTAACTTGTGAAATATAAATATTTTTTTTGAGGATGAACCCCTCATAGGTCTGAGACCTGTGAGTGGGTAATGAGTTGGATGATGGTGATTGATGAGTTGAACCACCGGGTTCCGAACCACCGGGAAGTGATTTTACAGCAGATAACAGTGTATTTTTTGCTGGCCAATCTAATCGGTCACCGTTACAAACAGGGCCTACGAGAACGCAGCTTATCTCTATCTGATTGAACAGATACCTGCTACGGCTCGCGGCTATCACTTCCCTATTGTGATGTATCAACAAATATGAGGAGAACCGCTGATTATCACACGAAAATAGCTCAGAGTTACACTTTTATACCTTGAAAACAATTTTTTATCCAGGTGAGAATCCCAGATCCCCTGGGTTTTGAAGGATTATTTCCGTCATCATCAACATTTCATGCTTCAGTGTAATTTCATTACTAAAAGTATACCAGTTGATTCTTTCAGGAGTTCATTACTCGAAATTTTGGATGATTTTCTAACAGATTTTAGTTGCAAGGCCAATCAAGTTGTATTCAACTTAATACTTTAGCCATAATAGTTTTTATATTTTCAGGCCTTTATATTTAAGTAATCGTGAATTTATTTCCTCAATACAAATCCACGAGTAGTTTCATGAGTAAACAAGAATTTAGCCCTATTGTTTTTCAAAAATCCTCTGATATTAGTCCAAAAGCTTCCACACACTTTTTTCATTGAATCTACTCTGTTTTGCAGTGCAATTGAAATTTATTATTCCATTGGTATAATTTTATTATCAGTCCGTTATGGCGTGACAGCCGTTTCACTCTGTACTGTAGAGTATACTGTGGGTCGTCTGATGATCAAGTTGACGTTTGACGATGCTCTTAACATCAGAGTGAAACGGCCGTCACGCCATAACGTGAGTCATAATTTCCACTTAAAAGTGTTTTCTACGTTTTTATTATATATTAGTGGAAACAAGATGGATCTTCAACATCATAGGTAGTTAATCTTTGAACCCTGAATTTTCTCTTCGGTTTTTATAATTTAACAATTAAGTTTATTTTCCTACCGTGGATCCAAAGCATTCTCCCAGCTGAGACAGGACAATTCCATTGAGCGGGATACCAATCAAAGAATAGCATATCACCAGCAGCCTTCCTTCCATTGATGTGGGTGACAGGTTACCGTAGCCTATAAAGATGGAATTTTTGTGCGTATTAGGCCTGCACATTATGTTTTTTTCAATGTTAATATAATATGTGTTTACTTGCCTAATGAGGAAATGAAGATTTATTCCATTTAATTTATTTTGTTAGAAAAAGACATTATAATTATAGTCTTATTATAATTTGAAATATTTTAAAAAGGAACATTCAGCATTATAATATATATAACGGTTTCCTTTATTTCATGTACTTTTTACCTCAATGATATGAAAGTCTCAATCTAATCTTGAAGATTTTCAAAAAGAAACGAGTACTTTGTATTTTCAGTAATATATATGTTTTCTTTATGCACTTTTCATCTCATGTCAGAGCTATTCAATCGGCAAGCATTCAATTTTGATCGTTTTTTTTAAATATATTATCTTATAATGGTGACACTTCCTAATCAAATCAAATCAAATCTCTTTTTATTTCGCGTAAAAAATCACAATTTATCATAGTGCAATACAACAGGGTGGATTTCAATACAACAGTTTTTTTTTTTTGAAACCTAAAAAAGTGGAACCAGATGGAAAAAAGCAGTGAACAAATGAAAAATTTTTGAAAAAAATATTAATAAAGAACAGAACTTGAATATAAAGAAAGATATGGAAGAAATAATTTAAAAAAACAATATATATATTGGTATAATAATATATATTGCATATATATATATATGAAATTCTCAAACAAAATCATTCCTATTATAATAATATCTCCTAGAGCAGAATAACTTTTATTAAGTTTCCTCGCCCAAGTCATACGAATTTACTACTAGACATATTGTAATTTCAATAAATAAATGCCCTATAGATGCATACAGACCTATGGTACTAAGCGTGGTCAATGCAAAAAAGAAGGAATTGTAGAATGTCCATCGAATCGGTTTCTCATCCTCGCAAGTGACGTCAGAATCAGGATCATCATCACACGCTGCATCAGTGGAGTTGCGATCAGTGGCTGTTGCGTTGTGATCAGTGGTTGTTGCGTTGCCATCGACTTCTTTCGTTGTCATCTTTTTAGTGGAGAACGGCTTGCCACAGTACTCGGCCAATCTGAGAAGAATCTGCTCTTGTGCCTGAGGTGCATCTGATGCGTAGTTTAATCTCAACAGATCTGTGGCAATTCAATTTAAAATTTATTTATTTTTATGAAATCTCAACAATACAATAGGAAAAAAATAAAATTGTCGAACTATTCAATTAAGAAACAATCAATACCAATCTATATGGTTCATACCGTATCTCATGTTCAAAAATCATTGATAATAATAATAATAATAATAATAATAATAATAATAATAATAATAATAATAATAATAATAATAATAATAATAATAATAATAAAAATTAACTGTAAACACAGAAAACACAAAAATGTAACTGTATAGTAATTGTGTGACTAAATGTATATGAGCACCTTATCAGCTTAAGAAAAAATTTCAGGAAACTACTTTTACAATATTTAGTGGGTACATACTTGATCAATGATCCGTATCATGGTGGAACGATACATTCCACCATGGATCCGTATGTACTCTGTACCAGCCATTAGGCTGTGAGGTCGGCAATAATAATAATAATAATAAAAAACAATAATAATAATAATAATAATAATAATAATAATAATATAATAATAATAATAATTATTATTACTATAATTATAACAATAATAATAATAATTATTATTATTATTATAATTATAACAATAATAATAATAATTATTATTATTATTATAATTATAATTAATAATAATTATTATTATTATTGTTATAATTATAACAATAACAACGTAGGCCCTCCTCTAAGGTAAAGTTCATGGGAGAAGCATCAGAATCATTTTTAATTGAAACAGGTGGAACCAAATTTTGAAAAAAGAAAGAAAAATAAATAGGAAAATAGGATATTATTTCTATTATGATGAAATAAAGCTAATATCAACGCAGCTTTTCAAGTGTGAAGAAAAAGTAGTATGAAAATGAACCCAAAACCTGAACAGAAACAGTGGAATTGAAATAGGAACGAAACCGCCTAGCATTTGCAGATGAAATCGCTCTTGGCGATTTTTTTTTTTTTTTTGTAGATTACGTCTTGGAGACTCCAGTTAAGGAGTATAAGACAAGTCAAATCGACAATATTATACACTATATTACATAATTACTTCAATTAGTTGAGGTGAGGCTTAATTTTGATGTGAAAGGAACTCTTGTACACTATAAAAAGCTTTATCAACTAAATATTTCTTCAATTGTCTTCGATAGATGATAAAGATTGGCCTGAAGAAGAAAGTCAAATAAAAGAACTCTAGAACTGGCGGCAAAAATTGTCAAGATTTTATTTGAAAAACAAAAATATCAACTAACATCATAAACTAACCGAAATATCTGAGAATACAAAACAAAAGAATAGATAAGAGAGTTGGTCACTTCAAGTATTTGGTCAGTTGGATCAGTTGGAATACTTTAGAAAAGAATGGAATGAGTCTAGGGTACAAAAAATGGAACTTGCTTTTCAGCTAACTAAAGAGACATACATTAAAAATTCACTATCATGGAGTTCCATAAAAATATAAGACCTAATATTGAAATTTGTGCAAATTTATTCTTTATTTATATACGGCAACGGAGAAAGTAGGCTAAGGAAGTTTGTATTACATTTTTTAAATATATTCTTTTATTTGCATTTATTGTACATTGTACAAGTTCATTTATTACTAGCCTACTTTCATTTCAAAGTTTACACGCAATACTTCTAATTATTCATTCATGATTTTTGGTACCAGCACCAGTATTGAGTGAATATTATGCCGAATCCAACTCGTTAAAGAAGTATATCTAGACTTTTTCTTGTTAGCTTGTTAGAATCCATCATTATTTCTACTATAGTAAATGCAGAATGATGTCTTTACTTTTTATATTTTGCTTTTGGTTATAGTAAGAGAACCAAATACAGTATCAAAATTGCAGATGTATTTTTACACAATCAAGTAACATGAGCGATAACGAGACAAGTCACTTTCAACCAAAAACGACCACAGAATTTATTTCTTCAGTTAAGCTAATAACTTATCAGGGTACCGAGCTCCGCTAGAGGGTTAATGTTTCATGTGCCTTAAAGTTTTATGATTTTTAATTTCTTCTTCAATACAATCATCACTGTTTCTGCAAAAACCTGCATGGTTCCCTGTCCATAGAAAACAATTCCAGCCTATTTATGGTTGAAATTCAGTGTAATACGAAATTCAGTGAAATACGGTGTAAACTCGCTGTCTATACTCTTTGCAGAAAGGAGCGCATATTGATGAGTGGCTGTAACATATCTATCCCTTCTTATTTTACGGTAGACGAGTAATTTTCGCATTCCAGGCAGCGTAAATAACGTCGCGAGAAGGGGAGTGATAGGGAAGTGATAGCCGCGAGCGGTAGCAGGTATCTGTTCAATCAGAGAGATAAGCTGCGTTCTCGTAGGTCCTGCTTGTAAAGGTGACCGATTAGATTGGCCAGCAAAAAATACACTGTTCTCTGCTGTAAAATCACTTCCCGGAGGTTCGGAACCCACCTAAAAATGTAGGTCCAACTCATCAATCACCATCATACAACTCATTACCCACGCACAGGTCTCAGACCTATGTGGGCTTCATCCTCAAAAAAAAGGAAAAAAGAGAGCCAAAACCATCTGATTGAAATTGCTTTTTCCATCAGCTGTTTCTTCAAGGATAGTTTCCTCCTTTTTGTGTCCTTCAGCGAGTTTTTATAGTAATGAGAGTTAGCACAATCGTAGTTTTGCACCAAAAAGCCCCTATATTCGTAATTTCATCAACATCGTTAGAGCCGTTTTTGAGATTCGTTGGACATATATATAAAAACACACATATACACACAGAAATTACTCGTTCGATACAATAGGATAAAATTTAGGATTGACCTAAAATTATTGAATTTAGCAGTAAAAGCGGTAGGTTTAAGGGAGGACAAATCCTTTAGAAATTTATAAATTAAAAAAAAAACTTTTAGTGGAGAAATAAGTAAAGTAAATGCGTTTGGCTTTTATTGGTGGGGAAACCGTTACGGGTAGTTCCACCTCGGCGCTTGAGCCATGTAATTGGAAACATGGTGGACCTACAATTATGGGTGGGTTCCGAACCACAGGGAAGTGATTTTACAGCAGAGAACAAAGTCTTTTTTGCTGGCCAATCCAATCGGTCACCCTTACAGAGAGAGCCCAGGAGATCGTTGCTTATCTAATCTGATTGGACAGATACCTGCTACGGGTCACGGCTATCACTTCCCTATTGGAGAAAATAATGTTAAGTGAACGAAACTAGAAAAATAATCTTAATAGGTTACATTATTAGGCTAATACGATACCTTTATTTGTCTGATTAATAGAGTATTACTATTTATTTGATAAAATATTATTAGTAAATGAAATATTTATTATTTTAAGTTAATGAAAACTTTATTCACCATGTCAACAATTCCATTTGAAATTCTGATTCATCAATGAAAGAACAGAATAAAACCTTTCATTGACTTCCATGGTCGGGAGTTCTGATTTCTGGATAATCAAGCCATTATATTATTATTAATAGTTATTTTATTATAGTCTTAATAGTTATTAATTTAATTATTATTAATAGTTTCACCAATTTTTGTTTCTCAATTGCCTAACCTCATCCCTCAACCGATAGAGCCAACCTCTGAGCTCTCTGATGTTCCCACAAAGCCACATATTGTTACAGTCTCCATCTACGGCTATTCTAGTGCATGTCATCCATGTTCAGGCCTCAAAAAGGACATTCCACTACCATTTTAATGAGTCTTTTAATTTTATTAACATTTTTTCTCTCGCAATTTGGAATTTTCTACATTTAGTTGAGTGTACGAGTTGTTTGTTATTGAGCTCATCAAGTATTCTGAGCTGGTAGCTACCTCTATAATACGTAGGCCCTGAAAATACCTAGCTGCCCTGGTTGTCTTCATTGCGAGGACAGATCAAAAGGCAAGACAGGTTTCGTTTGTAATCTGTTTTGTTGCTGTTTCTTAATCCTCTTCACATACGAAACATATTATTCATTGTGGTATTTTAGTGCGTTTTTTCCCCTCAAAAATATAAGGGGCCTCTTCAGTGAAAGATCAGTAATGGGATAAAATGCATTTTTTTCTGGATTTCTTGAATACATTTTTTTTGTTTGAAGGATGAAGCCCACATAGGTGTGAGACGTCTGTGCGTGGGTAATGCTGAGCTGGATGATGGTGATTGATGAGATGGACCATAAAACTGATGAGCAGTTTTAGGTGGGTTCCGAACCGCATGATGTTTTCTTACAGTCAAATAGAATAGCTTAGAAGAATTCTTTGTATAGATCACTTTTCTTCCACCTTTTATCCTTTATTATATATCGAAATAATGGTGAACTTCATTTCATAAACTTTCTTAGTAATGGCGAAGGTGATATTGTGGAAGGTATCCATAATGAATAATCATTTCATAACTTCTCTTTATTACAGACTAGCTATTGTACCCGTCCTTCGTACGGATTATGTTTAGAAAGAAGACTAAATATGTTTCGGCTTTTTTGATAGCAACGATCATGAAGTTGTTAGGAGCTTAGTGAACAACTTAGATGGTAAACAATTCAGTGACAGTTATCAGAGAGAATATTTGAGAACAGCTGATTGATACATCGCATGATAAATTACATGATTTGTTCTTATGTGGTAATAAAACTTAGAAGAAATGTATCCAAAATCGCACAATACTTGGTTTATAAACGTTTATTATTCAGAATTTATTAATTTCGAATTCTTTTTTAATTGCTATTACTTTATCACTTTATCACTTTATCACTTTAGGGAAGTGATAGCCGCGAGCCGTAGCAAGTATCTGTTCAATCAGATAGATAAGCTGCGTTCTCGTAGGTCCCGTTTGTAACGGTGACCGATTAGATTGGCCAGCAAAAAAGACACCGTTCTCTGCTGAAAATCACTTCCCGGTGGTTCGGAACCCACCTAAAACTGTAGGTCCAACTCATAAATCACCATCATCCAACTCATTACCCACGCACAGGTCTAAGACCTATGTGGGCTTCATCCTCAAAAAAAAAAA
This sequence comes from Conomelus anceps, assembly GCA_948455865.1. Taxonomy (NCBI): domain Eukaryota; kingdom Metazoa; phylum Arthropoda; class Insecta; order Hemiptera; family Delphacidae; genus Conomelus; species Conomelus anceps. The sequence goes on along the minus strand of OX418226.1, from coordinate 6,510,878 downwards.
AAAAAAAAAAAAAAAAAAAAAAAAGAAGGTTATACTGAAGACTTCCGCAATGGCGGATATTGACAACAGCATTGAAAAGCTGATGGGAATCGATGAATGCTACTGTACAAAAATATCAGTCACCACCGGGAATCGAACCATGGACCTCTCAATTGCCGGTTGAGCGCCTTAACCACTAGACCATGGAGACCTTGTGAAGATCTAGTGGTTAAGACGCTCAACCAGCAATTGAGAGGTCCGTGGTTCGATTCCCGGTGGTGACTGATATTTTTGTACAGTAGCATTCATCGATTCCCATCAGCTTTTCAATGCTGTTGTCAATATCCGCCATTGCGGAAGTCTTCAGTATAAAGTAATAGCAATTGAAGGAATTCGAAATTAATAAATTCTGTTTATGTATATTTGTCAGTTTATTCAATTGTCAGTCACTTCAAACTAACTTGTTTATTATTCTGTTAAAAAAAAGTTATTTTAGTTTTTTATAGCTAAAGACATTGTCAAAAAGGTCTTCAATACTCATAAATTACTTTAATCCCGATCGATGCTCTCGTTTTTCAGGAGAAGGCCGCGTAAAATGCCTTCGGAGCCGTGACAGACAGACAGACAGAAAATGAGATAAGACTTGTTTCGGCTTCTTTAATGTATAAAACGTAAAAATAACCAAAAAATATATAATTCTGATAAATTTTCAGACAAAACTCTAATTTTATTTATATAGAAGACACCTCAGAAATATTTTTTATAGATTCCACCGCGTAGCCTTGACAACCAGCCAAGCCAAGGCTCTATCTGGTCTTCTTTTATAAGAACATATGATTTTTAAAATGAGCTTCTCCATCATAATATGCAATTGAAATTAGATTCACAGCCCTCGAGCCCCCTCATTCATCTGGTTGAGCCTTATTCTGGTTGCAAATTACGAGCTGAATCAATGCAAATCATATTGCCCAGAGCCTAAATCAGGATTTGCCTAGCACCTTTCTAGACATGCAAAAGCAACTGTCCCAGCTTGTCTACCTAGAATTTACACTGTTTACATTGCTTCAAGCTTTCCATTCATGCAATAAGTTTAGTGACATGCCAATAAGAAATAATCCTGTTTGGATTATTGAAGGTATAGCATATACATTCTTTGTTATACACTAATAGGGGCACAACGTGTATTTTAATGTTTCCACCAGTAATGGGCAAACTACGGCCCGCAGGTCTGGTGCGGCCCTAGAGCTAGTTTAATCCGGCCCGCGACATGCTTTTGAGTAGACACTAAAATCACACCTGTGACAATAATTATAATGTAAAAAATATATGTAATACCGTATATTTATATATTTTTTGTTACTGAATTAGAATAATGGTTATAAATTCATTGCTTTTTTCGCTTTCAAGTACAATATTATCGCATCTGAGTTTGCACTGAGAATTTGAAATGAGTTATTATAGGCTAGCTAGTTGGGCTAGTGCAAACGTTTAACGAAAAATCTTCAGGGAGAAGAAATTTAATTTTCACTTTTGTATTATGACGATAGAGGACTTGAACAATATTTTTTGTTTCAATCTAACAAATAGTTTTTCAAAAATATTTAATTTTATTCCTCGGTGTCTTACAGAAAATTTATCAAAAGTTTAAAATCAATCGTATGTGAGATCAATAATTGCCCCCAAAAAACGAAAAATTTCAACTTTTAACTCCCATATTTCACAAAATAATTTATGAAAAAAACTTTTTCTAACCGCAATAGATAACATTTCAAAGCCCTTATAACATCCAATACAATAAACTTCGACAAGAAATTATGAACAAAACCCTGCTGCGCACAGCTTTAAGTTAAATCTAAAAAATATATATATTTCTGACACAAATGACAACAGATATAAATAATGGCGAATAACTCTGAAATATTTCTCTAGTTGCTTGGTACTAGACTCTCACCTGATTATAATATAATAATATAGTAACTTATAGTAATAATATAGTCAATTATAGAATATAGTAATAATTATAGCAATACAATAATGATTAATAAGGAGGCCTTATTGAAAGTGTTTCCGGCATAAACAAAATTAAGTACCGGTATGGAGCAAGGAAAACCTGCTTCCATTCAAATCCCACAAAATCATATGAGAAAATTGCAGAAACTGCGATAAAATAATAAAAACCATACATGAATTATTTACAGCCCCGTAAGAATTCAAATTTTATTAAGGTTACGCAATTTTATCAATGATTTACAATCTACAGAATAATAATTGCATTAAAAGCAGTAAAGTGTATGAAATATGCGGTACAGTGTTTTCAAACTGATGGTCTCTATTGAATGGTTTTATGACTACGTTCGTAGACCAGAGTCCTTTATTGCGTACCACTTCATCTATTCTATTCAATTTAACCTTTATTTCATCTTCCATTTTCGTATCGTTAATAATTTTGTATCACATTTTCGTCTATACCGTTTACTACCAGCTTTTACGGTTGAATTGTCCCCTTTGGATTATTGGAGGTATAGCCTACATTCGTTGTTATGCTAATAGGAACGCAATGTTCATTTTAAAACGTTATTAAACATCAGTTTCCCAACTGGCTGATAAATCTTGGAGTTAATCGAGTCGTTATTAATCAAACCTGATTATAATTATTGTAATGAGTAGAAGGTGTTTGGATGAATGGGGGAAATAACTAGAATTGGTAGACATCGTTTATACAACGACCTTATTTGGGTTCAATAAAGTTGTTTTTGAAATTTCTGGAAATTTTTTGTATTGGTTGAGCACAAAAGAACGTACTTGCGTTTCTTCATTCCGGACTTTTCACAACGGTATGAACGATGTGTTAGCATGCTACATCCTTTTTAAACGTAATTTATTTGCTGTCCCTTGTCCTCATTGAGCACGTGACAAACAAAATCGTACATTATTTTCATAGCCAGTAAGTATTTTGTAAACATTAGAGATAAGCATGAATAGGTTATGCCTATCGAGTACTTATTTGTATTCAGATCCGACAGCCCACCGGCTAGCATCGGGTCAAAAGGTAGTCGCTAACTGCTTTGCACTAAAAAGCTTGACAAATCTCATGAATACAGTAGATAACCTTTTGGGCATAATTTGCAAAATCGTTAAACCTTGACGGATATAGAATGATAATTTGCTCTGAGGAAATACCGAGATGGATGTGGTGAGTAACTTGACTGCAAAAAGATGCTTCTTTCAAGATTTTCGCATTTTTGTTGCTTGCAGTCGAAAAAAGGAAACTTTACCAATTATCTATTCGTGTTGTATTCATTTCATGCGATAGTTACACTCTGATGGAGCCGAACAAGAATTTGGGAGTAGCCTACATTGAGTGAACACCCACAAAATCCTTCAACTTGGTGCTGTACGTTCTCTGAACTCAAGCAAGAATGCAGCAAGTAGATGCTTAACTTATCAGACCTTACCAAAGAACTGTTAATTTCCAGTAATTTCAATAACCAGTTTACAAAACATCACTAGCCTAAAACATGAGTTAAATATTCGCAATATTATAGGCTACAACACAATGATGGGGTTTCAATATTTAAAAAATTGAAATATCATGGTGTTTTTTGCTTAAAAGTTATTACAAAACCTCTAAAGCATAAGGTAAATGCTCTCAATATACATGGTTTTTTAATAAGTAAAAACAAATTGATCAAAAAATACATTTTTAGTGTAATCTTATGCTTTTCTCGGAAATCCCATAGCTTCCTATATTTTAAAGTTTTTATTGTTCTTCATTTTTTTTATTGCTGATGATGCCCATATGAGACCGAGACTTGTGCGTGGGTAATGAGGTGAATGATAACATATAGATGCCAGACGGAGGAGCGGTATTCGAACCCATGACCGCTGAAGCAACAGTAGGCAGAATTTGCAACGCCTCAACCAACTGCGCTGAGCGGCCCATCACTGCGTGTTTGTAATTTTCTTAGACTTATTTATTTTGAAATTACAGTTTTTTTAAAGAAAATTTGCGGACCATAGATGTTTAATAAGCTCACAAATATTGATAAGGAAAAATTGTTGGAGTCCATCAATATTTATATTGCCAATATTTCATCAATATTTATTGCCAATATTTCATCAACATTTGACCTTACACACTTATGGATCACGATCTAATTTGAAGGTGTAAATTGCTTAATTGGTTTTTCCGTCAATAAAATAACAAGATCAAGGATGGTATTTTGATCATTCAGTTTTTCACGGTTCCTTTTTTTGTACAATTCCACACTTGAATTCACTATTTATCTTATTATTTTCGTATTTTCAAATATCGAGTATAGGCTCATATTTCAAATCATTTATTGTAATTTTGAATCACGTATCAATCATTATTGAGAAGAGCTTTATTACGATGATCGATATTTTTATGCCAGTAATAAAATGTTAATGACAACCTAAGTATGCCTACATTTCAGCGATGTATAGTTCAACTGTTTTAAAGTAAGTAGTTTTTGGAATGTGACACTTGAAAAGATTGCATTTATTAGTATTTGAGTGAACTATAGATGAGATTTTCACATGAAAGGCGGCATTTCGAAAACGTTTCTTATCAATTGATTTGAAAGTGGTAGACATAATCACGAGATTTCAATACAAATTATGACAAATCGTAACAATCGGATTTTTGCTGAAGAGCAAAAGGAATTCAGAGTATTAACTTTTTATGTGAATTCAACGGCTTGCAGTCAAATATCAGTTGAAATCTTCAGTTAAAATCCAGGAATTGAATTCAGAGTACTTTTATTCACATTTAAGGGAAATAATAAATTCTTTGATTTCTTGTTCCATATAACGATCTGCATTGTTAACATTAACTTTTTATTGTAACGTCAATTTTAATTGTGGAAAATAATATTTCTACTCACTTTTGGCCAAACGTTTTCGAGTCATGGAGACTCATCCATGAGCCAAAAGTGAGTAGAAAAATTATTTATTCACAATTAAAATTGACTGCAAGTTGATGAATTTACAGTAAAAAGTTAATAAAATATAATTGTTTTACTCACGTAGGCCAAACGTTTTCGAATCGTGGAGATTCTTTTTTTTGGAGGATGAAGCCCACATTTTTTTTTTTTTTTTTTTGTAGATTACGTCTTGGAGACTCCAGTTAAGGAGTATAAGACAAGTCAGATCAACAATATTATACACTAGATACCATAATTACTTCCAATTAGTTGAGGTGAGGCTTAATTTTGATGTGAAAGGAACTCTTGTACACTATAAAAAGCTTTATCAACTAAATATTTCTTCAATTGTTTTTTAAATATTTCTATATTTTCAAGACTCTTCAAAAACTGCGGTAGCTTGTTGTAGAATTTCCTACCAATATAACTAGGTTTTTGTTTGAATAAGCTACTATTGTGACTCACCAAGTGATAATCTCCTCGGCTTCTTGTATTATAATCATGTACATCAAGATTTTGGTTAATATCATTCGTTTTTACATATAAAGTAGCTTCATACACATATAAGCAGGGTACAGTTAGGAGACCAAGTCTCTTGAACAACGGCCTACATGAATCTAATCTATTTACTCTTTCTATACACCTAACCGCTTTCTTTTGGATCTTAAACACCCTATCAAGATTTTGTTTTGATGAATTACCCCATACTAAGATAGCATACCTAATATGTGACAGTAAGAGCCCATGGTAAGCTGTAAAAAGTAACTTTTTGTCATTCAATCTAGCAAGCTGTCGCAGGACAAATACCCCAGATGAAATTTTACTACATATTTTCTCAATGTATGGAGTCCAGGTCAATCGTCTATCCACCGTAACTCCTAGAAATGCAATTTTTTCTTCCTGGTCTAATTGATTATCGTTTACAAACACGTTTATAGCCCTATCTTCATTTAAATTATGTTTGTTTTTGAATTGAAGGTATTGGCATTTTTTACTATTTATAGTTAATTTCAACTGATTTAAAAATTGGACAATAGACTGCACACCTATATGGGCACTTATTTCTAAATTATCTAGAATGGAATTGCTGAAAATGAGTGATGTATCATCAGCAAATAAGAGGGCTCTACCACTAATTAATTCTTTAGGTAAACGGTTGACATATAACAAAAAAAGCAATGGACCTAGTATTGACCCCTGAGGCACTCCAGCTTGCACCTCTAATTTATTAGATTTATTCTTTACTATACTATTACCAACTACTGTAGTTAGTTCTACACATTGTTTTCTCCCAATAAGATATGATTCAAACCATTTCAGTTGAACCCCATTTACACCTACATTTTGCAGTATTTCCAATAAAGTTCTATGATTAACACAATCAAATGCCTTGGACAGATCTAAGAAGATTGCAGTAGCTTTATCACCTGAATCTATTATATCTATTAGTTTTTCAACTAGAGAAACTTTGGCTGTTTTTGTTGATCTCCCTTTCTGGAAGCCATGCTGTTCATCACAGATAAAGTTAGCTTCTTGAAGGTGCAGAAGTAACCTATTAAGAACTACTCTTTCAAAAATTTTACTTATTACATTTAAAATACTAATAGGCCTATAGTTTTCTACCTTTTCTCTATCACCACTTTTGAAGATTGGCAAGATCTTCCCCTCTTTTAAATTATCTGGAAAAACACCTTGTTCTAATGAATGATTGATCAGATGAATCAAAGGGTCTAACAATTGATCTTTCAATCTTTCAGACTTTTACTGGATACCCCATCCATTCCAACAGTTTTTTTATTATTTAAACTATCAATGATATTTGACAACTCGTCTTGGCATACTGGGTGGAATTTGAATTCGTTCTGAATCCCCTCAGTATTCCTCATGTTTGCATCACTAATACCTGTATTAAGAGATTTTTGAAGATCCTTAGCAACCAGTTGATAATATCTGTTAAAGAAATTACAAATGTCTACACTATCATCAATATATTAGGTCTGAGGACATAGACATAGGTCTGAGACCTGTGCGTGGGTAATGAATTGGATGATTGTGATTGGTGAGCTGGACCTACAGTTTTAGGTGAGTTCCGAACCAACGGGAAGTGATTTTACAGCAGAGAACAGTGTCTTTTCTGCTGGCCAATCTAACCAGTCACCCTTACAAAGAGTGCCCAGGAGAACGCAGCTTATATTTATCTGATTGAACCTGATACAAAGTGAAGTTTAATCTACGTGGGTAAAAACATTATTTATTCTCAATTTATTAAAATTGATTGCAACTCGTTGAATTCACCATAAAAAGAAGATAATAAATTTTTTATTCATATCACCCATTAAATATTTGTTTTTCTATATAGCAAAGACAAATGAGTGCATTTAATTGAAAGCACGATTAAAGGTTTATTAATTAAAACTTATCATGATGATTGAATTAGAGATGAATCTTGACTTTATAATAAATAGGTATACCAGCTGCTTTGGCTAGCAGAGCTAAATAAATTACTATTTCGTTAAATAGTAATTTACATTGGGTTAATTTAAATTTAAAAATTTAACTTGAAATTTTTTTTAAAAAATGTTTAATTTAAAAAAAAATTAATTTAATTTAGGTTAAATTCTCGACTGGACCTGGCCTTTATGCATGACTATCTCAACCCTTTATCTATGCGCATGCCTCAAATTCATAAGTGAGATTTTCAAGATAAAAAATTTGCATTCTAAGGAAACTTATTATTTTACACTAATAAACGTAAAGCCTAAGCATTTATGTTGTTAAAGTTTGCCCATAAGCTTTAGAATTTCTCAATACATTTTCTCTAATATAGAGGGTCAATCTTTAGTGACATTTTAAGGAAGATTAGTACATACTTTTGTTAGAAGTATAATAACTTCAGCGAAGAAATAAAAGATTATTATGTGTTGAAATTTATCAATATAACAAAATAGTAGTAATAAAATTTAAGATGGAGTTATTATAAAATAATAATTTGAAATTGGTCAATTACTCACAACACAATATTAATTTTCGAATTTTCTTTCGAGGCTATTAATTAAGCTAAAGGCCTCCACTACTGTGGATATCGACAACTGCATTAGATATAGCTTATGGAGATTTGTGATTCCATACTAATAACATTAATAATAAGAATAAAGTACCGTAGAGTAAATATTCATGAATTTGAGGGTAAACATTTTAAAAACAACATCTTCATCAATAATTATTTTCAGCAGAAGGTTTTCATTTAGTTTTGACATTGAATTTTTATTAAATCACATAATATACAACCAGTTTATCCTCAAGGTAAAGTATCAAATATCAAGCTCATAGAGAAATGTGTATTTTTGCAAAATAACAATCAACCTTATCGGAGTTGACTTTGAAAACTGTACGAGTGAAATTATCCTGGCGTTTATGACATTTGAGGCTGAAAAATTGTAGGATGTAGGAAAAGTTTTAGTCAAAAACACTTCTTGTTTAGCGATAAGACTGACGCATTCATTGATGTTTTAGAATATTTTGTTTCTTATCTTTGAAGTGTCTCAGGCCTCCATATTACACAATTAGTAAATATTTGAGACAGTATTTAACTTGAAAGTTGAACGAATGAGCTCTGACCATTTAATGACTTATATAATGATTTATGATAGATTTTAATACTATATCAATATGTTTTAATACTAGATACAATAATTTAAGGCTGTGTGCGGGGTTTTTGGTCATAATTTTTTCCCCAAGTTTCTTGTATTGAATATTATTCGGACTTTAAAATGTTTTATTATTGAATGGAATTAATTATTGAATGTTTTATTATTAATAAAATGTTTTATTATGAGGACTTCAATATCTATTGATGTGAGGGATTTTTTTTTCTTCAATTATTATGTGAAATATGGGTGTTCAAAGTTGAAAATTTTCTTTTTTTGGGGGCAATTGATCTCTTGTACGAGTTACATTAAACACTTGATAAATTTCCTATAACTGACACCTAGAGGAATAAAATGACATATTTTTATTTTACTCTAACAAAATAGTTTTTTCAAAATCATTTATTAAAAATTGGAATATTTTACAGATTTAAAACAATATTTTGAAAAAACTGTTGGTTGAATTGAAATAAAAATCATGTCATTTTATTCCCTGAGTTGTTTTTTAGTTTTAGAAAACTTGTCAAGAGTTTAATATAACTCGTAGTAAAGATCAATTGCCCTCAAACACTGAACATTTTCAACTTTGAACCCCCATATTCCACAAAATAATTGAAGAATTAAATTTTTCCTCACATCAATAGATAACATTTCAAAGACAACATTTCAATACAGGAAACTTGGAAAAAATTATCACCAAAAACCCTGCGCACAGCCTTAATATATCAATTACATTGGTTGAATAGCAAAAGAACCAAAAAATTAGAGAAATATTCCTGTTATTTGATAGATTATTTGTTAGTTAACATTTGATTCCGAATTGATTGCGGGGAGTGATAGCCGCGAGCCGTAGCAGGTATCTGTTCAATCAGAGAGATAAGCTGCGTTCTCGTAGGTCCTGTTCGTAATGGTGACCGATTAGATTGGCCAGCAAAAAAGACACTGTTCTCTGCTGTAAAATCACTTCCCGGTGGTTCGGAACCCACCTAAAACTGTAGGTCCAACTCATCAATCAACATCATCCATTTCATTATCCACGCACAGGTCTCAGACCTATGTGGGCTTCATCCTCCAAAAAAAAAAAATTGACTAAATTTCATGCAGTAAAATGCATGATGTATTCATATCATGCAAGTGAATCAGTTGACTGAAGGAGCCGTTCAAGAATCAATTACAACCCACAAAACTTGATCCAAAAGCCCTTTAACCTGATGCTGTATCTTCTTTAAACTTTCTTTGTAGTGGTGAAGGTGATATTGTGGAAGATATCCATAATGAATAATAAGACGAAGCTGTCACAACCACATTTAATAAAAATATAGAGATACTAGTTTCGTTTTCACTCTATTATCAGTTTGTTTGAGATTGATAATGGAGTAAAATCCGAAACTAGTATCTCACTTTTTTTAATAAATGTGGTTGTGACAATTTCGTCTTATTATTCATTATCTTCTTTAAACAGAAAACATAGAGATACTTACGGTCAGACCATACGAACGGGGTATTAATATCTAATATTTTCAATAAACATTCAATCAACTATTAAATTTTATAATTTTTATTATCATCAATATTTACTCACCCTCTATTTCCTCTTGTTCGCCTCTGACAATGTGCCTCCTTTCTAATTCCAATTTTCTTTCCAGGTAGTAGAAAACCGTTGCACCAAGAAAAAGATAACTCATAAAGATTAGCCAGAGAAGGAACCATTGTTTTTTAGACATTTTCCCTGAGAAAGTCACTCACTTCATGCTCAACTTAAACTTATCAGACTTGAAGTTTTTTACAATTCCCTGTCATTTCTATCATCTAGCTTCAAGAGAGAGAAACACGTTTATAAATTTTAAAAAAATAAAAATAGATTCCAAATTTTTAATGCAACATCTTTTGACATCTGTGTTGGTCATCAGAAAATTGTTTCGCCCGTTTAGTCTCACATTGAATCACAAGCTTATCGTCATTCTTGTCGAGAAGAACACCATTCGCAGAGTTTGAAAACTGATGGGATTTCCCTTGAAGGATCACGAGAAACTTCCTGTTAACGACGTTATTCATTTCAAAATCAACGGTTCCCAATAATAAACTATGTTCTGTTTCTTATTTCACTCATTTTTAGTGAGAAGCTGCCCCATTGTCACCTGTTCCTTGACTGAGAATTTGAAGGAGGGCTTTTCACTCACCCATCCTCTCATTAGACACACTTGACTGCTAGGTACATTTTGTGGTTGAAATTTGATGTTCACACCAGTCATCTGTAACAGTACAAACACAGCTATCTAATTATCCGTAACTCACAGGGAAAATCATTAGAAACATTTTTTATTTCATTGAAATTGAATCAACTTTTTCTTATAAATTAGTCTAAATTTCAGTGATTTAATTTTAAAATAATCAGAAATATATTGGAGAGTATTAAATAGAATCAAAGTGCTTCATCGTTTAAATTGAACTTGGTAATTGTGTTTTCCAAAAGAATCTTACTATTTGGACTCTTATATCTTAATTTTAGTAATAGAAACCGTTTTGGGCTAAAAGCCTCTTCTCTACTCTTTCTGTTGCTTCTTTACAATAAGTTGTATTTTCACTGTATCAATAAATAAATGTAGATGTAAATAGAATTAAAGTTAAATATAATGACGAAATACTTTAATATTTCCATGCAACTCATTACCCAAGCATAGGTCTAAGACCTATGTAGGCTTCATCCTCAAAAAAAAAAATTAAATTAAAATTTCGTAGAATATTGTTACTGTGAATTATTGATATTATTAGAACCGTTAGATACTTCAGTTAACCATACTACTACTATTATTATTATTATTTTATTATTATTATTATTATTATTAATGTATTGTTTTTCTAGTTAAAAAAAAGGAAAATTTGCATTTTGTATTGTCTTTTTTTGAAATTAATAAACTTCCTTCTTCTGGGGGTACCAGGACGAAGGAAAAGGATTATTATTTTTTTTATTATTATTTTTATTATTATTATTATTTTGTTATTATTATTATTTTGTTATTATTATTATCAATAATATTATTTGATATTGTTTTCCCTTATCAGAATAAAAATTAATCATAATAATTAAGAGGTTGTCAATTATTCTACCAAATTGATAAGGTTGATGTTGACAACCTAAACTAATTTCAAATTTTTTCAATTTGAATTGAAATGTTTTGTTTATACAATTTAAAAAGAAACAAAAATGATTTTTCACAAAATAACAGATTATACTTCTTACTATCACTCCTAAGGTCACGAAATTTTTACTCACTTATACAGGAGGAATGCATTTCACTTCTAAAGAGCTTTTAAAAACTCTGCACAGAGGAGCTTCATAAGCCTGAAACTTAATTAGAAAAGAGACACATTGTCAAAGGTGAACTAGAGGAAATAGAGGGTGGGTAAAATATTGATGATAACAATTCTAAAATTTTAGAAGCGAAATACGCTTTAGAAGTTATTAGAGTATTTTGAACTTAACCGCCATAGAGCCTATGTTGACTTGATCTATGTATCTGTGTGTGTGATTAATAAACGAACACTTCTCAGCGTAACCGCGCTTTGTCTACTTCATTTATAGGTTATGGGCCCAGGAAGCTCTAAAAATGAGTTATTTTATTGATTTTAATCAGTATGGTTGCTTTTTATAAGTGTAAAAATGTCAAAGTGAGTTATTCTCAGTGAAAACCGGACTGGAAAAGGATTTACAATCGAAAACTTCTGTGTGAAAATTCGACGTCGCTGTGTGCCACATGATGTGCTTTGTGCTAACATAAATGAACTTGAAATTGGTAAATGTACAATTTATTTCGGACAATTTAAGCCTGCAAAATGAATTCTTCCGACTTAATTACGAGATTCAACGGGACAAACTACAAACAATGGTTATTCCAAATGAAGTGTGCTCTTAGAGCTAAAGGTTGTTTGGACGTTGCCTTTGGCAAGGAAACAAAGCCACTTGCTGATAAAGAACTAGCGGATTGGAATAAAAAGGACGCGAATGCAATGTTTACTCTATCAACGGCTATGGACCAGAAACAAATTGTGTTAATTGAAAATTGTGAAACATCGTTTGAAATAATACAAAAACTTGATTCGATTTACTGCCAAAAATCTGAAATAAACAAAATGCTAATAATAGACAAATTTCATCAGTATAAAATGAACTCTTGTGATAATGTAGCTACACATATCAACAAAATTGAAGGACTGGCCAAGGAAGCTAGGGATATAGGTGAAACTATAAGTGAACTTTCAATAATTACAAAAGTTTTGAGCACCCTACCATCCAAGTACAGGACGGTAAGACAAGCGTGGTTCTCTATGCCGGATGATAAACAGACAATTGCCAATTTAACTTCAAGACTTCTGGATGAAGAACGAGCTTTAGCGGAAGAAGAGACCAACGATCAAGCCCTTGCAACTTCCATTCAAAATAAGAAACCGTTTCCAGATAAACGAACTTTAATCTGTTATAACTGCCGTGAAAAAAATCATATCGCTAGAAACTGCAAAAAGCCTAAGACTTTTCAATCTACTCGTGAAAATCATGAACCAAGTGACAGCAGACTTAGATCTATGCGTGAAAATGACAACAGATTTCGATCTACACGTGAAAATCATGACCAAAGAGACTACAGATTTCGATCTACACATGAAAATCACGACCCAGGAGACAAAAGGAAGCAGAATGAAGGAAATTTTTCAGCATTCAATGCAACTGAAGAAACCAACCTAGACTCAGAAGTTTGGATACTCGACAGTGGAGCCTCTTCTCACATGACGGGGAACGGCAAATACTTTGAAGAAATTCAAGAGTTCAACAATGCAAAGACAGTCATACTTGGAAGTAATCTCCGCCTTCCTATTAAAGGACAAGGTACTGTAAAAATCCAAAAATTGATTGAAGGTGAGTGGTTCGACTCCATTATTACCAATGTTCTCTATGTACCGAGTTTAAAAAGAAATCTCTTTTCAGAAGGTCAATTAACTAAAAAGGGTATGACTATTATTAAGGAAAATGATACAGCAAAAATTTATCACGACAAAAAACTTGTAGCTGAAGGAATTCGTACTGAAAATAATTTGTATAATATGTTGTTTAAAACTGTATTGCCAAAAAATATTGAGCTTCTTTTAACAAGTAATAAATCTGTTGCAAATCTTAAACTGTGGCATGAAAGATTAGGACACTTGAATTGCAGAGTAATTAAAGAAATGGTTTCTAAAGGATTAATTAACGGTATTGAAATTAATGACACTGAGAAATTTTTCTGTGAAGGCTGTACGTTAGGAAAACAACATAGATTACCTTTTACTGTAGGAAATTCATGGAAATCTTCCAAGCCAGGTGAAAGAATTTTTAGTGATGTCTGTGGACCCATGTCAGTACCTTCTATTGGAGGAGCCAATTATTTTATTTGTTTTAAAGATGACTGCTCAGGATACAGAGTTGTATTTTTTATTAAGAATAAATCTGATGCATTTGATGCTTTCAAGACTTATGTAAATAAACTTCAGAACATGTATGGACGTACACCAAAGTATTTGCATACAGACAATGGAACAGAATATGTCAATAAAACGTTTGAAAATTACTTGCATACAAATGGTATTGAGATTGAAAGAACAGCAAGGTATACTCCACAACAAAATGCTAGGGTTGAAAGGGATAACAGAACAATTATGGAAATGACTCGTTGTATGTTATTGTCAAAAAATTTACCTAAAAATCTATGGGCTGAAGCAGTGAATACAAGTGTATACATTTTGAATAGATCAGGGACATGTCAAACCCCAAACTCTACTCCCTTTCAGGTATGGACAGGTAAAAAACCTTCATTGAAACACTTGAAAATATTTGGTTCAGAAGCCTATGCATTGATACCGGATTGTAGAAGAAAGAAATTGGATCCTAAATCAAAGAAAATGATACTAGTAGGCTATGACAGAAATTCAAATAATTATAGACTAATGGACCCCATAACACACAAAATAGTAGTTACTAGAGATGCATTATTTAATGAAAATGAATTCCCAGAATATGACAATGTAGATTTTGACAAAAGTAGATTTTATATTGATATAAATCAAGAACAAAAATCACAGGATAGTGAGAGAGAATTATGTAATGAAGATGTAAGTAGAAATCAAGAACAAATCGAGGACAATGAAGAAGAGTTGAATAATGAAATTTTGGTTAATGACAACAATTCTAATGAGACTGAACAAGGCTATGAGCAAGAAGGAGAAGGAAATAAACTGAATCTGAGACCAAGAGAAATTTTAAGAAAACCAAAAAGGTTCATTACTGAGTGTAATGAAGCAATTGCTTTGTATGTAGAGTCAGATGAAGTACCTATAACGTTCACAGAAGCAATGAAACAAGTAGAATGGAAAAAGGCAATTGAAAAAGAAATTGATGGACTAGAAAAATTGAATACGTGGACACCAGTAGATTTGCCAAGAGGGAAGACAGCCATAGAAACAAAATGGGTTTTTAGGAATAAAGATAATGGTATTAAAAAGGCCCGATTAGTAGCTAAGGGATTTCAAGTTGAGGATAAAGGAAATAATATATATGCTCCTGTAGCTAAGATGAGTTGTATTAGGATATTTTTAACTGTAGCCTTGTTGAGAAAACAAAATATAATTCATATGGACATTCCATCAGCTTTTCTGAATGGAAAACTCAATTCTGAAGTTTACATTTTGCCGCCAGAAGGAATTAAATGTGACAAAAATAAAGTTTTGAAATTGAATAGAGCCTTGTATGGACTCAGAGAGTCGCCTAAATGCTGGAATGATGAATTTAACAATTTTGCTAATGAACTTGATTTCAAACGTTCCAATCATGATTTTTGTTTATATATTGGTAATGGTGTAAACATGTTAGTCTATGTAGATGACATTTTAATTGCTGGTGAATCTGAGAATGTAATTATAAATTTGCAAAAGAAATTCAATGCTAAGTATATGGGTGAAATATCACATTTCTTAGGCATAGAATTCAGGAGGAGCATTAATGATTTGAAATTGTATCAATCTAAATTCATAAAGAAACTTCTTGGAAAATTTCAGATGATTGAATGTAAAGGTATGAAGACTCCTATGGAAAAAGGATTAGATTTGTCAAATAATAATGAGATGATTGATGTTCCTTTTCGTGAATTAATTGGAAGTCTTATGTATATTGCAACTAGTACAAGACCTGACATAGCATTTAGTGTTAGTTACTTGAGTAGATTTCTGGACAAACCTAGTGAAAAAGTTTGGAAAGCAGGAAAAAGAATCTTAAGATATCTGAAAGAAACACAGAATTGTAATCTCACATTTCAATCAAATTCACCTGAGTTATTGCAGGGTTTTAGTGATGCAGATTGGGCAGGTGATAAACTTGATAGGAAGAGTACAAGTGGTTGTTTAGTTCTATTTGCTGGAAATCCTGTGTCATGGTTTTCAAGAAAACAAAATTGCGTTGCACTGTCAACCGCAGAAGCTGAATATTTGGCTGCTGCATCCACAGCCACAGAATTAATGAATTTGAAGGGAATTGCTAATGACTTAGGTTACAATTGCAAAACTTATCTATCTATAGACAATCAATCTGCCATACAAATGACAAAAAATTTTGAAAACAGCAAAAGAAGCAAACACATTGATATAAAGGCTCATTTCATTAAAGACATTATAAATAAAGGTATATTAAGTATTGATTATGTTAGAAGTGAGGAAAACTTGAGCGACATTTTGACTAAAGCACTGTCATATGACAAATTTTTCAAATTGAGACAAGAGTTGAAAATTGTATGATTTCTTTTAATAACTTTTTGTATCCAATATTTGCTTTGTATTATCTATACTTGCATTGTAATCATTCTATTTGCACTATAATCGTTCTATTTGCATTGTGTTCATTATTTTATTTGAATTGTACTTGACGATTTTCTATTTTTTGTAAGCACATAAAAATGAAATCGAGGAGGAGTATTAGAGTATTTTGAACTTAACCGCCATAGAGCCTATGTTGACTTGATCTATGTATCTGTGTGTGTGATTAATAAACGAACACTTCTCAGCGTAACCGCGCTTTGTCTACTTCATTTATAGAAGTGAAATGCATCCCTCGAGTATATCCAGTATAAGTGAGTGGAAATCATAATTTAAATAGAAATACAATATCAGTTTTGATATAAGATTGCTCACCAAGTACTTCGTCATGCAAAATATAAAATGAAATGAAATTAAAAATTATCATCACAGGTGATATTTGGTGTCATCAGCAAAATAATTTTGAATATATTTGAGAGAAATCAATAGAATTATTTTGTAAAGATCGGTAATAAATGACACACAAATACTTACTTTTAAAAAAAAATTAATTTGAACAAAATTCATGCAGTAAACATTTTATAAATGAATTCATAAAAGAACATACACAATAATTTATTACAGGCTCCACAATTCGCACAAATAATTTATCAAAAAAGTATTGTAATTTTTTAACACATTTATTTAAACTAATTCGTAATAGAACACTTACAATATTTTTATTTGATCCACAATACAGCCTCAGTTATTATCTCCTACACAATTGAAGATGCTCTCCAACTTGCTATTGACAGTGAAATAGAGACTGACGTCCTGGTTGAGTTGACTGACGTACTTTACTGACTGACTGACATTCCTTGTAGCTGACATCTGTTTGTAGATTATAGTGTGTACTGTGTACCGTTGTAGTTGTAACCTACAACCATAGGCGGTAAACGTTTTTGACCATTGATGATCGCCAATTTCCGGTCGAGCTTTTAAAAACTCTGCACAGATATTCTTTCTCTCTCAAATTCATTAGAATTCATTAGGTCTTCTCTCTCACCCTGAATTTGTATTTCTCTCAATGTTCCAATCACTTAATCTAGTTTCAGATGAGGGCGAAGTGAGTTGAATACGGTTGTTCAATGGTCATAATAATTTTCAACGTATTCTATCAGTTGGTGTTACTTTGGGGAGGCCCATAAAGAATAGCAGCTTTAAAAGGAAGGGGAATGGGTGATCAATCACCCCCACTTTCGAAAAATACAGTTTTTTTTAGCTTCAATCTTTACTTCTACCCCCAATTTCGAGGGCCACTCCCATCACTGGTAGTTCACTTCAACAAATAAGTAGTTATGACCAGCAAAAAAAAACTGTTCTATGATGAAACATCACTTCCCGGTGGTTCGGAACCCACCTAAAAACATTACATATGTTTTTGAAATTCCTTTGTTTTATCCTCACGCCTTTATTTGGAAAATTTTTCATTCTGTCTCTAAGTGCCCAATACAACTTTCCTTTTTTCCTCCAGATGGAGTTGTCAACATTGATTAAAATGTCACTCAATGAAATCCTGATGAAAGTGGAGTTTTGGGTGGGTTAATTTGTGGTGGTTTGAAGTTTCATAATGCTATTAAATGTAAAGTAATAATAAAGCAAATGAGATGAAAATACGTAGCAGATTCCAAGAACATCTTTTAAAGCTAGAAGGGGTACTGTAGTATCAGGGGAGAGAAGAAAGACAACATCGGAGAGAATGAAGGAGTTCTGGAAGAAGCGGAAAGAAGCATCCATGAAGAAATAATTGATTCAACGTACTCCAAAGTGGATGATTCGAAAAAATAAAGCAAATTCTAGAGATAGTGCGATAATGTTGCTGCTAGTAATAAAAAAAAATAATATTGTGTGATCTGGCTGGCTCAGGTCTGGTGTCAGAGTTATTAGGTCGCACCTGAATAAGTTCAGGGCCTCTGACGTCACTTAACGATCCTGTTTTTAGGCAACCGGGACCGACAGCTTAACCTGCCCTCCTAAACACGGGAAGTAAAATTTTGCTGCTAGTTATAATAGAGTAGAAAAGATAGTTCACCAGAGCTGCGACGGTTAGCCATTTGTCAAGCATTTGTTACTTAAAACATCATGGTTACACAGAGACCACCACATTATTTTACCGCATGGCCTTTGTACAAATCTCTTGGAGTTATTGAGAGTTTATGGGTCTTTCTCATTCACATGTTTTATCCATGATACTATAAGAATGTACTAACGTCTATTTAAACTCCTATATCTCTCTATATAAACTCCTCTGGATATGTTTTATATCATCCAGAGAAATTATTATTATTATTTCTTCAAATTTTAGGTTCAGATTTACTCAAGTTTTAGCAGTACCAGATCCGTGACGGTACGCACCGATACGCCGTAACGTAACCTCTGATTGGAGGAAAAATCGAATATAAAACTTAATTGATTGGATTTTTGGTGAACAGTTTCAATCCAAATGTATTTCATTTTTCAAGTGCGTTGAGAAAATATAAAAATATCGTATCAATACTCCATACCCCCACAATGCCCATCGACAACGGTGGTAAGAACAGTATCGGAGCCTCTCTTTTTACAAAACAGCACTGAAATTTAGTAAATGTGGCTTCCGTTATTTGTACATGCGCCATCCATTATTCGTGATTTACAGAGTGAAATATTGTCATAGAATTTGTGCGTTACTTTTTCTCACAGAACTAGAAAGTGGAATAATATGCCTGCTGAATCTTTGCTTGATTGTGTTTGTAATATATAGATAAATAATAAATAAATAGATTACGGGATCTTTGTCACGTGGTTTTTTTTATTTATTTGACATGAGTACATATGAGAGCACAAGGAGAATCCCATGCTTGCCCTCTTAACACAAAAATGTAACTATTATAAGTGTAAAAAAAATATTTTAACAAGAGTTGCATCATCCTCAGCTTTTTGGGTATTGTAGGTTACGAACTTCATCTAGATAATGGAAAACTATTGAGCTAGAACTTCACACAGCATAATACAATCACAATAGGGATTCAAAAAAATATAATAAAAAGGAAATATATATTTCTCCACATAGACTACAGATCTGGGGGTGGGGAAGCACTACGACTCTAATACTACGCTGGAGAAGCAAATAGTGCAACTAATCTGTTCGATATTACATTATTATCAACCATTGTTAAACCAATATAAATGTTAATAAATTTTCAATTCTCATTTTAACTTCATTACAATTAATAGAATTATGGGAATTGGAATTTTATTACCACAAAAAATGCGTATGACTTTTATTGGTGGGGAGACCCTTACGGGTAGTTCCACCTCACCGCTTCAGCCATGTTATTGGAAACATGGTGGACTTACAATTATTTTAGGTGGGTTCCGAACCACCGGAAAGTGAATTTACTGCAGAGAACAGTATTTTTTGCTGGCCAATCCCATCGGTCAGCCTCACAGAGAGAGCCCAGGAGAGCGTTGCTTATCTAATCTGATTGATCAGATACCTGCTATGGGTCATGGCTATCACTTCCCTATATTTATTACACAATGTGGAAGTAGGATACGTTTGGTAATTTATTTAATCAGCTACTGAACTATTCAAGAGTGAAATTAGCATGAGATGGATAGACAGACAAGGAGGGACTTTATTTTGAAAGATGTAGCAAAATTTATTAATTGAAATTGAGGTCACGAAGTTGTTACATCTGAGGAAGTTCCAAGTGTCTTCCAGACATTTTAGGCGAAAACAAATAATTGGATTTTGAAAAATGAAGGACTTTACTTATCGGACAATATCCGGCGGATCTTCTCGGAATTAAAAATAAATTTAAAGCGCTGGCCTTAATTTTGTTTTTGATATTTCAGTCATGTTCATTCAAGGTTTTCCTTGAAGTTTCAATTATTTCAAGCTATGAGATAGCTCCAACTTGATCGACGTTTACATGGTAGCTAAAGTCAAACCACCAAATTAATAAATAATTTTAATAGGCCAAGTGAGTAGTCAAATGAATGGATTCTCATCAAAGTGTTACTTCGACGCCTGAGACTTCTTGTTGGAACATGTTGTCCGCGAGAGTAGATTTTTTCAGTGTATTTGATTCTAATTTGAAATCTTTGGTTAGATAAATATTAGAACGCATCAATTTACTGACAGTGGAAATATATCAAGAATCGTGTTCTTCTATTTGCTTGTGATGCAGTCTATTAACTAAACAAATATAGGTAATAAATTAAAAATAAATAAATTTCAACAACTGCAAAGTCGTGTAGCGATTCAGAAGGGAAGGTCAAGGGTAATTTATAAATTTTAAGTTTTATTTTTCAGAACAGGAAGGAGTATTTTTTAATTTACCACAGATCGGTTTAAGAGACCAGTACTACTACTAGCCTACTATACTACTACCTACTCGTATATATATTTTTTTTTCGAAAGATGAAGCCCACATAGGTCTGAGACCTATGCGTGGGTAATGAATTGGATGATGGTGGTTAATGAGTTGGACCTACACTTTTAGGTGGATTCTGAAGTGATTTTACTATACTGGAGATACTGGAGGAATGCATTTCACTTCTAAAGAGAAGCATCATTTTCATAACAATGAAATGCATCCCTCCAGTATAGTGAGTGAAAATCATATTATATTAAATAAAAATACAGTGTCAGTTTTGATACGGTATTAGATTATAAACTTATTATAAACTTAAAAACACTTTTGAATGGAAATTGACTCACGTTATGGCGTGACGGCCGTTTCGCTCTGTTGTCTAGAGCATCATCAGACGACCCACAGTACACTGTGTACTGAGTGTACTGTGGGTCGTCTGATGATGCTCTAGACAACAGAGCGAAACGGCCGTCACGCCATAACGTGAGTCAATTTCCATTCAAAAGTGTTTTTTAAGTTTATAATACATATTAGTGGAAACAAGATGGATCTTCAACATCACGGTATTAGATTGTTATTCTTGTGTGTTTTGATGCAATAGCCTGGTTAATAAACTTTGCGTACATTTTTCGCTATTACTCACTTGTGCGACATTTTATTAAAAGTTTTTTATTTATCATTAAAATGTGATAGAGTACAAGATAAAGATAAAGTACATAGAGATATCAAAATAAAGTACACAATTAATTGAATTATTCCTTCTAAATAGACCAAAATTTCATACTTTTACATGAAAAATGTTATTAGGCACAGAAAGTACAACATAAGAATTAATTATAACGAATGGAAAACATAATAGTATAATGTTTATGAAAATCAAAAACGTTTAATGATGCAGAGATACTGATACTAATGGATCAGTACCACATATACTGATAATAATTATTTGTGATGTTTTCCTTGATGAAATACTTCAGGAACAATCTAATATCAAAACTGACACTGTACCGTACTTCTATTTAATGTATAATTTTCACTCACTTATACCGGAGATACTGGAGGGATGCATTTCATTGTTATGAAAATGATGCTTATCTTTAGAAAGTGAAATGCATCCC
Organism: Conomelus anceps; assembly: GCA_948455865.1. Lineage (NCBI taxonomy): Eukaryota > Metazoa > Arthropoda > Insecta > Hemiptera > Delphacidae > Conomelus > Conomelus anceps. Next base: position 6,488,958 of record OX418226.1, on the reverse strand, counting down.
TCCAGTATCTCCAGTATACGTCAGTAAAGATCTTAATTCAAATAGAAATACAGTGTAGTTTTGATATTAGATTGTTCACTGTTCTTTAAATAAAGTGTAGATTAATAGAAAGACTTTATAGCCTGAACTTAAAATCTAAACTTCGGGAACCTATCTTCAAATAATAAAATGCATGCTTAAAAAACCTCCTGGGGGGCGGTCCTGATCTTCCCCCCCCCCATCGGTGCGCCCATGTAATTGAGTACCATAATTATACTTTATGGTACTCAATGAGCAGCAAGACCATCTCGGACCGCTTGTCCCCGATGGACTCAAATGGTCTATTATTTTGGACCCACATGGTCCAAAACTGACAAGCTGGACATTGAATACAATTTTACTCAATTTTTTTTTTCTGGAGGATAAAGCCCACATAGGTCTGAGACCTGTGCGTGGGTAATGAGTTGGATGATGGTGATTGATGAGTTGGACCTACAGTTTTAGGTGGGTTCCGAACCACCGGGAAGTGATTTTCAGCAGAGAACAGTGTCATTTTTACTGGCCAATCTAATCGGTCACCGTTACAAACAGGACCTACGAGAACGCAGCTTATCTATTTGGCTGCACAGTTGTGAACATTACTCTGAAATTATTAGTAGTTACTTTCGGCGATGTTCTCAACCGATCTTTTTGAATCAGAGTGCTGTTAGTGAGAGAATATGCTAACATGCTTAGCTTAATAACTGTGGGCAATCTTGATGGAATTACTTTCTACTCTATTATTTTCTGGAGCCGTTACCAATCAGATATCTATGTAGGCGCTAATAATGTATGGATAGATGTGCAATTATCTATGCTGGTAGTACCGTAGTGTTCCACGTTATAGAAAGTAAGTATGTTTTCAGGCATATTCCAAATATTTTATCATACAAATCCCACGATATTGTTACATCTTTGAGATCATCGATGATGAAATACTTTCTCTTTTTTATAGGAATGTTCATTGGTTCATTTTTTGTAACCCAAAAAGGGGAGTGATAGCCGTGAGCCGTAGCAGGTATCTGTTCAATCAGATAGAAATAAGCTGCGTTCTCCTAGGCACTCTTTGTAAGGGTGACCGATTAGATTGGCCTGCAAAAAAGAAACTGTTCTCTGCTGTAAAATCACTTCACGGTGGTTCGGAACCCACCTAAAACTGTAGGTCCAACTCATCAATCATCATCATCCAACTCATTACCCACGCACAGGTCTCAGACCTATGTGGGCTTCATCCTGCAAACAAAAATCTTCTAAACATTTTATTATAAGGATGAAATGCGATGGAATTTCATAACTGCTGAATGATAATTGAAATTGCTTAAGAGATCGTAATGAAAATTATTCATTATATATTTAATCATTACATATAATATATATTTTTGTATATTAATATATATTTGATAATTATTTGATATATGGTCGAGTTTCTGTAGAACACAACATGTGCACAAAACATATACCGCACGTTTTGCTATGAGTGTGGAAAGAATTACTGCATAAATACTATCGTAGGCCTATGGGATTATAGTTGCTGTAAAAATAAACATTTTTGTAAAACCTTTGCACATTGTACATTTATAAAAAGTTTAATTAAAAAAATTCAAAATCTTCAAACAGTTCTCACACAATTGAATAAAGGCATTTTCTGGTGGAGTTGTTGAAGAAACAAAAATATTTCAGAAATTACTAAATAATAGTAATTATTCTTGGACCAAGGCGGACAGAAAGGGGATATAGATTACAGAGAACGTCTAAAGTTGAAGAATATTCTAATATAGAGACGCCTTAAATTTATGGTCACATCATGAGGCTTCCAGAACATATAGACTAACAAAAAGGATTGTAAACTATGTAGCGTCACTTGTGTCAATGGAGGAGAATGGATACAAAATGTTAAAGACCTAGTACAGTACTAGCCAAAATAACCAACAAAGAAATTCACAATAGAAAAAAGCTGAAATAACGTCTCTTTAAAGTATTCATTGAAGTTCGAAAAATAATCTCATTACTTCTGACTTGATTCAAGTCTGATCGTAATTGTTGCTAAAAGAAGGCACTATATAAGAGAACATGGAAATCCCAATCACTTTTTGATACAGGTTTTAGACCAACGAAAAAAAGCATTTAACCCAGTCAGTGTCGTAATGGAAATTGTCAAGAACTCACATGGGCTGTTTTTGAGGTTTTGCTCATTTTGTCTAAACAAGAAATCCAAGAAAAAACTTCATAATAAGATTTTATAAATGGGAAGTTATACCAGAGGCAAAACCTCCAAGAGTTGGAAAAAATGGAGCGAAGAGAGAAAATCTGAATTCGCCCAAAAATGAAAATCTGGTGGGCAAACAAGAAGAACAAGTCCAAAAAATGAACCATTTTTATTCAGCGTCCCACTTTGGGAGCTTCACGTCTAATAGTAATAATAAAAATATTATTATTATTATTATTAATCATAATAAAAATATATAATAATAATAATAATAATAATTCTCCAACAAAGAATGTGACATGAAGAAACGGCGTTTAAAATTCTATGGTCATATTCCCAGAACACAGATTAACTAACCGACTGTTACAATATCTACTGAAGCTAACCAGTCCAGGACCCTGGGTAGAGAATGTTAAAAAGGATCTAACTCAACTCAATACAAATGAACAGGAGATCTTGAACAGAGATTTTCAGAAAAAAAGTAGATAAGTGGGAAATCCTCTCAGAGTTGCGCCCAAAACAGTACAGACCACAATGGAATGAAGAAAGAAAGCAAAAATTTTCACAAAGAATGAAAGAGTACTGGGCAGAAAAGAAGAATAAACCCAAGAAATGAAATATCGTAGGCCTACATCACGAATCATACATTACTTAGCGTCTTCCTCTTCGGAGTTCTATCGCCAATAAATAATATATAATAATAAGCGTATGTCTTTTATTAGTGGAGAGAGAGCCTTACAATAACATAACATAAAAATACAGTAAATCTCATTCATTTATCAAAATAAATGAAAAACTTGTCAACTTACCATTTAACCCCAATCTATTAGAAAAACTCAACACTGCCATTTAAAGAATAGTTTTGAAGAATGAAAAGTTCTTCCACTTTCCAAAACTTCATTTATTTCTACTTGAAGTCCAACATATCACCTCTGTGATTTTTTCACGGAAACAACAAAAAACGGAAATTTAAAAATATATATCAACCGCCATTGCAGCCGGTAGAGAACCAACTAACTGGTACCGATACCAGAGATAAGTTGGCGAGAGTCGAACCCAGGTCCCCCCCACTTTCCAAGTACAATGTCACACTTTTCAAGTTATGGCATGCATCAACGTGTACCGAGTTGCCGAGCGCCCGGAAAAACGCGTTACTCGCATAAGTCAGGGTAAATAATTTTAGTAGCAGTTGCACATTCGAAAAGAGACAAATAATGGGATGTCACATAATTAGACAAATTAACACAAAAGCGCTTTTACATGGGAGCTGCTTATTGAAGGTTGAGAGTACATAATCTGTAAGATGGGTCCGTGGAAGGGGAAGGGGGAAGGCGGGGTAAACACGCAAATTAGCAGAACTTGAGAACCGGTGACAGCTCGTCAATTGGTTATTTATCACATTTTATTGCTTATTTCCACTGAGTTCGAGTGTATGTGTTAGTGTGTATGTGAGAGACATGCCAAGAAAAAACTTGTGGAAAGTGTGGATTTGGACGATATTTTTGCTCTTCAATCTTTTCTTTATTCTTCACAAAATCCCTCTCTCTCTCTCTCAATTAGTGTTGTGATTTTAAAACAACGATTTATTTGATTTTTTTATAATACAAGTTATTTAATTTTTAATCACGATCGGCTGCTATGGCATTATTTGGTTTGTGTTGTAGATTAGGCTACGTCTTGGAGACTCCAGTTAAGGAGTATAAGACAAGTCTGATCAACAATAAACTATACAATCTTATACACTAGTTACCATAATTTATTACTATATCAATTAGTTGAGGTGAGGCTTGATTTTGATGTGAAAAGGACTCTTGTACACTATAAAAAGGTTTATCGAATAAATATTTTTTCAATTGTTTTTTTTAAATATTTCTATATTTTCAAGACTCTTTAGAAACTGCGGTAGCTTGTTGTAGAGTCTACTATTGTGACTCACCAAGTGATAATCTTCTCGGATTCTTGTATTATAATTGTGTATGTCAAGATTTTGGTTAATATCACTCTTTTTTACATGTAAAGTAGCTTCATTCACATATAAGCAGGGTACAGTTAGGAGACCAAGTCTCTTGAACAACGGTCTACAACGGAATCTATTTACTCTTTCCATACACCTCACAGCTTTCTTTTTGATTTTGAACACCCTATCAAGGACTTGTTTTGAAGAAGTTATCTGCTCTATCACTCAAACAGGTGGTTCGGAGCCCATCTAAAACTAATTGCAAACTAAAACCATCTAAAACTGGAGTCCATCTATAGGTTTAATAACAATACCATTAAATAATCAATGACCTTATTTACCACATGTAAATCTACGCAAAAGCCTCGGACTTATTTAGGCTTAATCAGCAAGAAACGACAATAAAGTTATAGAAAAAAAAATAATAATTCCACTAAGTTATTGGGAGTTCTATCAAACTGTTCAAATAAATATCTTCATCTGGTCGATAAGAGGAGAAAATCTTGTTTAAAATAGTGAGGATTTGGATGATGTCCTCTCTTTAATCCTTTGGGTAGGTCACGCGGTGGGCGTGGTGTTCATGCTCAGTCACGAGCGCTCATGACTACGCTTGGATGGGTGACCGAGCTTCAATGTCTTAAGCTTTATTAATTCTCACCCGGTGGTTCGGAACCCTCCTAAGATAGTAGGTCCAAAATAAGATGGCTCAAACGGCGAGGTGGAACTACCCGTGAGGGTCTCCCCACCAATAAAAGCCATGCGCTTATTATTATTTAAACAAATAATAATTATACAAATTATAATTCAGACTTTTAAACCCACTTTTAAAAACTTAAAGTAGGTCAAGTTCTTAAGCAAACGATTCTTGGCAGCAATGATTTATATAATTTAATCTTTCACTTTACCCAATTTATAAACTTCATTTTAATAAAATTAATACTGTTTTTTGAGTCTCAAATCAAGTTCCCAGTATCGAAAATCCAAAAAATGTCCTATAATATGGACTAAAATTATTGGATTCAAGCTGTTCCAGACATGAGTCTAGAATCTCTTAAAATACGATTTTAGAGGGACTATTTATAAAAATATTTCCCCTTGGCGCTGGAATACCTCCCTGACCGCCAATGATCCTTTCAAAGCAGTGTTAAATGTTAAAAATAAAAATACTTTGTGATGTTGAAAAACCATCTTGTTTCCACTAATATATAAGAAGAAAGGGAATTGAGGGATATTGAAAAGTGAGGAAGGGCCCCAAATCTAATCTCCATTTCAAAATACTCGCTACGCTACTGCAAAAAATGCGTTTACTTTATCCAATTCAAAGCAGGGTTAAATGTTTAAAATAAATATACTCTGTGATGTTGAAGACTCTGTCTTGTTTCCACTAATATATAATAAAAACTTAAAAAACACCTTCAAGTGGAAATTAACTCACGTTACTTGTTTTTTAAGTTTTTATTAAATATTCTCTCATCGTGTCGAATGATGTTGGAAAGGATAAAACGTTGAGGAGAATAGAAGAAGAAAGGGAATTGAGTTAGGATATTGAAAATTGAGAAAATGAAACCAGAAAAATATATAGCAAAACTATTTATTTCTATTGTTTTATTTATATAAAATGGACTTTTCAATAACAGTAAATACCTACAACTTAAGAGTTTTTGAACATAAATATCAACAACTAATTTTAAATAGAAAATAAGAATCTTCTCTCATGGGAAATCTATGTATCTACTTAAACTGCAAAACCTACTAAAATCAATACTAAAAAAAATGCAATCAGAAGTACAAATACTTCTATTTCTTCAAAAATGTTCAATATAAGAACTTCTAGTCAACATTTCAGTAATATCTAGCCTGTTACCCAAATAAAAACCAACATTCTCTTGAATTAGCAGACTTTGGGCATTCATATCAAACACATGAAAAATATAGTTTTTACAATTAAAAACATAATTAGTATGTAAATGATTATGGTGCTAATTCATGCACCCATCCTAATATTTTTGGAAAAAATATCATTAATGTGAGTATAATGATTATTGTACATTAGTTGATTATTTTAATCAACATATTGAACACTGAGAACAACTCTTTCCCATTATAAGTAGAACTTTAATAATATATATCCATAGAAAATTTCAAGTCAAAATCATATCCATCTTGAGAATTCAGCTCCTAAAAGGCAACTATTTAAATGCAAATATTTGGATATATAAATATATATACATCTTATGTATCAGGCCTTGTATGCTAATAAAGATCTTAACGGAGTGTGAAGTCCTCCTTTAGTATTTTCAAAACTGTTTGATGTTTTTTATTTGATATTCTATTAGTGTGGTATTTTTTCATTAAACACACAGAGAAACTGTCGATTTTATAAATTTTATTTCACACTGATACAGAATAATAAATGGGTTTACAAAATTCAAACGCTTTTGCTCTATGTAATGCTTTATACAAATAATAATGAGCTATCCTACAATTAAAATGTTTGTATTCCTTCAACATTTTGATTTTTTTTTCAATCCGTACCTGCCTACAACACTATGAACTAGAACAAAATAATCGAGCAATTTTACTATTTGTGCCATAAAAAATCATCAAATAAAAATTATAAATTCGACTATTCATTACTTTACGTTTTTTCAGTGATTTAACACAATAATTGTTTTCTTTACACACAAGTACCAATTTTGTAACAACTTTAATCATTGATAAACTATAAATTATGAAAAGAGCCTTACATTACAATGTAACAAACATTATGTTGAATTTCTTACAAATATTGCATTTTTTATAGAATAAAAGTACAGTACAATAACAAGTTAGAGACAACAAATTAAACAAGTCAAGATGCAAATGTTGTTATTTCAAGTAGTACAAGAATAAGTTGAAATTTTATCAAGATGTAAATAACACATACAATTAATATAATAGGAGATGAATAATGATCATGATATTATTAACCAACCAGCAATCATTTTACAATTGAAAAAAACTTGGGATTTCTAAGAGAGAAAAACTTTTGCAATTCTCTATATCTTCTATTATTTTGAAAAATTTGCATTTGACCCATTATACTTACCTTATTTTCCATTTAATCTTTCTATTGTTGCCTTGTCTTACCCATTGATGCATTTCAAATTATTTGAAACGTCACTAGATGAGATCAGTCAGACGAAATAGAAAAGCTGAATAACTTTGTAGAGCATATGCTTCACTATCTGCAAAATCACCGATGATCTATTGCAATGTAATAGTACTTACAAAGCAGCTCTTATTATTCTGACACTACATCTTCAATCGCATGCCTTCGTACATTCCTGTGCTGTACGTATCTGGGAGAGTAGACAACTGATTCACGTTTTTTGCCATACAGACGTTAGAACACCTTCAGTTTTCGTCCCACAGGAAACTTTCAGTGATGAATCAAATGCAAAATATGTATTCTTACTTGCAAATCCTCAGAAATTTCTAAAGGTAATTACAGGAAAATAAACGAAATTGTTATTACCGGTTGATTATTACAAAAATGATTAAAATTACACATTTTCTTAAACTATGTTCTTACAATTTAATAAAACCTATTCGAATACAAGATATTTCAAGTCATTATTTTATGAATATTTACAATCATTAACGGAGTATCACATTAGTATTTTTGTACTTGATATTTTCAATAGTCAAAAACTGATGGATAATTATTTTAATGATGGAGAAAATAATGTTTGGTAATAAAAGGAAAACGCAGTTGAAGGTGACCACACTTTCTTTCAATTTTCCTTAAAATAATCAACAATTTTTCAAGGAAAATTGAAAAATAAAAGTGTTCTACAAATAGAAATTTATATTTAGAAGTCGAAACAATTTTTATCGCATTGGTAATTTTTGACTAAAGATAAGCTATCTTACAATATTATTACAGTATTAAATAACTTGTACTACAAACAGAATATATTTCGTTAGATTCTATTTATAAGAAAAATTACACAAATTCGAACAATTAAGAATGTAGAATTCTTGGTTGCTTCTTCAACAATTTACAGGTGCTAAGAATAAACATATTTGTATGTATAATCAATGCAAAACAAAAAAAACTTTTTGTCAATGGATACTGTAACATAACAATCAGAGAATCCTACAGTTCAAGATTCCTTCAACATGAAGAAGTAGTAATACAATAAATTTCTGGAGTATTTAGGCCAGGAAATAACTTGTTAATTTAATAAAAAGAATCATGCAAACGTTAAATTCACCACTTATTTTTGAAATTGTTCTGAAAGCAAATTAAAATATCATATTTATACAAAGAAGAACAGATAAGAGATGAAATACAAAGCTTTCAAGACTGAGTACAAATACTTTGAACTCATAACCTTATAATTTGAAACACATTTCTGGCAGTTTAGCATTCAAAAAATGTTGCCCACAAATTAACAAAAAAAGTATTGGTAGTATTCTTCCCTAGCATTATCTATAGTTTCATGAAGGGTGAGATAATTTGGATATTATCATTATGGAGATTATAATTTAGTATAATCACAAATTCGAAAGAAAAATTATAAAATTAAAGATGAAATTCACATAGTATTCAAATAGTATTTAAATGTTGCCTCTTTAATAATTTAAAGTTTCTAAATAATATTCAAATTTATTTATTGACTTCTAAAAATCATAATAAGAGTTTCAACCGATCAACTTTATAGTGATTTGCTTATTGTTGGTGATGTGTGTGGTAAATATCCATAATGAATAAGACTCGATGCAGTCTCAGTATGATGTCGAGTCAGATTCGGGTTCAATGTGGTGTAACTGCAGAAACTATAGTATCTTATTTTTTTCATAGCAAATCTGCTTGTGATGTCATCGAGTCCTATTCATCAATAAGTTAACAGCTAACATTTAAATGTTTGAGAAATTATGCCATTCTTCATGCTGTAACAACAGTCTAGTTTATGATTAAGATCCATCTTGTTTCCACTAGTACATAAAAACTTTGAAAAAGCACTTTCAAGTGGAAATTGGACAATGTCCACTTAAAAGCGTTTTTTGGTAAGTTTTTACTCTATTTATCTTATGTAATTGGATATTCTTAATTGAAAACAATATGAAAAGAAAACAAATTCTTAATTGAAAAGAATCTGAGAAAATAATAAAATTATTTTTAAAGATAACAAATTCAATAGAAATTTGAAAATTTAGAACTATTTTTTAATATGCATAGATAAAGAATATTGTCATAGAATGAAGAATACGCACGAATATAGTTAATTTGATTACAAGCTCTCAAAAATGGACAATCTCAATTCTTTGAAATTAATGATTTGTTGATAATTGAAACATTTAAATCATACATTTGATTGCTATTGGAGCAATTTCTTTAAACATTGATGAATCCCACAAAGGCTTGAAAACCTGTGCGTGGGTAATGTGGTTGATAGGTGACATAAAATGCTGGACCTAGCCAAGAAACGAGCCTTAGACTAGTCAGATGCATTGACCGATCTACCACAGTGTTTCTACTATGATTCATCAACAGAATCATCCAAATATTTTTTTAATTTTTAAATATAGTTGTGAATTAGAAGCGTTGAATAGCTTGAAATATAAATTTTGAGGAATTCAAGTGTTCCTGTATTTAACATCATAAATTAAATTAGACCAGATTACTCGAGATTCCAAGGAATCTAGTCTAGTATAGTTTATAATCATTTTAGATTAGGATGTTAAAGATAAGCGAATCTTGGAAGAAGAGTATTGGAAGAAAATAATGATACGTTTGCTGACTGATACATATCTGAGAGGTTTTGAGATTAAAATGTTATTCTGTAGAATTTCAAGACTCCTATTTGACCTCTGTTGACCTCTATGGTATAGGTGGCACGCCACGAGAATGGCATCGGACTCCATAACACTTCGTGCTAGCCAATGCCAGGCTCAAGGCGCGCCACCTGTAGTTTAAAAAAAAAAATATTTTTTTCAATTTAGGAGAGAAACGAATTTATAAAGTTTAAAAAGAATAAATTAATGGAGATAAAATTGACTTGAATTATTTTTCACAAATTGAATGTCTTAGATTTATAGATGAAATTTTCTTTGATATAACCTGACAGAAAAAAAACAGGTGGAATTGAGAACCTCCTTCTGTTTTGGAAGTCGGTTAAAAAATAAGTTTGCACTGTAAAAAGATAAATTCTTGCTGATAAAGTTGATTTGAATGTATACGGGATCAGAAATCATAGTAACTCTACGTAATTTTTCAAATAATATGCGCTTATTTATTTAAATGATTTAGTTGCTCGAATTGTTAAAAACTAATAAAAATTATATACATTTAAAATGAGAATTCGCGAGCAGTACCAATTCATTTTCGCCAATGAATTGAATGTTACCCAATAAACATTGAAATACTAGGAACAATTGAGAGGAGTTGATAGTTTAAAAACATTGCAAATCTTTACCTAATTCAAGGTAGCCGCGTTTTTAAATTTAACGTTTGTAAAATATATGTTTAATATTTTTTCCTGAGTTTGTATGAGAAATGTTTGGATAGTGGTTAATTAATATTAAAGATGGAATAGATTCTTCTCATAACATATTCGTGAACAAGGTAATTGGATTTTCTGGATTTTTTAAATAACTTTTCTGAAATTAGGTTTCTGAAGACCGGTCAACAGAAAACAGAATATCAACTTTGAAGAAACGAAGGCAATAAAACTGATATGACAGTAAATACGCCAGTTCTGTAGATATAAGACGGAAAAAACTAATGAAGATCCTAGAATATTCCAAAATTTCTGAAAATAAGACGGAATAGAGGGATGAGGATTACAAAAAAATAAAAGAAAATTGTTGGTTAATTGTTTAGAAAAACAGACTAGGGCAGCTCCTATAATTCTTGAGACAGCTTCAACCGGCAAAATTAAAATTAGGAACGAGATAATAAAAGTAGTTCCAGCAGTGATAGAAGACTATTGCCCCGATATTAGGCGAAGCCCTGGGAATGCAAAATGCAAACTAAAGTCACTCATGGCATTTACTCGGACAACAATCCACACTAAAACCGACGGACTTCCCCTTTTTTAAAAAGTTCACTGTTCACAAAGACGTTCCAGTTGTGTAGTATATCTCGAAAGTACCTGATGCTCAATGTCCAAGTTTATCAGTACTAGGGCGGTTAGCTCTGTCCAATGCGGCGCGAATTTTGAATTCACTTAATAAATGCATCGGCAGGTATTGATCCCATTTTGTTGCATTCGTTGAAGGCAAATAGTGCTCTATTAAAGTCCCACTGGTTCTCTTCAATGCATCTGCAAGCAAATCCAATAATCAATTATTATACTAAAAATAAATAAGTTTGAAAAATGAAACTTGTGAATGATAGAGCATTAAAAAGATGGTGTTCTATTGAAATGTGGAAATCAATTAATTAAAGTACAATGAAATTCTTATTATTAACAGTAGTATAGCTTGTCAACTCTATCTTGGCAGTTGTATAAATTTGCCTCACGCATTCGTCTCTCTACTAATACTACTAAATTAGTGCTCTACGCTACTAGAGTACTCGAGATGTTCTCACGTAATTCGTCATAGGGAGAATGACTAGTTCCGAGTGTAGCCGCTTTCAGCTGTGTTATCATATAGCGATGCGTAGTAGACAAAGCAGGATTTATGTTTTTGCGCACTGACAAGAATGAGTTGACAGACTATTAGTAGTGTTAGCAGAGTATTAGTAGTTACGAGAGGGAGACTCACTTTTTTGAGTAGGGTATGTTCATGCCAGTTTGAATTGAGAGCATGGCCACCATCCGCTCCTGTGCCTCAAGTGTGAGGGGGATGAGAGAGGAGGGAGCGGGGGCAGATACTACTGGTGGCACTACCACTGGCGAGACTGTAGCCACCACCGGAGCTGGATTCACCACAAGTGGCACCTTGAACGCTTCCTGTCAAACAAAAAAGTAAACGAATATTAATTTATTGACTTATTCATCTACAATTTCAATCATAAAATTTCAAATAGAGAACCAAAATCTTTGTAGGCTACCGGAGTATCACTATAAATTTTCACTTGAAAAAAAAATAAATTGATTCTTTTCTAGTTGAAGATATTATTAATAGTAAAGTTCACTTGTAGCGAAGCATCGAGCATTGTAAAAAAGTTTGAAAAGTCAATTGGTGCACAAGTACAAGTTGCAATAGACAATTGATAATAATCCACCAGAGCCGCCGACAACACTACTCAAAAAACAAGAATAAAACTAAGCAAATATTTAAGTTTCACAGTACTGGAGTACTATGAGAGTAGAAAAAATTATACAGAATGATTACTTACACTGATCTGGTCAGGATTAGCAGGTGTAAAGAAGAGCATGTCGTTGATAATACAGTATCCGCTTCCTGAAGGCACAATTACTAGGGATCGGTTGAATGCACGCATAGGCACTTTTTTATTTGTCACCACTTCTCTGAAAACTCCGCTTATTGATAATGCCAGAAGTTGCGGCTGCAAAGCAACAAATTACAGAAACATTAAACATTTTACGACATACAATTAAAAATATACATAAAGAAACGAAGGAAGTGATAACAGTGAGCCGTAGCAGCAATATGTCCAATCAATTGCATAAGCAAAGCTCTCCTGGGCCCTCTCTGTAAGGGTGACCGATTGGATTGGCCAACGCTTTTTTGCTAGCCAATCCACCCTTACAAAGAGCGCCCAGGAGTTTCGTAGCTTATCTCTGATTAAACAGATACCTGCTACGGCACTCGGCTATCACTTCCCCACATCAGTAACGATAATTATTGCAGTCCCCACTGCTGTAAAACCACTTCCCGGTGGTTGGGAACCCACCTAAAACTGTAGATTCAATTCATCAATCACCATCATCCAACTCATAACCCAAGCACAGGTCTCAAACCTATGTGGGCTTCATCCTTCGAAAAAAAAAAATACCATGATGTGAGTGCTTATTTCCACTTGGAAGACAATATCATCTTTCAACAGCTTTTGAGATTCTTGTTATACACTCACTTTCTCCAATATGGTGCTTTATGATCAATAACGTACTACCTTGTTTATATGGGCCATGTTGGAACGATGTCCGAATAATAATTTTCTGATACGGAAACTGGAATACGGAGTATTTGTCCGAAACAAAAAATAAAAAAAAACTTTTTTTGATAAAAAACATAATTTCCTATTCACTAAACTTCAGTACATCATCATATTGTATAAATTTATTGTATAATATAGCGTTTTTTTATGGTCAAAAAGAAATTAATGGTAAGTTACCATTTTGTTTTATATATATTTCCGGATTTTCTATTTACCTGATCACTTCCGGTTTCAATGAGTCCGGATGAACGAGGTTGTGATATAATTCTATAAATCTACACTAAAATGATTCAATTTTCATTAAAATAGATGCTGTAGATTATTTTGCAAAAAAGAGATTGGGTGAAAAACAGGACCAAGCAAATATAACTAGAAGCATTTGTATAAAAAATTGAGAATTTATTGAAAGCAGCTTACCGTGAACAATGTTAAATCCACACAGAACGACGCGGGATCATGTTGAGTTTTGACGATTGATGACAAAAATGATACAATATTTGATGGACCAGTCTTTAAGAGCTTCATTCTTGTTTCATTGCTTCCTATCAAGAAGATGTTTCGGTTATCGTTGAGGTAGGGACCCATTCTGGAAACAAAAAATAACAATTTAAACTCGAATGAAGAGATGGAAATGATTTGAGTCTGTCTTAGTAATACTCACAGACAGATCGCACACGGTCGCCAAGAACAGATTGGGCCGTTCGCCAATCGTCATAAATAAATGGCTGAGTTTTATAGACTATCATGGCTCAGCTTCACAGCCAAAAAAGTTATAATTACCAGTATATATGATACAATAAATTTCCTGTCAATCAGAAGCCTGCCTTTAACAAATAAAAAAATAAAAATACAGTAAAACCTCGATAATTCGGCCCTCGAAAATCCGGACCCTCCAGTAATCCGGCCCGATTCTAAAAGTTGTTTTTTTTTTAGATAATAACTGATAAAAAATAATACAAACAATTTTACACACATTTTAATTCTATATTTACAGTCAATGAATACAGTACAAAATAGAATAGTCTTAGCTATTATTGTATTACGGACTTGTGCTACGTAAGTTTAATTGTTCTTTTTTAGACGGTTCTTCTTGAATTATTGGACAGTTATTATTTAGGCCTAATAGATCGGCCTTTTAACATTTAGTGATTGATTTTTGTACAGTAATATTGCAAATTCTTCATTAGCTGAACATTATCGATTCATCTGTTTTTGATTACATTATTCTGTGACATATAACTGATTAGTGCGAGTTGTGGATAATTTGTGTTAATAAAGTACTAGGGATGAAGCCCACATAGGTCTGAGACCTGTGCGTGGGTAATGAGTTGGATGATGGTGATTGATGAGTAGGACCTACAGTTTTAGGTGGGTTCCGAACCACCGGGAAGTGATTTTTCAGCAGAGAACAGTGTCTCTTTTGCTGGCCAATCTAATCGGTCACCATTACGAACAGGACCTACGAGAACGCAGCTTATCTCTATCTGATTGAACAGATACCTGCTACGGCTCGTAGCTATCACTTCCCTAAAGAGTGAAGTGAGTGTTAAATTGAAGTGTTGCCAGCGTTATTTTAGAGATAGAACCCGTAACAATCCCTCTTACTCAGTTGAGGAATTTTTAAACCTACAGTAAAATGTCATTTATGATTGGAACCGGTGTTAGTATTTCCAGTCTAAAATATATCACAGCTCATTTAGAGTGACTACTCTAGTTGTTCTGAAGAGTCGCTCAAGGCTAGAAACAACTATAAAGACAATATGTATACTTTTTTTTAAATAAAGTTCAGTAAAATTCTATTACATACCCTGGCGAACAGGTAAACGAGAATTGGGCATTCTCATGGTAAGCATTTATTAACGGTTTTCGGTCGTCACTATCGAAAATGGTGTAGTAGAGCTCAATGAACTGGCTGACGATCATTGCTCCCTCTGGATTGCATGTGTAACTACCCAAACTTGGTTTCAGTTTCGTATCGTTCTCAATGTCGAACGTAATGGGTGGTGGCAGAACTTCGTTGTCCTGAAAAACAAGCATTTACAGTAAACAGCTCAACTTTATACATTTAATGAAGTATTTAAATGAGTTTAACTCTAAATATAGAACTTTGAGGAAGCTAGACCATTGATAGCAGTTTTATAATTTTACAAACGGATTTATTATTCTTGAATTTCTTTATCCATAACGATCTGCGTTATTAAATTTTTATGGTTAATTCAATGAATTGAAGTCATTTATTAACAATAATATTAACAATTCAGATCGCTATGGATAAAGGCGCGTTGTCCTAGCTGCGGAATGTAAAATGCGGAGAATGGAGAGCGAAATACGCAGACCACTGGTTACACGGCTTTCCGTAAGGGTGTTGTCCTAGAAAACGGACAACGCACTCTTCCGGCGGAAACGAGCCACTGCTCAATAAGCAGTCATTCCGTAGTCGGTTGCGAAGTGACGAAGCAGTTGATAAACTGGTTTCGCGCACGCGCTCATCGCAGTACTTGCTCACAAGGTCATTTCTCCCCGCCGGAAATCGAGTCCTAGCTCCGCAGCTTGGACAACGATGCTCCATCATCAGCTGCGGAGTGAGCTCCGCAGCCCACACACCGCATCCCGCAGTGTAGAACATTCCGTAGCTAGGACAACGCGCCTTAAAGAAATTCAAGAATTCAATTCGGCAAGACAAGCTACCGTCTAAACATACAGATTAACAGTGTTTCGGATTTATTAGTTTATTGGAAAAAACGAAAGGTATAGTATATACTAAGTATATATATAGGTATACTTTTATATTTTCTATT
Source organism: Conomelus anceps (assembly GCA_948455865.1). NCBI lineage: Eukaryota > Metazoa > Arthropoda > Insecta > Hemiptera > Delphacidae > Conomelus > Conomelus anceps. Next base: position 6,472,861 of record OX418226.1, on the reverse strand, counting down.
GTAATGATTATGCAAGTTCTGAAAGAGCATGCTAACGAACATGACATAGGCTTATGATACTTAATGCCATATTTAATGGGGATTTACTTTGATAATATATATGTCTATGTTATCAGACTATTAATAAGAGTTTACACCATAATTTACATTAGACTGAAAACAGTCTTGACTGTAATTATACATGATGAAAAAAGAAGAGCAAATTCACTGAACATATTTTTATACTCCATTGAAGTAAAATAACATTCATAATATGCACTTTTTGTATAAATAATTCTGTAAGCTGGTTATAGAAACCTTGTAATCTATGTTATATGAGTTTACACCATAATTTGCATTAAATTCTATAGATGCTGAAAAAAGAAGAGTAAATTTCACTGAAAATATTTTCATACTCCATTGAAGTAAAATAACATTCATAATATGCACTTTTTGAACAAATAATTCTGTAACCTAGTTTATTCTATTTTCTTTGTAAGCTCGATTTGAAAATTAAAAAGCGAATATTCAATAAATTACACTACAACATGCATTCACAGAGAAAAATGAAAGGAACTGTGATTTCCATATTTAATAAAAAAATGTTGCTATTACTTATTATTCACTTACTAGTCTAACGACGTTTGGAAATCTCTTTCGAACTTCCCTGGAAAATAAGAATTTCGGCACCATCGATTGTAAAACAAATTCGTTAGGAAACAAAAAACAAATAGCAAATTATCTGTTAATCTGAACTCAGATTCAACATAAATAAATACTTATTCAAATAGAACAACCTTTAAAGAATGTAACATGGCTTTTTCTAAATTTCATGTTGAAGTGAAATTATTTCTAGAATTTTGAATTGCTAGTACTTCACCATATTCATTCCATTGTCTTGAATAATTTGACAATGATGATCATAAATAATTTTTGAGTTATATTTAGACAGAAAGCTTTAAAAAAGTTTTGTTTCAAATCGTTTTCGCATCAAAATATTATAGAAGATAGAATGGAAGATACCTTCACATTTCCATTGTTATGACATCTTGGTAAAAATTCCCACCTATAAGTTACAAATAGAAATTTAACTTGTCAATAGCATAACAACTTTAATACTGTAGGTCTACTTTCACTAAAATCGAATATGCGAAATAAATTTAGAAAATGGCTGTCTCATTACTTAACGCCCAAATTGGTACAGAAAGCAAGTTACAATAATTTGTCCATTTTGAAAATTATTTTTTCAACACAAATTTTCGATATCTTTAGGCAACGGTTGATAGAATTGATCGGTACTTTGGAATCTCGATTCTAATCATGTTCTCATCCCAATATTTTACATCTAAATTGATATTGTACAATCGAAGCATTGATACTGAGCATGTTGTAAAAGTTGATGAGCATGAAATAAACTTCAAGATCAATTCCAACAAGTTTGACTTTGGACAACAGGTTGAATTTGAAACAAAGTTATTAATCAACATTTTTGAATATCCAATAATAAATTCAAACCATTATTTTCATCTATCATGTACCCATGAAATCCAATCCATATCTTCAAAAGCAACATTTTCTTCAAATCGGAAAAAAACTAAAATTTTAAATTAATAATCAGATATAAATTCAGATTTATAAATTTTATCCACAACAGTAAACTTAGAATTTCACAGGCACTGGAATGTGTCATAGAAAATTGTCTATAAACAATTACTGTAATTTTTAACTGAGAAATCTTTATATTTTGATGTTTTTACCAGTAGCGTAAAAAAATTGAACAAAGAAACTGGACAAGCTCAACGTTATCAAGATTAGCTGAGTCATAATCGAGCATAAGAATAATTTTGTAAGTTAGAACCACAACTGGTTAACATTGGTCTCACTTTTCATGTGAACTTCAAGAATAAATAGACTTCATTTATAGACAGGGAAAAAGCGTAGCTATAAAATACAATAAATATAACATTTACTCATCAAATAAGAGCTATAAAAAGAGAAGTATTTCAATTTGACAATAATTTGAAAAGATTTAAGAGTTCAGTGCAGGCTTTTGGAGTTGGCGGTGGTCCAAAACCTTCAACCTGCAACAAACTTCAAAATAAAGCTACGTGACAATCTGGCTGAGATATGTAATGGTACTGATAGAAAATGGCTATTTCTGGAAGTTTATTCTTAATGCTGATAATACGATAATACATGGAAGACGATTCCACTGTTTTGTAGCAAATAATCAGTGTGTCAAAATTAAAAATATTCATTTCGTTTCAACATAAACAATTCAGCACTAAATAAAAATAAATTAAGTCAACCCCATTGTGTTTATACATGCAGAAGTGTTAATAATCCTATGAGTTATATAATAGAAAAATATTATAGAAGATATTACATTAAACAAATACCATAGCAAATATTAAGAAAATTATTTGAATTCGAAGCAACTCAACTATTGATAGAAAAATTTCAAGCCAATAAAATGTTTCACTTTAATAAGTGAATTATAAGAAAAACCAATTCATGGTGCATAAATTAGTACTTGATGAATGTTTGAAGTTAAAAGTTCCAGAAGATTTCTTGCATCATAGTAGATATAAGTCAAAAATTACTAAAATGATAATTGAAAATTGGATTAGACAGATACTTTTTCAGATTGTGAGCTTTCTTCCAAGATGAATAGTTTTTTCCCGTACAATCCAATCCTTCTGATCCCATCCTTATCCTTACCAATTCCCTAGCTTGACCTATCCTAGTACATGTAACCATAGTTGTTAAGTCATTTCTCACTTCATATGTTACTGTTATGTGTTAATGTGTTAGAATTTTTATATTTTATTGTATTTTCTTAAATGTATATTGTCAGTTGTAATTGACTTTGGTGAGAAATAAATAAAAATAAATAAATAAAACAAGCGTCACTATAATAATCTAGTGTACGCTGTCGTTATTAGTTAGAATAAGCTGAAAGGCAATTAGTTTCACAAGTGCAATAATTTAGAATAATAGCTCAAGTGAGTAATTCTAATCCGGTTATTTTTACCAGATTAACAGAATAAACACAATGATTATGAAAATACAAAATGAAGTAGAAAACATAGTCTTGTAAAGTACTTCCATACAGTCAACTAGCTAGGGTTTGTGAAAACGAGTTATGAAGAGCATGTAAGGCATGTAACTTTGAGAAATCACTAATTTCCCCATCAAAATTAGGAAATAAAAATACATATTTATAGAATATGTAGCCTTTCTGTAACAGATTCATGCAATAATAATAAACAGCAGTCAAACGTTTAAAAATATAATTTTTTTAAATTATTTATATGCAGTTGTCATGAAATGCTACGCACATCAAGCATCAAAGCTGGATAGAAAGTCCTTTCTAGTGAGTAAAGTAGTAAGTAAATAGACTATAATCTGATAAAGAAATGGAGGAGTTTTTTTTAAGATATAGTACTAACTAGATACCAGAATTGCAAACTAATGAAAATGCAAACTGATCTTACTTTCGTCATAAATACAAATTGTTACGTATGTTGATATGATTGTTTTGACAGCAGTATCAAAACATTATCTTCTCGATAGGTTTTCTGTAACAGCTTTATTGAAGCTGGACAACAATCCGACAAATTGAAAATAGCTGTCACAAAATGTCATGGTTTGCTTTCAAAAAGCTGTCACCACCCAATTACCTTGGGTAATCATAAGCAACATATTGTTGAAATCATCTTAGTATGTTTTCTAATACAATGGTCAGTTCATCTGACTTTTTTTCTACAACCTAGATTACCTGACATAGACAGTTTTATCCTTCAACTTATTGCACACAGGATTTTCTTCCAGCATAAGTTCAACGATTCCAAGTCCTTGCAGGGCGTCCAGCTGACGTTCGTGCCTTATCTGAAAAAATAAAGAACAATCTAGTGATTTGAAAACAATAAAAGTAAGTGCGTATGGGTTTTATTGGTGGGGAGACCCTTACGGGTAGTTCCACCTCGCAGTTTGAGCTATGTTTTTGGAACCTACAATTTGAGGTGGGTTCCGAGCCACTGGGAAGTGATTTTACAGCAGAGAAGTCTTTTTTGCTGGCCAATCCAATTGGTCACTCTTACAGAGAGGGCCCACGAGAATGATGATTATCTAATCTGATTAATCTGCTACGGCTCACGGCTATCACTTTCATTGAAAACAATAAAAATATGTAAACAGTTTACATTCAAAATCATTATATTTTATTCTACTGGTTGCGCCTTCATATAAATTAAGTTATCATTCATAAGAATAACACAAAATTTGTTTGAGAGAAGCAAATCATTTCTAATTACTTCAACTGAGTATAATAAGTGATTCAGAAAAAAACCATTTCTGAAAGAATGAAGGAGTATTGCAGAAGACGGAGAGGCGAATCATAAAGGCACTTTCAGAAACTTTTGTAGAAAAAAGACATGAGACTACGCAAATTGAATCAAGGGTTAGGTCTCAGGCTGATATCTGTGTACAATTTAGAAATGGTAATTGTCATTGAGTACATCGAGTATGTTTCTCTGTACAAGCACCCTTATCTTTGGGCGTGAGGCCCAATATTGAGGTAAACTAATGCAGAAAGTCGTTTCATATTCCACCTGACTCATCTCAAACGCAATTAAATTCATATCTTGCAAGTAAGGCCGTGGTCAGACTGCTTGCGACTGACGAGTAGATAGTTTTGCAAGCAGGTCGTACGAGTAGGTCGTCAGAGTAAGTGTGGTCACATTGCAAACTTTATACTGCGAGTTTATACTTCAATGGCATAGACCAGTTGTTAGACAATCTGTTATTGCGCATTTTGTTTGTTAATGAAGAAAAAGAAAGCTGGGTGAATGATATTAATTTAACAAGATAGACGCAAGGAGAATTCAAGCTACTTTTTTCTGATCTATGAAAAATTAATAGAATTTTTTTTTCATTATTTTCGGATGTCTCCAGGAACGTTTTATTATATTTTAAACAGAATCAGCATAAAGATTGAAAAACAAAGCAATTTTTGGACTTCTATTAAGTCTGTGGAAAGATAAGAAGTCACATTGAGATCTCTATTATGATAATCGTTCGTGGATTGGTCCCACAATGGCTTTCGGTCAAATACAAGCGTAATCAACTCCTCAACATTCATTTTTACACTGACGACCATGCAAAGAAAATCAAACAAACTTGCTTCCAGAATTGACTCGTGCGTGTGCGCTAGTCCTCGTACGACCAACTCTTCTCTACTGTGACCAATCAAACCGGTTTATCAACGTTTGTTCTACTCTGACGTCCAGATGCGAGCACGCACGTCCATTTACTCGTCGGAGTACGCATGCAGTCTGACCACGGCCTAATGTTGGGAAGACGTTCGACAGATCGTATATTTCTAAATATATGACTATGCAGTGCAATCGGCAAGGGGCTTGACTTAGAAAAGGAGATCAGTTGTTCGAATCTCGGCAGCAGCAAGATTTTCTTGTCAACAATAATTTACATCCTCAACCGATTAATTTTTACTTTTTAAAATTAAAAATAAATAAATAGAAATATTTTAAAGTCGTCATGGAAACCTTATGGAAATTATAAATTGTGAATTGTAATTTAAATTTATAAATTGTTATGCAATTGTTATCCTAATTGAATAGTTCACTATTTATTGTCAACTTACACTATTTTTGTGCAAATGGAGGATTTGTAACGATGTGGCTTTCTCAATGAGAGGCCTAAGTTGATCTATACTCGACAATCTGTTTTCGGACAGATCTATAGCTATAAGGCCTGGAATGTTTCTACAGATCGTCTGAACAACAGCGTTCAACACATTAGGCTTCATCAGAGGTACTAAGAGTTCTTTGGCGAGAAAGTCTGCAAAGAAAAAATCCTTTATCAGTTCCAAATTATGTGTGCTTTCAATCTTAAAATTATTTGGTACAATGTCGTTCAAAGTAAATATGTTCATCTATAAATGATAGATTATATCATAATGCATATTTATATTACTTCACACTGAAGCTTCCTACACCATCCCAACGAATAGAAAGAGAGTGGAAATTATGACTCACGTTATGGCGTGACGGCCGTTTCACTCTGATATTCAGATGACATCAGAGTGAAACGACCGTCACGCCATTTATGATCATCATGTTCAGATGACATCGGAGTGAAACGTCACGCCATAACGTGAGTCGAAACTTCCACGTAATAGTATTTTTAAGTTTTTATTTTATATTAGTGGAAACAAGATGGATCTTCAACATCACAGAAAGAGAGTAATAAAATGTAGGCTCGTGTAGCAAGAATATAATAAGACTCTACACTCTAGTAAAAGTAGTCTAAATTGCTTTACGAGAGAAATCTATGGCAATAAGTGTCTCTGTTTGGACGGGTCAATAAACTTTATATAATATACTAAACAATACTAATACTAAATATAATTTGCATAATACGTAAAACTACAAATTACAATTAGGAGATATAAATCACCAGACTAAATTATAGTCTATTCTCAGAAATGAAACAATTTCGAAATAGGCTCTCTGTGGTGATTTTATTTTATTGAACTGATGTTACACTAAAGAATTAAGCCAAAATATGAAACAACACAACAATCTGATAAAGGCTTCAAGATGACCCTCTACCTAGCTTGTCTAAGAACGGATTTGAAATATCAATTTTAAGAAAGTCTTGACTTCTAGGTTGAGATCTTTAAGTGAGCTTCTTAAATACAAACTCAAGTTGAAGCGATACTGAAGAGAAGTATACTGGGCGAGTTTACTAGCTGACAAGTCAGGTTTCAAGCTGACCCAGTTGTCCCCGCCATATTCATGTAGTGTAAATTCTTATATTAGTGTAAATTAGTGTTGTTTAATGTAAATTATTAGTGTTAAATTATTTATCAAGAGTCAGGCCTTGGTGGGATCTGGGTTGGCTTTTAATGTTACAGCTACTCGCTGGCTTGTCACTTCGTGAACTTGTGTAAGACTAAGTGTAAGTGTAAGACTTATCGCCGATAAGTAAGACTTATGCAAGTCTTTCTTTGGTAAGAACCGTTCAAGGCCCCAAGTGTTATCACCGCATCTTATATTATAACTTGTTTAACTTGAGGCTGGTGGACACATTAAACCATAATTCTATTAGTTGAAAAGAAAAAATAAGAATACATTTTTATGATCACAATTCATTTTAAGATTATGATCATTTTTTTATGATTTACTAACCAGGGTCAGCATGGAACTTTTTGAGATCAAGTGCCTTTGTATCATCCCGATAACGTTTTGCCATCACAAGCTTGATATTTTCACGCAGTTCGTCCGTCATATCAACTGGACAAGAGATTGGTTTGACATGAATTCGCATCTGTAAAAAATATATATACATGTCAACAAAAATTAAAAAACTGAAAAGGTAATTTGTAAACTACAAATTGATCTACCTCCTAAATTTTTTTTTCAACTTTACATTAGTCAGCACAGTATTGTAAACATAAGAACTTTCTTTGTAGTGGCGAAGGTGATATTGTGGTAGATATCCATAATGAATAATAAGACATGAAGTTGTCACAACGACATTATTCTAATAATAATATACTTATTAAAAAATGAGGTTGTGACAAATTCATTTCTTATCATTCATTGAAGATACTTTTGGCAGAGAAGAATTTTAAAAATTGGGAATGAAGAATTTTTCTCCTATGTTCACTTATTCATTTTGAAAGTTGTAGGGATTCATACCTTTCTTCAAAAACAGCAATCAAAACCAGAATATTTTAAATTTTTCAGATTTATTCAACACCTTTTAAACATTATCATTCATAAATAATTTTTTATTCATTAATTTCCTTTGAAAAATAATTATTCTTACCTTGTGTTCGTTTGGCAAAGTGATTTTACGATCGGCATCAAGAAGTTTCTCGGCTACATTTCTGATTTCCAGGTAAAATGACACTTCGTTATTCACCTTTTGATACTGAAAAAAATCAATTTAATTTTTTATAGCACAATATTTCAAAATTGTAATGGTCCAAATCAATACAATCTATAAAAAAAGAACTTCAGATATGTCTTCTTACAAGTCTGTCTACTATTCCAGTTTGGATACCATTAGTGCAATCGCTACCTGCTCAAGTTGTTAAGATATATATTACAATTCATTTATTAAATTTCTGAATGTGAACAAGATATTTAATTTCGAAATTCCTTTGAATGCTATAAATTATGGCGAATAATGTCCGCAGTAGCGGAGATCTTCGGCATAATTTATAGCATTCAAAGGAATTGCGAAATTAATCATCTTGCTTACTCTATTAATAGTTGTTCAAGAACGTAACCTAATTTCAAATGATTCAAACTAGTATGAACTCATTATTTATCAAATACTGTCCTTTCATGTAGATTTCAAACGTATGGTAATAGGGAACAAGAAATCATTTTTAGTTGTTATCTCACGTCGTCAGGTAACTCATTTGTCTAATTGAGATTTTATTGAATTAAAACATTCTGATTATGGATATCCAAGGTATATAAACCTACTATTCTATTAAACTTGAGGTGCTGATGCCTTCTGCTTGATATTCATTGATTCAATGAATACCCCAGGAGAGTGTTTTTGGCTATTGAGTTATTCAGCATTTTATTTCCAGAATTGAATTTTCTACAAAAGTAACGTGGAGTTTCCAGGCCTATGTTTATAGAAACCTTTTCCAGTGTAGCAAATAGATTAATATCCCAGTCATATTAGACAAAAATATGGCTATCAAGAGACACAATTGAGAAATGGTTTTTCCATACCAAAACCAATAACATGCCAAAAGTCTCCAAGGGTAGGAGGTGAGCTTTGAGCTTGATTTGGAAGGGGGGGGGGGTGGAAGGTACAATTTTACAGTTTTTTTTTTAGATAATTTTGTCAGCTTCAACTTTGATAAGAAGAAATAAATCGATTTGAGTCATCGTTACTGATTTATAAGCAAAACTGACAAGTTGTACCTTTTCACCCACACACACACATACTTGAGGCATTTTGTATGTTATTACCCAAGGTTAGAGGAAGCCATCGACGAAAAACCCATTTCTCTATCAACTCTTTCTCACGATTTGTCCGATTTGAATGGGCTATAGGTATTATTAACACTATACGAAACGCTTCATTTACTTCAACTTGCACACAATTTTTATTTAAAAACACATTTCACTTACGTTATAGGCGATAAATGGCAACCCAATGTGTCGAGAAAGAAGTGAAATAGTTTCATCTCTTTGAAATGGTACTTCACCAATAATCTAGAATGAACAAACAACTCATTAAACAACGTTACATCCAGCATCCAAAAATTGATCAATAATAGGAAAACTGCAACAATATATCATCTTCTCAAGCCTAGAAAACACTATTCATCTACAACTAGATTTTATTTCTTTTTTAACTTGTTTGAAATTCCTTATTCCTATACAACTTATTCCTATAAAGGAATGGAACAAATTCTTTATCAGCAGGAATAGACTGCAGTCTTTTTTATCACTCAACCTAAAAAAAACATTTTTCATTTAATTTTCTTCTTTTTTCTTTCTTCTCAACCTTTTTTTTTGTAGATTACGTCTTGGAGACTCCAGTTAAGGAGTATAAGATAAGTCAGATCAACAATAAATTATACACTAGATATCAGAATTACTATATCAATTACTTAAGATTCAACTGCAGTTAGACGAGAAAACACATTTTGTTTAATATTTCTCCGCACTTCACAGCGTAGCGCTGAACGGAATTAGTGTACGCAGTAGGGAGAGTTTCCTTCCTACAGCGGCGGCTCCCCCACCAACTGACCATTAGTGGGTATGCGCGTATGAGTGTGTGAGGGAGCGATGGACAGACGTTTACAGGCTACATTTTTATCACATCAAGACTGGTTTCGCTAATGAGTCATGAGCAAGAGAGGATGTGTTTTGGAATTGCAATTTCGGTGTCACACCGCTGTGTTTACCGGACTGAAAACTGAACAGAAAGTTGAATCCTAAGATTGTGAATTTCAACTAGTGAATTCATCCACATTACAGGGGTGCCCATCCACCCCTAGTCTCATGACGCACCCCCCCCCTCCCCCTCAATTCAGCACCTGCCCCCCCCCCCCAATAAAGTAGGCATCCCCCTAAAAAAATGCGAAAAAATAAGCTCCAATATTCAAACAAAATTAAAAGAAGATTTCTATAGGTATTGAAAAAAATCAAACCCAGTCGATAATATACAAAATGTATGTATATTAAAACTAAAAGAAGATTTATATAGGTATTGAAAAAAATTAAACCCAGTCGATAATATACAAAATGTATGTATATTTCTTGAGATTCTTATAGGGCTTAATTTTCGAAATTGAGAAATACCGGAGCTCTGACTCACAGGCTGGTCCGGGGTCCTCCCTCGGAAAATGTTTGAAAATTACACTTGAATTGGTGCATTTTAAACGCATTTGAGCATGGTTAGTAATGCACATATAATATTACATAATATGCAAAATAACAAGCTAGTTCAGATCTGGTTTAAAATAAATGATTTTATTATAGATTTAGATAGCCGGAGCTCCGCTCCGATGTGCTCCGGCTGACATTAAGCCCTGGATTCTTTACATAGGTAAATTTTTTTTTTGTAAAGGTAAAAAGGAAATAGCTTAATAACTTCCTGCACAAATACTAAACATAACTATTTTAGCTGATTCATATTCAATACTGTAGTATAATAATAATTATAAATCTATTGTCATTAATGTTTTGAACAATGTAAAATATTCAAAATTTGTGGAGAGAGCAGTTTTGGACTTGAGTCTGTTGCTTCTTCACATTCATTGTAATTTTGTCACAATAAATAAATAAATAGACATTCTATGTGGTGACTTCATAATATATTTTTGAATATCGTCACGTTAAACACGGTTTCAATCAACTTTAGCCACCCCCCCCCCCCCACCCAACTTTTTTTAGAACCCCCCCAGGAATATCAATGACGCAGTCTGCGTCATAGCCCCCCCCCCTCCCTCCTGTGGGCACCCCTGCACATTAAAATCTGATTCTGATTAATAAAAATATGAAAATTTTAGTATTAGTATACTGCAACTGTAATGCACTAACGTAACGTATGTAACCGTATGTATATTAATTGAGTTCGTGATTGTGAGTTAAATTATTTGGAGTGCCATTTTTTTTTCATTTCTATTCTATTTTTCAACATGCTGCGTTTATGGTATTGTGATGTTAAACGGTCATGTTTTAGTTATTTCTATTTTTTATCGACTAGTACATTTTTGAACAATGTTCAGAAGGAATATATCAATATCAAGGTCAATACTGAGAATGAATACGTAATCTACACTGGAGATATAAATATTGATTTAAATAGTTCTGTTACGATAGTGGATAGATATAAGTATCTTTTGAATAGCCATGGTTTTGATTCATACATAAACGAACCCACACGCCTTACAGAAAGGTCAATATCTTGTTTGGATCACTTATTTATTCGTGCAAGCCCGAAAATACAAAACTTAATGAATTTTGAAGGGTTAGTCTGTCATAATGGTATATCTGATCATTCAATGTTAGAATTATTTACCAATCTATTAGAGAATACTAATTCAAACTCTATATATCATCAAAAAATTGATGAAAATAAGTTTAATAAGTTAGTTGTTAACTCAGACTGGTCTGATGTCTATAGATGCACTAACGTGAATTTGGCTTTTGATTTTTTTATTGATAAATTAAGAGTGTGTTTAGAAGAATCCTCGAAAGATGAAACAAGAAAATCTAATAGGATTAAATTTCGAAAAGTATGGATGAATCATGATTTGTTCAGAAAAATTCAAAAGAAAAATGCTCTTTCTAAAAAACTGTTTATGAATCCCACAGATGAAAATTTAAAATTGGAATACAATATTTTCCGTAACAATTTGAAAAAAGAAATCACTGAAACGAAAGAGAAATTTTATCTAGATACCTATCACAAACTGAAAAACAATATGAAAGAAAGTTGGCGAATTGTTGATTCTCTTATCGGTATGAAGAAAAAGACCACTGAGATTAAGGGAATAATGAATGCTAGAGGCGAAACTATCACAGATAAAACAGAGATAGCCAATGAATTCAATACCTTTTTCACAAATGTAGTCTCAGATCATAATTCTACTACATTAGATACTGATTACAATTTATATAATAATAGATTCTCAGAAAACAGACCCAAATCCTCCCTATTTTTTGCACCTGCATCTCCATCTGAGATTCAGCGAATAATTAATGAATTGAAAAGTAGGAAATCTCCAGGAAAAGATGGAATTACAACATCAATAATAAAAGCTGCTAAAATACCTCTTTCAAAAATTCTTTCTTATATATGTAATTTGAGTTTCCAAACAGGGACTTATCCATGTCAGCTCAAAGAAAGTGTTATAATAACCATATTCAAAGGAGGCGACACCAAGTCGATGAATAATTATAGACCAATAGCTTTGTTATCTGTCTTTGCAAAGATTTTTGAAAAACTAATTAAATACAGAATACAAAACTATCTGAAAATTAATAAATTTTACAGCGGCAACCAGTTTGGTTTTAGGGCTGGGCTCAAAACAGAAGATGCAATGAAACATGTAATTTCGAAATTCTATATTGGTGTGAATGAAAGTAAAAAGGTCGCAGGATTATTCCTCGACATTAGGAAAGCTTTTGACTGTGTTAACCATAGAATTTTGTTAAAAAAACTAAATAATGCGGGCATAAGAGGTGTATGTAATAGCTGGTTTGAGAGCTTTCTATCGGGACGTTCCCAGAGAGTTAATGTTGGGGGATCCCTGAGTAACTCAGCTGACATAAAAAATGGTGTGCCTCAAGGATCAGCCCTATCAAGTGAACTGTTTCTTATATATGTTAATGACCTTTGTAATGGTAACTTCAATGGCACTGTCACCTCTTATGCTGATGATACTGCTTTATGTTATATGGCGGATTCAGAGCGACAATTACAAACATATATAGCTGAAGACTTGAAAATAATCAATACATGGCTTCGTTCCAACTCTTTGCAACTCAATATAGATAAAACAAAAATACTCAGGATTAATTTACGACCACAGCCAATTTCTCTCAGTCTACCGTTTCATAATCCAAATTGTGTTGTCATGGATGACTGTAACTGTAAACAAATTACCGAAGTAAAATCCCTCAAATACCTTGGCTTAACATTGGACTCACAATTGAACTGGAACGAACATATACAAAATTTAAAAAAACATTTAGTCATAGCATGCAGAAAATTTTATTATTTGAGAAATCTCTGTCCTGACCACATTTTAACCATGTTGTATCATGCACTTGTTGAAAGCAGGCTACAGTATGGCATAACTATGTGGGGAGGAGCATACATCACTGCAATCAGTCCCTTGCTGGTGGGCCAGAAATTTATAATCCGTGTTATTAGTAGAAAACCAGCTCGTCACCATTCACTTATTCTATTTAGAGAAAGAAGGATCCTACCGTTAAGATGCTTATATTTTCATAAAGTACTCGAATTATTTTACAAAAAAAGCGGCCAGAATCTCAATGAATTTAATTATGAAGTAAGACACCCTATGTTACGTACAGGAGGGTATTTTATTCCCCCTCTACCAAGGAAAGAGAAATTCAGGAGATTTTTTCTATATGTTGCTCCTCGAATCTTCAACCTTCTGCCGAATGAAATAAAGGGTACACTGCGCTTGAATAGATTCAAACAGTTGAGTAAGGTTTGGCTATTGGAGAGGAGCGAAGTGGAAACCTTATTTCAAGAAATTTTATTTGAGTGAGAAATGCAAAATAATAAATGTAAATAGCCTATTTTCTCTACAGAGTTAAAGTTTTCATGTAACATTATTTTAGCTTTAGTTTCAATTAAGCTAGTTTTATTATGTTATTGCTCCAGTGTTTTTATTTGAATAGTTTTTATAGCTTTAGTTTAACTAGATCTTCACAGACATTTATTTGTTTTAAAGGACACTTTCTTTTCTAAATTTCATTTTATTCCATGCGGAGCTCTGCTGCTTTATTATTGTTTAATTAACAAATGTTTGATACAACTGTATCCATACTGTATCAAGAGATTACATAATATGCATAGTGGAACATGATCGACCCCACACTGTCTCAACTCAGGGGTTGTATAATAAAATATTTTTCCATGTTATCAACTGTATAAAAAAAACTCAAGTGTACTGTATTGTATTGGAAGAATAAATTTCAATTTCAATTTCAATTTCAATATTTATACCCTTGTTTTTCGGATAAATTCCGTGATTATTGTATAAGTATATCCAGTTTTGGTTCAATTGTGTCAGTTCTCCCAACGCAGTTGAATTTTTTTCTTATAATAGGATCAAGTACTGTGTAAATAGTTTACGTTTTTTCTATTCTGCCTTTTAAGAATAAATTTCTTTAATTTTTTCTATTTTCCTGACTATTTCCATCTTTCAGGAGCCCGTAGGCAACAGCCAAAATCATTAGACTAGCCCCACTTGAAACATGGTTGAATTTTTAAATTTAATAGACAAAAAGGTGTTTAGTTTTTACATAATTATAACTGTCCACAAAATAATTATGCAAGTTTTTCAGGGATGGGTGGCGAGGGTAAGAGTGGATATTTATATGATTTTGTGGAGAGGGGACGGGAAATCGATTGCAGGGGGCCCAATTGGAAAACGTTACGCCACTGGGCTTCACGGCATAGGGACTAGAGATTTAGTTGGATGTCGTACCTTTTCCATGTGTAATGTACAAAAGTACTTCTTGCCGATTATATTACAATAATTAATATTGTTATATTTATATAGATTCCATATCAGTGGCTTCCAACAAAATATTTTAAGGACCTCCTCATCGGTCGAAATATTGTACACCATCATAAGTTATTGAATTTCAGAGTATTGCACATTTTAGTAACTTACTACAATATTATAGTTTATACTGTATTAATTGACTGAAGAACTGTTTGAGCAAGGACACTTATTGCAATAGGGTGCTCTTGTAGAGTAATCTAGAGGCTTGCTGCATGAGTCTACAATCATTTGATTGGGAACCACTGTCTAGAAGTCTAGTTAATTATACAATAATTAACTGGGCTAAGAATGTAACAGCATTGGACTTGTTTCACACGTAAATATATAGTCCGTTTTCGGTTCTGGTCATTGAGGTAGGTATAAGCATAGACGAACCATCTTACTATCCCTGATCAATGGTATAAGTGAGTGGAGGGAGTAGTATTTGCACTGTGTATGAATTTGCTTCACTTCCTAAATTTATGTTCTCGCGTAGAATGGAACCGTATATTTGTATGAAACAAGCCTTATGCACGTTTTTCTAATAACAGCTATGAGTAAACACACACTAAACGTCACGAAGCATCAAACCTTCAATCAGCCAAAAAAGAGAAAAGTACCGTACGTTTTTTCTTGCGCGAGATCTACCAATCTCACAATACAGTAAACACTCAAGTACTTGTAGAATTGACTGGCAAAGAAACAACAAATATGTTCTTCAAATAAGTTTATTTAAAATCGAATTAATATTATTAGGTTAAGAATAATAGACTAACAAATTATGGGACTTTTGACACAACTATTGTCAATAATATATTTTTCAAAAATAAATGTTTTCAGCTATCTTATTCCTTTTTTTTAAATCTTGCGTGTGCAAAATTTATATCTTACATAATTATTCGGTTGATACAAAAATCGTAGATTATTGTCAATTTTTTCAGAATTTTTAGGACAAGTTCACACTTCTAGCATAGGGAAAATAACATTGACTCGTGACCTTGACCGCGTTTTCTACCGCGATATTTTAAAAGATCAAACTCGTTTAGAGAAAATATTAAATATTAAGTATTATAAAAAACTATGCTTGTGCAGAAATTAATTTTTATATATTCTTGTGGCACAAAAATCTTAGATTATTGTCAATTTTTTCATAATTTTTTAGACACGTGCGCTACAAGTTCACGGAGCTCGCTGAATGGCTTGGAGAGAGGCGTAAACGAATAACGACATCGAATTTTGGAAGGATTAGTAAGAGGACGCCACTCACTGGTTGTCAAAATATTGTTCTTGAACTTTTGTATGGGGGCGCTAAAAGTTCATCAGCCATGAAATATGGAGATAAATAAGAAGGCTGCTCTTAAAAAAAGTTGCTGAGATGACCAGGAAATAATAATGAAATGTTGTCTGTTTCCTGATGCCAATAATACTATCAATTTTACTGTACTGTATTAGTCTATTCCAGAATAAAAGCAAAGCCCAAATCTGTTCTAGGTTACAACATTAATGCACTGTAGTGTTATGAAAATATCAGTTGAAGAGTATAAAAAAATTACCAAATAAACACACTATTCATAACAAGATAAACAATGGGCTGATAAAATACCATTATAGGTAAATTCATAAGACAGGAGTAGTCAGCTAATATTGCACTGCTAAATTAATAGTAAATCAATACCATACATAAAATAATATAATAATAAATCAAAGATCTAATACTTGAGAAGAAAGAAAAGCAAAAATAGTATTACACTAATATTACAGTCATAAATATAAAGTAAATCAGTACCGTATCTAAAATAATATAATAATAAATAAAAAATCTACTAATTAAGAAAAAGAATAACAAAAATAAGAGAATTAAAAACCTGTTGAATTAAAATAATTAAATTAAAAATTAAAGACCTGGGTGTCAGCTTGGTCCAGTGTATTCTTTAACACTTTCTTGCACCTCAATAATCCAATCCGGATTACAAAATAAGCAGTACTCACATTTTGAAACATGAAGTTGCCCCTGTATTTGAAAAAACATGATTTTGACAACAAACCCCATTTTTCCCCTTTCGTCTACAAAAATCATTTCTCCAACAGCGCGCGCTCAATTTCAAGTACTTGTCTCTCTTCTTTGCATGTCAATACAAAGAGACTTGTCCCTCTTAGAGAAAAAGGTTTCAAATAAAAAATTTAGATCAGATCATTATCTAACACTTTCACGCTTTCAAAATTTTCCTACCCAAGAAATGAAAAAAATTCTCGATTAGGGTCTGCATCAATGTCACATCACAAAGTTTTTGAAACATCGTTGGATAAATTCTCATATAAAAACTGAACGTGTGCAGGAAATTTATGTTTTTTTGCATCGCTCGAATCACAAAATATCGTTTCTTAAATCTACCAAATTTAAAAATATTCCATCAATATTCAGATAGTGAAATGCCATTGGGAATGAATTTGTACGGATCAAAATTCAGCAGACTTTTTGTCGTTTGGCGACAAGCCAATTCCCCCACTCATTAGGTTTCACTTCGATGAAACCCCCTACGACTCCATGCTGTGGCGGTGGGGGTAATGGAGACCGGTGGCGCTTTCTGGTGAGCGACCAATTCAACTATTTTTCAAATGAAACCGTTTATTTCTTGTTCCAATTTCGTGACGTCATACGTTTTTGTTTCACAGTTTATGACAAAAGTATAAGGAATTTGAATAAAATTTCAATGGATTTAGATTCGTGTTGTTAATCTCTAGGTGTCTTGCTTTTTAATTTCGCTGATTAATGCTTCTTTTAAAAAAATGACATAATCATGTTAAATTCCCAAAATAAGAAAAACTGAAAGAAAAAACGAATTTTGAAAAGCAAGTGATCTTTGTAAAAGTATGAAGATAAATCATGTAAATTTTCAAGGCAATTTGAGGTTCCATTCTTGAGATTTTAATGAAATAAAACTGGACAAAATGCTCATTTTCTAGCTTGCTCAGTACAGGTGCAGTTGAATCTTAAGATGAGGCTTAATTTTGATATGAAAGGAACTCTTATACACCATAAAAAGCTTTATCAACTGAATATTTTTTCAATTGTTTTTTAAATATTTCTATATTTTGAAAACTCTTTAGAAACTGCGGTAGCTTGTTGTAGAGTTTCCTACCAATATAACTGGGTTTTTGTTTGAATAAGCTACTATTGTGACTCACCAAGTGATAATCTCCTCGGTTTCTTGTATTATAATCATGTACGTCAAGATTTTGGTTAGTATCACTCTTTTTTACATATAAAGTAGCTTCATACACATATAAGCAGGGTACAGTTAGGAAACCAAGTCTCTTCTTTTGTTTCTTTTCTATCGATACTTATATCTCATCCACAATATCCAGGTCTTATTGGAGGATTAGGCTTTGTGTAAGATTTATTACAGAGACAATTTCGTATTATTTAGCAAAACGGCATATTTGTACTAGTTTTAGTCATTGATATCAGTGCTGATGCCTGAATTGTCACTCACAGCCGGAATATGCTAAATAAAAAGACGGTAAGTATATACAGCATCAATGAGCTCTTTATCCAGACAGAAAAATGGCATATTTTTACTAGTTTTAGACATTTATGATGTCTGATAACTCATTCAGCCGGAATCTGCTAAACAGACTATACGTAAATAAAGCATCAATGAACTCTTTGCAGCAATTTTCAATGAGCAATTTTATCTTCTGATGTATAGTTAGCCTTCACTATGATTTTTATGATTTGGTGTCTATAAAAAATGCAATTATCTATTGTTTGTTTTTCATGTGAATTTTCATTCTTCTCTCTATTTCATTATGTAAGAGCTTACAATAATAATCACATATCTTAATTATCAAAAATCAAATTTACAGAAAATGCAATAAACCTAGAATGATGACTCCCACCATAGCGAGCAAGATTTACTTTTGCTGGTGGTGCCTTTGTAATTTATGTCATGTAAACTTGTTATGTTTATGTTTATCAACAAGCTTATGTATTTTTCTTATTTATTCTAATTTAAGTTTGCTTTGTATGTTTATTTTTGTTGTTTTGACAATAAATTTAAATTTCTTTATCCAGACAGTTTCCCATATTATAAATTAATTCATTGTTTTATTGATGAATAAACGCCCATCCTTCTATAAGTTACCTACTAATATTATTTAAGTGAGTGGATAAAAAATAGGAACTTACTCTAGCTTTGTACCAGCCAGTAAAACTTTCTTCAAGGAATCTTCTGGGAGGAGGGCCGGAGAAATCTCGATTATAAGAATTATTATTATTATTATTGCGGTTCCTGCCATTGAAGTTCTGTCTCCTGAATCCTCTTGATCTATAAAAAAAAGAATATGTTAAAGAATTATTTATTTATTCAAAAATACATAGATGAGGGCACAAGGATGACTCCCTCCCATGCTTGCCCTCTTAACACAATGGCAATACAGAATATACAAATTGTAATGAAGTGAAATAAAATATATATAGTATTATAAAAGAAAGTAATATAAAATTAGAGTACTTGCTTTAACAAGAGTAATAAGGAAAATAATTAGCCTATGAACTATAAAAAAATCAGAAATTAAATATTTTGAGAAATAAGTTAGTACTTATACATATTGTAATAGAAGTGTAATATGAATAAAAGATTGGTTGATACTGTTGATAGACATGTTAATTGTTGAATAATTCCTTACAAGCAATATTTATGGAGCATTTCGATACTAGATTGAAAATAACGCCATAAACTGGATAAATCTATTAGCCTACTAAGAACTGTCCTAGTTTCAATAGTGTTTTGTGTCTATTGGATGGTCTAGACGATTTCTTTCTAGAGATTACTTAAAGGAGGAATGTTCTAGATGAAGATCACACACATGTTCAAAGAACCTCTGAAGATGCAAATTAGGCAAACATAAATTCGCATTCCTTGAAATGAGTACAAAGCAACCAAAAGCTATCACAACCGCATCAACAACCCTGCCTATGAGTGCCGACTGCCCGAGTATTTCGTTATGGAAAACATCACATATTATTTTTTATTTTTTTTTTCGGAGGATGAAGTCCACATAGGCCTGAGACCGAATGAATTCGATGATGGTGATTGAGGAGTTGGACCTACATTTTTAGGTGGGTTCCGAACCACCGGGAAGTGATATTACAGCAGAGAACAGTCTTTTTTGCTGGCCAATTAAATCGGTCACCCTTAATAAAAAACGCCCAGGAGTTTCGTAGCTTATTTCTGATTGAACAGATACCTACTACGGCACTCGGCTATTACTTCCCCATAAATAATTCCCCACATAAGAATTATTGATGCATTCGCACCCGAATTAATTACCATTTTCAATATTCAAAGTAGAGGTAAGGTTAACCTATCAATTGTCGGCCGTTTTGACAAACAATTTCCAATATTTATACTTTAGATATCCTTCAGACATTATCTAATGTTTGTTTTTGTAAAAGTAAATGTTTTCTTAACTTATTCTTTACTATTCATAACTTATTTTTTCAACTCATGCCCATGATTATGAACCTCCCAAATATCGTCCTAGTAAAGGGCAATCGCTCAAAAACAGAATCTTCAAGAAAACTCCAAAATGCCAAACACGCCGGGAGATTACAACCTACTTATCCTAATTTCTCATAAATTTTCCAACTTCATGTGTTATTTTAAAGACAAAAACCAATGAATCATCTGGTGAAAATTAGCTGTTAAAGATTTAAAGCACATTCTTATTTTAGTAAGGGCCGATATTTGGTATGTTTACCTTTGATTGTGTAAGTAAATATAGTACCTTCATCTGCAGGGGAATCTTCAGACCTCAACGTTATGTTTTAGTCCAAAGAGCATACTACACAAACGAAGAGTGAGGTGGTTTGTGCCTGCTTTCCTCACTTAGTTAAGAGTTTATATAAGTATGCCAACCCCACCAAAACAAATTTTGAAGCTCCATGCTTGACACTCCAATTTAAACTTTAAATAGGGTCTGACTGCATAGGTGACCGCATATACTATCAAGCACACCTCTGAGCTACTTCCTACGTCTAAGCTATTATCCGACAGAGACGTTTTGGAAAGCAACATAATTGATGTAGCCATTTTTGTATCTGAGATGAACGAAAATCAATCCACATTAGTCACATAAAGATGAATTTTTGGAAGTGAGTTACCTGACTGCGGTAATGTTCCTGCTGGCCCCGGACGTGGCGCCAGACATGTCAATGTCTCCATCATCGAGGAGCATACGCCGCTGTAGCACGGCGTGTGACACCAATCCCCTGCCTCCATCTCTATGTTGGCCTCCTTTAAACCAGACACGCCTCGACGTCCCTCCGAGGTCTGAATTGTTTATGTACTCTCTGTCTCTATTCCCCCCACTGCCACCGCCACCATCTCGATCACCTGATTAAAAAAATTTAATCGATAATAATTCCAATATTTTTAACGAGCAAGACATAAATAATAACATAGACTGATAAAAGAAATATGGGCAGCAAAATTCTGTAATTTTAAGCGACAGTAGTAACTTATCAAAAGCATAAACAACATGTGACACTATAAAAAACTCAGCATAAATCTTTAAGGTTATGTTTTCCATATTTCTACAACTACTGTAGAAGAAAATCAAACCAATAACTAACCTGACAAAAACAAACTAATATCTGGTTGCAACACTGCACTCATATGTAGAACTCAGGTAGTTGGGGTTGATGGGGTCATGAGCTCAGAGTTGGGGATTTCGATGGGTGTACCACAGGCTACAGTTCTGGGTCCTATTTTATTGTTAATTAACATTAATGATTTACTTAATATAAAACTTGAGAGTTGTTCTTTGTTTTCTTTTGCCGATGACACTGTAGCTGTTTTTTGGGGTGCGACATGGAATGATGTTTTTCGTCGAGCAAATGAGGGTTTGAAGGTTATAAAAAATTGGTTAGATTTCAACTTAGTTAGTTTAAACATTAAAAAAACTTCAGCCATTTCGTTTTCTTTGACCTCGGCAGGTCTGCCACATAGCAATGGTGGTATAGAGGATGATTTAGCTTTTCATGAATCCGGATGCAGTGGTAATGGATGTCAATGTCCTAAAATAAAATTTAAAGACAGTACTAAATACTTAGGAATAGTTATTGATAACCATTTGAAATGGAGGGACCAGATTTCATATTTATGTTCCAGGTTGAGGAAAGTGTTATATAAGTTTGTACAATTGAGAAATATTTTTAATGTTGAGCAAGTAAGAATGGTGTTTTTTGCACTTGTGCAGTCAATTGTGCGATATGGTGTAGTTGGCTGGGGTGGATGTGGTATTACAATTCTCAAGCCTCTAATATTATTGTACAAGAAAAGTATCAAAATATGCTTGAAAAAGCCGGTCAGGTATCCAACAGATTTGGTATATAAAGAGTTCAATGTACTCAGTATTGAACAGTTGTGCGATTTTGATCTGGCCAGTTTTGTCTGTTCACGACGCAATGAATTCCCCACAGCCCCACTTCGCGGTTATGATACCCGTAGACAATCTGAGAGATTCCTGTTAGAACCACGTTGTAGAACAACAGCTGCCAGTGTTCATGCAGCATATAATGGCCCTAGACTTTTTAACCGTCTGTTACTTGAAATCTCTGAGTCGCCCCAGTCCATTATGGATTATTATTATTTGTCCACTCACAAATCATTTAGACAGTGCCTTCGATTGTTTTATCAAAGAGACTAGTTCAAAGTGGACACAATTTTAATTATAAATAGCAAGATTTATAGTGCAGGCAGGTAATGGAAAAGTAGATAGCCTACTGTAATTAATTCCTATAATATTATTGTGTTAAAATTCATATTTTCACAATTTTGTATTATAATGAAGATTCATTCATTTAAAATAATAAGAAAACTGGACATGTTTTTAGGTATCAATTTTTTTATTATTTTGCTTTAAATATTCAATTGTATCTTTTAAACCAATAGCCAATACTAACATTTATTTTAATATACTAACATTATTTGTATAATGAGCAGAACAGATATGTTTTTTTCAGGTTTCTAGTAGTATACATGTTATTTTTTTATTCAATGTCTTATATGATATTGGCATTTTAGAGATGCACCATCCCTCAGCACAAGCTTTGCTTAAAGAGGGATGTAACAATTATTTCATATGATGTTTTATGTAGATATTCATTATTATGATAAGAAGTGATGTGATTTTTGTTTGAATATATGAATGTTTTATTATGTATTGTAGACAATAAATAAATTGAATTGAATATTAACTAATGATAGCTATCACCATTGTAATAAAGATGACTAGTTACTTGTTCTAACCTAACCTAGAGTTTTGCCATGAAAAACAAATATTTTAGTAGATAAGCTGAGTAAATCAATTGAACCTGGCTATCGCTCCAAACAATTTATCGCAAAATCGTAATAATCTAATTTATTTCAATTTTCTCGACTTGTTATTGAATTCCATGAACAAATGAAATCTACTCATTCAGATGGAAACTGCGTTTATAAAGTATTTCTAACAAGGTTCAAGGTTATGACTTGACCAAATGTTGTTTGAATATAATTTTGTGGTACTATAAACTCATATACATACCATAATTCCTGTCTCTGCCACGTCTGTGTACATTGGGCATTGTGAATTTTCTATAATACTGAACAGAGAAAAGTAGAATAACCACAGCTTGATTACAAGCTGGATTCTAAAACTAAAATTTGATGAATATCAATAAAATGTCAATTAGCTCAACTAATACCCATGGTGGCTTCGATAAAAGTCCATTGTAAGTAAATCACTTTCACTAATATTAATAATAATCTTGCTTTTTCAAATAATCTACTTTCACTCCCTAATCACGCGACGATAATCTGAAACGTGCAGCTTTCAGTTCCCTATTTTCTGGGGAATGCACGAACCACGAATCCACGAATGCTAGACTAGAATGCAAAGCCAAAAAATAGTTGCACCATAGTGGACAAAGTACAATAGACTTGCAGGTGCAACATATGCAGAGTAAGAAATATTAGTACAGTAGAATGTAGAATAACCATCAATCAAAGTTCAATAAGATAATTTTCTGCAATTGCGAAGTCTTCCAATGATTTATGTTATTCTATAAATAATACGTTTTTTTGTTCCTGAAATTTATTCTGAAAAAATATTCTTTCATTTTACACTCAATAAAAGTACTGTTGCCAAGGATGCCTGCACTGCAAATCGACTGGTTTGGTGGATTTTATGTTGTTGTTGTTGGGGTGGAGTGATTAAACATGGCGGATGTTAAGATATCACCGTATCAAAATGATAATTTCGAACGAATATTGAATTCTAACGAAAAAGGTGAACTAAAAGTTGTTGAGAATAACGTGACTGAGAATGAAGAAAAGGCAACGAAATGGGGTCTCCCTTTGAAGGAATTATATCGCTTGGCATTGAAATTCTACAAAGGTAACTCATTTTGAGGTTATATTTTTCTGATTTTGACAATACCGAATAATTCCATCACAATAGTATCATGCAATATTAATAGTAGTGATGACATTTTTTTCCAGCCTTGACTAAATTATTTCTCACAGCATTCAACAGAATGTACAGCTTAGTTGATGCGCAAAATGATATCTGGCGGTTGGCTCTTTTTTATTAGAACTGAAGGCATCTTTACAAATAATTAATGATTTGTCTTTGGTGCATTCTCAGACACCATGGAATTTTCTGGATATCTTTAAATTCTTATGCATTGATATGAACTGTTCCGTGAGTAATAGTTGAAAGTTTGTTGAAATTCTTTTTAGAAAAAGAAGAAACGGCCTTTCATTTTTCATACCAGGATAAACAAACTGGTTGCAATGTACTGGAAATGTATTGACACAGTCAGTAAGTCCTTAACAGCTACAAAACTCAAGCTGATTTAAGAATGATAGGTTACTCTACTGTAATGTTTTCTTTTTCTAATTTTCATTGTTTTCTTGTAAATACTAGAAATATTGATCACGTCCAATAGGTATGACCATTTATGAGTGCTAAATAATTGGAATTATTCATTGGTTGACATTCTCGTTTTCAGAAAAAGAAGGAAAGGCCTTTCACTTTTCTTACCAGGATAAACTGAAACTGGTGGCATTGACACAGCAAGTGAGTCATGGGAAATGCAACGCCCAAAGTCTTCCACCATTAGGGGTTCTTGATGTTATTGGAAGAGACCGCAGGTAAGATATTCTTGAGCATATTCACTATAGCTTAGTAAGGATTTAGCTTTTAACTATGCTTTAAGATTGGAATTAATGTTGTTTATAGAATAAACTTGAGATCTGCAGCAAGCAAATTTCTTTGAAGGAAACAACTTTGTAGTGTCAATGGTATGTCAAGTTAAAGGAAGCGAATGACCAGTATCAAAATTAACCAAAGAGGACAGCTTATTTCTTTTGTACAAAATAGGCTTCTAGTTCTAAACTCAATTTTAAGGCTTTTTCAGCTGAGTTCTCTATACATTTAATTATTTTTCTTCGTGTACAAAGTCTATAATATCTCCATACTCAAATGTTTTATACATTTTTTTAGATTAGCATGGCAAGCGTTGGGCGATGCATCCAAAGTGCAAGCTATGGACTGTTTGATTGAGCTTGTAGATGAGCATTGCCCTTTATTCAAGACATTTGTTGATGCTTATAAAGCTGATATGGAGGAGCGAGACAAAATTAGGTGAGTGGTATATACTGAACTATTCCTAATAGAGCCATCTGAACAATTGAATATGATTCACTTTTTATCAATTGAATGATGAGAATATAATTCACGTTTTCATTTACCTTCATTCAATTTAAGTATTATATCTAATCTAATATCAAAACTGACTGTATTTCTATTTAAATTATGATTTTCACTCACTTATACTGAAGATACTGGAGGGATGCATTTTATTTCTAAAGAGAAGGGTATTTATTTTTTTCATTTCTTTGTATAATATATTCCCATTATTTAAATGTTCTTATTATTGTGCTGCAAGGTACAACATAATATATTTTGTTTTATATCTGAAAAGTTTTCAAGAAAATAAATTTTTTTCGTTCTTTTTTATCCACAACAATTGAATGGTTCACATTTTTCATATCAATTAAATTATTGTATCCACACAGTTTTATATCAAAGAGTAATCCATAACAATTGAGTACAGAGGTGAAACACTATTGAGAAATGATCGTCATTTTCATAGTATCGTATCAAAGAGCTTCTATCCATTAGAATTGAATGCAGACATGATTCACATTTTTATTATATCAATTGGGAAAATTAATGTTATTTACACAAAATTTAATTGTCTGTGAGTACTTTAGATTGTTGAAATAATGCAATTTTTGTTTTTTAAACAAGATGAAGCCTTATTTAAAAAAAACCCCGTCTCTGTTTATTCTTCTTTCTACTAGTCTATTCGTTATATCTCTCTCTAGGCGAGAAGGAGAGCTGAGAAAGAAGAAAGAAGACGAGAAACGACGACTGGAAGAAGAGCTGCGTTTGAAAGAAGAACAGGAGATTCTAAAACAAGAAGCACAAAGGTAGGCTAATTTGACTTAACTAAAACAACTTGAATCGGAGGAATTTTGTTGATAGACTTGCATTCTAAACGAACTGTATTGCTGTTGTAAAATGTGGTCTGAATTAACGTTTCGTTTTCAAGGTTGCAATATAGTGGAGTTATATAATTATATAAAAAACCTTGAAATGATATCGTATACCGAATCATATAAATATAATGCATTTATTTGTAATGACAAGAAGACCCAACTATACGTTGGTAAAAACAAAAAGCTCTTCAATAAGCATAAATGCACTCAGATTAGTCAAAAAACATACATAATTAAACAAATGTATACAAACAATAGTTAAATAAACAAGAGAATGAAAACTGATTTCAGCAATTGGATCAAGAGCAACTACTTTTCTGATCTTTGATTTTAGAAAAATAGCAGTTTTACCTTTCTTTTTCGTTCATTAAATCGTTCCACCTTTCCTTTCTTCTCCTTCTTCCTCCTACCGTAATAAATGTGAAAACTGTGTTATAGGTAGGGAAGTGATAGCCGTGAGCCATAGCAGGTATCTGTTCAATCAGATTAGATAAGCAACGCTTTCCTGGGCCTTCTCTGTAAGGGTGACCGATTGGATTGGCCAGCAAAGAAGACTGTTCTCTGCTGTAAAATCACTTCCCGATCGTTCGGATCCCACCTAAAATTGTAGGTCCCCATGTTTCCAATAACATGGCTCAAGCGGTGAGGTGGAATTACCCGTAAGGGTCTCTCCACCAATAAAAGCCAAACGCATTTACTTTACTTTTTTTAGTCAGGGGTGCCCACAGGGGGGGGGGGGCTGTGACGCAGACTGCGTCATTGAATTTCTTGAAGGGGTTCAAAAAACGTTTTTTTGGGGGGGGGGGGGCGTAAAGTTGATTGAAACCGTGTTTAACGTGACAACATTCAAAAATATACTACGAAGTCACCAGATAGAATGTCAATTAATGAAAATATATTTATAATTATTATTATACAATTGAATATGAATTAGCTAAAATAGTTATGTTTAGGATTTGTGCAGGAAGTTATTATTCAAACTTAGCAAGACGCGCTAGGCGAGTGCTCTGAAAGTGGTTTATACAACTTTGCTCTCCTTAACAGTTACTAGTTAATCAGCAGAAAGAGCAATAAATCGATTTAAAATTATCAAAAACAGACTCAGATCAGCTATGGGAGACTAATGGTTGTCCAATCTAATGGTTCTAGCTGCAGAAAAAGATGTACTTGAGTCTATTTCTAACGAAGAAATAATTGAAAGGTTTTCTGTTTCCTCACCCCAAAGACAAAAACCTCTATATGGGGTTTAGAGAGATAGATTTAACAAGCTTAGAAGGTGCCTAGCTAACTTGTAGATGGTCACAGCCAACAAATTTAAAATGTTTGACTTCAACCTGTTGATGTTTTTCATGTATTTTACGATAACTACTTACTAATAAGTAAGAACTGCTATAGCAAAACTTACTAAATACTAAAAATTCAGTAATTTTTCATAACTATGTCATTATTTTGTTTTTGAAAGACACTTCTTTCGATTGTGTGTTGTAAATAACTATACATGAAATGTGTGCCTTTTATTTACTTCATCCATACATAACTTCTCCCAAGATACTACACTAAGTAAATAACCTGTTATTTAACTACTGTCCAATAAATGACTTAGTATTTTGGTGTTTTACAAATGAAGTTATTAACTCATTGTTTTCACTTCCTTTAAAGGAACAACTTTGTAGAATTATTTAACCTTAATGTAATTGGTACACCGAACATAAACTTATAGGTATTTCATTTTTATTGAACATTGTGTATTTGTAATAATATTTTATTGTTTAAAAACCATTTAGGTTCAAATTTTTATTTAGCTATTTTGCAATTAAGTTTATTGAGCAGAGAAGTTCATATATTCATTCCATTGATATTTCTTTTTTACCTTTACAAAAAAATGTTACCTATGTAGAGAATCTCAAGAAATATACATACATTTTGTATATTATCGACTGGGTTTGAATTTTTTCAATAGTTATAAAAATCTTCTTTTAGTTTTAGAAAGAATAACAGGGGGTTTTTTCGCATTTTTTTGGGGGGCCTTATTTATGGGGGGGGTGCTAAATTTAGGGGGGGGGGGCACCTCTGTTTTAGTGTAATGGCCATTTCGCACTGTTGTGCTTCATCAGACATGCATGGATCAGTCTAGTCCTTTCGGTGAAAATTCGTTGATGTAATTTTATTTCTTTTATTGGTTATTATTAAATTGACACACACAAAATAGTTATATTTGAAGTTTCCATCTTTATGTAAAATATTTAAATTAAGTTTTTTTATTATTCTACAGGAGACAGATCCAGGAAGCACTCAACCAACAAACGTTCATGCAGTTCAAGGCTTATGCAGAACAACAGTATCCTGGGAATCCTGAACAGGTATTTGATAAATCTTTCTGATTTCAATATTAGATATCCATCAACCAATTTTCAAATACTTTATACCTTCGTTGATAAAGTTTCTGGTACAAACTCATATTTTGAAAAAAAAATGTATTCAATTAATATCAATTGTCTATTAATAAAACTTTAATCAAGCTAAATCGACGTATAGAGTATGGTACAGATTCTTCTCATGTAGTATATCAAAACTTTAAGAAATTACTAAGCTCTTGCTTTTGTCTTTGAGCTATTAATTTGAAGTTGAAATTTATGTGTTTGGAGCTTTATTTTTTACAGAATATTATAGTTTGTGTGTATGTTATAAAAATTTATGTTATCAAAACTTGACAAGAGCGACCCAAAATAGAAAATTGCAATTTGTTTTGTAAATGTGAAGTGCCTGCTGACTAAGCTAGAGCCGTTCAACCTCTGGATCAAAGAGGTAAACCCGGATATGTGAAAATTGGCTAGAACTTGGCGAATTTGAATACTACCAAAATATTGGTAAATTGACTATGGTTACTGTGTACTGTAGAGATAGTGTAAGGTGCAGAGGTACCGCGGATGAAAGGTTGGTATTAGATATGAAACCTAACATAACGTAACAAAATGTTGTGATTATGTTAAACAGCAAGCAGTATTGGTGAGACAACTGCAAGACCAGCACTACCATCAATACATGCAACAACTGCTTCACAATGCTAGAAACGAATCTCCCAACAGCGATTCCGAACAGAATAACGAACACAACAACGAAATGGCATCTGTTATATTGGCCAATGGTAACATACCTCATGAGGAACTCGAAAGTGAGGATGAGGGTAAGTTGTATATGCTACTTTATTTGTCTAAACATTCGGCCAGTTGCACGAAAGAAAATTAAATTTGACCACCGTAAGATGACGTCATTTGATGGAGCCAGTGCAACGACTTCCCCATTGAGCTCCATAAGATGATGTCATCTTATGGTGGTTAATTCTTTCGTGCAACTAGTGTATTGTCTTTTATAATTCTGAAAAAAAGAACAGTAGAAAAGGTTTAGGAGATTCTGCTTGGATAACATAAACCTGAATTATGGCGTGAGGGTGTCTTGGTTAGCGAATACAGATTTCAGAAACGACAACTATCCAACATCAATCTTTTTTTAGGAAAAAGAAGAAACTAACATACTGTAGGCCTGTTATTGCAAATCAAAACTTGACTTGAATAACTTGACAAGAGCGACCCAAAATAGAAAATTGCCATTTGTTTTGTAAATACCTGCGTACAAATCTAGAGCCTTTCAACCTCTGGATCAAAGAGGTAAACCCGGGTATATGAACATTGACTAGAACTTGGTGAAGTTGAATAATACCAAAATATTGGTAAATTGACTATGGTCACTGTGTACTGTATAGATACTGGAAGGTGCAGAGGTACCGCGGACGAAAGGTTGGGATGAGATATGAATCCTAACCTTAACTGACATGATTTTGTATAGACTCCATTATAGAATTGTTGCGGTACGGTACTGTATGTGAGTTGCTCAATGGTTGTTTTATCAGTGTATAGACCACCCAATGATGATATTGTTGTTTTTTTTTGACATGTCTAAATGAACCAGTTCGTTTGCTAATTTAGATTCACTCACTGAATCAGCAGAATTTCAAAAGTAGACTCTCAACCATACCCCCGACATCCCTACAGTAAAAATAGTGTGAAATATGTCCTGCTTGAATTCAATATAACTTCCAGAGCTACTCGGCTAAAAAGGTTGAAGATTCAAGTCGCTATGCATTGCTTCACACATTTATTTTACCGATTTTCAATAAATGTTAATGTTGAAAGGAATTGCGTTTTGTAGGAAGTTCTCAAACAATATCTATGGCTTCAATGTGGACAAGGAAAGATGTAAAACCATTCAAAGATTCTTTAAAGAAAGAAGGTGGAGACTCCATTATTAAAGTAGGCCATGGAGAGACTGTTACGGTGAGTGATAAATTTTCTAAATTCAAAATTAATTTAATTAATTTCCATAATTATTAATTACATTTGGCAGTTGAATAAATTGATCCATGTATTCGAAATTTATTTTATTATCAATATTGCAAGAATAATTTTTTAGAAAACGTGGCTAGAGCTCAAGGCTCCTTTTTTCTAGCCACACTAATGTTATTTCTTTTTTACCATTTGACATTTTTTGTGGATATAAAATTTGTTGATTGGCAATAACAAATCATTGAAGAGAGCAGTTTTGGACTTGAGTTTGTTGCTCTGTCACATTCATTGTAATTTTGTCACAATAAATAGATAAACATAATTATCAGTAGATAACAAATTTATTTTTAAAAACAAGTATTTGTTTTTGGATAAAAAATTTGCAATTCTAGGTATGTCAAGTTGTCATCTTTAAAATTTTGTTATCTACTTCTATATCATATTGAGTTCTGAAATCAATATACTGAACATCATCCATTAATATTTTATTGTAGAAGACTATTTAGACAAATAAGACATTGTAGAATATATAAAATAATGAATTATAAAATACTATTGTTATTTTGAAAATCTAATTCAAGCTATGTTCAAATTCAATTCAAATTAAGGTTTATTTCAAACAAAAAATAATTTTTACAACAAACTTCCAGTGTAAAATGAAAAAAGGATCATTCACATGAAAATAAACAAAAACTACTACCGCTAAAAGATGAAAAAATACGAAATAGATAATTCCTACATAGGCATTACTGCCTGTGCGCGGGAATGAGTCCACAGTAAGGTCTTACTTGATCAATAATACACACTTCCTTGGTGTTATGAAAGCCTTTCAATCAATTCCTGAATGTTCAAGTTAATTATGAACAATCAGTTATTCTCATACAATGGCATGCAGTCGAAATTTTTCAATCGTGTGTTTCATCAGAAATCGATAACAACTCTAAAAATTCACGTTAATTTTATTTAATAAAGATATTGCTCCAATTTTTGTGAAATTTATTTTGCGTGTTATAGGTTAGAGTTCCAACTCACGAAGATGGCACTTGTCTATTCTGGGAGTTTGCAACAGATAACTATGATATAGGATTTGGTGTCTACTTTGAATGGAGCAAGTCGCCAACCAATCAGGTGTCAGTTCATGTGTCTGAAAGCGAGGATGATGACGATGATGAGATTGATGATTACGATGATGACGGTGAGTAAATTTCAATTAAAATCGTAATTTTTCATTTATCAAGCTGTTTTTACATTATAACGATTAGAACGTAATTGAATTTGAGTTGAATCATTGGCTAGATCTCAACAACAGAATTTAAGCGTCTTCTTGCTCCTCTAGGGCTAAGGGAGGTGGCTCCTCTTACTGATACAATAACTAGTATTATAACTAAGAGTAACAATAGCGCAGTTGGTTGGAGCGCTTGTCTGTGATAAGACCCTGGCTGGCTTCATTTCCTGCAGCCTTAGGTTCAAATCTCATTCAGCCATGTATGTTTCTCGTTTTTCACCCATTGACTTCATTACCCACGCACAAGTATCTAGAGTTATGTGGGCATCATCCGCAATAAAAAATAATTTAAAAAATAGTGTCAGTGCTCGGGCAGTGTTTGTCTCGATGTCTAGCTTTCATAATTGGTATAAGTCTATGACCTGCTCGATTTAGTGGAAACGAGGGGGTTGGCAACTCGCTTGGCATATCTGAATATTTTAAAACTTAAAGCAAGATAAACAAGAGATGTTGATTGGTTGTGGGGTCAGCTTATTATTAAGTTCATAAATTAAATTGTGAAATTAACTGAGGTCTTACTTTTTTGTGATGGGATGCCATGCAAAATGGAAGCTCCTGTTCCATCCTGCATCTACCAACAAAAGACACCAACTGAACACTCATTACTGACCAATCCAAGTAACTTGACAATTTTACATTATTAGAAACAAAAATGCTATGAGCATATTAATGTCAAAGACAAATTAATTCATCTCTGGCATTGAAATTCTTCTGACCTAATCAAAATCTAATGTTTCATCAATGTCACAACGTGTTTTAAAATAAAACATTCCACTATAAATATTCCTTAAATTAGATTTGAGAAATAAAAATTGTATCATTCAAACTTTAACATTAAAACCAATGGTGGCAATAGCTATTTGTGCAACTATAGCGAAAAGTGGGAGATTTCTGCACCGAGAGAAACAGTTTTTTTTACGAGCCAAAGACGAGTGAAAAAAGTTTCTCGAGTGCAGAAACAATGCTTTGCGCTCGTATTACACATCAAGTTTTTCCTACAGTAATGTATAAAGTAATTTAAACAGGATATACATAACCACACAATTCCTCACATAACCTATCTTCGAATTAAATCGATTTCAACAACTGCAGCTGACTATAATTCGTAGCTGAAGCAGAGTAGCCAACCTATTTTTGAATGCAGAATAGGGAACCTGCGTATTACATGCTCACTATTTTGTGTTCTTAGGTTGCAAATCTGGAGTGCGGAAATGTATTTTCGCGCACTGGAACTTACTTTCCCGCACTGGTGCAGGAATAGACTATTTTGCGTGCTACAGTTAGTGCAAAAATAGGCACTTTTTCGGGTCACTGTAGGAAAAAATATTTCTTGAATCAGATTTGAGAAATAAAACTTATATATTTCAAACTTCAACATTAAAACCAATGGTGACAAATATTATTTTTGTTCTCTTCTGTTTAGAATTTCCAGATGATGTTGAAAGAGCGAATGCGTCAATTGCCAAGCGAATAGAGGCGGCTGCAAATCGGCCTCCCTTGTCTATTATTGTTCCAGTTTTTCGTAGAGATTGCCAGGATGAGGTCTACGCTGGCAGTCATTCTTATCCAGGCCAGGGAGTCTATCTTCTCAAGTTCGACAACTCATACAGTCTTTGGCGGTCCAAAACGTTATACTACAGAGTCTATTATACACGGTGAGTATTGTAATTTTATTTATACAGTACAAAATTGATATTTTGAATACAATAACTAAGTATACATATTATCAAAGTCATATCTGATATTTTCAGATTTATTCATAAGTAAGTAACAAATGATTACTAAATACTCAGAAATGGTATAATTTATAAACCAGTCAACTTTTATATTTTTGGCTCAAAAGTTTCAATCATAATTTAACATTATCAACTTTCATTTCATTTATTTACATACAGTTTCCAAAATACAATACAACATAAGATACAATACAACATGGGAAAAGTGATATTTTTGTGTAACCTCACTTTAACACCTCATTGAAAAATCGTGTTGAGGAACCATCACGTTTAAAAAAAAAAAAAAAAAAAAAAGCCTAGAGCCGAGCTAAAAGTATAAAATAATCCTTGAATGAATATCTTTAAAAGTATACATTAGAAATATCAAAGAGTATTTAGAAATAAACTGTTCCTTTACAAACAAATCATAATCGGCAATAAGGTAAGATCAAAACTAGAATACTTAACCATTTTCTTATCGAAACAAGAATTCAACATCATCTTGCAAAAACAACAAAGACTCAAATTCTCTGAGAAAAATAACTAAATTTAAACTTTAAGAAACGTTGAAAGGTAGATGATTGAAAAATGTTATAGCACAGAAAGAATAAAACCTACGAAATGCTTCAATATTCGCTTTCAGTAAAATAACCTTATTTTGCAACCTTAAACGACTAGAGTACACTTTTGAGTTACTCTGCACATTTTCTCCTTTAATAAAAAAATTCTTAATACTCTGAACTCATATAGATTTCTTAAAGGGAGGATGCTAAATTGTGCAACTCTCTTTGAACTGGGTTTAGTGTTTCGTTCAGAGTGAACTTTCAAATTGATAGTCTTCAACTTAAAAAGTAACAATCTATTTTTTTGCAAGTGAAATTTTCTAGTTAGACTTAATTTTCCTTGTGTCGTAGTTTAAAAAGATTTGGATTCTGTAGCTAAAATTTTGCGAAGATAGTATTTTTGTCCTTAAAGCCTGTTCTATCTTAACATTCATTATAATTTTTCCTTAATGAATAAACAAATAGATGAATTATAATATAGCTTCTACAGTTACACTATTATCTATTTAGAATGCACTTGATCTGTTATTTTGAGATGAAACAACTTTATTATTTCTAGAAATCGACAATACCATAGTATGTATTAAGCGTATGGCTATTATTATTGGAGGATGTAATTACGGGTAGTTTTACCTCGCCTTTTGAGCCACGTTATGAGAAACATAGTGAACTAACAGTTTAAATGAATTCTGAAACACCGGGTTAGTGATGCAGTAGGGTAGTGATAGCCGTGAGCCGTAGTAGGTATCTGTTCAATCACATAGAGATAAGCAACGCTCTCCTGGGCCCTCTCTGTAAGGGTGACCGATTGAATTGGCCAGCCAAGAAGACTCTGTTCTCTGCTGTAAAATCACTTCCCGGTGGTTCGGAACCCACCTAAAACTGTAGGTCCACCATGTTTCCAATAACATGGCTCAAACGGTGAGGTGGAACTACCCACAAGGGTCTCCCCAACAATAAAAGCCATACGCATTTTTCCTTTAGTGATACAGTAATGAAACATTTAATGCACTTACTGTTCTACTAGCATCGTTCATAAAATTATTATAATAATGTTTTACTTGTTTATTTTTCAGATAATAAGCTTATACCCAGTAGATACTCAGTAGGAATGTATATTACTATGATATGTGATGAACTTGAAATCTCCTTTTATCCAGAACGGCGTTTGGAGGTTGAAAACCTGTTTGCTGCATCTTAACATCAAGAACTCTGACCCAGAATTTATTGATCAATAATTTTTTTTCGGTCAATTCATGTGTCAAATTTCCACATTAAACAATTTTATTTGAAATATTTTCACGAATATTGCTTCTAAAATTTTCAGTATTACTTTGCAATATTATGATAAATCGATAATAATATATAGTTAGTTACTGTACATTCAAAATATAGTTATCAATAATTGATAATAATATTGAATCATAACTATTTCTTTGGATTGAAGTATTTGTTTCAGATTTCACGCTATTTTTAGTCCTTTTTTTAGCTTAATTTATTCGATTATTTAGGACTGTTTTATTGTTTACCAAAATTCGTGTCCAACTGCTTATTATTTATTTAACTAGGAAATATTGTTCCTCAATAATGATACTTATGATCTTCCCAGCTGTTATATTGTAGATGTTGTTATAAATCAGATATCCACTGAATCTTAAATGTAGTTTTAGTTTTATAATAAAATAAGTGCATATTATTTTGCTTCTCTGTTAATTATTATGTGCTTCTCAGTTGCATATTATTTTGCTTCTCTGTTAATACTGTATTTCTATTCAAAGTTGGCATAATTTTAATAATTCTTTTCTATATATCGTTACAGTTCAAAATTATCTATTCATGAACAAGTCTGTCGGTCCCGGCTGCCTAAAAAAACAGTCGTTAAGTCACGTCAGAGGCCCTGAACTTATTCAGGTGCGACCTGATAACTCTGACACCAGACCTGAGCCAGCCAGGTCACACGATATTATTAATATTATTATTTTATTTATGAACAACTGTCGCCTATTCTAATAATTATTCTAAATTCAATTAAAAATTATCCAGTAAATATTAACATCAGAATGTAAAACTAGTTTTTTAATATCCTTTCATTTTTTATTTGTGAATGCTTTTTTTCTGTTTATCGTTCAATGATTTTCGAATGATATGTTTTTTTTATGATTGAGCACAATATAAACTTAATGTAAGATACGTTTTAAGGCTGATTAGTGTTATGGAATTCCTCGGTAATTCAAAAGGAAACAGCATACAGTTCTCTTCTATAAGCCTGATAGTTTTGCGTATTAATTCCTTCTAAAATGTATAATAAATTGTTAAATCAGACCATCGTAATTATATAGCTCTCGCAAGGGAAACTCAGTTTGCTATGATTTTAATTGAAAGGTAATCAATTACAACCTATCAATTTCCTGGACTACAATATAAGATTGTTAAGTAGAAAACTTTTTTATGAGCTACACAATTCTTTTCTGTTTTAAAATTTATTTATGTTACTGGTTATAAAATTATTTTATAAAGTTACTGTTAATTTTTGATAATTTTATCTCCAAACCTACTATTGTGTGTGATTATGAAGATGAAATCTTGAGTAGAAGTATTTGTAGGATTGTAGAAATCTTTTAGTACTTATTGGACTGTCTTAATTGTGCAATAGAGATGATATGTGTGTGGTTCATGTTTTGCTGCTGTTTATGTAGAGTTAATGCATACTTTCAGTACCTCATGGTTTATAGATGTTTTACCTATAATTAATACTAAATTAAATTATTTTTAAATAAATTTTTCAATTTTAAAAAAATGCTATCTTTTTTCGCCCAATAATATTCAAGATTTTTGTCTTTCCAATTTCTTTACGTTTTCTATTTATGCATAGTGCAAGATTTTTTCGACATTAATGAATACTTTCAGTATCGTACCTCATGGTTAATAGACGTTTTATCTTCAATTAATCCTAACTAAAATTATTCTAAAAAAATGTTTCAATTTTTTTAAAAATGCTGTCGATTTTAGCCCAATAGTATTCAAGATAAATTTAATTTTTTCTTTCCAATTTCTTTACGTTTTCTACTTTATTCATAACTTTTCTATCCTTATAAAAAATCGGCATTAAGTATCAATGTACAATTTGACTAGTGGCTTTTGAGGTTCGTTACAGAGAATTTGGGAAAAACTACGATGACGCTAATGCTAACCTGACTACACCATGTCCCAGCTTTCTCTATAGCATCTTGCATTTAGAGCAGGCATATGCACAGAGTATTCAGATTAGCATTAACATAGTTTTGACTAAACTCTTAATAGTTTGTGTGATGGTCTTTAGATCAGTGTCCGGATGTTTTCCACTCATGTTAGGTACTTTTATTCTTGAGACAGTGATCTGAGACTGGCCAGTGTTTGCTATACCATAACAACTTTTATTCTACTCCAGAGCTGAGCATTTTAAGGTAGCCTACAACCTAGTTACAACTCATGGTAACATATAATTGCATTTACAGTAATATATTTCTATCACTAGAGAAACGCATATTTGAGTTCTTGCGTTCAATAATTGTGTATCGAAACATTACTACTCAATGTCAATTATTTAAAAACTTTTTTGTTTACCTTTCATTTCATTTACAAATTCGGAACCAACTTGTAAAAAAAAATTCTTCACCTATTTTAGAGCAAAGTGTGAACCTCATATCCCTTATCCCAATAACATATAGAATGATTATAGTAATTACATTACAGAACATACATAATTATGTAACTTCTATTTTTAAACTGAATGAATATCAATGTTATTTATATGTGTAATGTGAAATTTTTAAAACTTAAGTGATAATGTAATTTTTAAAAGAAATAAATGTATTAAAGATTATTAGGATTCAATTTTGTTCTTTCATTCCATGAAGATAAAATGTGGATTTAAACATTATTCTGAAGATGAAATGTGCCCCCAAAATTCATGAATTCTACTAAAAACCACTTAACAAGTTAAAATCTACTTGCAATCTTGATTTGTGTGCTTTTAATTATAAAACCTAATTTCATGGAGTTTGGCTATTTTATCTTCAAAAATTCCTACAAGTTTTGTTATAAAAAATTGCTGGTTTCTTGTAGTTTCAATACTGGCCTAATTAATAGAATTCATTTCACATTATTATTTCGTGTTTCACATAAAGTTGAGTATCGCAGGCTGCGTTCCTATTTGCATAAAAAATAACATTTGAGCGTCGTTTTCAACATAAGTTGAAGAATGATGATAAATTTACCTTATTAAAGTGAAATTATTGATTTAAAAAGCAATTCGTCTAAACATAGAATGTGATGTGCCCTCGGCTGTTACAAGGGGACGCCAACAAAGTGAGCCAGCGACAAACTGGATCACTTACTCTTGTACATAAACGACAAACGTCACCAATGACAACTTGGACCACATTCCTGTATGGTCCAGTTTGACGGGTGCTTACATCGACAACTTGGACCACATGGGGTCGATGCAGCCGAATTATCGATAGTTGAAGTCCAATGAGCTAGATGTGTCCTCGACAGTTACCAGAGGACGCCGACAAACTCTATTACTTACTCTTTTACAAAAACGACAAACTTGTTCACTTACTCTTGTGCATAAACGACAAACTTCACGAACGACAACTTTGACAATATTCCTAATTGGTACAGTTTGACGGGTGCTTACATCGACAACTTGGACCACATGGGGTCGATGCATCCGAATTATCGATATTTAGCCACTAGAGTGTGCTGTTCAGCGTAGGCCCGGATGCTCTTACATTTTTTTTTAAATTGGAAGTGTCAAGTGATGACATACGAAGCAGCCAGAGCAGACGACTCGTGCAGAGAAATGGTGTATGCCATATTGGAACTAGGTGAATTCTACCATTCCACAGCATTTTCTCAGCAATAGCTGAAAAGTTCGTCACAGATCGAGTTTCAGAAGTTTCACAGAAGATTTTAATTTCTTGTTCAATAGATCTCATATCAAAACTCAATATTTTCTATGTTGAGAGCCTGTCTACTTTGAATTTGGTCACATTTGTACTCGCTGGCAGAGTAGCCAACACCAAAATACAATATTATTGTGGCCAAAGCCGATACTTAATCACGCAGGCTGCCAGCATAACACTTCAGATGAGATATATTGTATATTGGTTTGATAAAATTCTATTGAATAATTGTTGGTAAACTTCATCTTTTAATTTTGTGTTGCGATATTATTTATTGTCTTAGAAATTCCATAGTATGGGGGTGATTCTAGAAATAATTTTTTTAATATAATTTGGCATGATATGCTGAGCTGCTGTAGCACGGTCGGTCAGTAACGTCCTACTCGCTACTCGCTTAGCGAGTAACTATCCCAATGTAATCAACCCTTAAGTATTGGCACTTTAAGGTTTGATTACATTGGGATTGGGATAGTTACTCGCTAAGCGAGTAGCGAATAGGACGTTACTGACCGACCGTGCTACAGCAGCTCAGCATATCAAGCCAAATTATATTAAAAAAATTATTTCTAGATTCACCCCCATACTATGGAATTTCTAAGACAATAAATAATATCGCAACACAAAATTAAAAGATGAAGTTTACCAACAATTATTCAATAAAATTTCATCAAAACAATATACAATATATCTCATCTGAAGTGTTATGCTGGCAGCCTGCATGATTAAGTATCGGCTTTGGCCACAATAATATTGTATTTTGGTGTTGGCTACTCTGCCAGAGAGTACAAATGTGACCAAATTCAAAGTAGACAGGCTCTCAACTTTGAATTTGGTCATAATGTACTCGCTGGCAGAGTAGCCAACACCAAAATACAATATTATTGTGGTCAAAGCCGATACTTAGTATGGGGGTGATTCTAGAAATAATTTTTTTAATATAATTTGGCTTTGTATGCTGAGCTGCTGTAGCACGGTCGGTCAGTAACGTCCTACTCGCTACTCGCCTAGCGAGTAACTATCCCAATGTAATCAACCCTTTAGCCAAAGACCTGCTCCTCTCCTCAGCGCATTCAAGCGGCAGATAAAACAACTAAATGGAGCCAATCATGGTATATTTTTCATTGATATATATTACTATATAGTAATATATATCAATGATATTTTTATAGTAAACACTAAGTTGTTGAGGTTATGAGATATCGTAAAATTTCTAAATTATCGTAAAACAAATAACAAAATTTTAACTTTTACTTGTTTTGTCAGCAATTATTCAATAAAATTTCATCAAAACAATATACAATATATCTCATCTGAAGTGTTATGCTGGCAGCCTGCATGATTAAGTATCGGCTTTGGCCACAATAATATTGTATTTTGGTGTTGGCTACTCTGCCAGAGAGTACAAATGTGACCAAATTCAAAGTTGAGAGCCTGTCTACTTTGAATTTGGTCACATTTGTACTCTCTGGCAGAGTAGCCAACACCAAAATACAATATTATTGTGGCCAAAGCCGAGAATTAATCACGCAGGCTGCCAGCATAACACTTCAGATGAGATATATTGTATATTGTTTTGATGAAATTTTATTGAATAATTGTTAGGAAACTTCATCTTTTAATTTTGTGTTGCAATATTATTTATTATCTTAGAAATTCCATAGTATGGGGGTGATTCTAGAAATAATTTTTTTAATATAATTTGGCTTGGTATGCTGAGCTGCTGTAGCACGGTCGGTTAGTAACGTCCTACTCGCTACTCGCTTAGCGAGTAACTATCCCAATGTAATCAACCCTTTAGTGATGGCAAAAAAAATCAAGATATCGATATATCGGGAGGGAGAATATCGATACCACAAATCTATCGTATCAAAAATATCGATATATCGGATCAAAAATATCGAATTGAAATATTGCCAATATTGCTGATTTCCTCCTACACTTAAGCAGTTCTTTATTTTTATTCAATGGTCCCCAATTTTCAAA
Source organism: Conomelus anceps (assembly GCA_948455865.1). Taxonomy (NCBI): domain Eukaryota; kingdom Metazoa; phylum Arthropoda; class Insecta; order Hemiptera; family Delphacidae; genus Conomelus; species Conomelus anceps. Next base: position 6,431,614 of record OX418226.1, on the reverse strand, counting down.
GTAAAACAATATGAATTTAGTATTTGAGGGCCTCATACTCTTATATATACATTTTTATTCTCATTTTAAATAGGTAACTGAAAAGAGATCTAATGAAATTAAATCTTAAAAACTCTGCAACTTTTGTCATTGTACTGATCCTGCCAGTTACTATGGTTCCATGTCCCTGTACCATTTGCTTTCACACTGTTGTAGCCTACTACTTGTACTGGTCATTACTTATAGCACAGACAAACTTTGTTCTTTATCTGTGCTTATAGTCAACTCTGCATAACCACCATGGAGGAAATTAGGCTATACTATAATTTCTATAAAAACACTGGAACAGCTAAGCATCTGGGGCCTGTCACATAAAAATTTAGAAGTCCTGTAATACAGGAAAAAGGTAGACGCACACTAGACATAAGTTTATTCCATAGTACACCGTGCTATTCATGTATAGTGTGCCCGCCTTTATCCTGTTTTATAGGACTTATAAATTTTTATGAAACAGGCCCCTGGTCTAAAAAATTCCAATAACCAATAAGATGCAGTTGACCAATGTCACAGCACAGCTTTCGTTTGCCAGCCGTTCATTGAAAACCATTAGTTTGGAATGAACTGCAGTGTAGCACTGCACATCGCAGCTTTCGGTGGCCAAAAAGATTAAAAAAATTTCAGATTAAAAAATTATTCAGATAATTACACACCATAACCTAGTAAAAATAAAAACTGTTCAAAGCAATTAATTATCAACACTATCACATTGAAGTCTTTTTTTTCAAATTAAATTAAACGTTTAGTACTACATCCAGTACTTGTCTGGCAACCCATTTAAAAACAATAATAATTTTGATAGAAGTTTACTACTGAGTCTAAAAATAAAATAAAATGATACGATATTCAGGAAAAATATATCGATATACCGATATATCGGAAGCCAAATATCGATATTTTGGAAATATCGATATATCGTTGCCATCACTAGTAGTGATGGGCGACTCATTCCTTTCTGCAAGTCGACTTGCGAGTCGGTCTCAAGAGAGCAAGTCGACCGAAGCTAAAGTCGAGTCGAAGAGGTGCAAGTCGACTCAAACACGACTCAAGTCGGGTTGAGTTGCAATTTCAACGGTTTTGTTTTTTCTCTTGGCTCTACTTTTGTCGACACTGTCAACATATCACTATATCAGTCGTGGGTCGTTCATGCTTTTGAACTACTGTAGTTGAAGATAGAAAAAGAATGAGGATTCTTTAGTATATTCACCAAGACGGGAGTGATATAAATTAACAATTCATTAATTCGGACAAAGATCAATAGCATTTTCATAGGGCCAACAATTTACAATAAAATTCCACTGGAAATGAAAGAAGGCAATATTAGCAGATTTAAAAAAAAGGGATTGGTTTTATAATATTGAAGTCTACCGTACCATAGATAGGTTCTCATAGTGAATAGGATGTGAATAGAAATACGATTTTGCATACTTTAGGTAGTTTTAGGTACCGTAAATAGTTTTTTGTTATTGTTGTATTAGTTATAAAGGCTAGTTAAGAATAGTATTAGCTTGATCTATCTCGAGTCTATCTTATATTGATGATCACCAGGACACATAGTTTAAAAGTGAGTTTTATTTTTTAAATTTAGCAATCAAATGACTGGGTTTTCTATATAATATATTTGTAATGTTTGAGCTTATATCAATAAACTCGTCCTCTGGATGTGCTTTCCATCATGCAGAAAAATAATTATTATTATTAATCATTAATATATAAATATGTAGGCAGTAGAGAATATCGAACTGACAAATGCTTTTCTAAAACAAAAAATCACAACCGAAATTGCACTCGCAAGTCATACTCTTATGAAGTCGTTAACACATCTCGAGTTCTCGACTTACTATTATAAAGGAATGTCTCATGTCTTGAGTCGACTCAAACTAGACGACACGACTTTATATTAGATGACACTGAACCGAACAACTCAACTATTCAATGATACAACTCAAGTCGCAAAGTGCATAGTGAGAAAAACGAAAGTCGTGTCGACATCATGCATGGCAAGTCGATTGAGTCGACTCAGTGTGCAAGTCGACACAAAGTCGACTTTTGAGTCGAAGTCGCCCATCTCTAATCACTAGGCAGTAGGCACTTTGGCAGGCAAGTGGAGAGTGTAACTAGTTTCCGTTACAATCTATTTGTTTATAGAAATTTATCATTTTGAATTTATTTGTTAGCAAATCTGGATGAAGAGGAGAGAATAATGATTGCTGCCTCCGAACCTCAGGTAAGTTTTTTTTTAAGTATATTAACTACTATGTTTTAATTTTTAGGTTATAATTCATAACCTTAAATCTCCGGCATTGACTGCAAAAGAATACCACAGAGAAACAGAAGTAGAATATGATGACTTAAATTACTGACAAATCTATAATATACCCCTTTCAAAGGCGGTCAAAGGATGCGAATGAATATTATTTATTATATTTAAAGAATATTTTTCTTTCTGGAATCACGTTTATAGCCATGACATACATTATACTATCATTTTTACGAGAAGACATTTGAACATAAATTCAGTTTCCACCCATCAATTTAGTTTTAGCTATAGGCTACCCGGTGCTTGGACTATCCAGTGATCAATGGTAGTATTCACCATCGTAAAATCAAAAACATGCTGTGAAATGTTATTTACGCTGCTCCAATCTTTCATTCCATTCCAATTGCAGGTCACACATGCTACATTAACAAGGACTCAGATGAATTTTAATTATGAGTAACTTAAATGCTAGAAATGTTACTTTTAGAAAGTTCAAAACTACAATACAGGAGTGGTTGAAATCCAAACCACTATATTCACTTCGAGAATGGCAGGATATGAGCAAGGAGGGTCTTTCTTTTGTATGACTTGTCTCACTTTATATTTATTAAATGCTCTGGGCTACTTTTGTATTGCTTAAATTTATTGCTACCTAACTGTAAGTTATTGCTTTGGCTTACTTTTGTATGACTATTCTGTTGTTTGTTTTTTTTCTATTATGTTTGTATGAACGTGATTGTCTATTCCTGTTCTTAATGACAATAAAACCATCTATCTATCAAACTATGCGATATAGATTCCACATCCGATTTTGCTATGAGTATACATGAGTATTGGGTGCTCCAATAAAAGAGTGTTTGCAAAGTGGACATTTAAAACTAGCTAATTGAAAAATCAAACATATGCTAGGCAATAGTAAATAGATATATTATTTCAGATAAAAAGCAAGTCACGCTTTATCAGATACTTGAAGGCTACATATTGTTTCGAAATAATGACATTGGTAATAGTATCCATGGTGCACCAATCCATAGCATGGTACGGTGAGTATCCTTGAAGGATAGCATGTGTTTGATTTTACAATGGATTTTATCCTCGAGTAGCAGATGCTCCACTATGCAAGCAGGTAAATTATTGAAGAAATTGTGAGTCTGTGGCGTTTCATATTTTCAAGGCTTGCAATATCTCAAATGATGACTTGTTCGTTTTGTCATACGTTCCAATTCATTTATTTAAATAGTTGAAACCCATTAATATCAATTGCTATCATATCGAAGCAATTTTTGTTTTTCCATCTAATGATGTATTCAGAGCGTTCAAATTATTACTCTAAAGTTCGGGTTTATCGATATTTTTGAATTACAGGAGTTTATACCGTTTGGTCGGCAGCAGGTACGCCAGCACCCAGGTGTGAAAAAAGATTCACCTCCACCATTTGATTCATCACTTCTCTATAAGCTGAGTCATTTCAAAATTCAGGATGACAAGCCATGTGTAAGTATTAGTTTTTAATGTAACTTAAGCGTAAAAGTTACTAGTAGATTGACTGGAAGTATGAAAAATAGATTTTGTGCAATGGATTTACGGTGGCATCTATAAAACTCATCATTGTCACTTGATTGGAAGGAATTGAGTCCATCTAAGTATGGAATTCTAATGACATAGCTTAGTCAATTATTTATCAATCATTTAATATCTTACTTTATTAGTTTTAAAGCTGCGTCCACACTGACCATTAGTTATAGAACATAGTGTTACGAAACAAGTTACTGGAAGTTTCTGTAACATGTTTCTGAGACTTCTGTTACAATTTATAGCCTACCATTTTCGTGTTCTGTAACAAGTTACGGACCTACGCTCTGGTAGCAAGAACAGGTAACTTGCGCATGCGCTATTGTTCATTTTTGCAGCTCACCTGTTATCTTGTTTGATAGTTTGATACTTTGTTTACGTTTATGATTTTGGTTAGGTTTATGTTCGGTTTAGTTTTGGATTTGAAGTGATGGAGTGGAGAGTAGAAACAGTTTTAAATTTGATAGAATTATTTCATTCCCACCACATTTTATGGGATCCAACCCATCCAGATTATAAAAACCGTCTGAAAAAGAAAAACACTATTTCCGAAATTGCGTCAATTCTTCTTTGCTCTAGTGCGGACATAAAACGAAAAAATAAATAAACCTGTTTTTTCTGTACAAATTACTGTAAAACAAGCACTAGCTAGTAATAAGTCGTCTGTCATTTTGGGATAAATGTTTTGTAACTTCATAAATGTATGTAGACAGAAACTGTTACAGAAAATTTGTTATGGTACATGTTACAGAACTTGTTGGAACAAGTTACTGTAATTTGTGTTTTGTAACCTCAGTGTGGACGCAGCTTAAGAAGATATGCTTATTATTGTATCACAAACAAGATAGCAACATTTATCTAAAGTTGTTATGAAAACCACTGACACTTTTTCGTTAGTAATGAGGTGAATGAATTTACGAATAGTAGACCTACAGTTTTAAGGTGGTTTCCGAATCACGAGGTAAGATGAGCGTCATTTCAGAGCAGCTGGTCTCGCTCTCCCAAGCGCTGTCCTGAGCGCCCGCGACTGAACGATCGCCATGACGGCGCTCAGCGAGCAACCAATCACCAATTTTAGATTCAGTAGACCACCTTGGTCTACCAATGAAAGTGTAGATTCAGTGGACGAATCACTAGACACGGTTGCTGATGTATTGCATCTAGATTGGTACACCACCAACCATTTCTGATGAAGAACAATACTGAAGTGCCAAACTTTATTCCTATTTGAATAATTTTCGTGAACAGGAGACTGGCCAAAAGATCATAAGAATGCGAAAATATCTACTATGATAACATTTGCACTGTGAAGAAAATGGAAAACTCCAGTTCGCTTAGTTAATGTTGTTAGGAATGTGGAAAACACTCTGTACAACTTTGTTTGTATATGTCTATCAAGAAAGATACGTTAAGTCACGTCAGAGGCCCTGGACTCATTCAGGTGCGTCCAAAAATTATGACACCAGACCTGACCCAGCCAACCAACCAACCACACGATTATTATTATTATTATTTAGAAACATGATTGTGATGTTATTTATGGTTATTTACTCGAGAGTACCACGTTTCTATTTGCCATTATAGTTCTTTTTTCGGAGGATGAAGCCCACATATGTATGAGACCTGTGTGTGGGTAATGAATTGGATGATGGTGATTGATGAGTTGGACCTACAGTTTTAGGTGGGTTCCGAACCACCGGGAATCGATTTTACAGCAGAGAACAGTATTTTTGCTGGCTAATCCAATTGGAGTTAACTAGGTTGGTAAAAAACGATTCCAATTCTAGTTTAAATGATCAAATTTATTTCAACCAATTCATATCAACTAACTTGGTTTCATCATAATTTCAGCCTACATTTAAAAAGCGGTTCTTTCGTGTATTTCTCGGTTGACCGTGACTGCATTTAGTGAGCTTCTAATTTTTTAGTTTTAATTTGATTCAATTCTAGCCTTATTACGTATTTTTCTTCTATGTTGCTTTCTAGATGTTCACAGTTTTTAGTTATTGATTTGACTCGTATTTTTGCTTGTTACTCCTCCCACCAGGGGGCGCGACTTGTCAGGCAATCACAACCTTCGATGAAGGTTAGCCTCTTTCTCGCTCAGCCAATAGTATCATTCCATGTTCAGTATATATTAAGCTTCTTTAGTTTTAGTTTGATTGAGATTGATAATGGTATAACAACCGACACTAGTTTCTCAAGCTTTTTTAATAAATGTGGTTGTGACAATTTCGTCTTATTATTCATTATGGATACCTTCCACAATATCACCTTCGCTACTACAAAGAAAGTTGATGATTTGATTTCGATGTGTTTAAATTTTAGAGCGAATGGTGGACGTTGCGAGGAGATTCTGAAGTGGAAGAGGAAGAGCTATACTACAGCGACTGCACTGCTGTGTGGAGCAGAGGAATGGCGGGACGAAGTCTTGCTACAGACACCTCTGCCGGTCGTCAGTTGAGCTCTTGCTACACTTTGGAAGAACCCATCGAGCAAGCTCTGTGGTGCAATTTCTCCAAACTGAAAAATGGAAAATGTAAGTAGAGATATGCTTTGTTCAGACTTTCTTGGAATCAGAAGACAGAATCAACCCGTTTATTGATTTTATAGATGAACTACATTCAAACTTCTGAATAACGAACTTCCAAATAACAAAATTTTCTAATTATAGAATTTTTATAGTGTCTTGATATTGAATTCTTGGAAATTCGACTCCTCATTAACGAACACCTCCCTTGAACGAAATTTTGCCTTGATAATCAATTTGTTATACAGTATTTTAACTATTTTATCCAAGACTTTATCGTCATCATTATGATGATTTCTATCATCACCATTATGCTATTTTTTTATTGTGGATCATGCCCGCCTGGAGACTTGTGCATGGTTAATGAAATGAATGGACGAATGATGAGAAACACACATCCATGGCTGAATAAGATTCGAACCCAAGGCTGCAGGAAACGAAGCCAGCCAGAGCCTTCTCTTATCACACACTGTTTTTAGTGTTTTGTTATAAGTTATTAATGTTAAATTAGGAAGGCAGGATTAGGGTTACATGAATGTAAACTTGATAAAAAAGTGAAATTCCTAGTTCAACTTGGACATGCATATTTTTCATTTAAAAATTTAAGAAAGCAAAATGAAAATTTTCAAAATGAATTTAATGAAAATTTTCAAAATGAATTTAATGAAAATTTGATTTTTTATTTAAAAATTTGTAAAATTTTAATTTAAAAATTTAATAAAGCAGTAGTGGGCTATGCCTGTTGTATCTTACTTGATTGTGTTTTGTGTTATGAATGAATGAATAAAGACATATTTTGTCTGTCTTGTTTTCATTGTCATGCGAAAAATTCTATTTTTTTTTTTTTTTGTATATTCATTTTGTACATGAAGCAATGTAACAAATATTTTGCATCGTCGCGAAAAATTGAGGACTAATGCAGGCAGAGGCTCTACTAAGACTAAAGCTTCACTACTTTGGTTATCAAATCCGTTTCAGTGATCATTTCTTCAATTTGTGTGGAAGTTTCTAGGTTTTGTATGTGTAGAGTCTAATGATGTATGTATAATCCGTTTAACCAGTTTTGACTGTGCGTGATTTAAGATTTAGAAATAGAAAGAAATAGAGATATTTTTATTGACCATCAAATATAGTCATGTACATTAGGCCTCGTCCAAAAAGTATTCTGAAATACAGAGTCTAAAACACTAAATTGTAAACACTTGGCATACTAAAGTACTAAATGATAAGATACAAAAACCAGTGACATCAAATTAAAAACAACTGTGAGACAACTCGAAAAATCCTGTACTGAATGTAGAGGGTTTTCCAATAACATTGTCTTCACATCCAGTTTAAATACAGACGCACTCTGGGTTCCTTCAGTTTCTCTTGACTCGAGGGACTCTTAAAATGTAATTTATTTATATAGGCATTCCAAGAGTCACTATTTATATAGTCAAGAGACACTGAAGGAAGTTCATAAATACGGGCATAAGACTTCATCAATCAATATGTCCTGGTGGGAAGAACGGACTTCGCAAACGATGATCGTGTTAGTTTATGTTGTAGACAACACTCTTCATCAATAATTATAATATTTCTTGCTTTTCATTCATTTTATAAAGTTAAATTCACATGTTATTATGTTTTATCACGAGTATTACTTTTTTCCAGATTTTCCAATTCCAAGTATATGTTTATTAGAAAGTAGTTCAATAAAAATATTCACAACAGATGGAGAAGACTTCCTATCATCGTTACAGTTCAAGGTATGTACCCTTCTTGGTAAATTTTTCTATTATATACTTGTCACAATTTTTATTCACTCTTTCACAAGAGTGTTGTCTACTACATAAACTAACACGGTCATAGTTTGCGAAGTCCGTTCTTCCCACCAGAACATATAAACTCGTCTTTGCCATCCGTCATAACTTTTTGATTTCCGCTCCTCTGATAAAACAAACTTAAAAACTTGTAAACTTTTATAAACACAATAATATTCTTGTGATCACTTTACTTTCACAACAAACTTTCAACAATCTAATATCAAAAATGGCCAAGTATTTCTATTTAAATTATGATTTTACTCACTTATACTGGAGGTACTGGAAGTTTGTTGTACACATTATTTTTTGTTTGAAATGAATTTGATTTGACTTTTAACGTTCTTGGCTAATTCAATTCAACGAACTCAACTTTAAATCAACAACCCTTTTTTTACTCTTGCCAACTATTTTCACTTTTAGTCACTTTGTAACCATTTTCTTTTTGTCAAAGTACTACTATTCAAGTCTCTTCCCTTCTCTCAAGCTTGGTTAGAATAAACCTTTCTATTTATAGAATCTTTTAAATCTTTATAATCTACATTTTCGTAATTGATAGTTTGTTTATTCAATCTTTAACCCTGTAGAGGTCGCACGGAGAGTGTTTAGGATTCATGTTTAATTTATTAATTTCGATTTACTCCAGGGGTATTAATTATACTGAAGACTTCCGCAATGGCGGATATTGACAACAGCATTGAATAGCTGATGGAAAACGATGTACGCTACTACAAAAAAATATCAGTCACCACCGGGAAGCGAAGTTACTCCTTTGTATAGCAGCGCTCAGTTTGGACTTATATCACAAGTTAGTTTTGAAGGAACTGACAATTTATCACACTGACAAATATATAGAACATAATTTATTAATTTCGAATTCCTCAATACAAAGGCGTCACTGTAGTCTAGTGGTTTAGGCGCTCGACCGGCAATTGGGAGGTCCGCGGTTCGATTCCCGATGTTTACTGATATTTTTGAGCAGTAACGTTCATCGATTTCCATCAACCAATGAATGACATTGTCGAAGTCTTCAGTATAATTAATACCCCTTGAGGAAATCGAACTTAATGAGTTTTCTCGGAATATTCAATATATATTTCGATTGACAGCTATGAAACGCTTTTTTTCTGCTATATTCTCTTTCAACCAGTTGAATAACGTATTGATGCTCTTTCTTCTTTCTGAATTACACTTGCACTCTACGCGGCCAGTATTACTTCACAATGATTGGTTACCAGTTGACCGACCATAACAAACTTTTCGATTTAACCTAACCTAACCTAGCTTGACAATGTTACGAAATGTACGCTTTACTTCTTTCGTAAAATTTAATTTTCGTAAAGTTTGTTTTGGTCGGGCAACTGACGAGTAGGGCTATTGGTAACCCGCCTTTCACAATCTTTCAACTAATCGTGTATTTTTCACAACTCCTTTATTTTCCTACAATTGCATGTTTGTTTCAGGTCTCAAGTATATGGGCCACTGCCTTTGGATTGTTATTGGAGAGGATGTCATCGAACCCATTCTCAAGCGGAAAGCCATTGTTTTCTCCGCCTTCATCAGCGTCTAGTCCCAGCGTTTCTGAAATGCACAAGCTACCCAAAATATTCTCCCTCCTTCATCCTCTCGATGAAATAGCTCCGGTTCTGGTTTTCAAACAAGGTACATTTAAAAGTTTTTTCTCAATTCAATATACAGAGTGGAGCTCGGGAACTTCCTTTTTTGAATTGGGCGCTGTTAAAGTGAGGAGTGTCATAGAGTGGTGGGGAGCGGCTGAACGGAAGGAGTTGAGTGGGAAGTTTTGTTCTATCATGCTTTCAGTCGCCATAATGTTTTGGACAAGACATCATCGCGCTATTACTGTGGAGGCGTAGTGTTGAGATATTGAAGTCACTCTTGTTTTCTTCTCTGACGAGGCACATTTTCACCTTAGTGGTAGCGTCAACAAACAAAATATGTGGTACTGGAGTGATGTGAATCCTAGGGAAATTCATGAGAGGCCCCTTCAGTCTTATCGTGTGACATTATGTATGCATTATCAAGAGTAGGGCTGGTTGGGCCTTACCTTTTTAACAACAAAATGGTCGTGCTGTAACTGTCAATTCAGATCGTTTTTTAACATAGATGCAGGAGTTCTTTTTGCCTGCTCTTCAACAAATGGTACTGGACAATGTGGTTTCAACATGATGGAGCCACAGCCCACACAGAAAGGACCTCAATGGCTTGTTTCACAGAAGCTTTCCCCAGGAGGCTGAACTCCCGCTTTGGGGACTTAAACTGGCCTGCACGCTCGCCTGATTTAGCCCCCTGTGACTATTTTCTGTGGGGTTTTCTGAAGTCTTGAGTTTATAACGATCATCCACGGACCCTGGAGGACCTTAAGAACCGCATCCAAGCCGAAACTGCCTATATTCTGGTTGATACGCTCAGAAGAGTCGACCAAAACTTCAGAATTCGACTGTATCAGTGTATTGACAATGGAGGGCAACTCTTGAAAGATCTTATTTTCAAAACAGTGTAAAGCGAAATCTCCCACTATGTGTGACAGGAAAAAGGTGACAATAATTTTTTTCAATTATTTACAGTTTTTTATGTCATTTTTAAAAAAGGAAGTTCCCACGCTCCACCCTGTACTAGTAGTTCTGTGAACAGTAGGCCCCACGCCCAAGAATAAGGGTGCTTGCACTGGGGAACATACTCGATATACTCAATGATAATCAGCAACGCAAAATTAAGCACAGTCATCAAACCTTGCCCTTGATTGAATTCACGTGATACATTTCATGTCTGTTTTTCACAAAAGTTCACTGTATTACATCAACAAGGCTTGTTTTTTCTATTTTGCAGACATCTGATTGTACAAACAATTAGATTTCAAATGTGTGATGAATGAGTTTATAAAACAATATTAATTAAATTTGTATATAATTTACTTACTAATCACTTGTTATTATACTTCATTAAAATAATTATTAGACATGAAAAAAACGAATGTGAATGATAACTTTATTCATATGAATAAGGCTCAACTATATGAATAACCAGATGTTATGGCCCGAGGGCTATCTATGGATCTGATTCCAATTGCATATGATTGTGAATGATGAGAATCATCAATGGCTGAATGAGATTCGAACCCAGGGCTGCAGGAAACGAAGCCAGACAGAGCCTTATCTTATCACAGACAAGCGCTCCAACCGGAGCCAAGTAATTAAAGTATTACTTTACATCTCAAGCTATCAGTATTATTTATCTATCAGTCTCTATAGCTGATTCCGGTAAGTTAGTATCTATATATCTATATCTAGTAAGTAATGATTTTTCAGTTAATAGGTATGTACTGGTCAAAAACATGGGCTACGCAAACGAGGAGTGAGTCATTTGGCAGTGATATCCTCTCTGAATTGACTTCATTTTAGTCCATTAAAACAATGGTGAACCTCTATGCATGACAGTCTATTCTCAACACTGGCCTGGACTGCGACACTGATTGTGAATACTTTTTTTTGTACACTTTCGAGTTAATAATAATAATAATTACACTTACACTCCTGCAACTAAGTCCTTTTTCTTTAGTAGTTTAAATAGAAACAAAATAGTTCAAGCACTCTTTTTGTATCTGGCACGAATATCAGAAATTATCTTGATTATATCGTTAATCTTTTGATTTTTTCTTGTTTGCAGGAGCTAGTCTAGCTTTCATGGACAACCGATTCCAGAAAATTGTATTCACCAGTTGTGTCCCCTCACTTTGTATGCTCTACGATTTACAATCTGGCCAGCATAGTATTTGGAAAATAAGAAAGGCTACTACCGAGGTAAGTCATTGAAGTATATATCCTGATCCATAACGATCTGCGTTGTTAAAATTAACTTTTTATGATAAATTTAACGACTTGCATTCAATTTTAAAAGAGAATAAATAAATATTTACTCACGTAGGCTGAAACTTTTTCGAATCGTGACGATTTATTTCGTACAGAAAATTGTATTAACAATATAGGTGGTTTTTAAATAAAGCAATGAATTTTTATGTATTGCCACCCTAATACATAGAACTTGTATGTAATGTTTTGTGCAAATATTACAAAACAGAACTTTTATTGGCGGAGATATCTTGGCTAATGAAAACAAGAATAGGTAGAGTTGGCAGCCATGAATCATTCGTAATACTTATATATGTTTGCGATTATCATGGTTATTATTGATGAAAAAATATCTCAAAATATAGGTAGGTATTGAAGTATCGAAATTCAGTATAGACAAACGTGTAGTTTATGGTGGAAAATACGGGAAAATTATTGTTTAACGGTTCTGTATCATTAAAGCACGAACAGGGGTAGAAAGTAGAATAAAATTCTGTAGTACATTTATCTTCTGTAGATACGAAGTTTAAGATAAGTCTTACCATTAATTTGATTGAATTATATGTGCTTTATCCAGTTATTGCTCCTCTTGTAGCCATATTCATATAACTTATTCTTTAGAAACAAAGCAGTTAGAACCTTTATGAGTAGAAAATGATCATCAAATACTATTCATTTTACCTCCAAATTATTGTATGTTCAACTATGAACTCTAAAATTTGTAAAAAAAATTTGAAAACTAATACTAACAATCTTATTACAGTAGAACCCCTCATATCCGGCCTCGGTTTATTCGGCCACTTCTCGGAAGCCTATATTGTTATCTGAATTCATAATATTTTTATGTTAATTACTCAACCACTTTTTCTATACAGCAAATAAATTTTCTATTTGTTTTACAAACATATGTATTTTTCTAAAAAATAATCTAAAAAGAGATTTATCTAAACACTACTTTTATTGACTACATTATTATTAGGTATAAATTATTATCGTTTTTATAATAGGTTATAATAGGTGTCCGGCTAAATCATTATTTGGCTAGGGGTTCGGTCCCTTGGTGGACGGATATGAAGAGTTCTACTCTAGTTATTAAGACAGTTGAAACAGGTATATTAAGATTTTTTGTTTTCAGGAATGTCAAATTATGTGCGACCAAGATACTGCTAACATAGCACATACTACACAGTCTACAATGGACACCACTTTTCATCAGCGATTCATTTCCGGAATGTCCACTGTCAACAGGTACAGTATTGATAATTAGTAGTTTACCCGTGCTTTGCAACGGGATGTTTAAATTAAACATGTGATATATGGATTTCAACCGCCAATGCCAATACAATTCCAAAAAATAATTAGGAGCTGCAGTATTGATACGGAACAAGTGTGTTGCTTTGACTTGTAACTTGAAGCTTTTTTGCATCATGTATCAATCAGTGTTCTATGAGCTTCCTGCATATAAACACATTTAAAAACAGTAACAGTGTCTACAAGTGAAATTTGAACATTACTTTTGAAAAATTTAGAAATATAATAAGAAATATTGGGTTCTCGAGGTGCACTGAATTAAGAGAAAACTTTGTGCCAAATTTAGTGTTCCATATCATTGCAATTTTTGTGAAATCCGCAAGACTGACACACATACACATACACACACACCAACTCTCTCTTAATATATTGATACTAGTTCAATCTAATCAACTATTAACATTTATTATCAACAGATGTTAAAACTCTCGTCACTTAAATGATGAATACATCTGACCTACAACAATAAAATATAGGTATAAAACTAATGAGAGTTTATTTTTTCTGTTTGTATTTTTGTAGGAATCATTATCCATCTCCAATGAATGGGAATCATTTGTCCATGACAGGATCTCGAGGAAATGACTCACCTTTACCAGGTCTCAATTCCTCTGTGAATCCATTCAAGTAAGTATCATTTCAGTATTTTAGAATGACTAGAAGATTACTCCCATGTAATCTGAGTTACATAAAAAATGTGAAATTTGTGACTACACACAGCTATTCGTCAAGAGACGAGGCGAGGCGAGGCGAAAAGGCGCCTTTAGTCACAGAGCGAAACAGTCAAGAATTTCGTTTCGCCTAAAGTCAGGAAGAGTCGGAGCGTTCTGCGCATGCGCGAAGTCACCTGACCTCTACTACTCAGCTTCTATCGAGTGTCCACTTTGCTGAAGTCAAGCGTCTTGACTAAAGTCATTTTGCCTCGCCTCGACTGTTGATATGTGTGGCCGGCCTTATTCTTCTGTTTGGGGCGCTGTTTGTCATTCAATAAATATGGAAATAAGATAATTAATTTTGAAATCCCTTTTAATTCGAGCTTGGAACATGAAGATGTCAAACATAAAGATGTTAAAATTAGTTCTTCATTCAAATTTAAAAGCTTTCAACTCTGTATTTGCCATACAGGTCAATGAAACGCAGCAAATTTGACCAATTCTGATTGTCAATCTTTAATGAAAATTGAGAATAAGGAAGGTACTAAAACAGATCCCTGTGGGACTCCAGTGACAAGTCTCTTGTACTTTGTGATAAAACGTTGAAGCTAACCATTTGTAACCTATTTGACAAATAACTATGTGGCAATTGCAATTCATTATCAGTAATTCCATAGAGGTTGAGTCTTGTAATAGAAATATGATAAGATAGAACATCAAATGCTTTACTGAGATCAGTCAGGCATGAGCCTATTAGTGATCTTATTTTAAAATAACACAATAAGAATAATTTGTAGTTCAATCCTCTGTTTATAATGAAATATTTAATGAAGTATGATGCTACTCCACAGATACTTGAACCACACAGGGATAATGTCAGGAGCACCTCAGACCCCATCATCGACATGCAGCTGGGCTTCACCGGGACTGGCCAATGCATCTAGACTTCATAGAGGATCACCAAGCGGCGCCACGCCTTCCTTCTCTGACGCCCGTCTTGGCACTAGCCAGTCTGTTATGGACAATGGACAAGAGGCCAAACCCATTGTACCCGAACTCTGTTTAGAATATGTCTGGTCGGAGAATTTGGCACTTCCTTGGTGAGTTTGACAGCATTTCGTTCATGGGAGCTGTACCACTTACCGGTGTACCGGACATTAAGGCGTCTGATTGGCCTATTCAAATTCAAAGACGTTCATCGATATCAATCAGACGCCTAGTTTCTGATGCACCGGTAAGCGTTGCAGCTCACATGGTTCAAACTCAGATAAAAAATTATATTTCTCAATCTCACATCAAATTGATTTCAAGCTTAGTCATTTATTTGAATTTTTTATTCTGCTGATATTACAATAACATTCCTAGTTTTTTGTATTTGATACATTTTTATCGCATTTCTGTAGTTCGTAATTCTCTTTGCCTCTTTCCATTTCCATACTGAAGTTTATCTATTTCTTTAATTACAAATTTCTTATTGATTAAGCTCTACCTCTCATTGCTCTTGTATTGTGTAAATTTATGAAGCGATACATGAATTGGTTCATTTATTTATGTATTTATTTTATTTTTGAGTTAAGTATCTATTTATTAAAAATATACATTAATACAGATCAAGTCGTCAAAAGGCTTTAACCTAGTATGTTTCAATTGTATTTAATTACAATTTTTTTTTTAAACTGCTATCATTGTCTCTAATTTTCTATCATAGAAAATATGGATTTTGCCAGATTTGGATTTTCATGATGTGGGATCAGAAATAAAGGTGTGTTTTCACGAGTTCAACGAGAGGTCTGGAGTGTGGAAAATAAGCTCACTGGATTTCCCAGAAAAGTTACGGTTTATTCTCCACCTCCCCTTTTTTCTGGAGGATAAAGCCCACATGGGTCTGAGACCTGTGCGTGGGTAATGAATTGGATGATGGTGATTGATGAGTTGAACCTACAGTTTTTGGTGGTTTCCGAACCACCGGGAAGTGATTTTACATTAAATTTATTAGGCGGCTGATTTCCGCGCAATTTTTTCATGTCTAATAATAGAAACTAATTGGCACGATTGCCAACATAAATAGTTGAATGAGTTCAACTTGAATTGCATTTAAACCTTTGTTTAAATTGAACGACTTGTAAAATTGCATTGATAATATGGATCAAGTTTAAACTCAGTTCAACTTGAACAAAGCTGAACCAAGCTTAAACCGAGAACGAGAATAGGGCCCTTAAAAACACTGCCTGTTCTCAGTTATCACGATGGAGAGCCAAGTCCAGCTAGCAGAGTTTTCATAGGCAAAGATTTGCTTGGATTTGAATTTCTCTACTACATTGTTCCCTCTCGCTGCCGGCTCTTCTGTGTCAGCTGCTCAAAAACAAGCCGAGGCGATTTGAGCCTCAGCACGCTTGCTACTCTACCAGCAAAGGATGCTGCATATCTACCGGTAATATATCTAAAAATATTTTTTTATTACTATTTCAAGGAGAGAGTTTGAGAAAAACTTCGTTAACAATAACGCTAATTCTAACCTGACTCTCTATGTCTCAGCTTGTTTTACAGAATCTTGCATATTGAGCAAGTGCAGGCTTAGGAACAGTCAGTTTTTTTTATTTCACCAAAATACAAAAATGCAAATATAAGAAAATTCACAATATAAAGTGTAACATTTTCACAATATAAAGTGTAACATTTTTCACAATATAAAGTGTAACATTTTTGGCACAGTCAGTAAAGTAAATACTTGAGCGCTGGCTGTGAGTTCATTCAATAATATTACTAGTAAACATAGAAAGCTCGTGAAATGAGAGAAATCAATAATGAATTTAAAGGTAAAGTAATAAAGATCTTAAGAGTATCTCCATGAGGTGACAAAACTAAAAAACACACAATTATCCTTTCATTGTAAAACAATCGAAAAACACAGCAAAAAAATATTCACCGAAATACAATTCAATAACATACTCTTTAAAAATAAAAAATAAAAACAAAATAAACTGATATAATTCTTCCATAACAGAAACAATCAAAATATTAAAACAAACCCATAATTACAAAAAGGACAATGTTAATTACAGGTTTTTGTTTAGTTCAAACTCTGTATTATTATACCTAGCTTGTGACACCAATTCAGCGCCATTTCAGTTTAGAATTAGCGTTATCGTCAGTGTAGTTCTGCTCAAACTGTTTATTAGAAGTATATCTACTTTAAACAAAATTTATTTATCCATTTCAATGTTATTTGTCTTGATGTGCCAAGGTTTAAATATGTTAATTATGTACATTAATAATGCTATTTTGCCTTATAGTACCAAGTTCAATATAAAATACACTATGCTATTTTCAAAATGACCGTGAATGTTTAATGTCTGTTTTAATTATGTGGATTTACATGTCTAGTGGGGGAATTACATCCATTCCTTATTGCAATTAATAATTACTTATTACAAACGTTGTCAAATTGATATTAAGAAGTTCCACTTTCTGAATTGACTGATGTTGCCTTTTGGTACTGATAAGAACAATGTGTATGCTGCTTCTGTAATAATCAACCGTGGATTATTAATGTATGTTTTTATTCATGCATTTAATGGTGGAATTATTATTTCTTTTAATACTGATGCCCACATAAGTCCGAGACTTGTGCGTGGGTAATGAGGTGAATGATAACATATAGATGTCAGACGGAGGAGCGGGATTCCTACAAAGCAAGCTGAAGTTTCGATGCCCCATCCAACTGCGTTAAGCTGCAAATTACATTTATTCGCTATTGCAATTCACAATTAATAGAAACAGACGTTAATAATTATAATAATTGTATGTGAGACTTTGAATTGAATTGTTCTTTATTTCTTTAAAAAACAAGTACATAGGTAATGACAATAAGTTAGAGAAAAAGAATATTCTTCACATGTGCTACAATGCCTGTGTGCGAAGAAGAGTCTGAATCGGTAGGATTTTATATAGAAGAAAAAAATACAAATTCAAAAAGAAAAAAAATTGAAGAAAAAAGAAATTACAGCCAAAAAAAAGAGGGAAAAAAGACAAAAAAAGAGAGAAAAAAGGCTTAATTATTTGAGGAGGATCATCTATCCATGGGAAATGCGAGGCCAACAAGAGACAGCAGAGAGTAAAAACGTATACAAATAAGGTTTCTGGGATGAGCACTAGTTGTAGCAAGAAAAGAAGATTATCCAGAAGCTTCAGCACATGTTGAAAAGGTAGGAGGGCAGAATGGAAATTTAAATAAAAGATCAAAGAAAATAATATGAGGGTTAGAAACTGTTATTTTTATTTATGTAAAAGAAAAAAAGAAAACTCTTGAAAACGGTATGCAGACTGCAGCAGCATCTCAGATGCATCTCTTCCATGTTCAAACAGCCAAGAGAGCAGCATTTTCTTGTAGGAAGCAACACTAAATTGGTCAAAAGTAGAGAACTGCTCAGGCATATTGCAACACAAACGGTGAGAAATATAGAGAGGGTCGCGAGAAGCAGCCATTGTTACTAATCTGGGCATCCTGATGTTGTTGATGTGGGAGATGCGAGTAAAATGATCATGATTTGATAGTCACAATTTGCCTTTCCCGCCCTTTATGCATGTGCACAAGCAATGCTTGATTAGCTTGTTAAGTAAATTCGATGAATATGATAAAAATCCCAAGAAAACTTGGGAATATATTAATGAGCTTCTTGAGACGAAAAAAAAACACAAAAGAAATAAGTTTAAATGCAAATATACTTAACGAATATTTTGCTAATGTAGGGGTATCGTTTGCCAAAAAAATATCAAGAAATGTGAATAACATCCCGGTTCCTCAATCACTATCTAACACATGCCCGCACAGCATCTTCCTCAATCCAACAAACCCTAATGAAATACTAACAATAATAAATAAACTAAAAAACAAATCTTCACCAGGACCTGACAATTTCACAGGACATTTCTTTAAAAAAATATCACGTTTTATAATTGATCCCTTAGTTTATATCTTCAACAATTGCATGAATAGAGGGTACTTCCCGAATAAATTTAAAGAAGCTAAAATTATTCCACTACCAAAAACTGGAGATCTAAAAAAGCCGGAAAATTATAGACCAATAAGCTTAATAAGCAATCTGTCTAAAATATTGGAAAAAATTATAAAAATAAGAGTTATGAATTTTTTGGATAAGGAAAATATAATTAGTAACAAACAATATGGCTTCCAACAAAACAAGTCCACTAAAGATGCAGTTATCCACTTAAACAAAATAATCTTTGATAACTTCAACAATAATAGAAAAACCCTTGCAGTATTTATGGATTTATCAAAAGCTTTTGATACGATACCCCACAACATATTATTGGATAAATTAGAAAGATCTGGAATAAGAGGTACGGTGAATAACTTATTCTCAACATATTTGTCAGAAAGGAAACAATATCTCTCCATTCAAGGACAAACTGACAGCAGATGTACATCAGGATTCGGTGTACCGCAAGGATCAGTTTTATCTCCAATTCTTTTCTTGATTTATGTAAATGACCTTCTGAAACTGAACCTCATAAATTGTACCACCCTGTCTTTTGCAGATGATACTGTATTGATTTTTAGTGGCAATAACTGGGAAGAAACCTTCAATACGGCGAACACCAACATAAAAATTGTTCAAAAATGGCTGCAAGAACACATTCTAACATTAAATGCAGACAAAACAAAATATATTACCTTCTCACCCAATATAACCGGACAACCATCAACAGCTTTAAAACTTAAAATAGGGACGAGAAATGATAATAATGAAGATAGCACAGAAAATACAGTAGTACTAAAATCATTGGAAAGAGTGCAAACAATAAAATACCTCGGTATATTACTAGATCAGCATCTAAAATGGAATAAACATATCGAATACTTATGCTCAAAATCTAAATACCTAATTTACATTTTCTATAAAATAAATAAACTGAAAAAACTTGATATTATAAGAAAAATGTATTTTGCATATGCGCACTCACTATTTCAATATATTATTGAAGTTTGGGGAGCCGCATATGACACACATCTGATGAAACTGTTTATTCTTCAAAAACATATTATAAGAGCTGCATTAGGAAGACCACGACTATATCCCAGTAGGGAAATATTCCTGGAATTCAAGGTTCCAACCCTGAGGCAGAATTATTTGAAAAATGTCATTTTCTACATTAATAAAAATAGGTTTCAATTTGAATTACACAATACACCATACAATACACGCCCAAACAATAGATATAATACCGATCTTATTAAACTCACCACCTGCAGGCATCAATTCCCATATTACTGTAATTACATTATAAATAAAATTCCAAATGATTTCATAAACAAGAAAATTTCACCCAGAATACACAGCAATATAGAAAGATGGATTGAACAATATGTTTTTTTCAAGCTGACTGTATAAGGAGTTGTCTGGTTTTCTATTTGGTTTTTGATAAAATAGAATATTATGATAGCCAAAAAAAAAATAAAAGAAAAAAAAATCATCACCTTAAACGTTTCACTTTACTTTTGTTGGGTTTCTTTCTTTCGTAGTGTTAACAAATGTATATTTTTAATTTTCTAATCCATGTGAAAATTCTTAATTATTGTCAATTCTTAATGTTTTGTAATTGATGAGAAGTGAATATGAATATGTACTACAACTCACTGCCAACACACAAGGTTTCTTATGTTGGCAGTGCCAAAAAGAGAATAGAAAAAGAGAAAAAAATTTTGTATTTGATAATGATGTTAAGAAACGTGATTTTATTTATTTTTATTGTATTTGTGTATTATTATCTATACTGTTATTTCATTTTGTACATGTATTTTGTTTTTGGCAATAAAATTCAATTCAATTCAATAATAGTCTGTATTATAATTATTTAAAGTTTATGGAGGATATAACATGATTCTTTAAATATTGAAATACTGCTGATTTACTGGGAACGCACTCAAAACATTCTGTCAAATTATTGTGGGGGGGGGGGGGGGAGCATTCTCAAGATACTGTACAGCAAACTAAGACATGAAGTGTTAGGTAAGAAAAAGCAATCTTATTATTGAGAGGGCTCGCCCCCCCCCCCCCCCCCCCCCCCCCCGGTCACATGGAGTCGACGCCAGTGATTATAACCTATAAATCAAAAGTAAATCGGGATATAGGTGGATCGCCTCGAGAATGACATTGGCTCCCTTGAGAATACGTGTTACCTGATACGATTCGCCTCGTGGCGATCACCTATATATGTGCATTCCAACCTTGTACGCATTTGTCAAAGTCCACATTGTTTGAAGCCAAAGCTTAAAATTGGTTAGGTTAGGTTATCAGCTAGCACATCAATAACAATCATTACGTAGCTTGTTTTTTTTTATATAGCAGAGTTTTATGTGTTATCTATATGGTATATAGATCTTTTTCATTGTGATAAGAGACTGTTTTTCTGTTTTTTGTAAATTGTTGTGGATGAATAAAATTTATTTCATTTCATTTCATTTCAATCAAAACAAGGGCGTAATCAGCGGGCGAGCGTAAAGTAGATTAATGCTTGCTCCTTATTAAACACTTTTTCCTACAGCTGATCGTAAAGTAGTTCTTTACGTACTGAAATCGAATTGTAAAATACCTCTTTACTGCTCCACAAGCGGTAAAGTACTTTACGCTCGCCAGCTGTTTTCTTTACGCTTCTGTTTTGATTTTGATGTCTTCTCATTGGTGGATCATGGAATCCGTGAGATTCACATAACCTCAAAAAAGTCGAACGCTAACCAAATCGGCGCACGGTCTGTGATGTTACAAACTACAAACTTTTATTGTGTTGGAATCCAGAACTGCAGTTGTAGGAAAAATATTGTATGTATTTCGCGCGTGAAGCTTCTTTATCGCTCTCGCAAAATTACTGCGCTCCGCTGTGCGTCGCGCAGTAAATGTTTTGGCTCGAGCGATAAAGTCGCGCTTCACGCTCTTAATACATAAATAACTATTTCCATGATTAGTTTTCAGCATGTAAACTAATTCTTTGCGAGGAGTGTAGGAAAATAGTTATTTATGTATTAAGAGCGTGAAGCGCGACTTTATCGCTCGAGCCAAAACATTTACTGCGCGATGCGTAGCGGAGCGCAGTAATTTTGCGAGAGCGATAAAGAAGCTTCACGCGCGAATTGCATACAATATTTTTCCTACAACTGCAGTTCTGGATTCCAACACAAAACACGCTTGTAGTTTGCAACATCACAGACCATGCGCGGATTTGGTTAACGTTCGCCATTGTTGAGGTTATGTGAATTTCACGGATTCCTTGATCCACCAATGAGAAGGCATCAAAATCAAAACAGAAGCGTAAAGAAAACAGCTGGCGAGCGTAAAGTACTTTACCGCTTGCGGAGCAGTAAAGAAGTATTTTACAATTAGTTTTCAGTACGTAAAGAACTACTTTACGAGCAGTTGTAGGAAAATGAAATTAAATAAATGTCTCGATATTTAGGCTCTAAAGATGATAGCAGTTCTGGAACCAGCTGGCGGTGTAGTTCTCTATACAGGAACTGCTCTAATTGGAAAGCTGCATGTGGCGGGAGTCAGCACAGCTCTGGCCAGTCCGTCTTACTTGTCGTCGTCCTCGATAATGATTGCTCAGTTGCAAAACAGTGTTACCAACTCTTCAAATCATAGGTAAATTCAACTTCATTATTATTGAGTCTATTTATTTAAACATTATTTGTTTTTTCTCAGCTTGAATGGCTATGTATTATTATACTTATAGGAAATAATTTTTCGTTAATTATTATTTGTATTGTATTACTTCAAGTTTAATGTTAATTAGAAGAATAGCGTTTTTTAAGTTTTATTCACTTTAGCCCGCCATAGTAAGGCTGGCTCCTTCCCCAAGCTCGAGCTTGCTCTTTTGGGGAAGTAATTCCTACATTTCCAGTTGCTTTTTTTTAATATGACAGTGTTAATGTTTATTTTCTTGTATTTTATGTTTTTTCTTCGAGGAATAAATGAATTAAAAAAAGAAACAAATTTATTTTCTTGAAAACATTGCAGACATAACTCAGAATATACTATTTTGTACCTTAAAACACAATAAATTAATAGAACATGGAATATATTAAACAAAGAAATTGAAAAAAGAAATAAATCAAAGCTACCATGGAATGTGAAGATGCAACAGGCTTCAAGTCAAACACTGCTTCTTTCTTCATAAATTTTGACTGTAGTTCACGCCACTAAATGAGACGGCTCTGAAAAATTGCGGTGTTGCTAGATATGGGACTATGCCAGCAGCTGATAGTAGAGAATCACCAACATCAAAGCACACAAATTGACAACATTACTTGTACCGTGTTGCCGTGTAATCTAACGCTAGCAGTCATTAATTTATGGTATACTAGCTGGCCCGACGCGCGTTGCTGCGTTCTCATAAAAAATTCTTGATTTTATTATTTGTCACCTCCCACTGAGGTTACATTTCAAATTTCAACCTTCTAGGACTATTATGGAAGAAGTTAGTCCTAGGGCTCTTCCAGCTGATCAGAGAGGCCTTTTTCGTTGTTTTCTTATACAGTAAGACCTTACTCACCATCTCTCAATGAACATTTCCAAAAACCTTCCACGACTATTAGGGTAGAAGCTAGGTTTTTTATTTTATTATTCGCCACCTCCTACTGAGAATACATTTCAAATTTCTAGCTGCATTAGTTAACAGATGTCATCAACCCGGCATAATTACATATTTCATCATACCCAGTCATATGTTTCCTACATACTGCAAGGCTCCGACTGTACGGTATCCTACATGCAAATTCTTTGCGGTCCAGACAGCGTAAATAACGCCACTAAGGGGCCTGCCATATGATCAAAAACTGTTGACTTCTATCAGCTGTTCCTCTAAGATGTTTGGCCGGCAAGTTCAGTAGGTTAGGTGAATGATGATTTGCAAAACACACAAACAGCTTGTCCATCGAAACAGCATGTACAGCAGATCGAAAAATTTCAAATTATTTTCCATATGATTAAAAGATCCCAGTAAGCTAGCTAGCCATGTACCCGTGCTTTGCATAGGCAAAACTTTAACCCCCTAAAAACACCCCTAAAATTGCGAAATTTGAAAAATCCTTTCTTATTGCACGGTGAAATCCTATAAGGATTGTTCATACGAAATTTCAAGTTCATAGGCCTAGTAGTTTTGGCTCAGCGTTGATGAGTGAGTCAGGGTATCATCCTCTTAAAATAGATAGAGATCACTGGTCAGATGTTTTTTTTTTTTGCTACATCGCAATTTTTTTGAACCGCTTAATTTTGTGGCAGGAAGTATAAGCATGGACAAATTCGAGCAGGCTAAATTATCCAAAAAATTGTAGGTGAGCTTGCAAGGAAAATATTATATTTTGATTGAAACTTTTAAGCCGAAAAATGCAAACACGTTCCGATTTGAATTTTTTTATTTCCATACTACCGTATTATTATCATCAATATTTATTATCTATTGATTGAACTATTGAAATAATTATCAATTTTACATTACCACAATACAAAATATTTTAAAAAATTCTAATTTAAATGTATTTTAATTAGGTTAAATGGAAGTAGAGGCTCCATAGTAAAATTATTTATTAAAAGCTTTGCATTGAATGAAGAATTTTATACTAGAAATAAATTATAAATTTTAGGCTTTATTGGAGGGGAGATCTTCACAGGTTGTTCCTCCTCATCATGTTTTAGGTTATAATTTAGTTGGGTTCTACACCTTCGGTTGTTGATGATGCTTTAGTATGCTTGGTCACCCATCCAAGTACAGTCTTGACGCTCGTGACTATATTATCTCTGTCTTATTATCTTGTAGTTGTCTGAAGTGTAAACAAATTAATAGTTTTTTTTTTCATTATTTCTCAGGCGAATGAGTTTGCTGTCGTCTACTGTTGTTGGTGAAGGCGGTTTCGATGAGAAAGTTCACCTACTGTCACCAGTAGTGCCCAACACTTCAAATAACGTGGATTTCGGAACACCATATAAATACCACCAAATAAATTCAACTCCAAAAGACGCACATATCAACTCGTTGAGAGATCCGGTCGGCAACAGGCTTACCTTAGTATGTGGTTTTCTTTTCAATTATATTATACTAGCTGGCCCGACGCGCGTTGCTGCGTTCTCATCAAAAATTCTCGATTTTATTATTTGTCACCACCCACTGAGGTTACATTTCAAATTTCAAGCTTCTAGGACTATTAGGGAAGAAGTTAGTCGTAGGGCTCTTCCAGCTGATCAGAGAGGCCTCCTTTGTTGTTTTCTTACACAATAAGACCTTACCACCTCTCAATGAATATTTCAAATTTAAACCTTCCACGACTATTAGGGTAGAAGCTAGGTTTTTTATTTCATCATTCGCCACCTCCTACTGATAATACATTTCAAATTTCTAGCTGCATTGGTTAACAGATGTCATCAACCCGGCATAATTACATTTCATCATACCCTGTCATATGTTTCCTACATACTGCAAGGCTCCGACTGCACGGTAGCCTACATGCAAAGTCTTTGCGTTCCAGACAGCGTAAATAACGCGGCTAAGGGGCCTGCCATATGATTAAAAACTGTTGACTTCTATCAGCTGTTCCTTTAAGCTGTTTGACCGGCAAGTTCAGTAGGTTAGGTGAATGATGATTTGCAAAACACCCAAACAGCTTTTGTCCATCGAAACAGCGTGTACAGCAGAACGAAAAATTTCAAATAATTTCCCATATGATTAAAAGATCCCAGTAAGCTAGCTAGCCATGTACCCGTGCTTTGCATAGGCAAAATTTTAACCCCCTAAAAACACCCCTAAAATTGCGAATTTTGAAAAATCCTTTCTTATTGCACGGTGAAATCCTATAAGGATTGTTCATACGAAATTTCAAGTTCATAGGCCTAGTAGTTTTGGCTCTGCGATGATGAGTGAGTCAGGGTATCATCCTTTTATAGATAGAGATTTGAATACTTTTTGAAAACTTTTTTTGGAGGATGAAGCCCACATAGGTCTAAGACCTGTGTGTGGGTGATGAGTTGGACCTACAGTTTTAGGTGGGTTCCGAACCAACTGCTATTATTATGTAAGTTCTGTGGCAAGCATCCTGTCAGAACCAAGATTGTAATAGATCAGATTATATTTCTTGATTCATGTGAATTTACAAATTTGCATATGAATGGTTAAAAACAAAATTATCAACATCACATAGATATATACAGTAGTGAACTCAGAAAATACTATTTTTATAGTGCAAAGAATTATGTACAGTGATCTCATTTGTATGATATTAACTACAGTAATGACAATCTAAGCAATGCAATTACATGAAAAGGCGAAGTTTGGAAAAAGATTCGTCCATTCTTGACACTAACCACTTAGATGACAGAGTACTACTGAGCAGGTATCAAATTTCAAATACCTGGGATGTAAATTGAAACTATTGAAAATAAGTTAGAGCACACATAATGCAACATTACATTTTTGATCAGCACAATACATAAACAATACACTTGTGCCCTAGTAAAAAGAAAGAAAAAAGTTATAAGTAGGTGCCTCGAGATTACCCTGTATGGGGCGCCACAAAATAAAACATATAAACAAACATTAAAATACAACATTGAGAAAAAATAAGCTAGATTTATGCTGCAGCCGAACAGCCTTGGTAAACTTAATTATTTTACATTGTACCTATTTGATTTACTACTTGTTTCTAATACGTTTTGTAGCACTGCATGATTATATAATGTTAAGTTATCGTGTATTCAACATAAAAGAACTCGCCTAGCAGTATCATACGTGCCTTTTCATCTAATTTTTTATTTTTTCTCTTGAATATATAACATCAGCTTTAAAGGTGATTCACACATTGAAATAAAATAGGTAAATTCCAGTAAATATGTGGGAATATCAGTCAAACCATAGGAAAGAAAGCAAGGAAGGAAACATTGATCAAACTCTACAAAGTGATGGCCTCTCCAATTCTTCTCTATCGTAGTGAATCGTGGGTCACCACTAAACCACAAGAAAGTAGAGTGCAGGCGGCAGAGATGCGATTCTTGCGTTGAGTGAAGGGTTGTGATCGAAGAGATCACTTAAGGAAGTACGATATTCGGGCAGAGCTAAATGTCTTTTACCTAAACGAAAAAGTTGTTCACCGACGATATTGGAAGGAGCATGTTGAAAGAATTACACTTCAAACTCTTTCTACTTCTCCCCTTCTTCTCCTTCCTCTGCCCTTCTTCTCCTTCTGCTGCCCTTCTTCACCTTCTTCTGCCCTTCTTCTCCTTCACCCCTCCTTCTCCTTCTCCTTCAAGATATTCTTCCTAGAAACATTAGATTATTATTGGTTAAATCTCTGATCTTCCCACACTTGATGTATTGCAATTCTGTACTAAATGATATGCAAGTCTCTCTAAATGATAAACTGCAGCGCTGCCAAAATTATTGTCTACGGTTTGTTTACTCTATTGAACGTCATGAACGGATCACTCAAGCCCACATTGCTAGCTCAACTTTAAAACTACCCGAACAGAGATTATTTCGAATAGTCAAACTTGTTAGAGATATTTTAAAATATGGCAAACCAAACTATTTCAAAAATGATTTTAAATTTGTTTCTGAAGGTAGGAGGATAGATGTTTCACATACTAGAACCGGGGAAAATACTCTAAGGATACCGAATCACTGAACTACCATTTATACTAAATCTTTCCTTGTTAGCGCCTGTCGTGCTTGGAATGCACTTCCCAATCCTATTAGATCCTTTGAGAGTCGAGCGGGCTTTATCTTGGCATTGAGAAAATATCTTTTTGAGAAAATGACTGAGTCTGTTCAACCCTAGAGCAACTGCATGACAACTTTCATAATTCACTCCATCATTCATCAACTCCATAAGCAGTTTATTCGCCATTCAAATCCTTAATGTCTTAGGGATCTTAATTATTATAATCCGTAAAATATTAACTTATGTATAAAAAGTTTTCGTTTTACTTTTATGTCTAGTCTAATATTAACCACTATCACCCCCTATTATTCCTCTTAAATTATGCTTTTTTTACTCACTTTCATATTAATGTTTAACATAAATTATCTCATTTATAAATAATCTTTTTTCTGTCTCATTGTTTTACTCTCAATCAGGAAATATCAATCCATAACTTCTATTATTATTGTAAATTAACTCTATTAATCGCTTTGTTCTAATCATTCATATCCTTTAAATAATTTATTAATCTTATTTTAGTTTTTGACTTTCGTACCGTTTTCAGTTTATTATAGCCTACGGTCAAGTGTTGATGAGAAGGATATTCTTGAATATCCTCTTCCAAGAATGGACATTTATATGTTCAAACTTCGCCGTTTCATGTATTAGATACATCACAATCATATTATCGTTATCAAATTGCATCTTATACTGTATACATATCGTTGATTAATTCTTTAGTTTAGATTTGTAAAATTTCATAGAACAATAATTACAGTACTTATATTTTTTTAACTATCATAATCTAGAATCTAAGACTGTGCATTTTGTAATCTACATGAATAAAGTAAATAATCTAATCTAATCTAATAATCTAACCCCTTCTTCTCCTTCTTCTACTTCCACTGCCCCTCTTCTCCTGAAGAGAAGAAGAGGTGTTGGAAAACCATTCAGGAGATGGCAATAAGGTTTAATTTTGTATTATCGTGTAGTACACATTTAAAAAAAATATAGGCTACTGTGAGTCGGAATAGGCAACTGCCTAATTCTTGGAAGCAAGAAGAAGATGTTAGTTGTATATTTTAATCTCCATTACATATTTACATTCCTTTAGTAAATAATATAATTTTGTATTCTTTATTTAATTTCTATGTAGCATATTTTTAATTTGTCTCTTCCGACTACTAATAGTTGTAAGACATTTAAACGTTCTTTTGTTGTAAATTTATTGATTTAAGAATAAACTATCTATCTATTTTTTTTAGAGAACCTAATAATTTGACAGTTTCATTAAAATTTTGAAATTATATAATCTTTTTCAGGAGTTTCTCAATGGTACAATGTTCCGAGTTACACTTCCCAACATATGCTCATCACCTTTAGGTAATTACATTATTCACGTAATTATTTATTATTTTATAACTATCGTATATTTGTATTGATAATATGGTATATGTTAGGTGTACATATTCAGTATGACTTGATTATCTATAATAAAAAATCGTGATACATTATTACAGTCTTTAGTTTGATTGAGATAAAAAATTATGTTACTGTCAAACCAATAATGTAGTTTATTTTTATTGTCAATTAATTTGATTGTGACATTATTTTTGTTAGCAGATAGCAGTCAAAATGACATCATCCAGTCTAATTTATTAAAACTAGTAGTACTGTGAACAGTAGAATAAGGGTGCTTGCACAGAGCAACATACTCGATGTACTCAATGATAATCACCATCGAAAAATTTAACACAGTCATCAGACCTAACCCTTGATCCGATTCGCGTAGTCTATTTCATGTCTGTTTTTCACAAAAAGTCACTCAGCATCACATCAACAAGGCTGTGTTTTCTATTTTCGAGACAGCTGAGTGCTCAAATTAGATTTCACATATCTGATGAATGAGTTTATAAACAATGTTAATTAAAATTGTATGTAATTTACTTAGTAATCACTTGTTATTATACTTATTGGAAATATTAGAAATTATTTTTTCTCTCAAACAAATATGTTATTAATTCATATGAAGAAGGCTCAACCAGATGAATTACTGGCCCCGAGGGTCACTAATCTATGAATCTGATTCCAATTTCATATGATGGAGAAATTCATTTTAAAATTCATTTCTGTTTTTTACAAAATTTCACTCTATATCACATGAACAAGGTTGTGTTTTCTATTTGCGAAGCAGAGGAGAACGCCTCTATAGAAGAAGGCCTAAGAAGGCCTTAGTTTTTTTCCTTTTAAATACCCTTTAAATGCAAGCAATTTATACATACATCGCTGGACAATCCTTAAAGGAAGATCCATGCAAAATTTCATTAAATTTGGTCCACGCGTTTAGCCATAAATGCTTTACAAGCAGACAGACAAATGCAAAACGGTCGACTTGAAACAGAGTCCTCTCCTTAATTCGGTCAAAATGTTACGGATTTGTGACATTATTGATTGATAGCTACAACATATCAATCAATCAATTTTATTCCATAAGAAATACAATTTATGCAGTTTATAAATTTTGTAATAAATTACAACATTTCAACATTTATTGGAAAAACAACATATCCGCAAAGAAATATCTGTGCGCGGATAAGAGTTGTGCTTATAAATAATACAAACAAACAGAGGTATCATAATAAACACAAAAAATAAATATATAAAATGAAAATTTACGAAGCTACCATGCATATTATGTAAATAAATTGTTTTTTAAGTTTCTAGATGTCTGGAAGTGTTGAAATCGGTGCTGCCACGTGATGTAGCATTGCAGGTGATTGTTAAATGGTGTGGAGCGCGTAATGCACCAGGCACGCAAGACTTTACGCCTACACAAGAATGGCAGCTGTTTGAAACGCATCTTTTAGGTGAGTGCGGAATTTTGAAAATTTTACACGAAATCATCGTTCTCAAAAACAAATTTTTAGACAAATTATATCAATTAATTTATATCAATTCATCAGAAAAGGGTTTAAGCTATTCCAAACATATTGATGTAGTCTAAAAAAATGTAATTGCTAGAATCATTCTTATTATGAGAATATGGGAATGATGTTACATAAACAGTTTAGTTGAGGTTGCAATTACATCAACAGGAGTTTGATTATAACTTGTTATGCAATAATTTACATATGAAATATTTCAAATTGGAACAATCAATTTAGTCTTCAACAAGAAAGCTATGGCGAATCTATTCAAAAGATATAACTGAATTATTGTATTAACTCTAAGATAGAATAGCTGTTAGAATAGAATAGAATAGTTTATTTATCTTCCCTTGACGAAGATGGTGATGATGTACGGTAGTATACAAAATAAATAGGCTAAACGTTTAGTATTTAGCCACAATTACAGCGACGTTTGATTCATTTTTACACAATAATTTCCTTCTGAAATTTTCTTATTTATTTTAAGGTTTACTTGGATACAATGTAGAGAAGTTGCCATCAATGAAGTTGAACTCCACCACAATCCCAGAAGCTCCTTCCCAAATTCTGAGGAAGAAAAGGGCGTCATATTGTGGCTCTGATGATGTAAGTTAAGTAGCACTCATATTTTCAATTTGGAGTCTCGTTTACCGTATCTTTTTAACCCAAAATTCAAGATAGATGTCTTGAAATCGTGATTGTAACACATCGCTCAGGGGAAGAAAATAGAAAAGAAGATAATATCAAGAAGATAATTAGATTATTTTGTTTGTTGATCTAGAAAGTTCCAAACGTACAATTGTTGTATAAATAATGATAGGCGTATGGTTTTTAATGGAGGGGAGACCCTTTACGGGTAGTTCCACCTCGCCGTTTGAACCATTTCATGGAGAACATGGCGGACCTACAATTTTTGGTGGTTTCCGAACAACAATTTATTGTTGTATTAGTGTAGGGAAAATAGATCAAAAACTGTTCAGATGACAAAGTCCCATTTAGCTACTAGCTTGATATGACACGGACTGAAGCAAGAATACATGATATTTCAACATTAATAAATAAATAACTGTTATGATAGATTATTGCATTTTTTTTATAATTACCATAGTTACTTGTATCGTACAGTACTTTTGTGTTACTTAATTTACTTATAAAATGCAAAACATACATAATGCAAAAATTGTAAAATATTAAAATACAGTAGCTGAAATCAAATATTATACAAAAGTAAAAAAATAGTACTGTACTATATGTGGAGATGGAAACCCCTTCCAACTATGGTTGCCAACGTACTAGGGAGGGGTTCACATAATGTCACGGTAGGAGGAAGAAGGAGAAGAAAGGAAAGGTTAAAGGATTTAATGGGTGAAAAGGAACGGTAAACTGTTTTTTTCTCCAAAATTAAAGATCAGGAAAGTAGTTTCTCTAGATCCAATTGCTGATGTAATTTTTCATTTTCTTGTTTATTTTAGTATTATGATGTTGAAGATCCATCTTGTTTCCACTAATATGTATTATAAACTTAAAAATCACTTTTGAATGGAAATTGACTCACGTTATGGCGTGACGGCCGTTTCGCTCTGTTGTCTAGAAGCATCATCAGACGACCCACAGTACACTGATTCAAGGCATGAGTTTGAGGGTTAGTTATGTTGGAATGGTGAAGGGGTGGGGGGATGAGTAGGCGGGAGGTTTGAAATTGGGATTATTTTGTCAAATAGAGTATTAGTATAAAGTATACACTTTCAAAGTCCAATCCAAAACCAACCCAGATTTTATAACCATGAAAAATATTAAGAAAAAACAGAAAGAACATAACCTGATCATAACCACAGCTGACAAAGGCAACATCACAGTCATTATAAATAAAACAGAAATAGACACAAAGGTACAACAATTCATTACTAATAATAAAATCATGGAACTAAAGAATGATCCCACTCCCAAGTATCAAACACAAATAAAAGATGCCATCAATCATACTCAACACATCATTCCTCACAGCCACAAAAAGTACCTCAAGCACATAAATCCATCAGCACCAAAACTAAATGCCTTACCAAAAATTCACAAAGCAGATATTCCCATCAGACCTCTTATAAATCACACACATGCACCTGCACACAAATTAGCAAAACTCCTAGATAAAACAATAAGACAGAACATAACATTCCATCAGCACACAGCAGTAAAAAATAACATAGACCTGATAGACAAACTACAAAAAATCCATATACCACACAATTCCACACTATCTTCTCTTGACATTAAAAATCTTTACACCAATGTACCCATACATGAAACACTTCTTCACCTTAAACAAATGCTCATCCAAAACAACACACCACCTGAACAGCTCCAAGAAATTTTAGACCTCACAACACTAGTTACCTTACAAAATTACTTCACATACAATAATAAATTCTATTCACAACCTCATGGCCTTCCTATGGGTTCCCCAATTTCTTGCATCCTAGCTGAAATCTTTATCCACAATATAGAACAAAAACATATCCTACATAATACAGACAAAATCATCAGCTGGCACCGATATGTTGATGACATTCTAATTCTATACAAAGGCAATAAAAGACAAACTGAAATATTCCACACCAATCTCAATAAAATCCATCTTAGAACTTGAACACAATAATAGTATCAACTTTTTGGACATCACTATAACAAAGCAGGAACATTCATTCAAAACATTTAGAATTTACAGGAAACCCACAACAACTGATACAATAATCCATAATACATCAAATCACCCAACCCAACATAAACACGCCGCTTTCAATCACATGCTCCACCGACTAACAAACATTCCTATGTCACAAGAAGATTACAATATAGAATTGAATACTATAAAATACATAGCACAACAGAATGGTTACAAACACACACTAATAGACAAACTACTGCACAGTATATCAACAAAACCAATCACTCACACCAGCAACAAACAGAATGACAACCCCCATAAATTCATCACACTTACCTACCTCAACAACAAAACTCATAAAATAGCAGCTTCATTCAGGAAACTCAAATATAAAATAGCTTACAGAACAACTAATTCACTCAAAAAACACCTGCAGTCTCAGACAACATCTCAAAACAAGTACAACAGATCTGGAATTTACAAATTGAAATGTGATGACTGCAACAAGTTCTATATAGGACAAACTGGCAGGACATTCACCACTAGATTCAAAGAACACACAAGAGCCATCTCACACCCAAACACACATTCCACTTTTGCTGAACACATCATTTCAACAGGCCACAGTTATACAGACATTGACACTAATTTAGACACACTACACTTCACTCGCAAAAGCCAGAAACTCAATGTTTTAGAACAATATGAGATATACAAACATGCAAAGCAGCAACCTGACAACATTTTAAATGATCAACTTAACTTCTTCTCACATACTCTATTTGACAAAATAATCCCAATTTCAAACCTCCCGCCTACTCATCCCCCCACCCCTTCACCATCCCAACATAACTAACCCTCAAACTCATGCCTTGAATCAGTGTACTGTGGGTCGTCTGATGATGCTCTAGACAACAGAGCGAAACGGCCGTCACGCCATAACGTGAGTCAATTTCCATTCAAAAGTGTTTTTTAAGTTTATAATATATTTTAGTATTGTTAAGAATTTTGTTTATGATTTAAGTACTTATATATATTAGCTGTCTCCTAATTGATTCAATATTGGTTTTATAGATCTGGAATTTTCTTGAATTTTGTCTCAAACTGTATTGGCTGCTGACAATGTTATTGGCGCAAGGGAAAGTAGTTTTGTTCTTAACTATGTATTTTACTACATTCATAATGTATAGCTGTCTGACAGTCATTATCTGAAATTCAGTAAATATTAAGTTAGTTGGATAGAGTCTAGGTTTAATCAAAATTGTTTTAATGTTTAATTTCTGCATTATGAAGAGTTCCTCAAGATGACAATTTAAAGTAGCAGCCTCCCCAAACAGTTATGCCTTACTGAATTATTATGGATTGCGAAAGCGCGTAATATAACAGCTTAAGGTGGTTAGTATTTAGATTTTTTTAGCTTCATAGAATTTAAAAGATAGCTATTTCATTCTCCTGCAAATGAAAGAATGCATGCAATTATTTTTTTAAACTTTTTTATTTGCAATACTTTTGTACTACAGTACATGTTATTAAAGAATTGCACATTTATATGGGTTGATGAATTTTGTTTTGGATTTCCTTACAAGGATTGGGACTATTTGTTGAGCTCGCAGCATCATGAGAAAACCATTAATGGCTTACAGTCGCTTCTTGCCTTGTCTGAGCCACTAAAGACAACAAAGACAGAGCCAATCTCAAATGAGGAAGTACAAGGTGAAGCTGACAATGATATTGAAACTTCTGAACCATCACTTGACACTTCAGCAATGCTATTCGAGTCCATGCATCTAATTTTGTACTCGCTTCATCTTCTGTATGAGGTATAGTAAAAACTTCAACTAATTTGTTTTAAAATGAGCTTTAACCATAGTATATTATTATTATTTTAATTTTATTATTATTATTATTATTATTATTATTATTATTAGGCTATTATTGGATTTCGACTGTCGGTGACTCTTCAGACCTCAACATTATGTTTCAGTCCAAAGAGCGTACTACACAAACGAGGAGTGAAGTAGTAGCTCCTCAGTGAGCTAACAAAACTGTATCAGTATGCCAAGCCCACCGAAACAAATTCTGAAGCTTTATGCTTAACAGTCCACCCCCACCTTTACACAGGGTCTGGCTGCACAGGTGAGTGTGCATACTATCTAGCACACCTTTGAGCTTCTGCGTCCAAGCCATCATTCGACAGAGACGTTTGGAAAGCAAGACAATTGATGTAGCCTTTTTTTGTAATAGCTTAAAGCCTTTAAATGTAAATTGTAATTTTCAAATAATCTAAATTCTAATTTCAGGATTTGAAACTGAACTTGCTACTAGCAGAGTCTCTGCCAATGCTAGCACATCTTCTGCATCAGTTGGCAGCTGACTTGAGAATGAATGCTTATGTTGAGCATTATTGGAGAGATTTCCCAACAAAATGTCCGCTCAAAAATACAGTAAGTAAACAACTTTAAGTATTTGTGTTGTATTGCAAGTTTAGTAGAATATAAGGTCAGACGTCCTCAAAAACAACATATCTGTCCAACCTTTGTATTCTATTAGCCTTGGTCGCATTTTGTTTCCTATGTTCACAAATTCTATTGTTAATAATTATTGTTAGGAACGCAAGAAAGGAGAGAAACATTATTCTACGATCGTTATGTCAACAGCGCTTCCAGTCTCATTGATAACACGTACTACAAAGAGGTCGTAAATTAACTCTTGTTTCTCTTTTTCCTCGAATGTCTTTCTCACTCCTTCCTATTTGTCAAATGTATTTCTAGAGTTTTCACGAATTTGCCATAATGTTCCAGATTATGTTATTAGTTACCAGAACTTCCTGGAATAGTTCAAACAGTATATAAAGAGCAGTTGTGATTCGAACGTTAATATGATAAAGTCACATAGTGGCGGTATATTGTTCAGACTTCATTTACAGTTTATACAAGTGTACACATGCATAGTGCTATTTCTATATGTGGTGATTACGTATATCAAATATCGTATATCAAATGACAGACTGTGCTTTGTAAGTGTTCATTTATTTATTGAGTGTTTAGCTATTTTTTAGACATGTCTTTTATTTGATAGTTATTTATTAAATTATTGATCGGCCTATTGACTGTAAGTAATTAGTTTTTACAGTGATATAGTAAATTTATTATTAGCTGAGCGTTATTGATCTCTTTGTTTCTTGTTGGTTTTTGTTATGTGACATGATAAGTGCGTGTTGTAAGTAACTTGTGTAAAGTACAAGTGTTAATTTCAAGTGTTGCCAGCATTATTTTAGTGGTAGAACTTGTAACAATACTGAAAATGTATTCAGGGTGTTGATGATTTATTTTCTGCTAATAATGAATTTACTGTATCACTGTAAAAACTGAGTGTCAATAGGCCGATCACTATTTTAATGAATAACTATCCAATAAACTGTGAAATGATGTAAAACGAAATGTCTAAAAAAACAGTTGAACACTCAATAAATAAATGGAGCATTTTTGCGATAAAACTTCTCCCGTTTCTCAACGAGCTTGTATGCTTTTTTCAGAGTATACAAATGTCAGAAGAAAACTTGAAACTACTATCAGCACCTTCATATGTTACGGATACTCCTGCCGATGTTATGAAACATGTATATCATTTAATAATTGAGCACTGTTCTCTAACAGTCTCCGCATATCCTATTATTGCTTCTGTGAATCGACGCTCAAAGGATATCGTTCAGGTATGTATTACAATGGCTTTTTATTATAGTAAACCTTTAATTTGTTTAACGCATTTCATAATTCAAATTTTTAATTGATTTTTCTTATTATTAATGCTGTTGAAACTAACTAGTGTTTTAAAAAATATTACTACTTTTTTTTTGAGGATGAAGCCCACATAGGTCTGAGACCTGTGCGTGGGTAATGAGTTGGATGATGGTGATTGCTGAGTTGGACCTACAGTTTTAGGTGGGTTCCGAACCACCGGGAAGTGATTTTACAGCAGAGAACTGTGTCTTTTTTGCTGGCCAATCTAATCGGTCACCGTTACAAACAGGTCCTACGAGAACACAGCTTATCTCTATCTGATTGAACAGATACCTGCTACGCCTCGCGGCTAGAACTCCAAATACAATAGAACTCCAAATATTGTTCCCTAACATGTAAGTAATTAAGAGGATTGTAAATATTATTTTACTTTTTTTTTATTGCTGATGATGCCCACATGAGTCTGAAGACCTGTGCGTGGGTAATGCGGTGCATGATGAAAAACATCCATGGCTGAATGAGATTCGAACCCAAGGCTGCTGGAAACGGAGCCATCTAGAGCCTTATCTTATCTCAGACAAGCGCTCCAACCAACTACGCTACCAGAGCCGACAACTGCGTTACCTTTGCCTAATAGTGATTTTTATTGGTGACTAGCATTAATAAAACAAGTAAATTATACGGGGTAGTAAATTAGTAATTAACAATAAAAAATAGTAATATTACTAGGGGAAGTGATAGCTGTGAGCCGTAGCAGGTATCTATCTAATCACATTAGATACGCAACGCTCTCCTGGGCCCTCTCTGTAAGGGTGATCGATTAGATTGGCCAGCATAAAGACTTTAATTTCTATGATGTTGAAGATCCATCTTGTTTCCACTAATATGTAATATGTTTTTAAGTTCATAATACTTTAATTTCTGCTGTAAAATCACTTCCCGGTGGTTCGGAATCCACCTAAAATTGTAGGTCCACCATGCTTCCAATAAAATATCTCAAGCGGCGAGTGGAACTACCCGTAAGTGTCTCCCCACCAATAAAAGCCATACGCTTATTATTTTTTATTACTATTAAGTAGTTTATTGTGTCAAAAATGTACACCTATCTTGAAAGATGTAAGTTAAGGGTAAAAAAATATTATTTTTATATGATTAGAATTTTAGATGGAAGCTGTGGAGTCATATCTCTTTACATCTCTCTTCAATATAACTAGGAAACTGTGTGACTTTTATTGGTTGGGAGACCCTTATGGGTAGTTCAATCTCGCTTTTGAGGAATGCTATGAAAATCATGGTGGTGATTGTTTATTTATTTATTTTTTTTTTTTTTTTTTAGATTGAGTCTTGGAGACTCCAGTTAAGCAGTATAAGACAAGTCAGATTAACAGTTATACAATCTTATGTACTAGTTACCATACTTACTATATCAATTAGTTGAGGTGAAGCTTACTTTTTATGTGAAAGGAACTATTGTACACTATGAAAAGCTTTATCAACTAAATATTTTTTCAATTGTTTTTTAAATATTTCTATATTTTCAAGACTCTTTAAAAGCTGCGGTAGCTTGTTGTAGAGTTACCTGCCAATATAACTAGTTTTTTTGGTCGCGCGGTAAGCATGGTTTATGGGCGATCATGATGTTGAGTCACGAGCACTCAAAACTGATCTTAAATGGGTGACCGAGTTGCTATGACTTGATATTATCAGCTTTGTTATCACTTGCCTGGTGGTTCGGACCCACCTTAAATTGTAGGTCCGTCATGCTCCCATAATATGGCGAGGTGGAATCACCTGTAAGGGTCTTCCTTCCAATAAGAACTATAAGCTTTTAATGGTGAATCTACAGTTTAATGTGAGTTTTAAATTACTGGGTAAGTGATAATAAAGCAGATTAAATAGTCATATCTGCTGATTGGTTGAAAGTATTTGAGAATTTAAATATCTTTCCTTTTATTCTTAGTTGAAAAATTAGCTATATTTAAAACAATAATACATTCGCTGATATTTAGAACAATAATACATTAATTATGTAGATAATTGTATTTATCATCATTTAAATCGAACTTTTTTCTCGCTAGATTGTGGGGGTCTTGTGTACCAGCGTTGATAATGTGGAGAAATTTGAGAGAAACATTGTACCTCCTGGCTTAAAAAGCGCAACGAAAACATCAAAAGATCTATCATCGGTAACAAAGTTGAAGGCTACCCCTTACAATCATATTGAAAAAGTTGTGTTTCTGCTTTCAGAATTAGGTAAGTTGTATTGCATGAAATAATAACGTTTTTTTTACTAATGAAGTCCGCATGAGTCTGGTGCTTTTGCGCGGTAATGAGGTGAAAGCCCAATTTTTTATTTTATTTTCAAAATTGATGTTCAAATTTCACTTCCACTAATTAAAATCTAACTGTAAATTGTATCAAAATATCAACCATCAACTCCTCATGCCTTTTATCATATTGTTTTTATATAAATGAAGCTCAAAATACTGACTACTTATATCTTATATGACACTATAGTCAAAGTAATTTTGGATAAATCTCTGCTCGGTCAAAAATGCCTGTGTGCATTTTCCTCAAGTATTGGATGCTCCACTGTACAAGCTTGGCCCTTACTGGTCTGAAGCTTGGCCAAATTCTGATCCAATTTTCTATTGTCATTTTACCAACTACAGGTTACACAACTACCGAACTAAGCAGCCTACCAGCTGGTGTAGCTATGATTCTATACGATGCCATTCATCAAGTGCGAGAAAACCCGCCAACAGATTGGCCCGAAGCAGTCTACCGTCTGATTGGCCGAGAAGACCTGGCCGCTTCGTTGCCCTCGTCCAATGACAGCCAGCTGTCATCAGTCACCAATGCTCACCGCAACCATAACAAATCACCCATGCCCATATTCA
The DNA here is from genome assembly GCA_948455865.1 of Conomelus anceps. Taxonomy (NCBI): domain Eukaryota; kingdom Metazoa; phylum Arthropoda; class Insecta; order Hemiptera; family Delphacidae; genus Conomelus; species Conomelus anceps. The sequence continues at coordinate 6,391,653 of OX418226.1, read as the reverse complement.
GCAGGAGTGACTCGGAGAACGAGGATGGCATGGAGACCACTCTCACCACTGACTATGAGGTATTGGATTCAGTTGTCACTTGCTTGATATTTTCAATTCAATTTACTCCTCAGCATTATGCACAAGAAAAAACAGAACAAAAGAAGTGTAACTTAATAAATAAAAAATACAACTAACTCCTGTTATTACCTAACTAGAATAGATAAAACTAATAGAAACAAAAGGAAACTTACTAAAATAAGTGATAGCTATAGCTTGAGGAAGTGATAGCCGAGTGCCGTAGCAGGTATCTGTTCAATCAGAGATAAGCTACGAAACTCCTGAGCCATCTTCGTAACGGTGACCGATTGAATTGGCCAGCAAAAAAGACTATTCTCTGCTGTAAAATCATTTCCTGGTGGTTCGGAACCTACCTAAAACTGTAGGTCCAACTCATCAATCACCATCATCCAATTCATTACCCACGCACAGGTCTCAGACCTATGTGGGTTTCATCCTCCAAAAAAAGTAGAGACAAATTTGTCAAAACTGGAATATGAGGAAGGTCCCCGCATGGGTCAAGTCTGTGTGCGGGGGCCGAGTTCTGTAGACTAATGTGTAAGATAAAGGAGGAAAACGACAGTAAAAGAAATATCTATAGAAATGTTGAACAATCAAGAATTGAAGGAAACAAGAGGAAAACAAGGGAGGGAAATAATTAGGAAATATATCGAAAAACTGAACGAGCCTGAGACATGCTGATACTATGTGTGATACGTGGGTCTTAGAAAACTATTGGCAGCCTCTCTACCAGCTTCCAGGAGCCAAAATACTAATTTAAGTGTAAATGCTGTATAAACCAGTGCGCAGTGCAGGTTGAATTTTTTGATACAATATGTGGATTAAGTGGCACGGATTGGAGGCAGTTGAAGATCTATTGATGCGAGGAGTGGTGATGCCAATATTGATTCTATGTCGAGTCGGATAATTGTGATTATTAATCACTAACATGCTAAAATTGCATACAAACAAAAGTAGGGTCTTTATAAATAACTGCCTAATATTAAGAACTTTCAAAAGGTTGAACAAGCTTGCAGTTATGATTCATTAATTCAGATTCATTCTCCAAGCATTGCCTAACATATAACATTATCGAGTGCTCTTAATTAAATAATTGTATGACACAGGCTAACACAGGTTACTGCACAGGCTAAGAGAATATAATTCCATTGTTTCAGGCAAATCATATTTTTACTGGTTCTATCTCTAAAATAATGCTGGCAAAACTTTTAAGTCAACACTCGCACTTTATTTACACAAATTACTTATAACACGCACTTATCAATTATATCACTTTTTACTTAGGTTTTGCTGGCAATTCCTATGTAAATTATGAGTAATATTTCTATATTATTTTAGCTTTAAGCTTTTTTCAAACTGTAAGATATTCATTTTTGAAATTCTGTTCAATTTGTGAAATGTGGCAAATAAAGAATTTTGATTTGATTTTTGATCCCATAAAAGAAATCAATCAGAAACGAATAAATCAATAATGTTTATCTAATAATGAATTTGATTTTTCTGTTCCAAAATTAATCACTAACTGTTAATATGCTGAACAAATATTTAACAAACAACTGTTCAATAATTTAGAAAGAAACGTCTAAATCATAACAGTTAAAGCACTTACAAAGCACAGTCTGTCACTGTATAAACGGTTAAAGAAGCCTGAATAATAAATTGTCACAATATTCTGCGTTTATCAATAGCACATTAAACGTTTGTATAACACAGTCTGTAATAGCGCTCACTGGATTACACGGTCCGTATCAATGGCAACAGGAACTGTCACAGGAAACTGCAACTCGTTACGAAGTTAGAACAATAACTGCCCTTCTTGTTTAGAGAGCATCAGTTTTATAGGTTTTTGTGACATTCCAGAAGACACTAGAAAATTAATTACCTTTTCGAGATTATTCTATAAAAAACTATGAGCACAGGTAAGAGTATTAGAACATTTCCGAAGACTGCAAGGTGAGGGGAAGAACAGGGGGAGTAAACAAAAGTGCCTGTTATCGCTTCAACGGAAGTTATTATTGACACAGAGCAGAAGGGGAAGAAAAATACGTTTCTCATCTTTCTGACGTTTCATAACAATATTATTATGTGGTTTAGCTTCATATTTTAATTGGAATATATGTGCAATTGGTATCAAGATACACGTATCAAGTTTTTGATACGTAATGCATATCAACTATCATGTTATTAGTAAATTTGGTCACTATATTATTTTTCCCCCACTTTGATGTTTACAAATTTTAAAATCTTGTATTCTTTGTGATTTTATTTATTTTCTCTTAGATTCTGAAGCTTAGATTCAGTGCCGATCATAGAGTGGCTGAAGTTAGGAGTTTGCTGCAATCTTCTCGTCCGGTGACAATTTCAATACCGCAACGGCCGGAATTCTCTGATCATGAATTCATTGAGGAACAGGAGAAACATCTCTATGCAATTTGCACCAGAACCATGGCATTGCCCGTAGGACGGTGAGTTATCAACACTTTGCTGTGTATCAGCTTTTTACAGCTACTTTTTTACAGCTTACCATGGGATCTTGCTGTCACATGTATATAATTGTTGATCTGATTTGTCTTATACTCCTTAACTGGAGTCTCCAAGACTTACTCTACAAAAAAAAAAAAAAAACATATTAGGTATGCTATCTTAGTATAGGGTAATTCATCAAAACAAAACCTTGATAGGGTGTTTAAGATCCAAAAGAAAGCGGTTAGGTGTATGGAAAGAGTAAATAGATTAGATTCATGTAGGCCGTTGTTCAAGAGACTTGGTCTCCTAACTGTACCCTGCTTATATGTGTATGAAGCTACTTTATATGTAAAAACGAATGATATTAACCAAAATCTTGACGTACACGATTATAATACAAGAAGCCGAGGAGATTATCACTTGTTGAGTCACAATAGTAGCTTATTCAAACAAAAACCTAGTTATATTGGTAGGAGACTCTACAACAAACTACCGCTGTTTTTAAAGAGTCTTGAAAATATAGAAATATTAAAAAAACAATTGAAATAATATTTAGTTGATAAAGTTTTTTATAGTGTGCAAGAGTACCTTTCATATCAAAATTAAGCCTCACCTCAACTAATTGATATAGTAATTATGGTAACTAGTGTATAATTGTAAAAATCTGACTTGTCTTATACTCCTTAACTGGAGTCTCCAAGACGTAATCTACAAAAAAATCATAAGTATGATGCAGTATCTTAAATATGATACAGTATCATATGTTACGTATCAAATGTACTTGAGTGGCTAATGATTGGAGCGACAAAAACTGTTTAGCAACAAAGTTAAACACGTCTTTGCTCACTTATCAGGATAATCACCATCGGAAATTCAAACACATGCTGTGGAATGGGTTATGAGATATTGGGGCAGCGTGAATTCCTTCATTCCGCTGAATGTGTTTGATTTTGTGATGGGAATTATCATCGAGTATCGGATGCTGCACTCACGCTTAGTGTGCTTGCACAGCAGAGCTTCAGTGATAGTCAATAGTGATATTGTAGTTTTCATATAACTTGGCAGCAGTATGCTGGGTTCAGATATAGCATGTCCCATCTGCTACACGCTGTCAAGTTATATGAATACTACAGTATTTTCTTTGTAGTGGCGAAGGTGATATTGTGGAAGGTATCCATAATGAATAATAAGACGAAATTGTCACAACCACATTTATTAAAACTTTGAGAAACTAGTTTCGGTTGTTACATCATTATCAATCTCAATCATGAGTTTGATTGAGATTGAAAATGGTGTAACAACCGATGCTAGTTTCTCAAAGTTTTAATAAATGTGGCTGTGACAATTTCGTCTTATTATTCATCAATAGTGATACTAGAGCCAAGAGTGAACACGTTTGATCAATGAGCCTTGACGCATTTACCGATCTCTACTGTGTCTAAATCTATTCCACAACTTATGTTTGAATTTGCAGTTCTAGCTCTTCTGGCTCTAGTATCAAGAGTGGTGGAGGGGAATAGATTGCCAGCTATTTTAGTAATATTGATGAATTGCTCAACACCATTAATACTAAGTCACAGTAATTTGGAATTGCAAGTACGTTTAACACTCAACCGACTTGATACATAATAATCTTGTAGACATTGATTTAATTTGTGAAAATTACAAAAACAGTCGTAAGTGACGTCAGAGGTCCTGAACTGTGTTCAGATGTGACCTGAGAACCCTGACACCATGAGCCAGCCAGGTCAAACGATATTATTTTTTTATTATTAATATTATTATTTATTTTTATTATTATTTCAAAAGAAACGTATTATTTTGTATCATAACTGAATTGTGATGGTGCAATTCCTTGTCAATTCTGAATGATAATTTCTTATGTCCGATGAGAAGTTGCAATATCCAATTATAATAAAACATAAAGATGTATTCTATATTGCTTGTTTATCATAAATCTAGTATTTTCCCACGCTGGTGGTGGTGTTGGTGCAAACACATCGAAACACATTTACGTTTTTTCAATGAAAAATGTCTGTTTTTTCTTTTGTTCCATTGCTTTGGTGTGATAATTTTCTATTTTGTTCACTTTTTTAAGAGTAGTTTCTACTTCTATATTTTAAATAGTTTCTAAAATGTTCATGCTTCTTGATATCATTTTCAATTTGCTTTATCAAATATTGATAGATCTGTCTTATTTATTGTAACAGAATTTGAATCAATATTATTACAGCGTTTGGGAGAAACTGCGATAACGCTAATGCTAACCTGAACACTCTATGCATATTCCTGCTCTAAATGCAATATTCTATAGAGGAGGTAGATGCTTAAAGTGTTCAGGTCAGCATTAGCCCAAACTGTTTTGAATTGAATCGATGGTGTTCTTCTTTTCAACGTTGTGTTGTTGATTTTTTGCCTTTTTCCTGTTTTCAGTGGCATGCTAACACTGCACACCTCGTGTCCGGTGGCCAGTGAGCCACTGTCGATGCCTCGTCTGTGTCTGAGTGGCAAGGCGCCACCCCGCGGCACCACAGTCGACCTCTCCCACATCGAGGTGGTGCCCAACATGAATCTGTGGCCGCTCTTTCACAATGGCGTCGCTGCCGGATTGAGGATATCGCCCAATGCTAAGAACATTAATTCGCCTTGGATTGTTTACAACAAGCCCAAGGTAAGCTATCAGCCTATTTTAGATTAATGAATAATAAGACGAAGTTGTCACAACCACATTTTTTTAAATATAAAGCCTGAGTGAGTATAAATATTTTTTATTCACAATTAAACTTGACTGCAAATCGTTAAATTTACAATAAAAAGTCAATATTAACAACCCATATCGTTATGGAACAAGAAATCCAAGAATCTGAAATATTTTGTCGCTACTAAACCTTATATTCTACAAAATATATATATTTTTTTTAAGAAATACAAATAAGACTTAGGTTGATAGGCTGCAAGACGAATAAGGGTTTGAAATAAAGGCGGAAAATCTAAGATATTGTTCATTAGTCTTCTTAATTTCTCCAATCTCCCATAAACGCTAAATCATGATCTCTTTGTTACACTTTATTTTAAGTTAATTAAAAATATTTTGAATTTTTGACAACCTAGGGTGGTCCAGAAGTGCTTCCTGAACATGCTGGTTTCTTGATGGCGCTGGGTTTGAATGGCCATCTGTCCAGTTTGGTAGAACTAAATACTTTCAAGTACCTGAGTCGATGTCATGAGATGACCAGTGTAGGATTAATGCTAGGAATTTCTGCTACAAAACGAGGTAAGTGGAAGCTTTTGTTCTTCATTATCACTTTTACTACTGAATTTTTACTCTCGTTTCAATATTTACTCTTAAAAATAGAGAAGTGGTCACATGGTCAAGCCATAAATTATTTTGTCCTTACATACCTATGTAAGTAATGTTTTAAACACAATTTCGGATGCCCTTATTTCGTTTAAAGCATTTATATTTTATGATTCTACACGTTTCTCAAGTTGTTTCAAGTTGCTAGGTTTATCCGTATAATTTAGACTACTTGTAGCTTAAATGTGCTTTTACACTACACATTAAGATATATCAATTTTCAATGACCTTTCAATTTACTTGCGATATGAAGCTCTACTACTAAAAATGATATGAAAACAAAAAATACTTCAGCATAAAAAGTATGACTTGAAATATGTGCAGTACAGCAGAAACCTTTGCTCTACATCTAAATCACTAAAATAAAGAACAGTAAACAAAAAAATAATATATTGTACTGGAAACAAAAAGTGTTCAGTTACGCATTTCTAAAAAAAAATCAGTCACTCGTTTTTGCTTCTTGCTTTGGAAACACCTTTTCGTTATTCTTTTCTTTATTTCGTGACACTCGCGGATAATCCGCACCGCAGATCATCCACTCGCGGATAATCGGGGCTCTACCGTATGAAATTTACAGTGGTCAAAGAGAGAAGACAATGGTTCTCCTGGTCTTGCAATGCATTATTAAGATAATTAGTGACTATTTTCGATACGCCAAATAAATGAAATGTATTTTTTTTTTTGGAAGATGAAGCCCACATAGGTCTGAGACCTGTACGTGTGTAATGAGTTGGATGATGGCGATTGATGAGTTGGACCTACAGTTTTAGGTGGGTTCCGAACCACCGGAAAGTGATTTTACAGCAGAGAACAGTGTTTTTGATAATAAGAAAAGAGAAAATAAAAAAACTGTAATGGAACTCAAATTAATATAATTTTAACTTTTCATGTGAAATTTAACGACTTGCAGTCAAATATTTGTTAAGAATAAGTATAATAACTCACTAAATCCAGGAATTTAATATAATTTAATGCGACTCTTTTCAGGTACAATGGATGTGCAGACAACAAAGCTGCTTAGTGTTCATATTGAGTCACTATTACCACCAACATCCATAGAACTGGACATCGTACAGAATATACAAGTGGCTGCATTGCTTGGTGTCGGCTTAGTTTACCAGAAAACAGCACATAGACATATCGCCGAAGTTCTTTTATCTGAAATAGGTAAATGAATTGAAATTATTTTATAAAGATGTCTTCATTACAAGATTTTGAGCTGAACATTTTCATTAATACATGTTGATTATTCGTTTAACAGTATATGTCCAGTATTTATTACAATCTTCTCATCTCTACTTATATTTATTTATGTAATCGTCTATAATAAATGCATATCAATTAAATCTATTTGATATTTAAACTCGTATTAGTGCTAGAAACTTTGAAGAATGTAATGAATTATAGATTTACCTCAAAGAATTATCTCATATGATTACTATATGAATTAGGACAATGTGAAGACAGCAGTCAAAGAGATATTGGGGTGGTGATTGGTGAGCGTGGTGTTTATGCTATCGTGATGTTCAGTCACGAGCGCTCAAGACTGTACTTGGATGAGTGAACGTGCTTTAATGACTTGATGTTATAAGCTTTATCACTTACCCGGTGGTTCGGAACCCACCTAAAATAGTAGGTCTACCATGTTCCCCATAACATGGCTCGAACGGTGAGGTGGAACTACCTGTAAGGGTCACCCCATCAATAAACGCCATACGCTTATTATTATTATTTATTTTTTTTTTTTTTTTTTTTTTTTTTTTTTGAGGATGAAGCCCACATAGGTCTGAGACCTGTGCGTGGGTAATGAGTTGGATGATGGTGATTGATGAATTGGACCTACAGTTTTAGGTGGGTTCCGAACCACCGATTTAAAGAGTTATTATTTGGCAAGAATAGTGTGATCACTGAGGTATGTTCTCTATTGAAAGTTCTTAGAACTGTGGAACTTTTCTGTAATATAAATCAAACAAATTCAATAATTATATCATTTTTGCCTGTAAACAAGGAACTTTCGTACATTTACACTTCAAATTATTATTCATTCATTCATTTATTTGTAACACAAAACACAATCAAGTAAAGATACAACAGGCATAGCCTGTTTTTTTTATTGTTGAGTGGAATTAAACTTCTTAGTTTGATTTGTATGGATTTTTCTTCTTCCAAATTACCAACCATAGCAAATTACTCTTTTTCAAGCGCTTTCGAAAGTTTTTCACATTCCCCAAGTTGATGAAAGATCCCCTCCACGTTTCCACTTGATTTCTATTCTACGAGGCATGCCCAGAAAGTAAGTGTACTGAAATTTTTGTAGGTTGACAAGGATGACGCCGTGTATGTTACACTTGGCGGGAGATTTTATTGACATTTTTACTTTCTGGACATGCCTCGTATTTAATTATCCTTACCTTTAAATCATTTCTACTTTGGTAAATAAGGTAAAATAATGAACGTCAAAAGAAAGCTAATAATTATAAAAAAATTATAATTATAAATATAAAAGCTAATTTTATAAAAACTTGAAAAAACAAGTGGAAATTCACTCACGTTATGGCGTGACGGCTGTTTCACTCTGTTGTCAAGAGCATCATCAGACAACCCGCAGTTAACTGATTTAAGGCATGAGTTTGAGGGTTATGGATGTTGGAAGGGTGAAGGGTTGGGAGGATGAGTAGGCGGGAGTTTTGAAATTGGGATTATTTAGTCAAAGAGGGTATATGAGAAGAAGTTGAGTTGATCACTACTGGCAGGACATTCACCACGAAATTCAAAGAACACACAAGAGCCATCTCACACCCAACACATCATTACAACAGGCCACAGTTATACAGACATTGACACTAATTTAGACACACTACACTTCACTCACAAAAGCCATAAACTCAATGTTTTAGAACAATATGAGATTTACAAACACGCAAAGCAGCAACCTGACAACATTTTAAATGATAAACTTAACTTCTTCTTAAAGTAAATTCGTATGGCGTTTCGTGGTGGAGAGACCCTTACGGGTAGTTCCACCTCGCCGTTTTTTTAACGACTGCTTTTTTAACTTCTTCTTACATACCCTCTTTGACAAAATAATCCTAAATTCAAACCTCCCGCCTACTCATCCCCCACTCCTTAACCCTTCCAACATCCATAACCCTCAAACTCATGCCTTAAAACAGTGTAATGTGGGCTGTCTGACGATGCTCTTGACAACAGAGTGAAACGGCCGTCATGCCATAACGTGAGTTAATTTCCACTTAGAAGTGTTTTTTAAGTTTTTATTATATATTAGTGGAAACAAGATGGATCTTCGACATCATAAGCTAATATTGTTGATTGCTGGTTCCAGGCAGACCTCCCGGACCTGAGATGGAGAACAGCGTTGACCGAGAGTCGTACTCGTTGTCGGCTGGCCTTGCATTAGGCCTGGTTGTGCTTGGGACTGGCTCAAGTGCCACTGGACTTGCTGATCTCGGCATTGCAGATACTCTGCACCACTACATGGTTGGTGGCAACAAGCGACCTATTTCAGGTGAGCGTCAGTTCATACTCCTAATCAGGATTAGAATAACTATTTCAATTACTTTCTTTGTAGTGGCGAAGGTGATATTGTGGAAGGTATCCATAATGAATAATAAGACGAAATTGTCACAACCACATTTATTAAAACTTTGAGAAACTATTTTCGGTTGTTACACCATTGTCAATCTCAATCAAACTAAAACTAAAGTACAGAGAAGCTTAATATACACTGAACATGGAATGATACTATTGGCTAAGAGGGAAAGAGGCTGACCTTCATCGAAGGTTGTGATTGGCTGACAAGTCACGCCCCCTGATGGGAGGAGTAACAAGCAAAAATACGAGTCAATCAATTTTAGTTTTAATTTTCTTCAATTCTAGCCTTATTACGTATTTTTTCTTCTTTGTTGCTTTCTAGATGTTCACAGTTTTTTGTTATTGATTTGACTCATATTTTTGCTTGTTACTCCTCCCACCAGGGGGCGTGACTTGTCAGCCAATCACAACCTTCGATGAAGCTCAGCCTCTTTCCCTCTTAGCCAATAGTATCATTCCATGTTCAGTTCAGTTCATTAAGCTTCTCTGTACTTTAGTTTTAGTTTGATTGAGATTGATAATGGCAACAACCGAAACTAGTTTCTCAAAGTTTTAATAAATGTGGTTGTGACAAATTCGTCTTATTATTCATTATTTCAATTACACTGGTCAACATGTTGAAGGCTATGCACAAAATTATTATTATTTTTTCTTTTTTTCGGAGGATGAAGCCCACATAGGCCTGATGCCTGTGCGTGAATAATGAATTGGATGGACCTACTGTTTTAGGTGGGTTCTGAACCACCGATTTTACAGCAGAGAACAGTATTTTTACTGGCCAGTCCAATCGATCACCCGTACAAAGATGGCCCAGGAGTTTAGTAGCTTATCTCTGATTGAACAGATACCTGCTACGGCACTCGGCTATCACTCCCTAAATATTTAGCCTAGGCTAGTAATGTGAATGGATAAACAAAATAAATTTTGTAAAATTATGTTTTAATATGACCAATCCATGTAGGCAAGTCCAGCTCTCCTCTGAGAGGAGGTCAGTGGCTTATAAATTATCGTCATTATTTCGTTTAAAGCATATATTTTTAATGATTCTTTACGTTTTTCAAGTTCTTTCTAGGTTTATCCGTATACGAGGTATACTTATCTGTATACTATGTTTATCCATAATTTAGACGTTGTAATGTGAATGTGCTTTTACACTACACATTAAGCAGTGTATATCAAATTACAATAACCTTTCAATTTACTTTCGATATGAAGATCTGTTATACATTTAGTATTTAGCAGTTTCCTGTATATGCTGAACTTGATACGTTTTCCACTCCCAAGTGGAAATTGTGACTCTGGGAGTGTACTATGGGTCGTCTAACGATGCTCACGCCATAACGTGAGTCATAATTTCTACTTAAAAAGTGTTTTTTAAAGTTTTATTATATATTAGTGTAAACAAGATGGATCTTCAACATCATAAGTTTTGAAATTTTATTTTTATTATAAGTTATTTATTTTTATTACTGTTTGCTCTATCTAACTAACTACAATATTAAAATCATGAAAGACTTGAAATCTTGACTTAAAAGGCTTTGGATTTTGTCAATGGTTCTTTATGTTTTGCTAAAATATAAATATCCTATTACAGCTGTACTATTATCAACGTTCAACTCTTGAATACTGCTATAAACTTGAATACTTTTATAACCATATTTCTACATTTTATAATCTGTAGTAAATGATTCTGATTCTATAATGCCTTATATGTTAAATCTGTTTCAATCTTAGTAATCTCTTATCAGTGAATATTTGCATCGTTACAGGTTCGCAAAAAGAAAAATACAAATCTCCAAGCTATCAAATAAAAGAAGGAGATGAAGTGAATATTGATGTGACAGCTCCTGGGGCAACACTCGCTCTTGGAATGATGTTCTTCAATTCTGGAAACAAGTCAGTTCATGAAATTCTTTTCTAAAGCTACTCAAGTTTTTGATCTACTCTGTAAATAATGGATACTTTGTCTAATTTTGTTATCAAGCAAAAGAAAATAAAGTCTGGTTGTGGTAATTAGAGCCCGGGTGTTAGGCAAAATGCCTTGATTTTAGGCATGATGCCTATTTTGATAGTTTTGGCCTATTCTACTTTAAGTTGCCTATTTTCCCCCTAAAACTGTGGCTTAGAAGGAAAACCAAACAGCTTGAAAGAATGTATGCATAAAAATTAATTATTTTCTGCAAATTCTAGGAATAAAAATAATAATATAGTGAAGATAGTGAATAGTGTAGGTTCTCAACTGTATAGCATAGAGTAGGCACATAAACGTAGCTACCATGATGCATATAGACATAATATATGTATAGATATAAGTTATACATATTATGCCTCGAATTCAATTACGTCAGCATGGATAATGTTCTCAATGCGATAAAAATAAACGTTGAAAAAAACATAATTATTATTCCTGGATTTCTTGTTCCATGACGAACTGCGTTGTTAATATTAACTTTTCATGTGAAATTTAACGACTTGCAGTCAAATACTGCAAGTCGTTGACTGCAAGTCGTTAAATTTCACATGAAAAGTTCATAATTATTATTCTACATTTCCTGAAATAAAACAAAACTTGAAAAGAGGGGGGAGATTCTTATTGCTTCGTTGTATTATCGAGTTTGTTATCAATTTGAATATACCTGAAAGTATTATCCGTACTTAATGTTGGATGAACCGAATCCACATTTACATTTTTTTTAAATATGAAGCCCACATAGGTCCGAGACCTGTGCGTGTATAATGAGTTGGATGATGGTGATTGATGAGTTGCACCTACAGTTTTAGGTGGGTACCGAACCACTGGGAAGTGATTTACAGCAGAGAACAGAGTCTTTTTTGTTCGTCAATCCAATTGGTCTCCCTTACATAGATTCAGATCATATACAGTATTATAATATCCTATAAGAAGTTGTCCCCTTGGTATCTTGAAGTATTAACTGTATTTTATATTGTGTGAACGTAATTCGTATTTTGTTTAAGATCATTTTGAACAATATTTGATCTTATATGTGTTTCTTGAAAGCGGCGGCCGCTTAACGCAGTTGGTAGGGGCGTCGCAACTTCAGCTTGCCGTCGTTTCAGCGGTCGTGGGTTCGAATCCCGCTTCTCCGTCTGGCATCTATTTGTTGGCATTCACCTCATTACCCACGCACAAGTCTGGAACTCATGTGGGCATAGTCAGCAATTAAAAATAAGTAGTTTTGGAAACGATAATAATTTATCAATATTAAAACATTTTCTTGAATTAATAAACTTATTGGATTCGTATTATTTATCAATTTTTCAAGGGTCTCTTGTTTTTCATTTATTTTAATTTGTGTTCACTAGGGCCGTGGCTAATTGGATGAAGGCTCCCGACACTCAGTTCCTGCTCGATTTTGTTTGTCCCGATCTGCTTCTGCTCAGAATAGTGGCCAGAGGATTAATTCTTTGGGATGAGATTCTGCCAACTGAGGAATGGGTGCACAGCCATGTTCCCGATGTCATCAGACCCTACTGCCTTGTCAAACCCGTTGAAGAGAACATTGACTATGAAACTATGAAGTTAGTACTTGATTCATTAAGTCAGCAGTTTTAAAATGTTTTTATAATAAATAAAATGAATGGACAAGTGATCTTTCCAATTGAATTAAGGGGATCTCTTGGAATAGATTTTATTTTGATGTTGAATATCCATCTTATTTCCACTAATATATAATAAAAACTTGAAAAAACACTTTTAAGTGGAAATTATAACTCACGTTATGGCGTGACTGGGAACCAATGTGGAAAAGAAGAAAAGTCGGAAGGCAACGGTTAAGATGGAAGGACGATATTGTCAGAATTGCTGGTAATAACTGGATGATTTTAGCAAAGGATCGTAAGAAATGGAAGCGCCTGGGGGAGGCCTATGCTCGGTGACGGGCTTAGTTTCCAATGTAAAAAGATTAAAAACTAACAATGCTCAAATTAAGTTAGAATAAGAAGAATAGTTTGTATATATATTTTATTATCTTTTTCATTCAAATAGCACTGTTATGAGAGGAAATAATGTTTTTTTTATTTATTTGATTGTGTATGTATTGAAAACAAAGTAAAGGCTCTTTTTATTTATTTATGGCGTGACGGCCGTTTTGACAACAGTGAAACGGCCGTCACGCCATAACGTGAGTCATAATTTCCAATTGAAAGTGTTTTTAAAGTTTTTATTATATATTAGTGGAAATAAGATAGATATTCAACATCAAAATAAAATCTATTCCAAGAGATCCCCTCAATTCAATTGGCAAGATCACTTGTCCATCTCATTCTTTCAACTTTTTATTTTTGAAACTCCTTAATTTTTCTACTAATTAAATCCTATTTTTATTTCTACTAATGTATTACTATTAATTTTCTTTTCTTGGATTTCTTGTTCAATTACGATCTGCGTTGTTAATATTAACTTTTTGTTGTAAAGATAATATTATTCATTTATCAGAACAATTTTACATAATCAACACTTACAATACCAAAGTAAAAAAATAAATATCGAGGAGTCCGATCTCACTAGGCGTCAAAACTGCAAAAAAGGAGAAACAAATCTGTCAAATCAATTCAAAAGTAACAATTCAATACAAATAATAAAAATACAAATTAACAACTGCGCTATACTTAAGTTTTATTACTTGTTATTAATTTATAAAAATTAACAAATGTGCTATACTAATATTTTATTTACTTGTTAATAATTCTAAATTCTCCTTTTCAGTCAAGCGTACTGTAATATAATTGCCGGCGCATGTATGGCCATGGGACTGAAATTTGCTGGATCAGCAAACAACGAAGCCTTCACTACGCTTCTAAACATTTGCAAAGTTTTCACTACAATGTTCACGAGATCAATAGCAGAGCTTGCTGGAAAATCGACAATTGAAACATGTCTGAATGTTGTACTACTGTCTCTTGCCATGGTAATTATCAGTTAGACTAGCATTGTTCTCTTACCATAAGTTCGAACGCAAATTTAGATTGACAGACAGCTCTTCATTAAAAACTTGGTAGCCTATTTTACATAAAAAAGAATAGACACCTATTTGGACTTCACGATTCTTATTACAATTTACGCCTCTCAAGAAACATCTATGAAAATGTTGTAATGGACTTGGAGGTGTGTAGAAGACAATTCTCTTTCATTTCCCATAAGTTAATAAATCACATTGCCATCCGTTTTCTTGAAAATGCAAATATAAATTTTAATAAAAGGCTTGGAAAGGAAATACATGCATGGATAATTACAAATAACATTCAAGAAAGGCTGTTCGAATAGTCATCTACTGCCATCTACTCATTTTGTTTCACTGTTGTGTTTGCCAGAATCTCTTCTCTTCCTTTTTCTTTCTTCTCTCTCTTTTTCTTTCTTCTCTTCGTATCTGCTCCTTACTCTTTTTCTCAACGTACCCTTAATTTCCTCTCAATTTCTGTAAAATTATTTGTTTTTAATTATAATATTGCAACTCATACTTGCGAACAGGATTCGCCTTGCAGGTATTATAGATTCTTGATTTGTTTTTTGTTTTTTATTCTTAAAACTGCATTTACTATGTAAGTTATTTATTTTAGAAGAATCTAAATAAAAGATTTTTTATTTTGAAATTGAAAAGCAGGCTTGGTGACAAACGCAGGATTACTTCTAATACATCACAGAATATAACTAGACTTTATAAATAGAAGCGACGTTTCATTTCAGTTGTGGTCACAGGAAGGCATCCTGTGACGTCATCAGGTCTAAGTTCTTATTTAGGCCCGGCCTAAGGGTGCTTGCACAGTGGAGCATTCAGTAATCGATCATAGTCACCATCGCAAAATCAAACACTTGTTGTGGAATGGTGGTATTCACACTGATCCAATCTGTGATACACCATTCACCAACATGTATTTGATTCTAGGATTTCTTTTTCCTTGACGATCTGCGTTGTTAAGATTAACTTCTTGTTGTAAATTTAACGACTTGCCTTCACTTTTATATTGTGAATATATAATAAATGTACTCACAAGGCCTTGAAGATGAGATTCAATACCTCGAAAACGTTCGGCCGAATGTGAGTATTTTTATATTGTGAATATATAATAAATGTACTCACGCTAGTCCTGCAAGGCCTTGAAAATGAGATTCAATACCTCGAAAACGTTCGGCCGAGGAAGAAAAATAAATACCAGATTCAATAGTATGAAACATTTATTATATATTCACAATAAAAAAGTGACTGAAAGTCGTTAAATTTACATCAAAAAGTTGATGAATTTGATTGTTGAACCAAATGAAGGTTGTACGCTGAGGAAGGATAAATAAATACCGGATTCACTGCAATAGTATGAAACTGGACCTTCTACTAAATTAATATCTGTTCAATAAGAGATAAACTATGAAACTCCTGGGCCATCTTTGTAAGGGTGACCGATTGAAATGGCCAGCAAAAAAGACTGTTCTCCGCTGTAAAATCACTTCCCGGTGGTTCGAAACCTACCTAAAAATGTAGGTACAACTCATCAATCACCACCATCCAAGTCGTTACCCACTCACAGTTCTCAGACCTATGTGGGCTTCATCTTCCAAAAAAAAAGAATAAATTCTCATTTTCAAATTGATGAAATTTCATTCATAAAAGTAGATTATATTCAGTATAAAGAGTTATTTTACTATAATTCGTTTTGATTCGGTAATTTTCTACCTTGATTTGTCAAATTAATGTCAGTCTTGCTTCCCACATTTGAAAAATGATGTTATAACTTGAACTTTGTTTTGATGCATGTATTAGTATTAGCATGTGTAGTTGCACCATTTAATTGAGGTATTATCTATATTATTAATATAACCTATGCCTATCATACAATGAGGCCTATTCAACATATAATATAAATAATGTAATACTATACATTACATTAATTATTTGCAACTTTAGGATGTGCCGTATCCATACGCATTCTATGACGAATACTAAGGAATCAACTTATAATCAACTTTTCCTTGTCAATCAAAACCCTAATAGCTCAATATTTTCCTGTTTTAAAGCTTCCTGTTTTATTATATTGATACTCATTATCTGGTTGTCAAACCTCGACCTCAGTTGCCCGTTGCATAACAGTTCACAAGCTAATTTTATTTGTATTTGTAGTTACTGCATAATCGTATGTAATTTTTTTTTAGTAATTGTAATTTGTGAATGCAACAGACCCCAGGGCGAAGGACTTGTATTTTCATAAATTGGTTCAAACAAACAAGTCTCTTATGATTTTTTCATCAGGTAATGGCGGGAACTGGAGAACTGGAGGTGATCAGGCTGTGTCGCTACCTACGGTCCAGAGTGCGCCAGGGCTCGAACAGTGTGGTGACGTATGGCTCTCATTTGGCTACACACATGGCGCTCGGTCTGCTGTTTCTGGGCAGTGGCCGCTATACTTTGTCAACCTCGGCCGAATCTGTGGCCGCCATGTTGTGCGCGTTTTTCCCCAAATTCCCAACTCACAGTAATGATAACAGGTAAGAGCGCACATGAATTTTGGCAGAAGGGAGTTGCTTCTTACCGTACATATTTTTCATCATTGCTTATGTCTGAATTATTTTATTTTTTCATTTTCCTTTTACCTTGTAATGTCCTATTTTGGTCAATCAGGTGAGTTAAACAAAATAATAACTCAACTGATTAGACTTACCAGATATATCTGATCGGACAGCTGAACCAAATTTAATGTACAATTATGATAATTATTTAATTTAAGAAGAAGAAAGTAATATTTCTGGTTTGTCGAGCTTTCTTATAAACAGTTCAGTTCTTTTTTAGCTTGCATACAGAAATGTTATTGAGATTGAGAATAAAAGTGAATTTGAAATTGAGATGAATATCTTTTAATAATTGGATAATCCCTCTGAGACGCTACAACCTTTAATAAATTCACTGTATTGAGCTCTTGAATTAAATTTAAGAAAAATAAATACAGATGAGGGCTTTAGTTATTTTAGTACAGATGAGGGCTGAGGAAGTTATTTCCCTCTTTACAGAGATGAGTAAACATCACATATGGTGTATACAATAGAATATAATAGAATTCATTAGACATTAGATAGAGGAAAAGAGTACTTTGGTAATAAAAATCAATTGGAAGGTAATGATAATTGTATAAAATTAATTTTTTGAATGGTAATTGTAATTTATTTTTTGTGTTTAAATAAATGCCTTTGTTCTTGGCATACAAGACGGAGAAATAAATAATAAATAAATGATGGTGAAGATGATGACGACTTCGATATTTATTTATGGTGATGTTAATTTATGAAGATAAAGGTGGTAATTTATTTATTGTGACAAATTTACAACGAGTGTGAAGGTGCAACAGACTAAGTCCAAAACTGCTCCCTTCACAAATTTTATGTTACATTGTCCAATGGTAATAGGACAAATATATATAATATAAATAAGGATAATAAATTGTATATATATATATATATATATATATATAGTAAATGGTTTTAAAAAGAAAAACTCTGTGAGCATGTATGTAACCAAAAAATCGCTGAGGAATCGATTCTCACATTAGTCCTATAGCTTTTCTCTCTGAATCATATTTTTTTTTTTTTTTTTTTTTTGAGGATGAAGCCCACATAGGTCTGAGACCTGTGCGTGGGTAATGAGTTGGATGATGGTGATTGATGAGTTGGACCTACATTTTTAGGTGGGTTCCGAACCACCGAACCACTTAATTGCACTTCTCGTCTTATCCTATTCATGAGTCAAGTATTTTAGTATTGTTCTTTCACATCAGAATTAAGCCTCACCTCATCTAATTGATATGGTAATTATGGTAACCAGTGTATAAGATTGTATAATTGTTGATCTGACTTGTCTTATGCTCCGTAACTGGAGTCTGCAAGACTTACTCTACAAAAAAAATATATATATATATATAAATCTACACTACCTCAATGAGAAACTTATATAGTTCTATAAATTTCAGGTACCACCTACAGGCATTCAGGCATCTTTACGTGCTAGCAGCCACTCCCAGACTGCTTCTGCCCCGTGATATAGATTCGGGAAACTTGTGCTACGCTCACCTAACAGTCGTCTACTTGAACTCTCCATACTACACAAATCAGGCTGCTAGACTCAAAGCGCCTTGCCTGCTGCCTGAACTCAATCTCCTCAAAGAGGTTATTAGGATTTTTCATGGAATATCGACCATTTGCAAGAAAGAAAATTAAATTTAACCACCGTAAGATGACGTCATCTTACGGAGCTCAATAGGGAAGTCGTTGCACTGGCTCAGTCAAATGACGTCATCTTACGGTGGTCAAATTTAATTTTCTTTCGTGCAACTGAACTCAATCTCCTCAAAGAGGTTATTAGGATTTTTTATGGAATATCGACCATTTGCACGAAAGAAAATTAAATTCAACCACTGTAAGATGACGTCATCTTACGGAGCTCAATAGTGAAGTCGTTGCACTGGCTCCGTCAAATGACGTCATCTTACGGTGGTTAAATTTAATTTTCTTTCGTGCAGCTGGCTGTAAGAGTACTAGTTGCTTTATAAGTGTATAGTGTTTCTCAACTTATAACAAATATAATTTATTAATTTCGAATTCCTCAAAGTGCTATTAATTATACGGAAGAATTGAATTGAATTGAATTGAATAGTTCTTTATTTCCTCTTTAAAAAAACAAGTACATAGGTAATGACAATAATTTTGAGAAAAAAATATTCTTCACATGGGCTACAATGCCTGTGTGCGAAGAAGAGTCTGAATCGTAGGATTTTATTTAAAAGAAAAAAAGACAAATTAAAAAAAAAAAATTGAAGAGAAAAATAAATTACAGCCAAAAAAAAAGAGGAAAAAAACAAAAAAAAAGCGAGAAAAAAAGGCTTAATTATTTGAGGAGGATCATCTATCTATGGGAAATGCGAGGCCAACAAGAGAAACCAGAGAGAAAAAACGTATACAAGTAAGGTTTCTGGGATGAGCACTAGTTGTATCAAGAAAAGAAAATTATGCAAGAGCTTCTTTCAGCACATGTAGAAAAGGTAGGAAGGCAGAATGAATATTAAATAAAAGATCAAAGAAAATAATATAAGGGTTAGAAGCAGTTATTTTATTTGGAAAAGAGAAATAATAAAACTCTTAAAAGCGGTATGCAGACTGCAGCAGCATCTCAGATGCATCTCTTCCATGTTCTAACAGCCAAGAGAGCAGCATTTTCTTGTAGGAAGTAACACTAAATCGGTCAAAAAGTAGAGAACTGCGCAGGCATATTGCAACACAAACGGTGAGAAATATAGAGAGGGTCGCGAGAAGCGTCGAAGGAAGACTTCTGCAATGGCGGATATTGATAACAGCATTGAATAGCTGATGGAAATCGATGAACGCTACTACACAGAAATATCAGTCAACGCCGGGAATCAAACCGTGGGCCTCCCAATTTTCGGTCGGGCGCCTTAGCCACTAGACTACAGTGACACCTCTGTATAGCAGCGCTCATTTTAGACTTGGCTATATCGGCTCGTATATCACAAGTTGGTTTTGAAGGAACTGTCAATAATTATATTGAGCATATTTTATTAATTTCGAATTCCTCAAATTTACATCAGCTAGTCGATGATGTTGTCAGTATCCGCCATTGTGGAAGTTTTCAGTATAATTAATAACACTTCGAGGAATTTGAAATGAATAAATTATGTTCTATATTTATTTGTCAGTTTGATAAATTGTCAGTTTCTTCAAAACCACTTGTGATATACGAGCCGATATAACAAGTCCAAAATGAGCGCTGCTATTCAGAAGGGTCACTGTATTCTAGTGGTTAAGGCGCCCGACCGGCAATTGGGAGGTCCACGGTTCGATTCCCGGCGGTGACTTTTTTTATAATCACCATGTTAGGGAAAGTGATTATAAAGCAGATGACGCATGTCATAGCAGTCGGTCACCCTTACAATCGCAGTTCTATGTTTCGTGACTCATCGCGCTCAGCAAGCGACCAATTAAATCAATCAATTTATTGTCAGTAAGTACAGCATTAGGTTTAATAGACGTAGTCAGGTAATGGTACATAGATAAATTACACAAATTTTTGACAAGAATTAAGTCACAAAAAGAAGATTAGCCTATATATATATTACACAAACAAAAAATTAGCCATCAGATGAGACAGATGAATTAATTCTGTATTTGATCATTCTCATGTTATTTAAATTTTCTATGTAATATTGTTGATTTATTTGATATAATTTAATCAATGTCTGATTACAGGTAAGGGTGGAAGACGATAGGTACTGGAGCATTGTGTTCAGGAGAGGTGAAAATTGGGATCAGCTGGAGAAAATCCTTAGTGGCTCCAAGAGTCTGCATGTCAAGCAGAGAGCTGGTTGTCTTTCTTACTGTGAAGATCCACAAGGCTTCAGGAGTTTGCTTGCTCACACACTCACTTCAGATAAAGTTGTTTCTTGGAGTGTTCCGGTTAGTTAAGCTTATAAACATAATATTATTTAATTTTTTTATCAACTTTATTTTGTAAATTTAACAACTTACAGTCAATTTTATATTGTGAATATATAATAAATGTACTTATATTCGGCCGAACGTTGAAGATAAGATTCAATACCTGAGATTGAAAACGTTCGGCCGAATGTGAGTACATTTTTATATATTCACAATATAAAACTGACTGCAAGTCGTTAAATTTTCAACAAAAAGTTAACATTAACAACGCAGATCGTTATGGAACAAGAAATCCAAGAATCTTTTTTTTTTAAATGTAAGTTGTTTCTAATCCTTGAGTTCATATAGGTATTGCCTAGATTTTATTATTATAAATTGTGAATCAACTAAATCAATAATTAGATGATTTATTATGCCAGCATTTTTGCAATTGACGTGAACTGGAAAACATGAGATAAGTAATAGATTTAATAGCAACATTAACAAGATTTAATTCCAAAAAAGTTGTTATTGTCTTTGCTGATGCACCATTGTAAGTGTACCATTTGCAGTATAATTTTAAGAAAGAATTTGTTTGTTTTTTTGTGAATGGCTGTCATTGGCGGGGTAGCCATTATATATACTTCTGTAAAATTCTTAGACTATGATTATAGGTCTAGAGCTAGAGTAATTATTGTACCATTGGATACCAAAATATATAAAAAATATATTATTGTAACTCATTTAGATACCAAAATTGACAGAGGTATCTGTTGTAAGTCGACCGTTTTGCATTAGTCTGTCTGTCTGGATGTTTGCAATGCATTTACGGCTGAACGTTTCCAAATTTGATTGCATTTAATAAAGGAGATTCAAAAGGAAAAAAGGAAAGGCACTCAGGCCTTCTGCTATCAAAAACATTTGATTTTGAAACTGAACTTCTCCATCACATGGAATTGGAATCATATTTCAAGGTAGCCCTCGGGCCCTTGTATTCATCGGGTTGAGACTTGGAATAAAGTTGATGTTCATAAAAATAACATATTTCTTTGAGAGAAACAAACCATTTCTAATAATTCAATCAAGTATTATAACAAGTGATTACTAAATAAATGTTACTCATGCAAATTTCATTAATATTCCATAAAATCATTCATCAGACAGGTGAAATATGATCTGATTTGAGCAATCAGCTGTCTGGAACAACATAAGTACAGGCCGGGTGGAAATAGAAGAGAAACCTTGGTGTGGTGATATAGAGTGACCTTTTGTGGAAAACTGGCATGAAATAGACTAATCAAAATGAATCAATTATTGTGTTCAATTTAGCAATGGTGATTACCATTGAGTACATTGAGTATGTTCCTCTGTGCAAACACCCTTATTTTTGGGCTTGAGGTCTACTTTTCACAGAATACTAGTATTTTAGTTGACGATTTGTGATTATTGATAACTGTGCCGGTATTTGATTTCAGGCGGAATCAATATTTTCATTTTCTTCAATACCCAGCACACTGAATTTTGTTCGCCTGTTCTTGGAGTGTGAAAATTCCACAACTGCTTCTCCTGAGGAGTTGAAACAATTGCATTTCCTAACAAAGCTTGTATTCGATTGCGTTACTCATGATAAGATGTCAACGTTGTTGATTTGGCTTGCAGTAATACAGGTATGTCGTTCTCAAAAATGTTAAAACGCATTCCAAATCATACATAAATTTTGCTTTTAAAATTTCATCTTGGTTTTTAAGAATAATTGAAATAATATAAGGTATCAAGACAATAATATTTGGTGAATGTTAGGTACAATTAGGTGCAATGTTAGGTGCCCCAACACATAGTATTTATAGTGGGGTTTCTAAAGGTGAATTATTGATATAACAATTTCTGTATTTATTAAGTTCAACTATAAGGATTTTGTGATTATGTTTTTGATTAATAAATTTTGATTTGATTTGAATTCCCTTTCGACGCAAAACTCCTATTGCGCCGGCGCAATGACGTCACAATCTCTAGAAGGCAAACACTGAGAATGCGCAGATTGAGTGTAGTATGCAACTTGAATAGGTTGTGATGTCATTGCATCAATGGAATAGGGTATTTTTGCGACGCTAAAGAATAAATTATTGTACCTTTAACTGAAAATACAACATTCTAAAGAATATTATTGTATGTCAGTGAAACTTAGAGTTTCTTCATGGAGTTTTCTGTGAGCTTTTTGTGTAAATAAGTGAATATTATTAGTGGAGTGTGCAGTATGGCTTATAAGAATTTCAGAAAATGAATTTATTTTGTTTGATAAAAGATGAATCGTGAGATTTACATAGTCCTATATCATAAAATTCCGTGGTTCAAACAATATCAAGCTATTAAAATGATAAAAACAGTATAAGTCGTAAAGTATGAAATTGCATTATTTACATTGCTAATAAACTGAAACACTTGTTGAACCCTGATAAATGTGATGGAAATATATAGCTCAATAATAATTTATGTATCAGTCCTTCTGAACACATCAATAATTTCTGATTTTTCATGTTGAAAGTTGAAGAAAAGTTATTTGTAATTTAGCAGTAGGTATAATTTATTTGATAATTTCTAGTAATGGAAATTTTTATATTTTATTAAGCAAACACGACAATACAATACATTAAAAAGCTATAAGACAAAGCAATAAAAATAAATGTGGTTAAAATATAAAAATGTTATTATTTAAAATATTCCTATTGTGAGTGATAGAAATATTTTGTAGTTAAATTTTTTAATTATTAGTTCCTCTCAACACATTTCGAATTTCAGAATCTTTCCAGTTGAAAATTAAAGAATAGTGTTATCCTTGATTTATGAATAGCAATCAATGAATCTTACATTTAGCTGAAAGTAATGCGGTCTTTTCTTTTTCTTCTTTTCCGTTATTCTACGTCATGTGGGGAGAGATTGTGGTATTGGCATTGATTTTTAAGGCCGGATGTCCTTCCTGACGATCTTTTATTCATCATTTAAATGATGAAATTACTTATGGCGATAGCCGTGAGCCGTAGCAGGTATCTGTTCAATCAGATAGAGAAAAGCTGCGTTCTCCTGAGCACTCTTTGTAAGGGTGACCGATTAGATTGGCCAGCAAAATACACTTTTCTCTGCTGTAAAATCACTTCCCGGTGGTTCGGAACCCACCTAAAACTGTAGGTCCAGCTCATCAATCACCATCATCCAGAAAAATAAAACCAAATTTTAATAGATAATAAATATTTACTCACGTAGGCTGAAACTTAGGATGTTCAAACATCAACGTAAATCATTCCATTCATAATTGAACTCAATACACAATTCCTTTGTGTATTGTGTAAAACGCAACGTACCACGTTATCAGCTGTTTCGTATCATTCGGATGATACAGAACAGGCGTGTTGATAAGCAAGACATTATTGATACTCCGGTTTGGAAACTTCTGCGATTATTTCAGTGGATGGGATATCGAACTGCAACCGAATTTCGAAATAATTTATCTTTATTATTTTTTGCAGGGTCTACAGATGCTAACCACCAACCCAGTATTGGCAGGACATTCCATATGGCAATTGAAACATGTAATTAGCTACGCTTTGAGTTTACCAAAGACAACATCGAAAACTCGATTATTGTTCAGCCGCCATCACAATAATGGTCAGAAACCATACTTCAGTTCCGATCCACTTATCAGCGCAGAGCTGGCACTCACAATTAAGCAGCAAGTTAGCAACCTGCTTGATGAATGGCAAAAGAATGGTAAGTGCGATTTATTGTACAATTGTTTCAAGGCTAGAGCCTATTAAAAAACAAAATACATTACAATATTATTACAAAGAATGAATAATTCTACAACATCTGCGCAAGTAATAAAAAAAATTTAATTTAAATGAAGTAGAAGAGTTGGTTTTGATGGAACTGACAATTTATCAGACTGACAATTGTATAGAACACAATTTATTAATTTCGAACTCCTCAAATTGCTATTAATTTATACTGAAGACGTCCGCAATGGCGGATATTGACAACAGCGTTGAATAGCTGATGGAAATCGATGAGCTACACAAAAACATCAGTTACAATTGTCTTCGTGATGCAGAAATTCATAATTAAAACAATTTAGAATAAACCTAGACTATATCCAACTAACTTAATATCTATTGAATTTCAGGTAATTTTCATAATATTTGTTTATAAAAATAGGTCTAATCATGTTGTCATAGGTCTAATCATGATGAACTATCTGATAAAATTCATATTGTAATTATTTTTCAATAATGAATAAAGAATTTGATTGATTGTAAAGACTTTCAGACAGCTGTACATTATGAATATAGTAAAATACATAATTGAGAACAAAACTACTTTCCCTTACGCCAATAACATTGTCAGCTTGAAAACAGTTTGAGACATAATTCATGTAAATGTCAGATCTATAAAACCCTTATTGAATCAATTAGGAGACAGCTAATATACAAGTACTTAAAACATAAACAAAATTCTTAACAATACTAAAATAAACAAGAAAATTAAAAATATCAGCAATTGGACCAAGAAAAATTATTTTTCTGTTCTTTGATTTTAGAAAAATAGCAGTTTTACCATTCCGTTTCACCCATTAAATCCTTTAACCTTTCATTTCTTCTCCTTCTTCCTCCTACCGTAATATTTTGAGAACCCCTCCCTAGTAGGTGGGCAACCATAGTTGGAAGGGCTTCCCATCTCCACATATAGTAATATATTTTATAGGTTTTACTTTTGTATAGTTTAGGATTTCAGTTGTTGTATTTTAATATTTCTCATTTTCTGTATGACTTGTATGGTGTGTTTTATAAATAAAATCAGTCACTGCCGGTAGTACAGAAATGTCACTGTAGTCTAGTGGTTAAGGCGCCCGACTGGCAATTGGGATGTCTGCGGTTCGATTCCTGGTGGTGTCTGATATTTTTGTGTAATAGCGTTTATCGATTTCCATCAGCTATTCAATGCTGTTGTCAATATCCGCCATTGAGCATAATGAATTTACATTTTTTTTTTTTTGTTTGTTTTAGTAAAATGTAACTTAACAGTCTCTTGTTTGAACAAGTATTGTTCCATCGCATTTGATTCTCATGTATTCACATTCTATCTATTCCTAGTTTATTGCCTTAATGTATTATTAGTATGTCGATTTCATTTTTTGTTGTAGACATCAAAGAGATCCTGATCAGTTATATGAAATGTGAAGAATTCTCCGCATCCGATGCTTGCATGGCGAAATTGGCTATTTATGTCATGTTCCACAATATACCTTCGCCAACTTTCATGACACAAGTGTTGTCAGTCGGTAAGCTTCTTATTATTTTTTATTGCTGATCTAATTCACTTGCAAGCATGTTTTTGAAATTTATTTATCTTCTTCTGTGGTTATCAACCCGAAGGTTGGTTGGCAGCAACACGCCTCTCCGTCCTTCTGTCATGGCGCGTTGCTGATTTTTGGGATATCTTGTGTGATCTTCTCACTATAGGAAAGCACTATGCCAGATACACTTCAATCACCTAGCACCGAAATTGCACAATCTGCTTCCCCGATTGTATCAAGTACAACACAACCAAGAAAATTCAAAACCCTGGTTCAAAAATGAATAATAAATACGGGAAGACATCGCATAGAAAGCATTATTTCAAATAATATGTGAGCTCACTTACCCAAGATATTTGCACTCTCAACCAAATATTACTCACACCTACTCCAGTACACGGTTTACCATAGTTGAGTAGGTTAATTAATTTCCATCTACTTCTAATTGTTAGATATCTGTGTCGTTTTTCTTTTTTAGGTTTGTATTTGATATTTTATATACACGTAATTTTTGGTTACTTTAATTTTTTTAAGGAAGGAAATAAATGTTTCTTATTTATCTTTAATGGAGTGGTTTCCTTCATCCTATGCCGTTGACTGTGAAGTTCTTCCGCTTTTAGAAGTAATTTCTCACTCCAAGGACAAGAGGGTGCCCTACCTCTATCCGCTCTCGTTAGAGACCGGTGGCCATTGATAGAGGGGGTTTCCTTATCCCGGGAAACACTCGGACGTCAGAGATTTATAGATTTCGTAATAATATTTAAGTTTAGTTTGATGCCAATTTAAAATGTATTTATCTAATTAGAAATATTTATCATAACATGGCTCTAACGTCCAGGTGGAACTACCTGTTACCCGGAAGGGTATCCCTACCAATAAATGCCACACGTTTATTATGATTATTATTATTACTATTGTTATTATTAATTGAGAGATATTTTAAATATGTGTTTATACAGTTGTCGCAGGTATTGTTTCATTCCGTTATAGCTCTGTTTTCAGTTGTCAATCTTGTTTAACCAAACATTGACACAATAATAACTATTCAAGTAAAATATGAACACTCTTTTTAGTTTAAGGCCCATTTCGCGCCGATGTGCTTCATCAGACATGCATAAATCAGTCTTGTCCTTTCGGCGAAAATTTGTTCATGTAATTCTATTTCTTTTCTTTTTTATTATTAAATAGTTATTTCTATGTTTAATAGTTCTTTCTCTTCTTTGTTATTAACACACAAAAAATAGTTCTATTTGAAGTTCCCATTTTTTTATTGACTTTTAGTTATTTTCGATTCACTTCTTTCACAATAACTAAAACGTTCTTTATTAAAAACACGATTTTTAAAGATTCCATCTGTTTATTTAAGGTTTATTTATCATTTGTTTATTTGTAAGGTTCGTTATCTTTGTCTCACTCTTAGAATATTGTTTTTTTGTGGATTTAGAGAGAATGGTAGAATGAATCCTGTTTAGTTCATATTTCGTCACGCCTTACCTGTATAGCAAATAAAATAATGTATTTTGTTCCGTATATCACTTCAAGTTGAACCATTCTACTATACTGCATTTTTTTCAATATGATCTTCATTTTTAAACTATTACAACTAATTACTAATATATCGGCTTGATTTATTTATGCTGACTGCATTTTTCAGACGACAACCTTGTCAATCCATTGAGTATGGCGCTCATGCTGAAGCGATCTGAGAATAATGTATCGCAGAACAAGCATAATCATTTAGCGATGCTGATCAAAAGATTGAAGACTGTTAACTAGTTGTAATTGCTTTAATACGTAAGTAATAATGTAAGATTTCTATTGGTGATTTAAGATATCATCTTGCAAAGAGATCTCCGTCGAATAATATAATATTTTTGTATCGTATTGGTTTTGTGCAACAGTGCCTAATGAATTCAATAAATGTATGCAATTTCTTGTAAAAAGTAATTTAAGTAATTTGTATTTGTTGAGATTAAAACTACTGTATTTTCTAAAGATTTTGTTCTCAAAAATGTAAGCACATTGATTGAACATTCTAATCAATTTAACATTGATGCCATTGACGGGAAGTAGTCAATAGCTCTTCATCCTTGAAAGGTTAGGTAATGTTTTCTTAAGTACACGTTTGCTTGCAAATTATTGTGACGTAAATATCTTAGGCCCGTATTTATGAACCTACCTTAAGGCCTCCTCAACTCAAGCGACATTTGAAGTCTCACTTGAGTCAAGGAAGCAAACTTGAAGCTAGATTTATAAATATGGGCCTTAGATAAGCATACACATAACGGCATACCTGTTCAGGTAGAAATAATTGATTTTCGCTTCTTCCTCGAACGCCTGTGCAGGTGGCTTGAAGCAGGTGGTTGATATGCAGCGCATGATACACTCGTTCCGGTTTACCTGTACAGTTGGTAAACATTTCAGGTATATCGTTACATGTAAGTTAGGCTTAAACAACGGTTTGACAGAATTTTGGGTGTTCTGTACAGTATAAATTCAACACAACTCCCAATTTATGTATTCTTATCGTCATGAAACTCTCTGACTGCCCACTTTAGAGTGTCTGCCTTGAATCCTAAATTTATGAAATTAGTGTCGCAGAGTGTCAGGACACTATTATTAGAGAAAAATCACCAGGGACCTGTTGCATGATAATAATTGTTGAAACAGAAAAAGTCACCAGGCACCTGGGCCAATTGTTGACCGTTTATTTGATTTATTATTACTAACCTGGTTTTTCGAAACCTACCTAAATATATAGTCCACCATCATCAATATCATCCATTCATTATTTACGCAAAAATCACGGACTCATGTGGGCATCATCAGCAAAACAATTATCCATCACAATTATTACAATCTACAAATGAAAACTTTCATAAGATTTTGCAGTGACTACAAGTACTGATAAAACTATTTTTTATTTTTTTGAAACAAACGGACATGCACCTTTACAGATATCACTTAAGACATACAGTCGTCTCTCGTTAATACAAACATTTGATAATAAGAAACTCTTGGTAATAAGAACCCTGAATAACTTGATATCCGAACAAAAGCAATGTATTTTGGTACACTCTATAATGCGAAGTAAAATACCGAGCCTGACCCGACTGCAACACGAGATAATTCGAAGTTTGTCGAAAAATCTCTCAATAAAGGAAGTTCTACTTAGTTATAATTCAGTACTATATACTGTACATATGTATATTTATTACGGTAAGTGTGCTTATTGTAGGATATTAAACACGAGGATTTCAACACGAGATAATTCGAAGTTTGTCGAAAAATCTCTCAATAAAGGAAGTTCTACTTAGTTATAATTCAGTACTATATACTGTACATATGTATATTTATTACGGTAAGTGTGCTTATTGTAGGATATTAATGCAAGAGTCTTCTGTACAGTATCGTGTTGACAAACATGTTCAAACCTGTATAAATAACTTACTTAAACTCACAAAATTGAGTTCACTTTTGAGTCTTGGTTTATTATTCAAGCAATATTAGTGATGCAGTAAAAATTTAAAGCCTTTCTAACAAAAAATTATAATTATTTAGATTGACAATTGAGAATAATTTTTTGTTTTTTTTTTTTTCATTGTGTTGTACTTTTAACAGTATTCTTGATAATTTTTTTCAAACATTGTTCTATTTTGTACAGTATTTCCACATTAAATCTATCATAGAAATTTCGCTTTTTGCTTTTCGCTTTTTATGGAGTCTTTTCTCCTCTTCCATCCAAACTTTCGATAATACGAACTCTCGATAGTTCAGTCTTCAAAATCGTATTATCGAGAATCGACATAGCATACAGGTATCAATCTTCTATGGCTAAAGTCGCCGCTGTTACATTTAACAAACAAGGTGGGGCAAACCTAGCATAGCGAATGGTTCCTCTCACAGAATAGTATGTAGATATCACTGTTGCACTTATTCCAGCAATTACCACTATAGCAGTTTTTAGCCTTTCCCACGCAGTCATGGGTCCTATTTTCGGATAGTCGTCGAGTGATGCCAAATTTAGAAAATTATTTTTTATATTTCTGAAGAAAGAAGGTTGAGCTGTTGATTTCTTATCTGATGGAAGAGCTAATTCTTCTACGTCTTTTCCTTTCGGTATGAGATTGTAAGATTTTCCTTCAAAACTATTTTGCTTCGATCTTCGTATTCTGTTGTTGTGCCTTGGTGTGTTGTAATGAATGGGCGTTTGTTTCATGCTGTATTCTATTTGATCAGGAGGCTGTGGAGCAAATGCCACCGTGATAATTGTTCCAGTTTCTGTGTTCCTGGTAGCTACAGCCTCCATTTTGGGTTGAGGCTCCATGGCTCGTAGTCTTGCATAGAACAAGGGCGGAAGAATGAACATGAGTGGCCCCATGAATGAACCACCGATC
Source organism: Conomelus anceps (assembly GCA_948455865.1). Taxonomy (NCBI): domain Eukaryota; kingdom Metazoa; phylum Arthropoda; class Insecta; order Hemiptera; family Delphacidae; genus Conomelus; species Conomelus anceps. The sequence goes on along the minus strand of OX418226.1, from coordinate 6,360,991 downwards.
AGTCCCATGATCAGATCGAACCTAGGAACCATTTCTGCCAGTGCGAGTGAAATTATAACTAATCCAGAACGTAGCAAGCAGCGTTTAAAGTTGAACTCTGAAATGAGAATAATAATTATAACTTTTGATGGTGTGGTATAATTATAACTATTTTTAATTAATGTGGTTGTGACAACTTCGTCTTATTATTCATTATGGATATCTTCTACATTATCACCTTCGCCACTACAAAGAATGATTTCAAACTTACTGAATCTCAAGTTGTACTGCACTGAGTTTTGTGTACTATTTTATTCAATCTTATTATTAATCTTTTCTTTTAGAGTCTATAACACTTCTATTTTGTAACATATCTACATTATTTTTAACATATTCCCGTTCAATCTGACATTGTCAAAAAAAACATCAACTTTTCAACAAAACAATGTTTTAAACTTAGCCGACTGTATATCAATTCAGAATAGTATTTTTTGGCTTAAAAGTTTCTAAATTTGATATTATAGACTATTATTTACTGTTTACTGCTTCGTTTTGAGTGAACATTCAAAGTTTTTGCCTTCACGTGAATAATAATCATTTTATTATTTTTCGAGGGGAGCATTTTGGTAAATCTATATTTTCAGCATAATATTAGCCTCAATGTATTGGACAATATCTTTTTATGATTGGCAACTTTTCTTGCTGGTAACTCCCAAAAATAATTATTATTTCTGGAGTACCCAATTACTCTTGTCTTAGAAGAATTAAGTTTAGTATTTGAATAAATTGCACTTTATTTTTAGAAGAGAAATAAAACATTTAATCATTTATATAACATATTCAAAATTTGTGAAGAGAGCAGTTTTGGACTTAAACCTGTTGCGCCTTCACATTCATTGTCACAAAAAATAAATAATATCAACAATCTTCACATCACATTCATTTTTGGAAAAGGTAAGTCAAATCAATAATAATCCAACTAAACAATTAATTCATAATGACAATTATTTTCAACTGACCTTTATCAACTCCAAGTTTATCTTCAAGGTCCTGGAAAAGGGGCGTGGCCCCGATCACGGTCGATAAACAGATCTGCAGAATTACCAGAAGAACGTTGACATCCATGAGTACGGATGGCTCCAAAGTTTGCATTACGTTGTAATCTAGTTCAGTGCTGTAGTAAATTGCTCCCAAGAAACTTGTAGTGAGGAACAAGGTTCCAGTAACTGCAAAGGATTCATAAGACTTTATTTGTGCAAATTTACAATGTACATGAATGATAACACAGTATTATTAAGATTAGCAACCCTCAGATCCCATAGTTGAAGTGATGTACAGTGATTTTGGAAAACTTAGCATAATGGTTGAATAGTCTTAATAGAAAAGATTATCAATACAACAAATATATATATATATTAACGTATTGCATAGCAGATATTATTGATGTGATACCAACAGCACCAATAAGCTAACAGATTATGGACTTCCACAGGGTACAGTTTTATCTCCTATATTGTTTATTTTATATGTAAACGACCTTATGAAATTAAATTTAAACGACTCCACTTTAATTTCTTTTGCTGATGATAATTTTCTTTGGCAAAGCTGAACGTAATGTTTCTAAAATAAAAACCTGGTTGGATAACAATAGCTTATGTCTGAATATAAATAAAACAAATTACATAACTTTTTCTTTCACAAAAACTGGCAAACCTGACAGAAATAAATCACTTAAACTTCACAAAGGTTGCAATTCTGATCCCAACTCTTGTAGCTGTCCTTGTTTAAAGAAAGTTGCAAGTACAAAATACCTAGGTATCATAATAGATGAATACCTCAAATGGGATGCTCATACTAAATTCTTGTGCAAAAAAATGAAATTCCTCTCCTACAAATTATATCAAGTTAAAAAAATTCCGAGTTTTAATCAATTGCTTTATTATACAATAGTTCAATCTCTTTTACAGTATGCTATAACAATCTGGGGTGGATGTTTCAATAATCACCTAAATGAATTATTTACTACATAAAAGTTAATAATAAAAAGCATATTAAATAAACCTAGGCTTTTTCCTACAAACCTTCTTTTTTCGGAATTTCAAGTTTTGACTCTAAGGCAGTTATACGTTAAAAATGTTATCAAGTACATAGTTAAATATAAAATAAGTTTTCCACTCACAAACAATAACATGGTAGGACATTACAGTTTGAGGCCTTCAACAAATAAGTACAAAGTTTACAATACGAACATAGAATCAAATAGGAGACAATTCATTTATATAAGCACAAAAATCATCAATGAAGTTCCAGAAGATTTCTTGCATCATAGTAGATATAAGTCAAAAATTACTAAAATGATAATTGAAAATTGGATTAGACATTGATACTTTTTCAGATTGTGAGCTTTCTTCCAAGATGAATAGTTTTTCCCCATACAATCCAACCTTTTTGATCCCATCCTTATCCTTACCAATTCCCTAACTTGACCTATCCTAGTACATGAAACCATAGTTGGTTAGGTCATTTCTCACTCCATATGTTACTGTTATTTTGTTAATGTGTTAAAATTTTTATATTTTCTTAAATGTATATTGTCAGTTGTAATGACTTTGGTGAGAAATAAAAAAATAAAGAATTGAATTGATTGGTAAAAAAGGATGAGGGATGAATTAAGGTACACAAAAAGGCAAAGACGACCATTCTTTCAAATAACCTACTATTTATTTTTTTTTTTTTTTTAGTATGGAAGGAGAAATGTTGAAACAGATGAATCCAGCGATGGATTAGAGGTGCTAAAGAAGTCATAACAAAATTATGTTAATGCAGACAAAGCATAATAATTATGTAGCCTATTACTAATTCAATATTAAATATATGACTTACCTAAAAAGCCAATAATAACTGCACAGCCTATTTTTCCTTTATCAGCCATATCCACTTGAATTGTCAGGATTGTCGGATGAACATCAAACTGAAAAAAGATAATACATTTTTACACTTAATACAAAACATTTTTGGCATTATCGAATTTATTGATATAGAGAGTTACTTTAGTAATCACTTGTTATTATACCTATTGGAGTTATTAGAAATAATTTGTCAACAAATATATTATTTTTATGAATGATAACTTTATGAATAATGTTACTTTCTTAGTAATATAGTTTATTTATATTGATCTATCTTGCATCTATGACACCGAATTCGCTGAAAAGTTGATCTGATGGATAACGCAATGGCTTTTTAATTATGGCTTTGATTATTAGTATGCACTTTTATAAGCGGGTGTGTGTAACTTGTTCCACCCTATCCTACTATCCCATAAGTCAGCAAGGACTGCATTAAAGAATAGTAAACCATCTTCAAGCACTTCAAATCAACCTATGACCTCAGCATTCGGAACTTATAAGTTAGATAAGTTTTTAACTTTCTTAGTAATGGCGAAGGTGATATTGTGGAAGGTATCCATAATGAATAATAAGACGAAATTGTCACAACCACATTTATTAAAACTTCGAGAAACTAGTTTCGGTTGTTACACCATTATTAATCTCAATCAAACTGAAAACTGAAGTACAGAGAAGCCTTATATATACTGTGCATGGAATGATACTATTGGCTAAGAGGGAAAGAGGCTGACCTTAATCGGACGTTGTGATTGGTTTTCAAGTCACGCCCCCTGGTGGGAGGAGTAACAAGCAAAAATACGAGTCAAATCAATAACTAAACACTGTGAAAATCAAGAAAGTAACAAAAAATTGTAATAAGGCTAGAATTTAATCAAACTAAAATTAAAAAAAAAAAAAATTTAATTAGAAGCTCACTGAAGTGCAATCAAGGTCAACTGAGAAATACACATAACTGCTTTTTAAAAATATTCTGGAATTATAATGAAACCAAGTTAGTTGTATTGAATTGGTTGAAATAAATTTGGTCATTTAAATTAGTTATGGAATCGTTTTTTACCAACTTAGTTATCTCCAAAGCTTCTAAAATGTTCAATTGTCTGCCTTTGCCAATCAAATGCAGAAATTCAACATTTTCTTCAGCCTTGAACTGAATGATAATAATGTTACTCATGGTTTTATTCGGTCGACATCTTGAAATAAAATAGAAGAGAACATTAGGGGAAAAGGAAGATCAAATTTTCAAAAAATTATATTTTTAAAAGGAGCTAATCGATAATTCAATATTGTGCAGAGAATATTATTAATAATATCAATAATTCAATACGTGGACCAAATTCAATGAAATATTGCATGGATCTTCCTTTAAGGAATGCCCAGCGATGTAGCTTGCGTGTTTGCTTGCATTTAAAAGAAAAAACCTCTTAGGCCTTCTTCTATAGGGAACATGATTTTTCAAATGAGCTTCTCCATCATATACTATTGGAATCAGATTCATAGATAGCCCTCGGGCTCCCTTATTTATCCAGTTGAACCTTATTCATATGAAAAATAAGACGAAATTTCACAACCACATTTATTAAAACTTCGAGAAACTAGTTTTGGTTGTTACACCATTATTATCAATCTCAATCAAACTGAAACTATATTTTCTCGAAGTTTTAATAAATGTGGTTGTGACAATTTCGTCTTATTTTTCATTATGGATACCTTCCACAATATCACCTTCGCCATTACTAAGAAACTTATTCATATGAATTAAGTTATCATTCATAAGAATAACATATTTGTTTGAGATAAACAAATTATTTCTAATAATTCCAATAGGTATAATAGCAAGTACTTGTAAATGATATACAAATTATAAGTAAATGATATACAAATTTAATTAACATTGTTTTACAAACTAATTCATCAGACATCTGAAATCTTATTTGAGCAATCAGATATCTCACCAATAGAAAACACAGCCTTGTTGATGTGATACAGAGTGACCTTTTGTGAAAAACAAACATGAAATAGACTACGCGAATTGAATCAAGGGTTAAGTTTGATGATTTTGTTTAATTTTGCGATGGTGATTGACATTGAATTATTGAGTACTTCGAGTATGTTCCTCTGTGCAAGCACCCTTATTCTTGGACTTGAGGTCTACTGTTCACAGAACTACTAGTTTAGATTGAGATGTTAACAATAGTCAATTTTAATATTAATTCATTACCTGGAAAGCTAGAACTCCATAGCCGATAGCAACTGCCTCCCATGTTGTTGAAGGCAGTGGGGGAGGAATAGCCACGTCAGATGCCATGAAGCATCGCCATGTTAACAAGGAGACTGTTGTCACAATTAATGATGAACTCACCACTAGCCACCTTTAATCATAAAATCATAGAGCAATCATTCAACATACAACTATTACTCATCTTTAATCCTCCAATAATCAAATAAATATTTAAAAAACCATAGAAGCATGATACGTGAAAGAATATGATCTGATTGTCAAATGAAGTTGAAAAGTTGTAGTTTACAGGACGAAAATATGAATGGAATTAGGCAACGTTATTATATATTGTATGACTTAAATTGTACTTTCTATTTAAAACAACAGAAACATGATAAAATATTGATTTTAACTGTAAGGTGTATGGACATAGTAAATACATTAGATTCATGTAGGTCGTTGTTCAAGAGACGTCTCCTAACTGTAAACCTTGCTTAAATATGTATGAAGCTACTTTATGTGCAAAAAAGTGTGATATAAACCAGAACCTTGACATATACGATTATAACACAAGAAGCCGAGGAGATTATCACATGGTTAGTCACAATAGTAGCTTATTCAAACAAAAACCTAGTTATATTGGTAGGAAACTACTAATATTATTATCCAAGCTTCTTTAACAGTCTTTACAGTGACTTGTAAGTGCTTGTAGTGTTTCGACTGTTATGTTTTAGACGTTTCTTCTTGAATTGTTGAACAGTTATTATTTGATCGGCCTTTCAACAGTTAGTGATTGAGTTTTGTACAGTATTAAAGCAAATCTTTATTAGCTGAGCATTATCGATTTATCTGTTTCTGATTGCTTTATTTTGAGTAAGAAATAACTGATCAGTGTGAGTTGTGGATAATTTGTGTTTATAAAGTGCGAGTATTAATTTAAAGTGTTGCCAGCGTTATTTTAGAGATGAAACCCATAACAATATTACGTAGTATATTGCAATATTTTAGATAAATACACTTGAAGTAGAGCTCTAACTTACTTCATGTCCTTCGGACTACCAAGCCACATTATTGGTCCAAGAAATAGTGCAACGATTGGCATCCAGTAACAGTAAGACAGTCTCCAACCGAAACTCACTGCCTTCTCTCCTAAAATTTGCAAGTTCTGTGAGGCTGTAACAAAACGATCATTCAGTCCAGCATATCGTTTTTCTAATTTATTTAAGAAAATATAAATAATCGTACTAATACGATTTTTTACTGCATTATTTTTTCTGAAACAGTAGGTCCACTATGTTCTCCATAACATGGTCAAACGCAGGGTGGAACTATACCCATAAGGGTCTCCTCACCAATAAAAGCCATACTTTTTTTACTTATTTTTTCTGTGTTTTTTAAAAAAATGGAACACTCACCTACAATCAGGTTGGGCACCCCTGCTCCAAATACAGTGACGTCAAGGATGAATGTAACAAGACTTGCAACGCTCTCGCCGTAAGTCATTTCAGCCAGAGCTGCATAAGGTCGTCTGTGAAATGTTATTAATTTTCCATTAATGCCAGTTTATTGTAACAAATTTTACATAGGACAAACAGGCCGCGCATTCAAACAACGTTACAAAGAACATTTACAAGTCTTAAATACAAAAACCGAATTGACTTTTGCAGACCATATTATTAAAACTGTACACACGTCTACTGACATCACTGCCAACCTACATATAAAATCTAAAGGACACGAACTCAATACCTTGGAACAATTTGAAATAAGCTAATAAGTAAACACACCACACAAAATAAACAAAGCATCTTCAATGAACAATATTACTAACTTTTTGTTGTAAATTTAACGACTTGCAGTCAGTTCCCTAGTAGCACAAATACAACTTGAATATATATTAAATATGATATCTAAGATATATTTATATCTTCAATGTTTCAACAACTCGAAAACGTTCGCCCACGTGTGAGTAAATTTTTTATATATTCAATCTAAAACTGACTGCAAGTCGTTAAATTTACAACAAAAAGTTGATATTAACAACTCAGATCGTTATGGAACTAGAAATCCATGAACAATATTACATTTTACAAATCACACAAACTTTTCGAGCACATTTTAGGCCTATACAAAAACCACAATTCTTCTAAAGCCGCGTCTCCACCAACCGAACATGTCTGCCGAACATTGTTGGCGAATACAAAAAACTGGCAAACATTTAACATATGGGTCACCGAACATGTTCGTGAGTTCAATTGAAATGTTCGGTCTGTGAGCGAACAGTGACGACCAAAAACAGGTTCCGCGACTAACCCCACCACACCGATCATAATGTTCGAGAAGGCGTCCACACCAAACCAACTCCAAAAAATGTTTGGCGACATCAGCTGATTCCAGCAAACACTGTTTCCCAAGCATGTTCGGTTGGTGGAGACGCGGCTTAACAAAAAACCGACATGCTGATCAAGGATGCCTTTGAAGATGAGTCTCCATAACTCGAAAACGTTTGGCCTGAAGTGAGTAAAAAATATCATTTATTTGCAATTAAAATTGACTGCAAGTCATTGAATTACCATAAATGGTTTTCAATATTATTTTATTATAACTAAGATATTGACAATTGTCAATTCTTTATTCGTCATTAGTATGATGAACACACCTGCTCTGTTGTATAATGGAGGGTTGCAGCCTCTCAGCCATTAGCCAACACCTGCCTAGTAACAGTGCAGTATAGACTTGCAGAATCAGCACTCCCAGCACTAACGGAAAACCAAACCAACCTGACAACCATAAATAAATCAAATATTAGTCATTCATCCTATTGAATTCAATAATGGTCAATTACTGATATGCTGTTATTATTATAAGAAAATTGAACACAAAATATGGTGAAATGAACCGAGTCGCACATTTCAAATATTTAGGCGGAATTCTTGAACCAACTGGAGGAGAGAAGATTGCACAGAGGACACGTCGACAAAAGAGGGCATTATGGCAGTCCACACACAATATATATAATTTATGGGTATATTAGTACCCATCAAATCATATATTCTGGTCTTGTCTCCTGATTCAAATAAATTTGTTCTATGACTATAGTTTGTTATATTACTTCATTTTGTCTGAGATTATTTCTTGTGATTTCTGCTCCTGATTGATACTGGGTATATATATTTTTTTCTATATGAATTCGAATTTTCTTCCTTTCCTTTTGAAATCATCTAGTAATCCTGTATTTGTTAAAGCTAATATTTCTGGTGCATAAAATGCTTCCGGCCTCATAATGGTTCTAAAATGCCTAAATTTTAAGTTCCAAGGCAGTGATTTTTAAAGTATATTGCACATTATTATTATTATTATTATTATTATTATTGTTTTTTTTTTATTATTATTATTATTACTACTACTACTATTATTATTTTTGTGATTGGTCACTTAGGACCGCGATTTAACAATTTAGACATTTTATAATCTTTGATGTTATAATTCCAGTAAAAACATTGATTCAATTCATTGTATTAATAAACATTGGTATTGCTATATGTTGCTCAGTCTTTCTGATGTTTGTAATGTTCATATTAGAGAAAAAATACAAATGAAAGTTTGGAATCGTTGTATAAGGAACACATAAATACCTGTATTACAAACGAACAGGGAACATTATTTGAATGCACACATTAGGGAGGGAATTTATTGATGGCTCCGTCAATGTACTCACTTGACAATCTCCAGCTAATAGAAAGCACATCAACTTCCATCTCACACACACACACGCACACACACATATATATATAAAATACAACAAATACCTATCTAACTTTCTTTGAAATCAAAACTTCGTAAGAAAGGGCAGTGAGTGTAGGCCTTAGTTTTATGGATGACATTTAAAAAATATTTATTTCTAGAGGGAGAAAATTTCTATCATTACTTAATAATCAACTTTCATCATTCAATGATGTTAAAAACATCAAACTTGAAGGAATAAGTTATAATTACGATTACAACTACGATCCTTCCTGTTTTCCTTTCATTTGCAACTTATGGGATTGTCTATCTACATTATATACAAGCTGGAAATAAAACAAAAGTTTACCGTCAGCCTATAGCATCAGTTGAACTATAAAATATACCACAATCTAGTCACTCAATTTTCTTTAAAATAATCATTTTTATTGAAAGACGTATATACTACCCGTTGGAATAATTTACAAATGCGAATATTAATGCCAAAAAACTTAAACAGAATTTATTAATTTCAAATTCCTTTAATTGCTATTAGTTTATACTGAAGACTTCCGCAATGGCGGATATTGACAACAGTATTTAATAGCTGATGGAAATCGATGAATGCTACTGTACAAAAATATCAGTCACCACCGGGAATCGAACCACGGACCTCCCAATTGCCGGTCGGGCGCCTTAACCGTCTACGGTCTACCGTTCTTGTTCAGACAAGTTCATTGTTCTTGTTCTTATGTTCTCCAAAAACTCTCGTGAAGTATCAGTCTTGAGTCTGAAGCAGTTCCTATTCTGAATTTCTTCAAACGTTATGTTGAGCGTTGGTCCTTGTGACAGCCATCAAACCATGGATTATTTTTCTTTGAATCAAAATATTATTAACTTATTTATAATAATAATATAACTACACTATATAGGCTTATAGGACTATAGACTATAGGTTGTTTGAGCTGAATTTAAAACTTGCCACAATTGATGATAATTCGAGGCATAGTAACTACTGGAAATACGCCAAACAAATCTACAATGCATAAGATTGCAGTGAGGAGCGATAATCCCTGAATGGACGAACTGCCATTGGTTTTCTCGCTCTCTTTATTGTGTTGTTTTTCCGTCGGTGTTTTCCATAACAATGGAACTCTTTCTTCGTCCATTATTCCTCTTTTTCAAGTCTTAGAAATGGCAAAATCCGGTATGATATCTGAAAAATGAAATTTTATTTTTATTCTTGATCCATAAAGATCTGCGTTGTTAATAACAGGCTGTTGAAAATCATCACGATTCAAAAACGTTTCAGCCTACGTGAGTAAATATTTTATTTATTCTCAATTAAAATTGACTGCAAGTCGTTAAATTTACCATAAAAAGTTTATTTTCACGAAAAATGATTAAAATAAGAATCAATCAATTGTCAAAAGAATCACCCAATTACTTATTACATTTTGCAATTACATATTAGTCGAATAATTTTCTTGGTTCAGTGTATCACCAGTTTTATCAAAAATAATTCCTGGATTTCTTGTTCCATGACGAACTGCGTTGTTAATATTAACTTTTCAAGTGAATTCAACGACTTGCAGTCAAATTTTTATTAAAATAAGTAGTATTTCACTTACTTCTGTAGGCCGAACGTTTTTGAGTTGTTAAAACCCATCTTCAAGGCCTTTTTAATAAAAATTTGATTGCAAGTCGTTGAATTCACTTGAAAAGTTAACAAAAATAATTAATGATGACTGTTTATTCGTATCATAAAAAGTCTTCATACCATAAATAATTTGTTCCATAATAGGTCTACCTGTATTACATGAGCTACAGATGAGTAATTTTTCTTCTATTTGAAGAAATGTGTCGTTTCCTATTTGTATCACGGATGTTAGTCTGTATTCAAGCGCTGCGGATGGACAATACACGGTACTTGAACTCGAAATGTGCATGGTCGCAGCTCAATAAAATGTATCTTATATGACACTAGGCTAGTTCTGAGGAATAAGAACCAACAATCATGATATGACAATACACGGTAACGTCGATTTCACACGGCAAATCTTGAGTAAGCCGAATTATTTTATCTGCAAATCTTATCTGTAGCCGAATTATTTGTTATTATCTATATCAGCGGTTCCCAACCGTTTTTCTTCTGCGTACCCCTTAGATCATATTTTAGACATAGTACCCCCAAAGTCCTAACTACTTTTTTACTTTACTATAACAATATTATAGAGGGTTTAATGCCCATTTATTGCAATATTTGAACAACATATCGACGCCTATGAATGGGAATTCAGCTAAAGAAATAAAATATTAGGTAGCACAATAATAATTTCTGCTGAACACCTATTTCTTTTATCGAGGACATCGAACGTAATATGTTTAGAGATGAATATTATAATTTAAATTTCAAAATGTTACTAAAATATATAGCCTACATAGAAGTGTCAGAATAGAATACATTTATAGATAGAATAGTCGCACAACAGAAACTGCTCACCACTAGCATAGAACAACCATAGTCTATTATTGACAACCAAAGGACAACCATTGTCCTTAGTCTATGCCATTAGACAATGAACTAATGAACATCCGCCATTATGGATTATTTTTTGCGTACCCCCAACTAGGACACACTGTGTACCCCAGGTTGGGAACCGCTGATCTATATAACTAGCAACTGTACCCATCCTTCCGACGGATTATTTTTAGAAATAAGACATACATATCATTTAACAAAACAGGCACAAGAAAAAAATAACATGAATGAAAAATACCTAAAAAATAAATAGAAGCATGAAGGATAGTGTTGTCTATCACGTGATTTGTTGTTATGTGGCAATAAAACTTGGAAGAAATGTATCCAAAATCGCTCAATACTTGGTTTTTAAACGTTTATTATTCTTTTAAAAAAAGTTAATTTAGTTTTTTATAGCTAAAGACATTGTCAAAAACGTTTTCAATACTGATAAATAACTTTCCCGATCGATGCTCTCGTTTTTCAGGAGAAGGGCGCGTAAAATGCCTTCGGGGCCGTGACAGACAGACAGAAATTGAAATAAGACTTATTTCAGCTTCTTTAATGTATAAAATGTAAAATAACAAAAAATATATAATTCTGATAAATGTACAGACAAAACTCGAATTTTCTTTATATAGATAAGAGAGAGTATGGGTGTGTTTGTTTGTGTGTGTGTGTTTCGTCTTTCGTATTTTATAGAAAAAGCAACGATTTGGAACACGAAATTTGGCACATAGCTTCCTCTAAACTCGTTTCAGTGCACCTCAAAGCCTGATTTTTCATTTTCCTTTCTGAATTTTCAAAATTAATGTTCAAATTTCACTTATGGAAACTATTTCTGTTTCAAAATGTGTTTAGATGTAGGATGCTCATATAGCAGCTGATAAAATGATACGTCACTATTAATAATATTTTATATAGGAAGAAGACAGATTTTATATATTTTTGTTTCTTTTTTGTTAATTAGGCTACTAAGAAAGTGTTTTGTGAACTGTGTATTTCTGTATGTTTCTGAAACGCAACTTGTTTTCTCAAGACCTGACATTCAAATAAAATCAATCACATCCACAGATGCCGTTTATATATAAGTCTCTTTTTATGTTATAGAACCCATTACTATTTCCTCAACGATTACGCTTTCATACCTTGATTTTTAGTTCACTATTAGCAGTGTCTGAAGATGCTCGTACAGTAGAGCGAAACGACGTTCACACACAAAATGAGAGTGTTTATTTTCACTTGAAAGACTATATTATATTCATTATTTAATCACACATTGGAAAAGGAAAAAAACAATATTAATAAATTCAGTAAAAATGAAAAGCCGGTGGGGGAAAAAAGTCCAAAAAATGAACCATCTTTACTCAGCGTCTTCCACTTTGGGAGTTTTACGTCTAATAATAATAATAATAATAATAATAAATTCAGTTTCAGTTACAATATTGACTGAAATCTCTATTAGGCCATGGATAGTTGAAATGATATATTAAACGATAAATCAATAATGGTGTATTGATGCTGACCTCATCACTTCCGCTACCCCGTCCTCATTTGAGGGTGAATATGATAATCCAAAATAAATTAGCATGAACTAATGTAGAAAAACATATATCAGAAACACTTCTCACTCATGATAGACTAATGAAGATCTAACGCTAGGCCCAAGTCATAACAGCGGACTGCAGTTTGTAACTCTATACCACATTTCCAGTTTAGACATCGGCCTAAAGAAACCTGACAAGTTCATGAACGCATGTCACTCATTCCCTCTCTCTCACTCACACACTCTCTCTCTCTCGTCTCAAAATACACATTCACACGGAAAGGGTTGGGCACAATTTCAGTGATATTGTTATGTAAGCTTGTTCTGTCTATATTTTTATGGTAACTTATTGTTGACAATCTTCATTGGTTTTAGGAATACATATATTGGTAGCTATAATGGTAGGAAACTCTACAACAAGCTACCGCAGTTTTTAAAGAGTTTTCAAAATATAGAAATATTTAAAAACCATTGAAAAATATTCAATTGATTTTATAGTGTACAAGGGTTCTGTGATGTTTTCCATGACGAAATACTTAATGAACAATCTAATATTAAAACTGACACTGTATTTCACTTTTAAATAATGTTTTACTCACATATATTGGAGATGCTTGAGGAATGCATTTCACTTCTGAAAAGAAGCTTCGTCAGCCTCTTACAGGAAATGCATTCCTCAAGCATCTCCAATATATGTGAGTAAAACATTATTTAAAAGTGAAATACAGTGTCAGTTTTAATATTAGATTATACAAGAGTTCCTTTCACATCAAAATGTTGTAATATTTATGATTGTGTCATGAGGGCAAAAATGAGAAATTTCCTAGTGCCCTTATACATTTGTATTTCCAATGAATAACATTAATAAATAAAATTAAGCCAAGCTCAAGTAATTGATATAGAACTATAGTGATAACTATAGTGTATAAGATTGTATAATTATTGTTGATCTGACTTGTCGTATACTCCTTAACTGGAGTCTTCAAGCCTTATTTATATACAATAAAAAATGTTCATACTCTTGTCATTTTTACTTTCACATTAAAAACTATGGATTTGAACGTAATCTTGTGAGATACTGATAATAATATTATTTTCACTACGGTATATTTTTAAACTGTGATAAACCAATAATATTCAAGGAATAATTTTCATTCCTGTACTTTATCAATAGCACCTTGAGTTAGATTTTCCTTTTTCGAAAAGCAAAATTGATAAAATTCCATTGCAATATAACTTTGAAATTTTTCTGCAGAACTGTAATGCGGTAATTAATATTAGAAGGAGCTAGGTGGACAAGGTTGAAGCTTGAGTTGATAGTTAAGCTGCGTCTCCACCAACCGAACATGTCTGCCGAACATTGTTGGCGAATACAAAAAACGGGAAAACATTAAACATATGGGTCATAAACATCAACATGTTCGTGAGTTCAATTGAAATGTTCGGTCTGTGAGCGAACAGTGACGACCAACAGCAGGTTCCCGCCACTATTCCCACCACAACGATCATAATGTTCTGACTTGTCTTATACTCCTTAACTGGAGTCTCCAAGACGTAATCTACAAAAAAAAAAAAAAAAAAAAAAAAAAAAAAAAAAAAAAAAAAAAAAAAGAAGGCGTCCACACCAAACCAACTCCAAAAAATGTTCGGCGTCATCAGCTGATTCCAGCAAACACTGTTCGCCGAGGCGAGCATGTTCGGTTGGTGGAGACGCGGCTTTAGGGGTACACATTTCCTCAAACAATAAACACATAAATAAATTCCTTAATTGTATCAAATCAATTGCTTTTTTAAAAGTGACATATAAGAAAAACTGAGTTCAGCTCTTCTGATTTTCAATAAAATGCATTTTGAGAATAAATTCAAATCCAAATGAGAAGTCTCTCTTTAAAGTATGATAGCTACCAAGAAAGAATAATTCATTTAAGTTAATTTCTTCTATTTGGAGTAAATAATATGATTCATTTGAAAATTCACTGAGAAGTAATAATAAAGCATCTATTATTCACAGCAATTTTAGATGTACTGAGAAGTAAAAGTGTGTACCGGTATTATTTATTGTATTTACCGCTTTAAGAACTTTTGTAAGCTTTTCAAAACACTCCAGTCTAACTAAAGCCTTCAATGTTCTTAATTTTTTCAAATTTACTTTTCTCGTAATTAATTTGAGTACATTTAATTCCAAATGGCAATTTTATTCTCTTAAATTAATTAAACAAATTTGTTCTAGTTGTAATTAAGTGCTGAGAACTTGGAAAATACCTAGGTACTCTCTCCAGAATAACTATTTTGTTGATCTCCTTTGATCTAGTATGCTATTTGAATAGTATGCTATTCTTTTTTTTTTTTGTAGATTACGTCTTGGAGACTCCAGTTAAGGATTATAAGACAAGTCAGATCAACAATATTATACACTAGATACCATAATTACTTCAATTAGTTGAGGTGAGGCTTAATTTTGATGTGAAAGGAAACTCTTGTACACTATAAAAAAGTTTATCAACTAAATATTTCTTCAATTGTTTTTAAATATTTCTATATTTTCAAGACTCTTCAAAAACTGCGGTAGCTTGTTGTAGAATTTCCTACCAATATAACTAGGTTTTTGTTTGAATAAGCTACTATTGTGACTCACCAAGTGATAATCTCCTCGGCTTCTTGTATTATAATCATGTACATCAAGATTTTGGTTAATATCATTCGTTTTTACATATAAAGTAGCTTCATACACATATAAGCAGGGTACAGTTAGGAGACCAAGTCTCTTGAACAACGGCCTACATGAATCTAATCTATTTACTCTTTCTATACACCTAACCGCTTTCTTTTGGATCTTAAACACCCTATCAAGATTTTGTTTTGATGAATTACCCCATACTAAGATAGCATACCTAATATGTGACAGTAAGAGCCCATGGTAAGCTGTAAAAAGTAACTTTTTGTCATTCAATCTAGCGAGCTGTCGCAGGACAAATACCCCAGATGAAATTTTACTACATATTTTCTCAATGTATGGAGTCCAGGTCAATCTTCTATCCAACGTAACTCCTAGAAATGCAATTTTTTCTTCCTGGTCTAATTGATTATCGTTTACAAACACGTTTATAGCCCTATCTTCATTTAAATTATGTTTGTTTTTGAATTGAAGGTATTGGCATTTTTTACTATTTATAGTTAATTTCAACTGATTTAAAAATTGGACAATGGACTGCACACCTATATGGGCACTTATTTCTAAATTATCTAGAATGGAATTGCTGAAAATGAGTGATGTATCATCAGCAAATAAGAGGGCTCTACCACTAATTAATTCTTAGGTAAACGGTTGACATATAACAAAAAAAGCAATGGACCTACTAGTATTGACCCCTGAGGCACTCCAGCTTGCACCTCTAATTTATTAGATTTATTCTTTACTATACTATTACCAACTACTGTAGTTAGTTCTACACATTGTTTTCTCCCAATAAGATATGATTCAAACCATTTTCAGTTCAACCCCATTTACACCTACATTTTGCAGTATTTCCAATAAAGTTCTATGATTAACACAATCAAATGCCTTTGACAGATCTAAGAAGATTGCAGTAGCTTTATCACCTGAATCTATTATATCTATTAGTTTTTCAACTAGAGAAACTATGGCTGTTTTTGTTGATCTCCCTTTCTGGAAGCCATGCTGTTCATCACAGATAAAGTTAGCTTCTTGAAGGTGCAGAAGTAACCTATTTAGAACTACTCTTTCAAAAGTTTTACTTATTACATTTAAAATACTAATGGGCCTATAGTTTTCTACCTTTTCTCTATCACCACTTTTGAAGATTGGCAAGATCTTCCCCTCTATTAAGTTATCTGGAAAAACACCTTGTTCTAATGAATGATTGATCAGATGAATCAAAGGGTCTAACAATTTGATCTTTACATTCTTTCAGAATTTTACTGGATACCCCATCCATTCCTACAGTTTTTTTATTATTTAAACTATCAATGATATTTGACAACTCGTCTTGGCATACTGGGTGGAATTTTAATTCGTTCTGAATCCCCTCAGTATTCCTCATGTTTGCATCACTAATACCTGTATTAAGAGATTTTTGAAGATTCTAAGTAGAGTATAAGTAGCCCAGTTCGACTGTAGTTTTTTATAGTCAGTTAAAATAGGCTACCATTACAGTATGCAATAAAGATTCAACCACATATTTTATTTCAGTATTTTATAGAATCAGATTCCTGGAGAAACAGATGAAGAAGACAGAAAGGGTTTACACAGATGAAGAAAGACATAGGAGGGCCCAAAATATGAGACATCTGGGCATAAGAAGAATTTCTAAAAATTGATTGAGTGTTCCAACGTAGCCGTAAAATAATAAAAAAAGAATCAGATGTAAGAGTACTGGAAAAATAAAATAATTAATAATTATTAAAGTTTCTTTAAAAATCTTCTATCTGGCAATTTGAAGTACCGTAGGCTATGAGATTTCAAAATTTCGCGCTCATCTTTCTAATTCCTTATAAATCGAAAATACACTTGTAATTTTCGATGATTATATTATTTATCGGGCTGTTATATTTGAATTAAGGAAATATAGCATATTATGAATAGATTTCCAATTTGTTTTCACTATTCCGGTTTATGGAATGGTAAATAATACAATTTGAACGTCATGATTTGTGTAGCATTGGCTTGCGTAGTTTCCTGTTCCTTTCAGCAATTTGCTGCCGTGTGGTTGATGTCTGTGTAAATTTGTGTTATTACAATTGAGACGTAATTTTTACTCAAAGTAAGTTATTATTCTTGAATTTTTAAAATAGTTCTTTTTATTCGTTTGCTTTTGTATCTTCATCAAAAGTTGTCTCTTTCTCACTGTTGTAAGTTCGATAAAGCAAGCCGCTGTCGTAAGCAAGTCGTAACACATGATTTCTATGTTTTTATAATTATAAATGAATAATTATCATTCTAAAGATTCAGCATTTTCAGCCCTTTATTCGCTAAATGCTCATACAGAATTAACTTTCAAATATATTTGATAGCAATTTATTTTGAAGCACAATTTTCAGTCCGACTTAACCTAATTCTTCTGGCGTGGATGGTACCAAACCTCTATCCAGGCATGGCATATTTTGGCTGTTTATAAAACTATATTGGCTTAACAGATTTTATATTAGAATGCTCGAGCAGATCCAAGAGCTTGATTTGATTTGTGATTCTACGAGAAAGAATCAATTAACTGCAGTTTTTCTATAGTACCGCAGCCTACAAGTAATTTAGAATAACTTACAACCCAACTTACATACTTAACAACTTGGATATTCTTTAATCAGAAGAATCTGAAAGAGCTTGTGCACACTAGTTTTAGAAATTACTCACCAAGTTCATTTATGTTTAAATTTTATTAATCTTGAATTGTGTACAGGAAGTTAAATACAGTTTTTTTTAAAACTCGAATACCAATTGTTATCGACTAGGCAGCCTACTCAGTTTTCAGTCACTTCGTTTTGTACTTCTTTCACTTGAACTTATATGTGCGCAGCTTGTTTATGTGATATACTATTATTTATATTTATTCATTTAAATAACACAATCAATTGCCCAAAACTGTTTTACACAAAATTTCAAAATATAAATTATTCTCATTTTCTGTTAGTTTTTGTAAGATTGAACAAAATCATTTCTGTTTTTATTAATAGCTATTGTATGATATTGCAATACACTTCTGGTAATCATTGCCGTTAATTGGACATAGTTTGAGGTATAACTGATTGTCACTATCTGGAATGCCATCCAAACAATCAAGATATCGTTTTCAAAATCGACTTATTTTGCAAGTATTTTTCTATTTGTCATTTATTTATTTGCCACTAACAGCCTACCATATTTGTTTCAGATGCCTTCGGTTACTTTAAAAGACGTAGACCAGCATAAATTTGTCAAGGCCTTTTCAGCTTTCTTGAAAAAGTAAGTTGTTATTCATATCTTGGCTCTGGTAATTTATTTGGTGCAAAGTTTTTTCTGTCAGTATAATATAGGCTAACAAACTCTATTATCCAGGAGAAAACGTTGTTCTAGAGAGATATTTGTCTTCTCAAGATTCCAGTACCAACGGACATCTTGAACATTCTTGTTGTTGGAAGGTACCTACTAGACTAATTTGATAATTTGAGGTAGAATAAGGCCTCGCCCATGATACAAGCGACGAACTGTAAGCGGCAAGTGGCAGAAGAAAAATTTAATGTCAGGCGTAGACTGCAAGCGGCGCCATTTGCCGCCTGTATCGTGGCCGAGCCCTAATACTGTCCCACTTGATGTCGTACACAAATACAAAACAAATTATAAAAAGTGGCTCCGTGGTGGGGTGTCATTATGTTGCCAAATAGTATTTTGGTATGATAGTATTTTTACATACATGCAAGGGAACTGTGCCTAACCTATCTACTGTATTTTGAATTTATTTTTCCAAAATGAACAGAAACCTATTCTAATTGACATGTTTTATTTTATTGTAGGTCAGCAAAAGTGAAGGCGCCCGAATGGGTTGACATTGTGAAGAATGGAAAGTTCAAAGAACTAGCACCCTACGACCAGGACTGGTTTTTCACAAGGTGTGCTGCCATTGTCAGGCACATTTACTTCCGGTCTCCAGTTGGCGTCGGTGCCATCACCAAAATGTTTGGTGGTGAGTAGAAAACACCACATTTGTAATTCACAATTGATTTTGTCAACGTAAATGTTTCACTATTGTTGATTCAGTAAATAGTTAACTGTAGGCTGTGGCTTTTTCAAAATTCAAATTCATTCAACATATCTAAATACACAAAATATGAATAATAATAGTACAGTAATAATATTTGCAAATGCAATACACAAATTTAAAATGTGGCGTCGTGATGGGGTTTATTAAAGAGAGCGGGAGGATAAAACCTAACCAACTATGGTTTCTCTTGTAATAGGACAGGTTTTGAAGCAAAGACAAATTCAATAGAGTAAAAGTGGCCTTGAAGATGAAAACAGGAGAGCAAAGAAAGGAATTGAAGAAAGTGTAGAAAAAAGAAAAAAGCAAACTAAGTTAGTCGAAAATTCAGCTCTTTCATATGAAAATGACATGGCAAACAATAACAATCAGGAAATAAATCACGAATATCACACATCAAGATTGAAGAAATAATTTTTTTAGTTTTTAGTAAATTATTAGTTGGTAATGTGATTCAAGATAGACTCACTGTAAGATTTTATAACTTGAGTAAATAGAAGGTGGCTAAAGTATTTAGAAACCAATCTTTAGACTCTCATAGCCCCTTTGCAATATCTACTTATGCCTAATCAAATTATTCTCATGTTTGTGACCAAAAGGTGCTTCCTCGGTCTAAAAGTTCCGGTTTTGAGAAAAAATTTCTATTGTACTATTAAAACCAATTTGATCCACTTCAAATTTGAAATACTTGTTTTATGGTACGGTAATATTTTTCAACGGCCTTTCAGAATTGAATGTATAAAATATTGCAACCCTGAATGTTGTGGCTCCCACTATATAAATATGTCTCGGGATTCCACTATTTTGTCTATTTCTTTATAAAGGTATTAGGCCTAGAACATGCGAAAAATTATTACGTTAGTTTACAAAATTACATGTTACTAATTGAATATTAAATTGAGGAGAAACGTTCGAAAAGCAAAAACATTCATTAATTTACAATAATACTGATTATAAATAAATAATTTTATTTCTCAATAAACAACAACGGTACAACAATCTTCAACATACACAATTACATAAGAAATACATTGTGATATTCATTGAGAAAGTAGGCACTCCCGAGAATAGCCTATATGTTGGTTGCCATCAAATTATAAAATATTTGTTATTTTTAGTGATAACAATAATATACTAATAATATTATATAATAATAATATTTATTTTTAGACTACATGCTACTAGTTGAAATTAAATATGATATATTCTAGAATAAAAATTGACTGCAAGTCGTTGAATTTATCATAAAAAGTTGATAATATTTATTCTTATTCCTTTGAACAACGTTGGGGGCAGACGTCCACTCTCAACATTTTCAGTGTCGGATGATGCTTATTTATTTATTTGATACAAACTATATGGAAGCATACAGGCATACACCCAAAGCTGCTTTCTTAACACAATTTTAATAAATAAAGCAGTAATAAATTAAAGAACTAATAGATTAAATTTAGAAAATATACTAAATATATGAATATAGAGAAAAAATACTTAGAAATAAATATAAAAATAGCAAAATAATAGAGTTCCTATGTCCAATAAAGAGTGCGCTAACAAAACATTAATTTTGTTCAATCATTTATTTATTTACAAGTTCCAAATAAAGGTCCCGCTAAACCAATATTGTGTAGAGGTAGCTTACTAAAGTTACAACTAAAAGATAATGGCAAATTTTAATTCTCCAATTTTCCATTATTTTATTGAAGTTTAATAAAAAAAACTTTCGTCTACCTAGAGACAGACTGGACGTAGTTGCAAGAGGCCCTTGGTACAAGGGTAAGCTGGTCCACAACTCGCTGTTTAGAGAGAGGCTTAGTAAATCTAATTAATAGTTGCCCATATAAGATTGAAGAACTCTTACAACTCTTGTCATTTAACTTTTTTGATATATGAAGAACGCATGTTTGTTTCTTTTCAAATTTATTGATTGTATTCTTGTAATTGAAAGGATGATAATTGTGTGTTTTTTAGTTTTGTCACCTCATGGAGATACTTTAAGATCTTTATTACTTTACCTTTAAATTCATTATTGATTTCTCTCATTTCAAGAGCTTTCTATGTTTCTATGTTTACTAGTAATATTATTGAATGAACACACAGCCAGGGCTCAAGTATTTACTTTGCTGACTGTGCCAAAAATGTGTTATACACTTTATATTGTGAATTTTCTTATATTTGTATTTTTGTATTTTGGCGAAATAAAAAAATATTATTATTATAATTATTGTTGTATTCAGATTGACCTGTTACTGTTTAGATTATTACCTAAGTATTCACAAGCCTGTGTGAAAAATAAATCATCTTATCTTATTGAACATAGAATGACATAGTGTGCAATTCGGTTGCAGGTCGCAAACGTAACGGCGTTTGCCCCGCCCACTTCTGTCGCAGCTCGAGCGGAGTGGCGCGCAAAGCCCTGCAGGCGCTGGAACAGATGAAGCTGATTGAGAAGGACCCAGTGAGAGGACGCCGCATCACCACCCAGGGCCAGCGAGACCTGGACCGCATCGCCGCTCAGGTCAAGCAGCGCAAGAAGGACGCCAAGATCGTCGCTCTCGCTCAGCAGGCCGGCATCAGTGTTCAGGCGCCTCAGCCTCCCGCGCCCGCCACCACACAAGTCGAGGCTGCCGCTTAACTTTTAGAAATGTAAATATACATGTTTCTTAAATGCTCGTCTTTGTCAATTCTTGCCTTGTGTCTATCCTTTTCACTCATACAATAGAGAGTTGGGCAAAACAACGATAACGCTAATGCTAACCTGACAACTCAACTTGCTCTGTACAATCTTGTATTTAGAGCAGGCAGGTGCATAGAGTATTTAGGTTAGCCTCAGATTCAGATAGCTTTATTCGTGTTAAAGTATAATTTATATGACTACTGACCTTACAATGAATGACATCACCTAAATCCATAGAAGATAGATAAAAAATGGATACAAGACAATATTATTGCATTGTTTTGTAAGTTTGATTACTGACATCAATAAGAATATTTGCATAATAAACGAGTTTATATATCAAGGTGATGCATTTACACGAAAGGGCAGAGTTAGGGCAAAATAGCCCTATCTTACACTCAACCTACTGAGAGAGAGAGAGTGAGCGAGTGATAAAGTTCTCTTTTTAGTCACAGGCGTATCAAGGTTTAGTACTGTAGATGAAGTTTGTTATTGATCCTACTGCTAAAATCTCACTAAAAACTGGTACTTAATAAATTTTTTTGTGTTTCTTAGCCGGTCCTTATCACTCGAGCATTTATTTGTTTTCGATACTACAAACTGGGCTGGCGAATAAGGCGGTAAATTATTACATTACAAAATTACTATTACCAATTGACTAATAACTCACAAAATCATTAGATAGAAAGAATTCTAATAATATAAGATGATGATGATAATTTTTTTTTTAGAAGGATGAAGCCCACGTAGGTCTGAGACCTGTGCGTGGGTAATGAGTTGGATGATTGATGAGTTGGACCTACAGTTTTAGGTGGGTTCCGAACTAAATAATAACAATTTACTTTACTTTGAGATTTTATATTCTCAGATAATAATAACATCATTGTTGTTGTTGTTATTATTATTATTATTATTATTATCTAAAAATATAAAATCTCATAATATAAAGTCTAGTTTTGGCCGGAAACCGTATCAAACAAATACATGAATAAATTGTTACTAAATTACAGTTGCTTTAAATATATACCGGATATTGAGACTATTTTATTATCTTATATTTTAATAATTATTATAATTTATTATTATAATTAATTATAAACATTTCATAGTTAAATTATTTAGTTTATCATTCAATGTAAAAAAGTCTGTTGTGGCTTTTTGTCTGTCTGTTTTGTCAGGCTTACATCATTATTGAATTTTCAATATTATAAACGGGAGGGCGCCAAATGCGTTTTGCCAGGGGCCGCCAATTATTTGAAGCCGGCCCTGACTACAAATATAGGGTTATTCAAAAAGAAGGAGCAGATTTATTTCATTAAACATTTATTTCTTCCGAACTACAAAAGATAGAAACATAATTCTAATGTTTATAGAATTTTAAAATTTTGAACAGTCCCAAATAGAAGTTCCATTCACGGCCGCATTGCGCTGTTGTTTGACTTGAGTAAAATGGCGACGGCACCGAGGAAACTACCATTTTGTGTTTTTGAGCCCTCGGAAATCTGCATCATGAGCTACATTCTCCTCTTCCCGTTAACGTTAGAATTGAGTCTCTATCTTTAGTAGTCTGGAATGAATAAATATATGAAATCTGTCCCTTGTTTTTGAATAGTCTTGTGTAATAATTGAAAATATCAAGATAGAACAAAGTTGAATATTGTCAATTCCACTATTTACAAACATCAGATTCGGATTCACCATCCCAAAATAGATAGAGCGACGAAATAGAAAAAACCCAACTGTGGAATTGACAACATATATTTTATTATAGTTCCACAACACAAAAATCTACATATAAATTAAAAATAGTATTGTCTTGTATGAAAGGGTAACAATGTGAAGAATTAGACATTATGAATAATGTCCACCGTATTGTATGATACACAGTACATGTAATTTATATAATAAACTTTAAAAAACACTTGAGGGGAAATTGTGACTCATGCTATGGTGTACTGTGGGTCGAATGACGATGCTCTTGACAACAGAGTGAAACGGCCGTCGCGCCATAACGTGAGTCACAATTTCCACTTGAGTGTTTTTTAGAGTTTATTAAATATTAGTGGAAACAAGATGGATCTTCAGCATCATAATGTAAACTGAAATCACGTTAAAAACAGTGCTTATACTAATGACAAAAATGTGAAGATGGAAAATAATCTATTAGTGATGTTAGATTATGGGGATTCAGATTCAGATAGCTTTATTCGAGTAAAAGTAGAATTCATATGACTTCTGACTATTACCTTACAATGAATGACATCACCTAAATTCATGGAAGATAGATAAAAATAGATACAAGACGATACGTTACTATTACACTGTTTTGTAAGTTAGATTACTGACATCAATAAGAATATTTGCATAATAAATGAATTGTAATATCAAGGTGATGCATTTACACAAAAGGGCGGAGTTAGAGCAAAATAGCCCTATCTTACACTCAACCTATTAAGATAAGGGAAAGGTTAATATTTATCTCTCTTGTCACACATAGATCACTTGATTGATACGCAAGAGGACACTTGTACATTCAATACTCAATTGTATAAACCACCATCGAAAAATCAAACATGCTGTGGAATGGTGGTGTTCACACTGCTCCTATCTGTCATACACCATTCCGCAGCATGTACTTGATGTTGTGATGGTGATTATCATGAGTACTGCTTGTTCCATTGTGCAGCCACCACCCTTATGTGACATCATACATCGCTTGATATTCATAAGCGATGGAAAATACCATTTTCTAAAAAACTTTATTTTAAAATTATGCAATGGAAACTTCCCTCCATTACGTTTGGCTATATATTTTTCAACCAACGCTGATTTGGGGTTGTTTCTATTTTATCCATTATTATTGTATTTTGGAATGGTAAATTTTTTTTGAGGACGTAGGTCTTGGACCTGAGCATGGATAATGAGTTGGATGATGGTGATTGATGAATTGTAGGTGGGTTCCGAACCACCGGGAAGTGATTTTACAACAGAGAACAGTGTCTTTTTGTTGCCCAATCTAATCGGTCACCCTTACAAAGAGAGCCCAAGAGAACGCAGCTTATCTCTATCTGATTGAACAGATACCAGCTACGGCTCACGGTTATCACTTCCCGAATCTGATGTTTGTAAATTTCAATGAGAAGGAAAAAGAGTGTTGAAAAGACCTCTCTTTGACTTTAGTTCATCAATAAAAAACAAATTTTGGGAATGGTTTTACAATAAAATTGAAGAATCTGGAAATACTGAAGCCTACTGCAAATTCGAAACCCTAAGTTTCAACCTCCAACAAACCTGTAAAAATAGTCATTGAAATTGCCAAAACGAGCAAACGTTGACGGCTGCTTCTCAATTACTTTCTTTCTGAATGTTGTACTTTCTACATTATTTATCACAATTTATTAATTTCGAATTCCTCAAAGTGCTATAAATTGTGCTGAAGACTTCCGCAATGGCGGATATTGACAACAGCATTGAATAGCTGATGGAAATAGGTGAGTGCTACTACACAAAAATCACCGGCAATCAAACCGCGGACCTCAATCGTCCGGCCTGTTCTCTTCTGTAAAATCACTTCCTGGTGGTTCGGAAACCACGTAAAATTTTAGGTCCACCATGATTCTAATAACATGGCTCAAGCGTCGAGGTGAAACTACCCATAAGGGTCTCTCCACCAATAAATGCCATACGCATTTACTTTTACTCAGGGCTTTTTTTTTCTAGAAAATGAGGTTCAGGAACTCTAAAAAAATTTCGCATAGTCTATACTCTATAGGGAGGGTAGGCCTACTTATTTGTCGACTATTTTCTCTATGTAGGCCTAATATAAATGTATGAATAGCCAATTTTGGTACAAATAATTATACATATTATGTTAATGAAATTTTGCTCCTAAATAGTAATTAATTGATAAAATATTTATATATGCCCAGCGAAAAGGTACCGGAACGCCGTTCCGGAGCGTTCCGGCTGAAAAAAGCCCTGCTTTTACTTACCACTATTCAACAGTGACACCTCATTTTAGACTGCCATATCGGCTCATTTATCACAAGTTGGTTTTGAAGGTACTGACAAAAGAATAGAACACAATTTATTAATTTCAAATTCCTCAAAGTGCAGAGGGGTCACTGTAGTCTAGTGGTTAAGGCGCCCGACCAGCAATTGGGAGTTCCGCGGTTCGATTCCCGGTGGTGACTGATATTTTTGTGTAGTAGCGCTCATCGATTTCCATCAGCTATCCAATGATGTAGGCAATATCCGCCATTGCGGAAGTCTTCAGTATAAACTAATAGCAATTGAAGGAATTCGAAATTAATAAATTGTGTTCTAGACATTTGTCAGTTAGATAAATTATTGTCATTTCCTTCAAAACCAACATTATTTATATTGAATCGTTGATGTGCACAACCAATGATTTTTGACATCTTAACTTTCATTTACATTTTATTAAGTATCATTTTTAAAGACACACAACTATCATTATTTATTTATTTAATACAATCTCTTTGGAGGCAACAGGTTAACACCCACAACTGCCTCCTTAACACATCATTATTTTAACATAACAATGATAGGTTGATCAATACTTATGGGTATGATAAAAGAGAAATATAGAGAGATTATAATGAAAATAAATTGTAGAAGTCAAGCAAGATGAAGCAAATTTGAAAATGAACTCGATAAGAATTAGCTCAGCACAAAATCTCTTAGAATGCACTTACTTCGATGATTTTAGTTTGTGTAGGAGAAAATTTATTTTTATATAAGTAAGATTGCATAATAAAACCCCTCCAATTACTTTCTGCACCAATCAAATCAATTTATTATCACAATTTGTTTACAAAAAAGTTTTTTTTATTGTTCTCAATATCTGGCCGTCTTTGATCTAATACATCTTAGCTTACTACTTCTAACATTTCTTTCTTAAAAAATCTTAAATATGAAAACAAGTTTCAAATAATATTAAACACATTAGCTGTTCCCTTTTAAAAATAAGAATTTATTTTTCCTTTAAGGCACAACAATGCAATCGGAAACGTCATTACAAACTACATAAAATACGGAACATTTAGTTTCCATAAACCCAATGAACATCATATGAGTTAAAACAGATTCACTATTATTAAAATACATTTTATCACAGACATTTGTACAAATAATAACTACTCACTTCTGAAGGAGGCAACTGGAGGAATTGAATATAGAGGTTGGTTAGATGAAAGAATCTTTAAATTTAGTTTGAATGTGTAAATTGATATATTTCTAGCCAAACAAGGGAGCTTAAACGTTTCATGGATAAATGATTATAGTAAAGGAATATATTTTTCAGTCGAGTGTAGGTCACATCTATCGTACTCTTATTCCTTGTATTATAGCTGTGCACCTCATCTTTATGCTGATGAGTGTCAATATTAATCTTCACATTAATTAAAAGAGTGAAGGCCACTATACTATTTTCAAAAAACAAAATTTGCATAAAAAATAAATTATTTTTATTGAATACTACAACAGCAAAGGTTCAATGATTTTTTTCTTGGAGCATATTCATCATCTCATCTGTAACAAACTTCAAGGCCCAAGACATTAGGAATATTTCTGCAATTGATTAATACAATCAATAAGGATTGGAGGTGACCACCGATTACTATAACTGCGCTATACTCTTGACTTTTGATCAGCCTTGATCTTCTCTCCGTAAAGGCTAGGTACATACAGCAAGCAACTGGTGATAGCAACGCAACTAAGAGATTGAGTGACTGAGCAACTTTTGTTGCACAACTGTCTGTTGATTTGTGTGTGCGGTCCTGCGTTCTGCATTTATGATTGCATGCACTAGTAAACAGTTGCCCGACAAAGATTGCGCGTGTGAATTGGTCTCCCAAAGCAACTAAATGTTAGTTCGACATCTAGCTGCTTGGAGCGCTGGTCACTGACCTATCAGCTAAATCAACTTGTTGAATGAACTGTGTCGTCAATCGTATCTCAGCTTCTTAGCAGACTGTATCAGGAAGCTGAAGGTTTCAAGTGATAATTTTAGACGTGAGGCAACGAATGTAATCTGGGATTGGTATAGAAGTGTGACAGTGATTACTTTTTTACTACAGTTCTTTATTTGAACGTATTAACTATCAATTTACTTTTCTAACTGGAAACAAATTGACTATCTTAGTGTATCTACTTCATTTATTTTACGGCATTCTGCTGAGATGATGCTTTGTACGATTTATTATAAAATATGCTTTGTGTTGGTGAAAGTTTTTCTTGTACAAGTTGTAGGCTCTCCTAGTGCTTCTAGGCGTTACAAGAGTGTCAGAAGCGCTTCGGTTCCTGTCAATGGTAAGAAAAACTTTTTTGATAAATCTAGTTGAATAACAACTCCTATAGAGAATTAACTGTTTAGAACACTTTTTTATTCTATAACTCACTTGTAGATATAATTAGTGAACATTTATTTATTAGATTTTAGTCTTTCTCTGAGGTGAGAGAAGGAAAATATTAACTTAATTTTAATGGAAGTATCGAGATTTCACTTTTCTACATTGAGTCGAAATCAATGAATTGTAGTTCTACGTCTTAACAGAATTAAGAGAAACAAAGAATAACTTTCTTATAAAAAGTGATATTTTTTTACTTACTGTAAGTTACCGTTAAAAGCTCTTGAATTCCTCTAAAATTAGTGACAAAGTATTGTCAGTATTATTGAAAATTATTTAACAAAGCTTGACTTGAATAATATTACCGTATTTATTTCGATAAAACATGCCTTTTTATTGAGATTATTGAACTTTCCCATACTAATTGGGAGGAGACTGATATTATTATCTTATAACTGTAAAAAATGCAATCGGCATAGAATTGATGCACATAATTTTTTGCACTTGTAAAATTTATTGATTAATTTAAATTACCAATGTAACAAATATTTATTATTTTGGATGTGGAATTTATTTCTTTCCTTGGGCGAATAAGTGAACTATATAAATATAAGTTAAATATAAAAAATACTAATGAAAGTTTTTAAAATCAAAATGGTCAAATTTTATTTATAAAAAGGAATTTAGATTTAAACTTTCTCAGGAATATCAAGGGTTCTTATGCAAAAAACAAGATTATCTTTTAATAATATTCATCTTCTTATAAGTTACTTTACTGTAGTTTTCATATAACTTGGCAGCAGTATGTTGGGTTCAGATGCAGCATGTCCCATCTGCTGCCAAGTTATATGAATACTACAGTACAACAGAGGAGGGTTGACAAATTTTTGAGAACTTTTTCAATAATCAAATTCTTGCAATACAGTATTCGATTTTTCTTCCTCAGCAATGGTTACATGCACAAGAAAGAACTGATAGGCCTTACCACAAAACAGCAGACTTACTTATTTATTTTGCAACTGCTTTTTTATTTGATTTCTTCAGTTTATTTTACATTGATTCTTAGTTGAAGTTGATTATGGGCTGAGATAGTTTTTATGGTTAGTTATTGAAATGTATGTTTTATACAATATTTGGCGAATCCTATACGCATTGAATGTGTCCCCAGGACGAATATTATCAAAACATTAACCTACAATTTATATAAATTATAAGGCATCTTACTTTAAGTTCTTCCTTCTAATTTAAATAATTTGATATTCACCGGTCTAATCCTTATAATTTCGGTTTTTAATAAGTGATTCATAGACTTCTGTAAATTTACTGCACTGTTTCTCTTTCATTGCTGCCAAAAGGCTATATTGTAGAATCACAAATACGTTTTTCAAATTAACTGCTTCAACAGTCAGTGCCATACCGTACCCAAGAAGCTCATGAATTTCCTGAATGTTCTCGCAATTATCATTACTATTATTATAAGACAATACAGGGGTGCCCACCCTCCCTAAGCCTCATGACGCACCCCCCCCCTAAATTTAGCACCAAACCCCCCCTCATAAATTAGGCCCCCCCAAAAAATGCGAAAAAAGCCCCCCGTATTCTTTCTAAAACTAAAAGAAGATTTTTATAACTATTGAAAAAATTCAAACCCAGTCGATAATATACAAAATGTATGTATATTTCTTGAGATTCTTTACATATAGGTAACATTTTTTTGTAAAGGTAAAAAAGAAATATCAATGAAATGAATATATGAACTTCTGCTCAATAAACTTAATTGCAAAATAGCTAAATAAGAATTTGAACCTAAATGGTTTTTAAACAATAAAATATTATTACAAATACACAATGTTCAATAAAAATGAAATACCTATAAGTTTATGTTCGGTGTACCAATTAGATTAAGGTTAAATAATTCTACAAAGCTGTTCCTTTAAAGGAAGTGAAAACAATGAGTTAATAACTTCATTTGTAAAACACAAAAATTCAAAATACTAAGTCATTTATTGGACAGTAGTTAAACAACAGGTTATTTACTTAGTGTAGTATCTTGGGAGAATTTATGTATGGATGAAGTACATAAAAGGCACACATTTCATGTATAGTTATTTACAACACACAATCGAAAGAAGTGTCTTTCAAAAACAAAATAAAGACATAGTTATGAAAAATTACTGAATTTTTAGTATTTAGTAAGTTTTTCAAAAGCAGTTCTTACTTATTAGTAAGTAGTTATCGTAAAATACATAAAAACATCAACAGTTTGAAGACAAACATTTTAAATTTGTAGACTGTGACCATCTACAAGTTAGCTAGGCACCTTCTAAGTTTTTTTTTGAGGATGAAGCCCACATGGGTCTGAGACCTGTGCGTGGGTAATGAGTTGGATGATGGTGATTGATGAGTTGGACCTACAGTTTTAGGT
Source organism: Conomelus anceps (assembly GCA_948455865.1). NCBI lineage: Eukaryota > Metazoa > Arthropoda > Insecta > Hemiptera > Delphacidae > Conomelus > Conomelus anceps. The sequence continues at coordinate 6,329,873 of OX418226.1, read as the reverse complement.
GAGTTCCGAACCACCGGGAAGTGATTTTCAGCAGAGAACATTGTCTTTTTTGCTGGCCAATCTAATCGGTCACCGTTACAAACAGGACCTACGAGAACGCAGCTTATCTATCTGATTGAACAGATACCTGCTACGGCTCGCGGCTATCACTTCCCTCTAAAATCTATTGTTAAATCTATCTCTCTAAACCCCACATAGAAGTTTTTGGGATGAGGAAACAGAAAACCTTTCAATTATTTCTTCGTTAGAAATAGATTCAAGTACATCTGCACAAGTTCCTGCACAAATCCTAAACATTATTATTTTAGCTAATTCTTATTCAATTGTATAATAATAATAATAATAATTATAAATATATTTTCATTAATTGACATTCTATCTGGTGACTTCTTAGTATATTTTTTAATGTTGTCACGTTAAACACGGTTTCAATCAACTTTACGACCCCCCCCCCAAAACGTTTTTTGGACCCCCCCCCAAAACGTTTTTTTGGAACCCCCCCCCCCCCAAGAATTTCAATGACGCAGTCTGCGTCATAGCCCCCCCCCTGTGGGCACCCCTGTTATTAATATACGGTAAGCCAAATGTGAAAAAAGCGGTATAGATAATTATTATATTATTATACCAAACAACAAAATTACTTTATTGGAATAAGATATTAACTTGAAAAAATAGTAATAAGAATCAAAATTGTGACAAAATTCAAACTCTTCAGATAGATTTTTTAATAAATGCCCCTTCCCCCTCATAAGCTGGACTAAAATGACGCCCTTGCTTAGACCTAGTTTTTTGATATGAAGGTTTTTGCGTTTTATTCCCATGATTTTTTTGGAGGATGAAGCCCACATAGGACTGAGACCTGTGCGTGGGTAGTGAATTGGATGATGGTGATTGCTGAGTTGGACTTACAGTTTTAGGTGGTTTCCGATCCACCGGGAAGTGATTATACAGCAGAGAACAGAGTCTCTTTTGCTGGGCAATCGGTCACCCTTACAAAGAGTGCCCAGGAGTTTCGTAGCTTATCTCTGATTGAACAGATACCTGAAAATGGAAAGCAGAAATCCAAATCACGCACTATTTCCACATCAAATTCTACTCTAAAGAATTTTCACATCATTACAAGAATTTAAAGTTACTATTCTTTAGACGTCCTATATGTTCTGCTGCTCGCATGAATACTAGCTCAAAATATTAAGTTTAATTCAATTTTTTCACATAATTTAAAATAATTTAAATTACACAACAATCTAAATAAGAACTGCGAATGATAGGATGATAAAATAATAGATGCCTACATGAGAAAATAAAAAAATTAAAATTAACAACACCTATTACTTGGCCCCAAAAGGGAATTGAGAACAGAAAGGAAGAATAGTAAAAATTCATGGAAAGCGGTAGTGAGAGACCACCAAGATTAGTAGCAGATAGATCTGTCTACTAACTTTGGGTGTCCCTAACTTCGCCAATCGCCAGAGCCTTGTCGGCCGCAGTCACTGTGGTATCCCACCGTCAGGGGACATCTCAACACTGCCTCCAGTCAAGAGATGAACCAAACCGAGGGCACCCAGGACGTACGTTTCCCAGCCCACACGAGGTGTGGCATCAACACCATTCGAGGACGTAAGGTTGACTTGCCCCCCTTCCGGGAGGGGCCTTGTGGGCCACGCGAGGTGGATACTGCTCCTAACTACAACCCCCCACACAGCACAATAAACCTGTTCCAACCTTGTTTCAAGCCTAAAACAACAAGCTTACAAGCTTAACTTTAGCTTGGGTAAACAAGCTTTTAAGCTTAAAAATAGCTTGTTTTAAGCTTCGAAGTTACCACTTTCTCAACTTGTTCCAAGTTTGAGGTTACAAGCTTAAAACTAACTTACAATACCAGGCTAATAACAAGCTTGTTCAAGCTAGGCTAAAGTAAGTTTAAAGTAAACTTGCATTATCAAGTTATTAACTGACTTACAATACCAGGCTAAAAACAAGCTTATTAGAACTAGTCTAAAGTAAGTTTAAAGTAAACTTGCATTATCAAGTTATTAACTGACTTACAATACCAGGCTAAAAACAAGCTTATTACAACTAGTCTAAAGTAAGCTCAAAGTAAACTTACATTCCCAAGTTATTAACAGGCTTTTAGGTAGCTGATTGAACTTTATCAACAAAAATCTGCAAAATAACAATAGTTGAAACACTGCTGTTGAATAACAACAATATTGAAATTGGAGAGCAACATTTGAAAAAACACTATAATTTCCTGGACAAAACTATAGTATTTTAATTTTTTTTAAATGAAGCATTATAGGTATTATATGATAAAATTAACAGGTTTGATTACCAAATCACTTGTAAAACAATGTATATAGTTTTCATAGTTAGTAGGGGTTGGGGATAAATTATATGTACAAAGAAGGAATCTTCATAAAATAATTTTAATGTATACAACACACACAGCAGTGTTTATTCTGAAGTAGCTGCTTGAGGGTTTTCTTCTACAAAGGCCCTGAAAAAAAGAATCACAATTAAAATGGAGGAAGTAGGTTGATAGGGCAAATGTCATGAATGCACATATATGTGCAAACAGTTCTGGCAACAGTAATGGCATTTAGAGCCATTATATATTTTAATCAACAGTGATCATCCAAATGCTACAGCTTAATTTAAACCAAATTGTCACTTAAATCAGTGATAGGTGGCAATCATAATATGACTGAAGTAGCTCACTCTAGATGTGTAGCACAAATACAAAAATATGTGCTGTCAGTGTACCCATTTCTCAATATGGTAATAATATTTTTGTCATACTCATACATATTCACCACTTTACCAAGCATTGAATCGAGCCGGTAAACAACTGTTTACAGAAAGAACAGCAGATTTTCATTACTGCATCCTTTTTCAGTGTGTTAATGGATATTACCACATTCCAGCTGATTCAGAATTTGGAAAAACAGCTGATCTCAGATAAATTTTTAGTATTTTACTACTGTGGTAGATTTTGAGGTTATGTTTAATGATGCTTTTTGTACTTGCTCAAATTTTATTATTTTTATATTTCAGACTAGTATGACAAAAAATATCATTTGTAACTCATCTGGGAAGATGTTTACCATACTTGTATGATAATATACTGCACTTGACTTCATCTCATGCATTAACTTATAATACTTGTATGGTAAACTCCATTTCCCACACTTGTAGTGTAATATACTATCTTTTTTGTCAGCTGATGTCACTTGATGATTATTACCACACACTGTGTGGTAAAGATCATCAAATGATTATTACCGTACACTTATGGGTGGCTACTTGCTAGTAATCTATATATATAGAAATGAATGTCTGTCTGTATGTATGTATGTTCCCTATAGACTTCAAAACTACTTGACAGATTGGCATGAAACTTTGGGAATATGTTGTGTGAATATTGGGGATGATTTCTGACCATAAATTTTAATAGGGGAGCTAATAATTATTATTAACTAATCCATTTTATAGACCTAACCTACTGAACTTGCCGGCCAAACAGCTTAAAGGAACAGCTGATAGAATTCAACAGTTTTTAATCATATGGCAGGCCCCTTAGCGGCGTTATTTATGCTGTCTTAGAACAGCAAAAGACTTTGCACTTTGCATGTAGGCTACCGTGCAGTCAGAGCCTTGCAATATAGGAAACATACAACTGGGTATGATGAAATGTAATTATGCCAGGTGGATGACATCTGTTAACCAATGCAGCTAGAAATTTGAAATGCAGCCTCAGTGGGAGGTGGCGAATAATAAAATCAAGGAGAATTTTTATGAGAACATAGCAATGCGTGTCGGGCCAGCTAGTTCACTGATAAAACATTTGATCAAAAGCTAGATCAGCTGATCTAAGATCATTATTGCCCATTTCACCAGGAGTTGCTGTGTTTAACGTATATAACACATCTGGTGAGGTGATTAATAAACTCTTAAGATAATTCTGCACTCAACTTCATCTTGTGCATAAACTATCATACTCATACAGTAAACACCATCTTACCACACTTGTTATGTAATATACTAAACCCATAAAATGTAATCTATACATTTTATAATAAAAACTTGAAAAACACTTCTAAGTGGAAATTATGACTCACATTATGATGTGACGGCCGTTTCACTCTGGTGTTAAGAGCATTGCCAGATGACTCACAGTATACTCAGTGTACTGTGGGTCATCTGATGATGCTCTTAACATCAGAGTGAAATGGCTGTCATGCCATTTACATGAGTCATAATTTCCACTTGTGTTTTCTAAGTTTTTATTATATATTAGTGGAAACAAGATGGATCTTCAACATCATATACACTTTAATTCATTATCATGGACAATTATGAAAAAAAAAATGTATTTCTGAAAGGAATGAACTATGACGCAATTTGGAGGATAAATAATTAAAATAACTTAAATAAGTATTCTTACTTTTTGGGGATCCTTGAGTTGGCTTGCTGCAACCAGTGACACATGTAGACCTTCAAATCTTGGTCAGTAGATGAAGGGTGAATTTTCTTCACAGCAACTGTAAAATAATAGTGTTTTTGTCATTTCAGTGACATGAAAAACTACTGACAATAGATCACTTTAGAAAACGTTGTTTAAACGCCTCAACAAGTCAGGGTGGACCATCAATTGAAATTGATGAAATCAATGAATCCACATGGTCAAGTTAACTTTGAAATGGGAACTCCAAACAGGTGTATCTTAACCCAAGTATGAGTGAAGGATGGGTGATGCCTTGTGTAGCTTTGTTACTGACAAAGGCCAGCTGATTCATATGTCAGGATCATTAATTGCTGGACATATGCATGTCAGGATCATTAATTTTTTTTTTCATTAATTGATGGACATATGCATTTGAATCTGAAAATTAGGCCTAGGGCATATTAAAAATGTATGTAAGGTTGATCTTTGCATTGCCTTATATTAATCTGACTCTGAATTTTGAATTAGAAAGACAAAATAAATTAATGTTAATGTAGTTAGTTACATGACAAACTTTAATGGGTTATGAAAAACATATTTTGCTGTTTGTTAGGTGAGATGTTTTTTGTTGGAGCTGGTGTCTCAGGCTAATTGTTGTTCTGAATGCTGTGTTAAATACAGATTCTTGAAAAATATGTACTACTTTGTGCTGCACAAAGTCAAAAGTCCTGTAGATTTTGAATATGTGTTTTTTTGTTGAAATATGTGTATGACAAATCTGTTTTGGTTTTCATTTTATTTAGGATTCTATTGAGCTAAGGATATCCTATTTAGGATTTTGTTGAGCTAATATATTTATATTATATGAGCAAATATTTGATCATATTAATTTCTTCTTGGTGGTCGGTCAGCTTGTGATAGTGGATCATTATTTAAGATCATGGAGTTAAAAACAGCAAGTTTGTGTTGATGTGGATGGTTCGATGAGTTGTGAATGAGTGTGTCTGTGAGAATTGGTTTCCTGTAGATTTTGAATTTGTGCATGTTATTTAGTTTTGTGATAGTGAGGTCTAAGAAGTTTAACATGTAGTCTAATTCATATTCTGCATTGAATTGTAGGTTTCTATGGGGTTTGTTAGGTAGTTTTATTTGCATTCTAGCATAAGTAGGTATAAGGTTTAGTTTGAAGCAAGTTTTGTTAATGTGTGAGGCCGATGTTCTAACCTTCAAACAAGCTTCCTGATAGAACATTTAAAAAAACCTACCATTAATAACTTTGCAGAGCTGCGTGGTCTTGAAGGCTATTTTCTTGGTCCTTAGCTGCTACACCTGAATAAGACAATTTGTTTGCGACTGCGTAGCTTAGACACCGTCTCAAGCAATTATATGTCATTGCCTTAGCATCTCTCCCTCCCACCGACATGAGTAGGCTACTTTCAGCTGAAAAATAAATACTTTATGTGACAAAAAATTGTAATTTGCATATAAAATATAGATGTTAAATTTGTAATCTACGATATTACAGCAAAAAAGTATTAGCATTTGATTATTACGAATAAATTATTTAATTTAGCAAATATTAAGTTATTAATATAGGCATAGACAGTGCTGTTTTTGTAACAATATAGGTTCAGGTACGCAATGTTCCGGGGGGTCTGGGGGGTAATCAGAAGGGATCCGCCCGCGGGAAAACTTTTTAAATTGATAAGAGTGCAAAGATTATTTGTCTGAGACAGTTTGAAATTTTTTACTCATATCAAACTTGTGGTTCCTTAAAAGTTATGTCTGCTTTTACTGGAAAAAACTGTATTTGCTGACTAACTGGCCTACTGTAGAAATTTAATTTTGTACAGATTTCAAGGGCATATTATAAAAATCGCACAAAAACCTAGTTTACATGTATTATTGCATAATTTTCCAAATAACAGTTTGTTACAAAAATGGAAAGTAAGGTAATCAGTGTAAGTTTTTAGATAGCTAGATTTTACAAGAAAAAGTAATAAATTTGATAAACTTAGGTACAGTCTCGCGCCAAGTAGACACAGTTGATAGCTCTACATTGCTTCAATCGCATAATGGCTCACCTAAAGTTACAATTTTTTTTTTTGTTTTTTGTCCCATAAGAGGTACCGGTACGGCGTTCTATCACTAAAACAGCACTGGGCATAGATGCTATTTTAAAAATACGCTTGCGCAAAAAACGAATTCGTTTCATTAAGTCCAAATACCCCTTTTATAGGAGGTCAACGGATGCTCCTTATATCTATCTATCTAATTCTCATTCAGTCAAAACAAGAAATACTATCTATCAGATCAAAAACTGTTCATTTTGCTGTTGCACAGTGCCAAACTTAGTCTGCAGGCAATAAATTTAAGCTGGATCTCCTAGACTTCTGGCAAAGCTAATAATATGCAAAATAAATAATAGAAAAAAAATTATAATAATAATAATATTATTGATATTATTATTGTTGTAGTTATCCATTTTTCGTGAACTGCAGTAGAACTATTCATATGTATTATCTTGCTGTGCAGAACTGACCTTTTTGAGTCGCGGCGGACGCGTTTCGAACTATGTTGTTCTTCTTCGGCGCTTGGTTGCTGACCAGTCTGCAACCAAGCGCCGAAGAAGAACAACATAGTTCGAAACGCGTCCGCCGCGACTCAAAAAGGTCAGTTCTGCACAGCAAGATAATACATATGAATAATTGATATTATTTTATTTAATAATAGATCGAGATGTTGCCTAGCTAGAAGTTTACACTGCTTTAGCTTAAAGCCTAGTAAGTGATGACTTCACTACTTCACAAAACAATGGGAGAAAGTTAGGTTTCTTAAATAAAATAAAATAGGGTAGGTAACACCTTATTGTAGACTAATCATTGAAAAAAACTGACATTGATGATCTAGGAACACGCCTTTAAAAACGGATTTTAAAGATTCGAAAGCCTATAGAGTAAGTAAATTTTACTTATTCTTAATGAATATTTGACTGCAAGTCGTTAAATTCACAAAACAAGTTAATATTAACAATGCAGTTCGTCATGGAACAAGAAATCCAGGAATCTAATCGTTGACTTGGGTTTTTTTCTGTATTGTTTAAATGGCAACAAAAATCGTATTGAATCATAGTCTAAGGATGATTCTAATATGGAATTATAAGAGCCAGTAAGACTCTTATTTTCACCGTTAATACATGATGCACAATGTTTTCGTCCTTACCTAAAATTAATATTATGTGCATATGCACGTATATACTTGCAAAATACATGAATAGTGTTCAGTAAACACTTACCTTGAATCTTGATGTTCAACTAAAACTCTGCTCGAGTGGGCAAACAATTGAAATATCAAAATTAAATAACTTGAATACATTGCTGAAAGATTGCAAATTGCTGCATGAGGCGGTGATCCGGTAATGGCAATTAGCAATCAATGGCGGACCTATGAAATAACAACGATGTTGACGAGATCACGCTACACGCTACTAGCAAAACTAGCGCACAAAAAAGAAACTTTATGAGTTGCGCACGCACCAAACGCACCTTAATTATTATGCCGTGAAACCCAAGTTATTAATAAGCTTGGGAATACCAGCTTGTATTAAACAGCTTGATTTGAGCTTGGAAATAACTTGGATCGCTCAACTTGCTTGACAGTGTTAAAACCAAGTAAAATACAAACTTAGTTTAAGCTTATGTGCTGTGTGGGCCATTAACGGAGGGAAGTAGTGTTGGAGTTGAGAGGCAATCCCTGGGGTACCTCCAGAGATCACCTCTGTCCTGCCAACCAAACAGTATCCCCTGACCACATTTTCTATTAATAAATAATAATTGTTTTAAAAAGAATATATTTTAATATAAATCTCATTTGCTGGGTTTTCTGCAGTACTCCTCTGATACAACAAATAGACATCAAAAGCTATTCTACAAACTGACACCGTAGCAACACAATAGAACCAGTACCGCAAACAATACCCCCCTCCAGCAAACAATACCCCCCTCCCTAAACACCAAAAAGAGAACATCATCAAAATACACCAGAAGAGCAGAACTTCAGATGTAATTCAAGATGGACAAAAAGAGCCTCTCAAAATTCTCCATCGGTTTGTACAGCAGAGAACCCAGTATAAGATTTTATAAATGAAATTCATACAAAAGAGAAAATAATTTTGAATAAATCATAACATTTAAAAAACAATGTTTCCTATCTATATAACAATAAAATATTATTAAAAGTGGAAATTAAATTAAATGTTGATCATTCAATATAATATACTAAGAAAGATGGAGAAGCCCGTGGCCTAGACCTCCCACCGTTCTCGCTTCTTCCTTCTTCTGCCCTTTTCATCCTGTATTTTTATTTATTATTATTTGAATTTTTTAAAGATTAAGCCTTGAAAACTCCACACATGGAGTACAAGACAAGTCAATACCAACAGTATTCTCACATTACATTAGTCACCATCGATAAAATTACAGCAGTTGAAACTTGAAATTATACTTAAATTATAAATCATTATCAACTAGATATATCTTCAATTGTTTGAAGTGGGAGCTGACATTTTTTAACAATGATTGATACAAAGTGTCTGGTAAAATCAATGACAGGAAATACACAATAAAACAAATAAACGAAGTAACAGAGAACTGCATGCCCTACCTAGTAGTGGATTGTACAAACTGTGTTTCAAAATCATGCCTTGAAGTATTAAGACTAGTCAATACAAACAGTATTCACAAATTACAATAGCCACAATCGATAAAATTACAAAAGTTGAGACTTGAAATAATCTGAAAAGGTCACTTGTACTCTATAGAAACTTTATCAACTATATATATTTTCATTGTTTGAATTTAAATAGAAAATGATTTTTTTGCTATTATTAATACATAACGTTTTTTAAATCAATGCCATGAAAAACACAATATAACAAAGAATTGTAACAACATAAATGCATGCCCAATTACAAGTACAATATAAAAAGTTGCTAAAAAATATTTTTTTAATTCCCGACATACTTAGAAAAACGTTCCGGTATAACCCTGAAATCTGCGTTCCAGAATTTGTGCATAATTCCTTCCCCACCAGTAGAAAAGCAAAAAACAATTATTATTTCAACATTAAACAAAAATTATTGCATTTCAATTCTGATTAAAAGGTTTATAATACCAACGAACTACTGAAACTGTGTATTGGTAGCCTAATCATGTTTACAGAAATTTTCATCAAATTTCCTGCATCAATATGAAAACAATATAATCTTTTGAAGAATATTATTCTATCATTTTCAACAATAATATTTTTTCAAGTAACTGTCCAGCTAGCAGTTTGTCTGGATCATCAAATACCAAGCTTCAAACAAAAATTCTGTTCAGGTAAGCTACCGGTACTACTATATATCTTATCAGTTTTAGTTTTGGTGTTTCCATCCTCTTTGATAGCAATTAGATGAACACTTCTGCTGGCAAACTAGCCTAGAAAACAATCAGAGATAAAAGAAATTTTCAAAGCATAAAGTCCACTAAATAGTTTTAAAACAACATAATTTAATTTTTAATCCAAATAATCAAGAATAGTTTAGAATTGGATAGCATTTAAAAAAGCTAAGTCGGATTGGCTGGATTTATTATCTGATTTATTGATGGAGATTCAGAATCATCACTCATGGAAACATTCAATTATTACTGCGTTGAGATATCTGGACAAATCTCAAAATGCAATGCTTGAAACTCAGCACTGGATTAGATATTTGAATTGCTCTGAAACCGAATCTGTTTAGCTATGAAGGCTATTGTGATTTCTTCAGTTATTTAGAATAGATTCTACAAGAAAAGAAAAACAGTTAATTACCTAGTAGATGAAGCTTAAAAAAAGACTGTAGCACGAATGGAGTTGAATCTGTTTGAGAAGAATACCCGAGAAGAAGTGTTGATGACAACAACACAGTGTGGCTGAAACAGACTTGAGCAAGAGTGATTAAATGGGGAAAATTCCTTATTTAACAATAGATAGTATCACATATTTGCACTCCTACCATCTGCAGGCAAGCGCCAATAATCTATCAATAAATAGTATCAAATTTTTTGCACCCCTACATCAGTAGGCAAGCGCCAATAATCTATATAAATGAAGTAGACAACGCGCGGTTACGCTGAGAAGTGTTGGTTTATTGATCACACACACAGATACATAGATCAAGTCAACATAGGTTCTATGGCGGTTAAGTTCAAAATACTCTAATACTCCTCCTCGATTTCATTTTTATGTGCTTACAAAAAATAGAAAATCGTCAAGTACAATTCAAATAAAATAATGAACACAATGCAAATAGAACGATTATTGTGCAAATAGAATGATTACAATGCAAGTATAGATAATACAAAGCAAATATTGAATACAAAAAGTTATTAAAAGAAATCATACAATTTTCAACTCTTGTCTCAATTTGAAAAATTTGTCATATGACAGTGCTTTAGTCAAAATGTCGCTCAAGTTTTCCTCACTTCTAACATAATCAATACTTAATATACCTTTATTTATAATGTCTTTAATGAAATGAGCCTTTATATCAATGTGTTTGCTTCTTTTGCTGTTTTCAAAATTTTTTGTCATTTGTATGGCAGATTGATTGTCTATAGATAGATAAGTTTTACAATTGTAACCTAAGTCATTAGCAATTCCCTTCAAATTCATTAATTCTGTGGCTGTGGATGCAGCAGCCAAATATTCAGCTTCTGCGGTTGACAGTGCAACGCAATTTTGTTTTCTTGAAAACCATGACACAGGATTTCCAGCAAATAGAACTAAGCAACCACTTGTACTCTTCCTATCAAGTTTATCACCTGCCCAATCTGCATCACTAAAACCCTGCAATAACTCAGGTGAATTTGATTGAAATGTGAGATTACAATTCTGAGTTTCTTTCAGATATCTTAAGATTCTTTTTCCTGCTTTCCATACTTTTTCACTAGGTTTGTCCAGAAATCTACTCAAGTAACTAACACTAAATGCTATGTCAGGTCTTGTACTAGTTGCAATATACATAAGACTTCCAATTAATTCACGAAAAGGAACATCAATCATCTCATTATTATTTGACAAATCTAATCCTTTTTCCATAGGAGTCTTCATACCTTTACATTCAATCATCTGAAATTTTCCAAGAAGTTTCTTTATGAATTTAGATTGATACAATTTCAAATCATTAATGCTCCTCCTGAATTCTATGCCTAAGAAATGTGATATTTCACCCATATACTTAGCATTGAATTTCTTTTGCAAATTTATAATTACATTCTCAGATTCACCAGCAATTAAAATGTCATCTACATAGACTAACATGTTTACACCATTACCAATATATAAACAAAAATCATGATTGGAACGTTTGAAATCAAGTTGATTAGCAAAATTGTTAAATTCATCATTCCAGCATTTAGGCGACTCTCTGAGTCCATACAAGGCTCTATTCAATTTCAAAACTTTATTTTTGTCACATTTAATTCCTTCTGGCGGCAAAATGTAAACTTCAGAATTGAGTTTTCCATTCAGAAAAGCTGATGGAATGTCCATATGAATTATATTTTGTTTTCTCAACAAGGCTACAGTTAAAAACATCCTAATACAACTCATCTTAGCTACAGGAGCATAAATATTATTTCCTTTATCCTCAACTTGAAATCCCTTAGCTACTAATCGGGCCTTTTTAATACCATTATCTTTATTCCTAAAAACCCATTTTGTTTCTATGGCTGTCTTCCCTCTTGGCAATTCTACTGGTGTCCACGTATTCAATTTTTCTAGTCCATCAATTTCTTTTTCAATTGCCTTTTTCCATTCTACTTGTTTCATTGCTTCTGTGAACGTTATAGGTACTTCATCTGACTCTACATACAAAGCAATTGCTTCATTACACTCAGTAATGAACCTCTTTGGTTTTCTTAAAATTTCTCTTGGTCTCAGATTCAGTTTATTTCCTTCTCCTTCTTGCTCATAGCCTTGTTCATTCTCATTAGAATTGTTGTCATTAACCAAAATTTCATTATTCAACTCTTCTTCATTGTCCTCGATTTGTTCTTGATTTCTACTTGCATCTTCATTACATAATTCTCTCTCACTATCCTGTGATTTTTGTTCTTGATTTATATCAATATAAAATCTACTTTTGTCAAAATCTACATTGTCATATTCTGGGAATTCATTTTCATTAAATAATGCATCTCTAGTAACTACTATTTTGTGTGTTATGGGGTCCATTAGTCTATAATTATTTGAATTTCTGTCATAGCCAACTAGTATCATTTTCTTTGATTTAGGATCCAATTTCTTTCTTCTACAATCCGGTATCAATGCATAGGCTTCTGAACCAAATATTTTCAAGTGTTTCAATGAAGGTTTTTTACCTGTCCATACCTCAAAGGGAGTAGAGTTTGGGGTTTGACATGTCCCTGATCTATTCAAAATGTATACACTTGTATTCACTGCTTCAGCCCATAGATTTTTAGGTAAATTTTTTGACAATAACATACAACGAGTCATTTCCATAATTGTTCTGTTATCCCTTTCAACCCTAGCATTTTGTTGTGGAGTATACCTTGCTGTTCTTTCAATCTCAATACCATTTGCATGCAAGTAATTTTCAAACGTTTTATTGACATATTCAGTTCCATTGTCTGTATGCAAATACTTTGGTGTACGTCCATACATGTTCTGAAGTTTATTTACATAAGTCTTGAAAGCATCAAATGCATCAGATTTATTCTTAATAAAAAATACAACTCTGTATCCTGAGCAATCATCTTTAAAACAAATAAAATAATTGGCTCCTCCAATAGAAGGTACTGACATGGGTCCACAGACATCACTAAAAATTCTTTCACCTGGCTTGGAAGATTTCCATGAATTTCCTACAGTAAAAGGTAATCTATGTTGTTTTCCTAACGTACAGCTTTCACAGAAAAATTTCTCAGTGTCATTAATTTCAATACCGTTAATTAATCCTTTAGAAACCATTTCTTTAATTACTCTGCAATTCAAGTGTCCTAATCTTTCATGCCACAGTTTAAGATTTGCAACAGATTTATTACTTGTTAAAAGAAGCTCAATATTTTTTGGCAATACAGTTTTAAACAACATATTATACAAATTATTTTCAGTACGAATTCCTTCAGCTACAAGTTTTTTGTCGTGATAAATTTTTGCTGTATCATTTTCCTTAATAATAGTCATACCCTTTTTAGTTAATTGACCTTCTGAAAAGAGATTTCTTTTTAAACTCGGTACATAGAGAACATTGGTAATAATGGAGTCGAACCACTCACCTTCAATCAATTTTTGGATTTTTACAGTACCTTGACCTTTAATAGGAAGGCGGAGATTACTTCCAAGTATGACTGTCTTTGCATTGTTGAACTCTTGAATTTCTTCAAAGTATTTGCCGTTCCCCGTCATGTGAGAAGAGGCTCCACTGTCGAGTATCCAAACTTCTGAGTCTAGGTTGGTTTCTTCAGTTGCATTGAATGCTGAAAAATTTCCTTCATTCTGCTTCCTTTTGTCTCCTGGGTCGTGATTTTCATGTGTAGATCGAAATCTGTAGTCTCTTTGGTCATGATTTTCACGTGTAGATCGAAATCTGCTGTTATTTTCACGCATAGATCTAAATCTGCTGTCACTTGGTTCATGATTTTCACGAGTAGATTGAAAAGTCTTAGGCTTTTTGCAGTTTCTTGCGATATGATTTGTTCCACGGCAGTTATAACAGATTAAAGTTCGTTTATCTGGAAACGGTTTCTTATTTTGAATGGAAGTTGCAAGGGCTTGATCGTTGGTCTCTTCTTCCGCTAAAGCTCGTTCTTCATCCAGAAGTCTTGAAGTTAAATTGGCAATTGTCTGTTTATCATCCGGCATAGAAAACCACGCTTGTCTTACCGTCCTGTACTTGGATGGTAGGGTGCTCAAAACTTTTGTAATTATTGAAAGTTCACTTATAGTTTCACCTATATCCCTAGCTTCCTTGGCCAGTCCTTCAATTTTGTTGATATGTGTAGCTACATTATCACAAGAGTTCATTTTATACTGATGAAATTTGTCTATTATTAGCATTTTGTTTATTTCAGATTTTTGGCAGTAAATCGAATCAAGTTTTTGTATTATTTCAAACGATGTTTCACAATTTTCAATTAACACAATTTGTTTCTGGTCCATAGCCGTTGATAGAGTAAACATTGCATTCGCGTCCTTTTTATTCCAATCCGCTAGTTCTTTATCAGCAAGTGGCTTTGTTTCCTTGCCAAAGGCAACGTCCAAACAACCTTTAGCTCTAAGAGCACACTTCATTTGGAATAACCATTGTTTGTAGTTTGTCCCGTTGAATCTCGTAATTAAGTCGGAAGAATTCATTTTGCAGGCTTAAATTGTCCGAAATAAATTGTACATTTACCAATTTCAAGTTCATTTATGTTAGCACAAAGCACATCATGTGGCACACAGCGACGTCGAATTTTCACACAGAAGTTTTCGATTGTAAATCCTTTTCCAGTCCGGTTTTCACTGAGAATAACTCACTTTGACATTTTTACACTTATAAAAAGCAACCATACTGATTAAAATCAATAAAATAACTCATTTTTAGAGCTTCCTGGGTCCATAACCTATAAATGAAGTAGACAACGCGCGGTTACGCTGAGAAGTGTTGGTTTATTGATCACACACACAGATACATAGATCAAGTCAACATAGGTTCTATGGCGGTTAAGTTCAAAATACTCTAATAATCTATCAATGAATGATTTCAAATATTTTTGCACCCCTACATCTGTAGGCAAGCGCCAGTAATCTATCAATAAATAGTATCACATATTTTCATTTCCTAGCAAGTATAGGACAGCACCCTTGAAATACCCTTGAATTATTGCTTCCATGCTTGAATGTACCCAAGTGAACTCTATTCTCAGTGTGGTAGAGCTTATGACATTTTCACTGCCAAAGCATTGCCAGAGGGAATGGCATAAACTCTAAGCACAAAGCCAGTAGCTTAAGCTAAAGTGAGAGCCACTTCCCCAAATTTTGAATAATCAATGTCTAATCTAATTTCTTATCACATTCACCATACATGAATAGGCAAGAGCCAATAATCTATCAATAAATATGGTATCACATATTTTTGCACTCCTACCATCTGTAGGCAAGCGCTAATAATCTATAAATAAACAGTATAATATATTATTTTGCACTCCTACATCTGTAGGCAAGTGCCAATAATCTATCAATAAAAAGTATCAAATATTTTTGCACTCCTACATCTATAGGCAAGCGCCAACAATCTATCAATAAATAGTATAAAATATTTTTGCACTCCTACATCTGTAGGCAAGCGCCAATAATCTATCAATAAATAGTATCAAATATTTTTGCACTCCTACATCTGTAGGCAAGCGCCAATAATCTATCAATAAATAGTATCAAATACTTTTGCACTCCTACATCTGTAGGCAAGCGCCAATAGTCTATCAATAAATAGTATCAAATATCTTTGCACCCCTACGTCTGTAGGCAAGCGCCAATAATATTTCAATAAATAGTATCAAATATTTTTGCACTCCTACATCTGTAGGCAAGCGCCAATAATCTATCAATAAATAGTATCAAATAATTTTGCACTCCTACATCTGTAGGCAAGCGCCAATAGTCTATCAAAAATAGTATCAAATATCTTTGCACCCCTACGTCTGTAGGCAAGCGCCAATAATATTTCAATAAATAGTATCAAATATTTTTGCACTCCTACATCTGTAGGCAAGCGCCAATAATCTATCAATAAATAGTATCAAATACTTTTGCACTCCTACATCTGTAGGCAAGCGCCAATAGTCTATCAATAAATAGTATCAAATATTTTTGCACCCCTACGTCTGTAGGCAAGCGCCAATAATCTATCAATAAATAGTATCAAATATTTTTGCACTCCTACATCTGTAGGCAAGCGCCAATAATCTATCAATAAATAGTATCAAATATTTTTGCACTCCTACATCTGTAGGCAAGCGCCAATAATCTATCAATAAATAGTTTCAAATATTTGCATTCCTACCATCTGTAGGCAAGCGCCTCTAAGCAATTGATAAATAGTATCACATATTTCCACTTCCTAGCATGTGTATAAAAGCCCCAGAAAATGTTTTGATTCTTTCAAATCATGATTTGTACTTTTGAAACTGGTATATAAATACCATATAAACTAGTTATATATTTGTTGATTTAGTGCAATTTTATTTTATATTATTCAGATGTATTTTTTATATTTTTATGTTTCTATTTTTGTTGAGGAGGATATATAAATGATTTGATTTAGTGAACTCTATTCTCAGTGTGTTGGAGCTTATGGCATTTTCACTGGCAACAGTAAATACGGCATAAGCTCTAAGCACAAAGCCAGTAGCCGAAGCTAAAGTGAGAGCCACTCCCACAATTTTTGCATAATCAATGTCTAATCTAATCTCTTATCACAATTACCAAACATAAAGGTGCTAACACCTGCACTCAACATATGTCGGAGACATCATTACTCCAGGGTTTTCACCTGGCAACCGGCATCTCTTGATTACAGGGTAACACAGTCCATGCACAATGAATGTGACATGAGAATCCTGACAGGGACCTAACAGCAAATCCCTATTTACATTTGTTAGCCTTATATCAACCCACCAGCTGCAATGAAATGTACCACACCATAATAAAATGGTTGTGGCGACTGAGCAGTGCACCCTGTTCTCCTTGTGGAACTAACAAGTAGTCACAAGGCCTTAGCGAGGAGAGAGACTCTCGAAGCATCCGTGAGAGCCACTGAACCCAGCCAAAAAACCATCAAGCGCGATAAGATTATGTCATGGCACAAATCAAGAGCCCGGATAGAAAGTGTGATACATGATTAACAACTGCAAATGCCCTACAACCCAACAAATCTCCATTCACGATTGTTAGCCTCATAACACATCCCACCAGCTACAATAAACAGTACCACTCCATCATAAGACGGACGTATAGCAGCGTTATCTGACAACTGCGGTCATGAACTCTACAAGAGAGACATGGACTCTCAGATGCAGACCCTGCCATCGAAGCCACAAATATGACTTTGTGGCACAATCCAAGAGCATGGTTGAAGAGTGTGGTACTTGACTAACAACTGTAAACCTCCTAGCATATGCAGGAGAATGGTGGGAAACTTCTAACCTAACTGACTATAAAAGCAAGATACATAATACCAAATCTCCAGTTTCACGTCCTGGCCAGTTTGTACTCCACCATCTTGACCTACTGAAGAGGTTACCGTGAAGTTGAGTCTTTTCATATCTCCTTCTTGAAGTAGGTTGAACTGATCAGTCATCCTGTTGAAAAAAAAAATAGTTCAGTTAAACTATTACAAATTTGGAGGTGTGTTGATTGCTTCAATTATATCAAAATATGTGGTGGTGTTACATTGATAAAAGTTTGTAAAGTTGATTGGAAATTGATATGTGCTGGCAATATTCAATTGACTATAGAATGTGTTTGAAGTGATGATGTTGATTAAGATCAAGTATCTTGAGCATTAAACAATGTGTCATAATATACTGATACTGCATCATATGTTTTGCTGGATATAGTTGAAAACTCAGAAATACTTGTTCTTAAAAATGGAAAGCCATACAAAATAAACCAGTATCAATACGGCTCCAACAATAATTATATTGAAATTTTGATAGGGTAAAACAGCCACTTCATTCATCAAGTATATCAATGAACAATCTCTGCCCTTGAGAATAATGTTGGAGGATACTTGGAATGAATTAAAATTTCCTATTCAATCCCAATATATATATTATTAGTATATATTATTATTATTATATTAATATATAATCATTAGCATATATTAGAATTAATTGGTGATCCAATGGAATTGAATTTGGAATGAGTCATTTCGATTCACTGGCATGGAAATAACATCATGATCAATTTAATATATGGTTCATGCCTGGTTTCTTAGTCGTTTAGAAAATCATTCAAAAGGTATTGATTCATTAGAGGCCCTAAGGCTTGTTTCACACATACCCAGCAGTTAGGTAACCATTATTGTTTATCCGGTATGATTACATAGTCCCATATAATGCAATGTTCGTACAGCTGGGCAAACAACACCAGTTACCCGACTGCCGGGTGTGTGTGAAACAAGCATTAGGGCCGCTAATGAATCAATAGCTACTGAATAATTTACTAAACGACTGAGAAACCAAACTTGAAAAAATATTTTACAAACTAGCTTCAAGTTAATAATCTTGCTAACTATATTCAGCAATGCCTGAAACGACGTCAAATAGTGGAACCCAATTTTATAATATCCTAAAAATAATTGTGAAATAATCAAAGAAATTGGTCAATTTGGGTTGCAGCAACATAATTTTGAGAAAATGTTGAATTAGTACAGTAGGCCTATCTATAGTCACTGAACATGTCAAATTGCAAGTGGGATGTGTATATATTTGAGTAGTGAGTAAGTGGAGTTTGAGCAAAAGGACAGAGATTAAAGATAATAATTAAATGAGACTGAAAAACATTTTCTCATTGAAAAGAATATGGATTAATAATTATCTATAAGGATTGGAATAGTTTGAATCAATTATTGGTAGATCATGGTTCAAATCAGTACGGTAGCTGCTGGCTTGTAAGAAACATTTCTTGAAATCATAAAATTAAATTAGCCCAGTATGCATACAAGTTCTAATAAGAGGTTTATCAATATAGTTACTAGTTACTTGGATGATCATCATGATATAAAAGCTCATTGAAATTCCACTAAGAGGCTACTAGTGTGATAACTAATTTTAATTTGATTATATAATATCACTATCAATTTATAATAATTATAATGTAGGCGACGACCAGTTCTGAACTTATTTTTCAAACAATGAATTATTTCTTTTTTCAGTCAAAAACAATTTAAATTCTCTGCTTTTGATTTTCGAAGGACGTTTCAATTGATGGATAGTTTTAAGATTGACTTTTGAAGCACACTGTCTGGAAAATAATGTCCAAGGGAAAATAGAAGCAATAATAAAATTAAATTCATGAGAAATTTGAAATCAAGCAGCATTGGAAGATTAAAACTAACAAAATGAGAAAATGCATGTTCACTGAGAATGTCCCAATAAAATTTATAAATTCTAATGATCTATAAAATAAATTGGTACCGTAGTCAAGGTCAATGTATAATAATGAATAGCAAGAAGTCTACCTAAAAATGAATAACAATTCTTTCTTGGTTTTTATATTAAAAACTGTAGTTATTAAATAGTTTCTTAGCTTGGCTTTGAAATAAGTTAATAAAGGGGAAAACTAGTAGAGTTTACCCTACCCGAGTATTGAAACATAGTTATTGAATTAGAGTTGGTAACTGAAAATGACTAGACAGATTTCAAAGAGTTAGTGATGATGAACTTTTTAGGTTAAATTTTAGCCATTTCATTTTAGTTATTTCTCACTTCAAAATAATGGAGCAAAGCTATGCAATTAAGAAACTATGGTATTTAAGGGTGTCTTAAAATAGACTAAATTGCAAAAATTGATATGAAACTGCTTACCTTGTGAAAGATATCCAGAATTGATTTTCCATTTATTCATCACTAAATCATTTGAGCACTTCAGTATTTAATCAGTAGGCACTGTTTAAATAGCAAATTTAAGGTAACATTCCAGTGATGTGTGTTGAAAAATCTACTGTAGCACAAAACAGCTCTTCTCTCTATCAGTGCTAGACATCAACTGATGAAGGTTTGAGGTTTGATGATGACGTTGAAGAAAATGGAGGCAGTCAGCTGATTATGAAAGCCGGTAACTGGTAGCAATGCCAACTTGATTATCATGTGGTTCTAGTTGGTATTACTGGGACTGTTTTTGTTTACAGGAGACCGAATCAAAGTGGACCCGGTTCATCAGCTGATGTTACCTGATGTTACCAAGCACGCTCTCAAATCGACAATAACTATAATAATTATTGTACTTTTTAAAACTATATATTTTTGGATTTTCAAAATTTTTCTTAGAAAAATAACACTTTTAGATCAAATAGTATTGTTACTAGTAATACAGTCGTCGCCCTTCCACTTCTTGATTGCCCATTTTGTGCCAAAAGCGTTTTCAAGCCCCCCCCCCCCCAAACAATTTGTAAAATCAGGTTGAAAAGTAGATTATTGGTTGAGTTTATGGGAGCCTTCTCATTTACTGGTGGAGTCTGATTGGTCTATTCAAATTCTTCAACATCTTTGAATTTTAATAGACCAGACGACAGGGAAGTGATAGCCGTGAGCCGAAGCAGGTACCTGTTCAATCAGATAGGGATAAGCTGCGTTCTACTGGGCACTCTTTGTAAGGGTGACCGATTAGATCGGCCAGCAAAAAAGACACTGTTCTCTGCTGTAAAATCACTTCCCGGTGGTTCTGAACCCACCGAAAACTGGTTAAGTGGTAGATTGGACATAACTGTCCAAACTTCGCCACATCAACAAATAAAAAAGTCATTCTATTCTAAAACTGTAGGTCCAGCTCATCAATCATCATCATCATCATTCAACTCATTACCCACACACAGGTCTCAGACCTATGTGGGCTTCATCCTCCAAAAAATGACACTGGTAACATTTACTGGTTTTGAAATCTTGAAATTTGGTATACATGACGAACTGCACGTATTACTAATAATAATTACAGTATTTGACTTTATGAATAATTGCACGACTATGAAGTCAAATATTTGAGTAGAAAATTAAAATATTTTACTCACTGAGCACTGCAGTGGCGGCCGGCAATCAAAAATTTTGGTGAAGGACTCTTATATTAAATTATTCCACAGAAATTAAATTATTTTTTAATATTTGGATTTTCTCTTAGTGTTGGAGACACATTTCGACCATTATGCTAGAAATGGGTGATCACATAGGGAGGTCGGCAGGATGGCTGTAGTATATTCGTCATTGAATTGGAAGTAATTTTATTTATGATGTTGAAGATCCATCTTGTTTCTACTAATATGTAATATAAACTTAAAAAAACCACTTTTAAATGGAAATTAACTCACGTTATGGCGTGACGGCCGTTTCGCTCTGTTGTCTAGAGCATCGTCAGACAACCCACAGTACACTGACTTAAGGTATGAGTTTGAGGGTTATGTATGTTGGAATGGTGCTGGGTTTTCTGAACCTAACAGGTCTAGCCTGTGGCGTATGGTAAATAGTATCTGTCACAATCGGTAATTTTGTAGAAACTGGCGTTGAATGTAAAACATTCTTGAAAGAATTAGAAAAGAAAGTAGAATCATCAACATCATTGCTTGTAATAGCTTTCGATTGTTCAGAAAGTACTGTTGATTTAGGCACAATTACATCAGTATCATAATGAACATTAGGTATATCAGTTGAAAAATCCTTTAAATTAATTTTACAATCCTTCATTTGATTAGCATGTCTCCTAATAGAAAGATTATCATCAGTAATGATATTGTACATAGAAGAACCAATTTTATCAGCTACAATACCTGTATTCCATTTACCCTTATTATTGTAAATTCGGTACATAACTCTATCATTGATATTGAAACATTTATCTTTAATTGTCTGTTTTTGCATTTCCTTTCTTTGAGTATCTAACACTTTGTCAGTAATATTGGGTAGCATCAAATCTAGTCTAGTTCGAATATTTATTTTCATGAGTAAATTACATGGACTTTCACCAGTAGTAGCATGTGGTGCTTTTCTGTAGTTCATTAAAAAATTATTTAATTTGAACCATAAAGTAAAATTTACAATCATACCTTCGCAACATTTAATTAATCCTGACTTCACAGTTTGTACAAAACGTTCTGCCTGACCATTGGATGCAGGAAAGAAAGGAGCACTGGTAATATGCTTTATACCATTATCAGTACAAAAGGTTTGAAATTCACTAGAGGTAAACTGAGTACCATTATCTGATACTAGTGTAACTGGTAAACCAAATCTAGCAAAACATTAACGCAAATTTTCAACTGTTTCTTTGCTTGAAAGAGTTTTCATTATGTAAGTTTCAACCCACTTACTGTAACTATCAACAATTATTAACAGCCATAATCCTGGAGAAGGATTAGCAAAATCTATATGTAATCTTTGCCATGGTCCTGAAGGAAATTGCCATGGATGTAAATTCACATTAGACTGTTGTCTAGAATGACGCACACAATGTACGGTATACAATTCTTTGTAACAAGCTCAATATCAGAATCAATATTTGGCCAATAGACATAACTTCGTGCAAGGCCTTTCATTTTTACAATTCCTAAGTGTCCTTGGTGTAGTTCCTTAAGTACTTTAGATTGTAAAGATTTTGGAATCATAACTCGTAAGCCTTTCATAATACAACCTTGTTCAACTGAATATTCAGCAATATTGTTTGTATTTTCACCATTTTCAGTACCTAAAATTTGTCGAAGTAATTTACACATATCTGGATCTTTTCTAGTTTCATGAGCTATTTGTTCCCTTGTAACCGGTAAAATATTAATTTGATTCATTTGTACAATTTGAACCTCATCAATAGTATTGTCATTAACCATTCCCATAGGAAATCTTGAGCAAAAATCAGCATTCATATGTTCAGTGGTCTTACGGTATTGTATGGTGTAATCAAAACCTTGTAAAAATAATGAATAATGTAATAAACGTGTAGCACTGATGGAT
Source organism: Conomelus anceps (assembly GCA_948455865.1). NCBI lineage: Eukaryota > Metazoa > Arthropoda > Insecta > Hemiptera > Delphacidae > Conomelus > Conomelus anceps. The sequence goes on along the minus strand of OX418226.1, from coordinate 6,306,683 downwards.
GGAGTAGCAGCATGAGCATTTAAGATGCTTTGTAATGGTTTGTGGTCAGTCAGTAAAGTAAAATGACGACCAAACAAGTAATTGAAAAATTTCTTAACTCCCCAATAAATTGACAATGCTTCCTTGTCTATCTGGGAATAATTTCGCTCAGCTGCAGTGAGACATCTACTAGCAAAAATTATGGGCCTTTCCACACCTTTTTCATCTAAACATGAAAGAACCGCACCAATAGCATATTTACTAGCATCAGTAAATAGCAACAATTATAGGTTTAGTGACATCAAAATCCGCAAGAGTAAGTTTTGTTTCAATATATTTCTTAATTGTTTGAAATGCAGTTTCACACTCTTGTGACCACGAAAAAACAACATTTTTCCTGAGTAAGTTGTATAAAGGTGAGAGAGAATTAGCCATGCCCTGTATAAACCTTGAGTAATATGTAACAAACCCTAGAAAAGATTTCAACTCTGATACATTTGTAGGACGTTTTGCATTCTTAACAACTGCAATCTTATCATCAGTTTTATGTATGCAATCTTTGTCAATTTTAAACCCTAAATAAGTAATTTCAGATTTCAGTACTTCACATTTTTCCCATTTAAGTCTAATACCATTTCCACGGCACATACTAAAAAACATATTTTAAAACAAAAAAAAGAAACCGACTTCAGTGAAATGATTAAATATACTCACGTACTAAAAAGTTTAAAATAAAGTATTTACTTTAAACTGAGAAAATTTTAAATTTCATACAAGTAATCTTTTGAAGTCGGTGCCAAATATTTTATGTAGTTGATAAGAAATTCTATCTAATATCAAAACTAACAATGTATTTTTTTGGAGGATGAAGCCCACATAGGTCTGAGACCTTTGCATGGGTAATGAATTGGATGATGGAGATTGTTGAGTTGGACCTACAGTTTTAGGTGGGTTTCGAACCACCGGGAAGTGATTGATAAGAGATTCTATCTAATATCAAAACTAACACTGTATTCCAATTAAATATGTGATTTACACTCACTTTTACTGAAATACATAGTAATTGATAAGAAATTCGATCTAATATCAAAACTAACACTGTATTTCAATTAAATGTGATTTACACTCACTTTTACTGAAATACAGTGTCAGTTTTGACAGGGGTGCCCACCCCCCCTAAGCCTCATGACGCACCCCCCCCCTAAATTTAGCACCAAACCCCCCCCCATAAATTAGGCCCCCCCAAAAAATGCGAAAAAAGCCCCCCGTATTCTTTCTAAAACTAAAAGAAGATTTTTATAACTTGAAAAAATTCAAACCCAGTCGATAATATACAAAATGTATGTATATTTCTTGAGATTCTTTACATATAGGTTTTCTTGTAAAGTTACATTTACATATACATTTTCTTGTAAAGTTAAAAAAGAAATATCAATGAAATGAATATATGAACTTCTGCTCAATAAACTTAATTGCAAAATAGCTAAATAAGAATTTGAACCTAAATGGTTTTTAAACAATAAAATATCATTACAAATACACAATGTTCAATAAAAATGAAATACCTATAAGTTAATGTTCGGTGTACCAATTAGATTAAGGTTAAATAATTCTACAAAGCTGTTCCTTTAAAGGAAGTGAAAACAATGAGTTAATAACTTCATTTGTAAAACACAAGAATTCAAAATACTAAGTCATTTATTGGACAGTAGTTAAACAACAGGTTATTTACTTAGTGTAGTATCTTGGGAGAATTTATGTATGGATGAAGTACATAAAAGGCACACATTTCATGTATAGTTATTTACAACACACAATCGAAAGAAGTGTCTTTCAAAAACAAAATAAAGACATAGTTATGAAAAATTACTGAATTTTTAGTATTTAGTAAGTTTTTCAAAAGCAGTTCTTACTTATTAGTAAGTAGTTATCGTAAAATACATGAAAAACATCAACAGTTTGAAGACAAACATTTTAAATTTGTAGACTGTGACCATCTACAAGTTAGCTAGGCACCTTCTAAGTTTTTTTTTTGAGGATGAAGCCCACATGGGTCTGAGACCTGTGCGTGGGTAATGAGTTGGATGATGGTGATTGATGAGTTGGACCTACAGTTTTAGGTGGGTTCCGAACCACCGGGAAGTGATTTTCAGCAGAGAACATTGTCTTTTTTGCTGGCCAATCTAATCGGTCACCGTTACAAACAGGACCTACGAGAACGCAGCTTATCTATCTGATTGAACAGATACCTGCTACGGCTCGCGGCTATCACTTCCCTCTAAAATCTATTGTTAAATCTATCTCTCTAAACCCCACATAGAAGTTTTTGGGATGTGGAAACAGAAAACCTTTCAATTATTTCTTCGTTAGAAATAGACTCAAGTACATCTGCACAAGTTCCTGCACAAATCCTAAACATTATTATTTTAGCTAATTCATATTCCATTGTATAATAATAATAATAATTATAAATATATTTTCATTAATTGACATTCTATCTGGTGACTTCTTAGTATATTTTTTAATGTTGTCACGTTAAACACGGTTTCAATCAACTTTACGACCCCCCCCCCAAAACGTTTTTTGGACCCCCCCCCAAAACGTTTTTTTGGAACCCCCCCCCCCCAAGAATTTCAATGACGCAGTCTGCGTCATAGCCCCCCCCCCCCCTGTGGGCACCCCTGGACAATAGAACAATAATGTTCCATTATCTTTTTGTATTCAACTCTTCTCACATAATAAATTATAAACTTGATCCGACCGAAATTTTATTACCAATAAAAATAAAACTTTCATAGAAATCAACTCATTTTCTTTATAGAAACCTGTACTGTACTGATTGAGAATGATTATTCTTGTCTGCAAAGATACTGAAACGTCTAGTTCTAAAATCAGCAGAATGATTGTTCGAATTTCCCGAAAAAATGAATGAAATTTCTTCTAAAACACATTTTCTCATCAAAACGTTGTCTACTTTGACCCTATTTCCGTCAGCTAGAACAACAAAATGGACACTGCAAAAAGCAAAAGCGTGCTTTAAAAATGATCATTTGGTAATTTGTATATCCAGTTGTGACGTTTTTAGGCCCAGGGTCAGGGATCAATCATGAAAACCGCTTTCATTTGATTTATTTAGCTTGTAATCTCTAGCTGCTATCTGTCTTCTTAAATCATCGCTAAGAATTGAGCATCAATGTAAAGGAAAATAATCTTGTCTAGTCAACAAGTTTATTTTAAATTCTTGCTTGATCAACAATAATTTGCTTGTATTTTTTACTCTCCATCAATCACATTCTTTAAACAGAAATGGAGTTAACTAAATGTATGCTCCTTTGTAATGGTGATGAAATTTACAAATCTATTCAAAATTATTTTCACTAATATTTTTTTCGTGGAAAATATTTGATATGGGTTGATTATTATTCTATCATTCTGTTACTAGCAGCTACCCGTCCTTCGTACGGATTATGTTTAGAAATACGACTAAATATGTTTCGGCTTTTTTGATAGCAACGATCATGAAGTTGTTAGCAGCTTAGTTAACAACTTAGGACGTAAGCAATAATTCAGTGACAGTTATCAGAAAGAATATTTGAGAACAGCTGATTGATAAATCATCATAAATTACGTGATTTGTTGTTGTTCTCATGTGGTAATAATAGTGCTACCTGGCGAATTCCCAAGAGCCTAGCACAAACCGCACCTTCCTAAAATGTTAATTTTTGTTTTGATAAATTGAAATTAGAAAATTTTGTTTTTTTTCAACAAAGAAATAATTGATAAAACATAAGATGAGCTTAATTCACCAGACATATGTTTCCTAAAAGACTGCAATGCTCCGACTACACAAGTCTGCAGACAGCGTAAATAACGCCGCGAAGGGCCCACCATTTATATTTGAGAACAGCTGATTGATATATCATGATAAATTACGTGATTTGTTCTTATTCTTATGTGGTAATAAAACTTGGAAGAAATGTATCCAAAATCGCACAATACTTGGTTTTTAAACGTTTATTATTCTGTTAAAAAAAAGCTAATTTAGTTTTTTATAGCTAAAGACATTGTCAAAAAGGTTTTCAATACTGATAAATAACTTAAATCCCGATCGATGCTCTCGTTTTTCAGGAGAAGGCCGCGTAAAATGTATCCAAAATCGCAAAACACTTGGTTTTTAAACGTTTATTACTCTGTTAAAAAAAAGTTAATTTAGTTTTTTATAGCTAAAGCCATTGTCAATAAACTGTTCAATACTGTTCAATAACTAAAATCCCGATCGATGCTCTCGTTTTTGAGGAGAAGGCCGCGAAAAATGCTTTTGCGGCCGTGACAGACAGACAGAAAGTGAGATAAGACTATTTTCGGCTTATTTAATGTATAAAACGTAAAAATAGCCAAAAAATATACAATTCTGATAAATGTACAGACAAAACTCTAATTTTATTTATATAGATAAACTGAAATAAGTTACCTCTTCTTGAGTAAGGTAATGTGATACGATATTGTTTTTGGAGATTACGTCTTGGAGACTCCAGTAAAGGAGTATAAGACAAGTCAGATTTACAATTGTACTATCTTATACACTAGTTACCATAATTACTATATCAATAATCAGTTTGGGTGAGGCTCAATTTTGATGTGAAAGGAACTCTTGTGCACTATAAAAAGCTTTATCAACAAAATATTTTTTCAATCGTTTTTAAATATTTCTATATTTTCAAGCCTTTAAAGCTGTAGGAGCTTGTTGTAGAGTTTCCTACCAATATAACTAGGTTTTTGTTTGAATAAGCTACTATTGTGACTCACCAAGTGATAATCTCCACGGCTTCTTGTATCTTATTACTCTAACTTTCTTAGTAATGGCGAAGGTGATATTGTGGAAGGTATCCATAATGAAAAATAAGACGAAATTGTCACAACCACATTTATTAAAACTTCGAGAAACTAGTTTCGGTTGTTACACCATTATCAATCTCAATCAAACTCTGAGTTTGATTGAGATTGATAATGGTGTAACAACCGAAACTAGTTTCTCGAAGTTTTAATAAATGTGGTTGTGACAATTTCGTCTTATTTTTCATTCTTATTACTCTGTCATACGTTTAATGCAGTGAGTAAAAGATTTTTAATTCATCCACGAGAAAAATTTCCTGCTTTTCAATTTTAGCTTTCTTGGAAAAACCCCTAGCTTTTTATTGTCTATCAGTATTAGCCTACTAATGTATATATTGTAAAATCACTTCCCGGTGGTTCGTTACCCACCTAAAAATGTAGGTCCTCCATGTTTCCCAGAACATGGCTCAAGCTGTGAGATGGAATTACCCGTCTCCCGACCAATAAAAGCCGTATGCATTTACTTACTAATGCATCTATTTAAATTTAATGATTTTTTAATGTTTCTATTTACTATATTACCTATTTAAATTTGGTTACTAAACAGTTTTAGAAACACAGGTATCTTTATCTATTACATCATAGAATTACAAGGAAAACAAGGGACATTAACAATTTACTATTGTTTGACATTTTATCCATGATCGATAATTACTAACGCAGATAGAAAGAGAGGATACGGATTTCTTTTCATCTATTGCTAACCAATTTCTGTCTTCCTGTTTCACCAATCATGCTACGTGAATTAACGAATTATCTATTGTACCCACTACCCAATCTATTGTTCTTTTTTTCATGGAGTCTACTGCTAAGTTACTCAGATTTCAAATCATAGAAAATTGCAAAATATCTTCTTTTGCATGACTTCCTAGTATTTGGAAATACTAAACATTCTAATACCGAGTACCCGATGGTTCGGAACCCACTTAAAATAGTAGTCTCACCAATTAAAGCCATATACGCTTATTTATTTTTACTGAAATAGTAAATTGTTGTCCCAAACTAATAGCTGTAGTTGTATTGAAAGCTTCTCACAATGATGCTAGGTTTCTCTCAAAAAATATGTTATTTTTATGAATGATAACTTTATTCATAGAAATAAGGCTCAACCAGATGAATAAGGGGGCCCGAGGGCTATCTATGAATCTGATTCCAATTGCACATGAAGGAGAAGCTCATTTAAAAAAATAATATGTTCCTATAGAAGAAGGTCTAAGAGCTTTACGTTTTTAATTTAAATATCCTTTAAATGCAAGCAAATTACGAAAATCCTTACATATACATTGCTGCACAATACTAAGGAACATTCATGCCAAATTTCAAAGAAATCGGTTTATGTGTTCCGCCGTAAATGCGTTATAAACAGACAGAATGAAAAACGGTCGACTTGAAACAGAGTCCTCCCTTCGTTCGGTCAATAATTTAGTTAATATAATGAAGTCGTAGGAATAAGGTTGTATAGTTTCAATCACGAGTGGGAGTGAAAAATGTTTTTAAGGTCGTTAATTTTCAAAAAATTATTTTTCAAATTATTATTAATTTTGTAGTGTAGACATACTCTGAAAATGAGCGGATTGAAGTGAAGAATCAAAAGTCATTCCACTCATATGAAGCCTTTCGCAATTATAATTTTCCTTATACAATATTCTACGTTCAATAAAGAGTTGTAGAATTGTCTTAGTTTATTAACTCTTCTTATAGTTAGGCTTTTAGTTAGGCCTATTACATTATAGGAAAATTACATTAATTAATGTTGGTTTTTTGATTTGCTAAATATTTCATAATGTGTAAGATATTTTTCATGTTTTTAAAATTAAATATTTAAAAAAAATGTTAGCAAAAAACCAACTTCAATAAAATTATACAAAAGATTTAATACTAACGTACCGTACTAAAAAACTTAAAATAAAAGTATCCACTTTGAACTGAGAAAATTAAAAATTTGATACAATTAACCTTTTGAAGAAATATTTTATAAGAAAAAATTCTATTTAATAATAATTATAAGTTTTTGGAAAATTTGGCACCGACTCCAAAAGGTTAGTATTAAATTTCCAATTTTCTCAGTTTAAAGTAGATACGGTAAGTTAATTTATTTTATACTTTTTAGTACATTAGTATTTAATTTTTTAGTATCATTTTATTGGAGTCTTTCTTTTTTGTTTTAGATTTTTTTAAATTTAAGCATCCTTTCATCGTTAGTTGATAAAAAGAGTGAAAGCTATAAAACGTCAAACTAACGGTTCGCATAATACAACAATTGCACTGATGCGTACAGTAGATGAAATCTCTATATGTGCCCTCACTTGAAAAGCAATTGAACGTTATTGTTTTCAAACTGTTGTTGAATAGATATGAATCAAGTTTGCGTTTTCCCATAAAATGGATCTCAATCATCTATCACATCAATAATAATAATAATAATAATAATAAATGATTAAATCAACACCTACAGTAAAGCAAAAGACTCATTGGGATTTCAGCTATGTAACAGAATAATATCTCATATTATTGAATTATTCATAGATTTTCTATTTTTAAGTTAATTTTGTAAAGTGTTTCTTTTTAGAGTAAAAAGTCATTTTTCAGTTTTGGTAATTTCAAATTTAAAAAACTCTAAAGCTATCTCATCAAATCAAACATCTTTGTCTAATATGAACATTTCACAAGTAGGTTCACAAATCAATCTTTAACAATAAATATATAGTAGTTGGGTTCTTTATATTGAAGCAGGAAAACTGTAAAGAAGAAATTGCATCACCGAACAGGAGTTACCTCATGTTATTTAACCTTGGTTGTTGATAGTCGTGAGCCGTAGCAGTTATCTTTTCAATCAGATTAAATAAGCAACGCTCTCCTGGACCCTCTGTACGGTTGACCGACTGGATTGGCCAGCAAAATAGACTCTGTTCTCTGCTGTAAAATAACTTCCCGGTGGTTCGGAATCCACCCAAAATTGTAGGCACATCATGTTTTCAATAACATTGCTCAAGAGGCGAGGTGGAACTTCCCGCAAGGGTCTCCCCACCAATAAAAGCCATACGCATTTATTATTATTAATCTTTAACTATGAACTTATATTAGTTAGGTACGTATTGAAGCGAAAATAACTAAAGAAAAAATGCCATCCGCCTACAGGAGTTACTGCATATATTAGGTACCCAAAATTATGGAAAAACGCAAAAAAATAGAAACATTCAACAATTAAAAATATTCAATTTTGCTTAGAACCAATAAACACAATGAACAATATAATTTCGGTGACACACTGATATTTCTATTCATTGAAGAGTTTCATTTGAAGTTTTAACCCGATCTCTTCAGTATTTCTTGCATTATTCTGTAAAATTAATACCAAGGTGATTTTTTTCTTTTTTTTTAGGATGAAGCCCACTTAGGTCTGAGACCTGTGCATGGGTAATGAGTTGGATGATGGTGATTTATGATGTGGACCTACAGTTTTAGGTGGGTTCCGAACCACCGGGAAGTGGTTTTCAACAGAGAACAGTGTCTTATTTGCTGGCCAATCTAATCGTTCACCCTTACAAACAGGATCTACGAGAACGCAGCTTATCTATGTGATTGAACAGATACCTGCTACGGCTCGCGGCTATCACTTCCCTTAATTGGTCACGCGGTGAGCGTGGTGTTTATGCAATCTTGATGATCAGTCATGAGCGCTCAAGATTGCGCTTGGATGGGTGACCGTACTTCAATGAATTGATGTTATAACCTTTATTATCAGTCACCTAGTGGTTTACACCCCTACTAAAGGAGAAGGTCCACCATGTTTCCCATAGACAAATATGATAGTTTCATTAATATTTTAAGGTTTCATATTACTATGAGTTGTCCAGTTAAAAAAGTCCCTGTAAAGAACAAATTAGACAAGATTGAAGAGTGGATAACTGATGATATCCTTGCAGAAAGAAATAGGGTTAAAGATGCATATGATGAATTCAAACTATCTAGAAATATGTTAAGTGAAGATAATTACAAAGCTCTAAAGAAAAATTATACAAGAGAAGTGAAAAGAGCGAAATGTAAGAAAACAGCTGAAATTTTGAATAATAGCGTGTACTTTAACACAGCAGTGTGGGATGTAATAAACAAAAATAGGCAAGTAGCTCATGTAGATGCTTATACTAGTGTCCCCAGAATAATTAACGAAAATAACAAATATATTGATGATAGTGTAGACATTTGTAATTTCTTTAACAGATATTATCAACTTGTTGCTAAGGATCTTCAAAAATCTCTTAATACAGGTATTAGTGATGCAAACATGAGGAATACTGAGGGGATTCAGAACGAATTAAAATTCCACCCAGTATGCCAAGACGAGTTGTCAAATATCATTGATAGTTTAAATAATAAAAAAACTGTAGGAATGGATGGGGTATCCAGTAAAATTCTGAAAGAATGTAAAGATCAATTGTTAGACCCTTTGATTCATCTGATCAATCATTCATTAGAACAAGGTGTTTTTCCAGATAACTTAAAAGAGGGGAAGATCTTGCCAATCTTCAAAAGTGGTGATAGAAAAAAGGTAGAAAACTATAGGCCCATTAGTATTTTAAATGTAATAAGTAAAATTTTTGAAAGAGTAGTTCTAAATAGGTTACTTCTGCACCTTCAAGAAGCTAACTTTATCTGTGATGAACAGCATGGCTTTCAGAAAGGGAGATCAACAAAGACAGCCATAGTTTCTCTAGTTGAAAAACTAATAGATATAATAGATTCAGGTGAAAAAGCTACTGCAATCTTCTTAGATCTGTCAAAGGCATTTGATTGTGTTAATCATAGAACTTTATTGGAAATACTGCAAAATGTAGGTGTAAATGGGGTTGAACTGAAATGGTTTGAATCATATCTTATTGGGAGAAAACAATGCGTAGAACTAACTACAGTAGTTGGCAGTAGTATAGTAAAGAATAAATCTAATAAATTAGAGGTGCAAGCTGGAGTGCCTCAGGGGTCAATACTAGTAGGTCCATTGCTTTTTTTGTTATATGTCAACCGTTTACCTAAGAATTAATTAGTGGTAGAGCCCTCTTATTTGCTGATGATACATCACTCATTTTCAGCAATTCCATTCTAGATAATTTAGAAATAAGTGCCCATATAGGTGTGCAGTCCATTGTCCAATTTTTAAATCAGTTGAAATTAACTATAAATAGTAAAAAATGCCAATACCTTCAATTCAAAAACAAACATAATTTAAATGAAGATAGGGCTATAAACGTGTTTGTAAATGATAATCAATTAGACCAGGAAGAAAAAATTGCATTTCTAGGAGTTATGTTGGATAGACGATTGACCTGGACTCCATACATTGAGAAAATATGTAGTAAAATTTCATCTGGGGTATTTGTCCTGCGACAGCTCGCTAGATTGAATGACAAAAAGTTACTTTTTACAGCTTACCATGGGCTCTTACTGTCACATATTAGGTATGCTATCTTAGTATGGGGTAATTCATCAAAACAAAATCTTGATAGGGTGTTTAAGATCCAAAAGAGGGCGGTTAGGTGTATCGAAAGAGTAAATAGATTAGATTCATGTAGGCCGTTGTTCAAGAGACTTGGTCTCCTAACTGTACCCTGCTTATATGTGTATGAAGCTACTTTATATGTAAAAACGAATGATATTAACCAAAATCTTGATGTACATGATTATAATACAAGAAGCCGAGGAGATTATCACTTGGTGAGTCACAATAGTAGCTTATTCAAACAAAAACCTTGTTATATTGGTAGGAAATTCTACAACAAGCTACCGCAGTTTTTGAAGAGTCTTGAAAATATAGAAATATTTAAAAAACAATTGAAGAAATATTTAGTTGATAAAGCTTTTTATAGTGTACAAGAGTTCCTTTCACATCAAAATTAAGCCTCACCTCAACTAATTGAAGTAATTAATTATGGTATCTAGTGTATAATATTGTTGATCTGACTTGTCTTATACTCCTTAACTGGAGTCTCCAAGACGTAATCTACAAAAAAAAAAAAAAAAAAAAAATAGCATGGCGAGTTGGAACTAAATATTTTATTTCCTTATTCCTTCAAAAAATTAAAGTAACCAAAAATTACATATGCGTATAAAATATTAACTACAAACCTAAAAAAAAACTACGCAGATATCTAGAAAGAGTAAGAAGTAGATGGAAATTAACCTACTCAACTATGGTAACCCATGTACTAGAGTAGGTGTGAGCAAAATTTGGGTGAGAGTGCAAATATCTTGGGTAATGAGCTCACATATAATTTAAATAATGTTCTCTATGCGATGTCTTCCTGTATTTATTATCCATTTTTGAACCAGTGATTTGAATTTTCTTGGGTGTGTTCTGTCTTTGATATTTACGGGAAGCATATTGTGCAATTTTGGTGCTAGGTGGTTGAAGTGTCTCTGATATAGTGCTTTCCTAGCGACGTTAGTGAGAAGAGGCTTTCTATTCCTTTTGTCGTGGCTGTGGTTCCTATTTTGGAAGTTTTCTGTATTTTTGTGAAGTCTGCAAATTATTTCCTGGGAGTAAAGTGGTCTTGCATTCAGCACACCGAACTCATTGAAAAGCTGGTCTGACGGATAGCGCGGTAGTTTGATCTAACTCTACCGGTAATGCTGGTCACCCCACTCATAAAAGCTATATGCTTATTATTTTTTAATACTATAATGAAGTAGCTTATTGGGTCGAAAGTGTATACCTATCACACAAGTTAGTTTGAAGTGACTGACAATTGAATAAACTGACAAATATACATAAACAGAATTTATTAATTTCGAATTCCTTTAATTGCTATTAGTTTATACTGAAGACTTCCGTACTTACTGTACAAAAATATCAGTCACCACCGGGAATCGAACCACGGACCTCCCAATTGCCGGTCGGGCGCCTTAACCACTAGACGATTTCATCGATTTCCATCAGCTATTCAATACTGTTGTCAATATCCGCCATTGCGGAAGTCTTCAGTATAAATTAATAGCAATTAAAGGAATTCGAAATTAATAAATTCTGTTTATGTATTTTTGTCAGTTTATTCAATTATCAGTAACTTCAAACTAACTTGTGAGATACGAGCCGATATGGCCAAGTTGAAAATGAATGCTGCTGTATAGAAGGGTCTCCATGGTCTAGTGGTTAAGGCGCCCGACCGGCAATTGGGAGGTCCATGGTTCGATTCCCGGTGGTGACTGATATTTTTGTACAGTAGCATTCATCGATTTCCATCAGCTATTCAATTCTGTTGTCTATATCCGCCATTGCGGAAGTCTTCAGTATAAACTAATAGCAATTAAAGGAATTCGAAATTAATAAATTCTGTTTATGTATACCTATCTTGAAAGATGTAAGTTAAGAGTAAAAAATATGTGTTTGGAATTTCAGATGAAAGCTGTGGAGACATATCTCTAGACCTGTATGTTTCTCCCAGATTGAATAGATCTATTTCGGATGTACTAGAGATTGCGTGGACAGTGGACCGGGTTCTGACTGGTGACTGGATCGGACTCTACGACTACAATCCCAACCTGACAGCGTCATCCGAACTAAAAGACTATCTCTACTCTGTGCCCGTTAATTGGACAACTGGAGCCGTCTTTACTGGTGTGCAAATTAAGAGGAACTTATCAATATCACGACCTTATGAGCCGGGATGTCTTGGATATTGGGCTGCCTATATTAGAGGTGACACTGGTAAGGGCCAAGACTTTGTAGACAATTTATAGCTAGCTTTAAATGACACACTGCAATAGATAGGTATAGGCTAATTTTGAATGTGATTTTGTATTTTTATCTGTTTTAACGTTCTAGCAATGTTGTATGAGACACAATTATTGTGATGTGAAAGATTTATCATCAAGTCATATGTTGTTGTACAGTATTATCTATTTGCGAGACAGCTGATTGCTCAAATTAGACTTCAAATGTCTCATGAGTGAGTTTATGAAACAATATTAATGAAATTTGTATATCATTATTTAGTAATGACTTGTTATTATACTTATTTGAAATATTATAAATTATTTGTTTCTCTCAAACAAATATAAGAATGTTTTTCATGAATGATGAAATTAAAATGAAATTGCTTTCTTTTTGTATTGAAATTGTACACTACAATTATGGCAATCGTCGAAATTAAAATAGCTAAAACTAACTCAACAAAATTCAACATATAACGTAATACATACTGTAAATATGTTGTCAAAGATGAAAATATCATTACAAAGTCTTAATGTGATAACTTTATTCATATGAATAAGGGGGCCCGATGGCTATATCTATGAATCTGATTCCAATTGTATATGATGGAGAAGCTCGTTTAAAAAATCATATGTTCCTATTAAAGTAAATTCGTATGGCTTTTCGTGGTGGGGAGACCCTTACGGGTAGTTCCACCTCGCCGCTTTTTTAACGACTGCTTTTTTTTATATGCAACCGGGACCGACGGCTTAACGTGTCCTCCGAAACACGGATATGTTTAATGTTCTTATTAAAGAAGGCATAAGAGCCTTTTTTCTTTTACATTTCTTAAAGGCTACATTAACTCGGTTATCTGTACCGTACTGTATTGTTTTCCTGTCAATTTTTCTGCATCGAACAATATATTAAAAATATAGTGCCTCAATGAAATTCCCATGACATAATAAAAGTAAGTGTTAATATTCCACTCATAAAGCCTTCTAATGCCAACTTAAGTTCAACTTATATTAGTATTCTTTGATATTATGACAAACAAATGATTCATATATCGTTCAGAGAGTTACAACTCTATATAAAACAAAAACTCAATTAGAGTAATGGAAATAAAAAGCAATAACATTTATAAGGTATATGAGAAGAGGTACTTACAGTCATATAAATAGATATAGATAGGCCTTGAAGAAGGGTTTCAACAACTCGAAAACGTTCGGCCTACAGAGTAATGGAAATAAAAAGAAATAACATTTATAAGGTATATGAGAAGAGGTACTTACAGTCATATAAATAGATATAGATAGGCCTTGAAGAAGGGTTTCAACAACTCGAAAACGTTGTACTCGCCCAAGTAAAATACTACTTATTCTCAATAAAAATTTGACTGCAATTCGTTGAATTCACTTAAAACGTTAAGAAATAGATAGTTTAATCTTTTGGTTCCACATTTTTATAGTTGTTTGATACTATCTATTGCTATTAAATTCGAATTTTTGGTGAATACCTTCTAAGAATCATTCAATTCACGAGCTGTTGGTTGTGCTGGCTGTAAATATTGTATTTACGATAAAATATTAACTGTATTGATTATGAATATTTCATCATTAAACATGTTCCTAAACTGTCCATAAACAAACTTGCAATCTTCCTAATAGTCCGCAACTATTGTAAATTTTCTCTCTTTTAAGGAGAAGCGGCGTCGATCACTTGTCTATCGACGGAACCCCGTTGGATGGAAAACTCATGGAATGAAATATCCAAATTGAGTTTGTCCGGTGCCTTTTTGCCTGGAACGCATAACTCAGCTGCTTTCAAAGAAGTCTCTTCACCCTATTATGAGAACCTCGTTCACAAATACACATACAACCAGGTGAGTTGCTCTCAACTGTAATTTATTTACTCCATCTACCACCTTGTTCTTTTTTTGCTTTCATCTCTAGTTTTCACTTTTTTAAATATTTCCTGAGTTATAAATTTTTATTGACATATCGCATTCAAAAATTCATCAATTTTTGCCAATATGTCGCATAAGTATTCAAGAAAATGAAGTGTAATAATTCAGAAGCACTTAATTTCTAAAACAGGAACATTTTTTAAATAGTATCGCAATCAAATACAAAATAGAATTGTTCGGGTAAGAGAGACGAAAATTATTAAAACATTAATTTTCTGAAAAAAAAAGAAATATTTTCTTTTTCTAGTTTTTGCTTTCATCTTTAGTTTTAATTTTTTTCAATATCTCTTGTGTTAGTAATTTTTATTGACATATCACATATAAAAGTTATGCCTACATTACCTATCACATTTCAAAATAATAAAGTCAATCAATCTAAATCTAACTGAATCCGGATTCAACCTACAATAATTTATTACAAATAACGTCATTCTAAGAGCTTATAACAATAAATTAATTACATAAAACTATGTGGATAAGTAGTTATTAAAATTTGTACTCAATATATATAATCACATAGCTTAAAAAATCTCTATCCATTTATTTATAAAATTCCTGAATTGAAATTACAATTTATTTTCGATTTCAGTTTATGAGCGCTTTTTTTAAGTAGATTTATCGTTAGTGGTTAATATTAATTAGCATACAACATTACAACATACCTATATTTTAGTAATGTTACAGTAACTCTATATCTATATTACACGGTTAGTTCTGCATATCTATTTCTACTACACTATATATACATGCGGTTAGTACTACGACAGTCGATTAGTTATAGGAATTCCATTTAAACCGTCTATTGTTTAGTCTCAAGTGTATTGGGATTTTCAGGAAAAAGTTATTTTAATCCCAGTTCCACATCACAATAATAATAGAGCATCAATACAAGTGCACAGGTGCACGAAATCGTATTACCAAATTTGTCTGGCCAGTCGTTCATCAAAACACCTTCTTCCTTGAAATTCCCAGACCCTCTTTATTTTTAATTTTCCAAGTATCTAGCCCTTTATTGATTTTTGAGGAAACGTCAACGGCTCAAAGTTCATCAATTTTTATCATATAACATAAGTATTCAAGAAAATTAAGCTTAATAATTAAAAAGAAACACTTAATTTTCTAAAAAAGGACTTTTTAAAAAATAGCTCCATAATCAAATACGAAATAGAACTGTTCAGGTGAGAGAGACAAATGTTATTATTGTAAAATTAATATAATTCAGAAATTGAATATATGAATCATTTTGCAATATAAACTTAAAAAAACACTTTTAAATGGAAATTAACTCACGTTATGGCGTGACGGCCGTTTCGCTCTGTTGTCTAGAGCATCGTCAGACGACCCACAGTACACTGACTTAAGGTATGAGTTTGAGGGTTCAAGTCAGTGTACTGATACCTTAAGTCAGTGTACTGTGGGTCGTCTGACGATGCTCTAGACAACAGAGCGAAACGGCCGTCACTCCATAACGTGAGTTAATTTCCATTTAAAAGTGTTTTTTTAAGTTTATATTACATATTAGTGGAAACAAGATGGATCTTCAACATCATAATCATTTTGCCCATTATTTCTCAGGTTGTACGCAGGTTAATGTAATTATTAAAGTATCACTTATCAGCATAGGCTCTACAGCGAAACTTATGGGGTTCTCAAAGTCGACTAAAGGCATAGATATATTTCAAACAACAATGTTGAGATAACATTAATATCAATACAACTTGATATTCTGTTTTTTCTCAGTCTATATAGAGTACCGTATACAATCGCCAGAGTAAAGTTATTCTTGTAAATCGATTAATTTATCTAATATCAAAACTGACACTGTATTTCTATTTAATATATGATTTCACTCACTTGTACTGGAGATACTGGAGGGATACATTTCACTTCTAAAAAGAAGCTTCATCAGGCTTTTCAGAAGTGAAATGCCTCCCTCCAGTATCTGTGGTATAATTGAGTGAAAATCATATATTAAATAGAATAACAGTGTTGGTTTTGATATTATATTAGATTGTTCATCAAATATTTCGCAAAGGAAAACATCACAGATTTAATTTATCATTCTAAACTATACTTGAACATCTATTGCCCATGACTAATTATCAATATTCTTTTGTACCTGAGTTCTCTTTGTGTACAACGGTTGTAGTTATTTTTCCCAATATGAACTAAAATGTTGATATTTTTAAATAAACATTCTCACCATATGATTCCAATATTACAGGACTTGAACATCCACGACCAGTTGGTGTTCGGCGCCAGAGTGCTTGACTTGAGGATCGGTCACTACGCGAACACCGACCAGAAATGGTGGAGCAACCACGACTTCATTCGTCTTCGACCTTTCAAAGAAGTTCTGGATGATGTGAAACGATTTCTAGACAACACCAAAGAAATCGTCGTGCTGGACATTCATAACTTTCCAGTGGGTATGAATTGAAACACTTTTCTGTAATACTTAGACCATCTGCAGTATTGGTTTTCAATTTAATTTATGTTATGTTAATCCTAAAAATTGTAAGGAGAAAAGCCAGAACATGTCTAAAAAAAATATTTAAAAAATGGACAATGGTTATAGTGCCAAATGAAGGAGTTTACAGAGAGCTTGAACCCATTACAGACAGTATGCGAAAAAAAGGATGTATTTTGCTGGTCACATTCTAAGGACACCAGAAACCAGATTATCAATGAGAATAATAGAGAAACTTTGGGATATAAAGCAACAAGTATTATGGATTAGGGAAGTTAAAGAGGATTTAATCGAGCTGGAAATAGCCCTGGACGATTTGAAAAACAAAGCCGAAAATCTACAGAAATAAGATTCAAACATTGACAACCGGCAGACCGTACAAAGAGTGTTTATAGATTAAGAACGACAAAGAAGATCAGAACCAATGAAAAAGTACTGGACAATGCGGAAAGAGAACTCATCAAGGAGGACCAAGAAATTATTGATTTGAGTGGTCCAATGCAACATAAATAATTTTTTTCTTCTTTTTTTCTGTAGATTACGTCTTGGAGACTCCAGTTAAGGAGTATAAGACAATTCAGATCAACAATATTATACAATCTTATACACTAGTTACCATAATAACTATACCAATTAGTTGAGGTGAGGCTTAATTTTGATGTGAAAGGAACTCTTGTACACTATAAAAAACTTTATCAACTAAATATTTTTTCAATTGTTTTTTAAATATTTCTATATTTTCAAGACTATAGAAACGGCGGTAGCTTGTTGTAGAGTTTCCTACCAATATAACTAAGTTTTTGTTTGAATAATCTACTATTGTGACTCACCAAGTGATAATCTCCTCGGCTTCTTGTATTATAATCGTGTACGTCGAGATTTTGGTTTATATCACTCTCTTTTATATTATATGAAGTAGCTTCATACACATATAAGCAGGGTACAGTTTAGGAGCAAGTCTCTTGAATAATGGCCTACATGAATCTAATCTTTTATTATTATCTTATTATTCGTAATTTTGATGTATGTTTTTGAAATAAATAACCTATTTACTCTTTCCATACACCTAACTGAACAGCTTTTTTTGGATCTTAAATAACCTATCAAGGTTTTGTTTTGATGAATTACCCCATACTAAGATAGCATACCTAATATGTGAAAGTGCCCAGACAGTGAGCTGTAAAAAGTAACTTTTTGTCATTCAATCTAGCAAGCTGTCGCAGGACAAATACCTCAGATAAAATTCTACAACATATTTTCTCAATGTATGGAGCTCATGTCAATCGTCTAATGGTCCAATCGTCAACGAGGCCGTAAAACAAAATAAATATAAATTAATGACAAAATTTTTTTTATTTGAAATTTTTTAAATGATTAATGCGATATTGCCATGTTGCAGGATTCAAAGTGAACTCGGCCGAAACGCATCGAGAATTTGTGCGCTATTTGGATGAAGAGGTTGGCGACAGACTGATTGCCGCTTCACTGGGCTGGGGCGCATCGATGGCCTCCCTCGTCGCAACTGGGAGACGTCTCGTAGTGGCCTACAATAGTCAGAATGCATCGGCGCCCTTCCTGTGGCACCCCATATGGCACCGATGGGGAAATAAGCAGGACGTATCCTCGTTGCAGAGATACTTCTCTGATTTTTTCTCTGAGTGAGTGTAGTACAGTACAGTAACACAACCTACCCTGTTTAATAATGTAACTACTGTGCATTACAGTAAATTCAGAGTAATTGACTTCATCACGCCCTTTAGCAGTGCCTTAGCTCATTTATTTATATGAACAAATTAACAATAAATGCAAAGATGCAACAGACCCGAGTCAAAAACTGCTCTCTTCACAAATTTTGAATGAGCTGATTCATCCAAACCTTTAAACTTATTTTAGGGACGTTATCTGATATCCTAGATCACTATATTTCTGTTTGTCCCTCAATAATGTTCCACTACTTCAGAAAAAAGCTGTAAGAATTATTATGGGAGCCACATACAGGGAACATTGTGTGCCGCTTTTTGTTTTACTTGAAATTCTAACAGTTTACAGCCAATATATTTTTATTGTGGCTCAGCACATTCATAAGAATACGTCCAACATGAATACAAAAGGTATGATTCATGAATACAACACCCGCCAAACTCACCAACTTGATACTCAGCACACAAGATTGACAAAAATACAAAACTCCCTACAGGAACTAAACTTTTTAATAAGTTGCCAGTATCACTGACAACTCTTCCCGCCTCTCTGTTCAAGAGGTCCCTTCTTGAAACCCTGTGTGTTTCTTTTTACTCCTTGGAAGAGATTTTTACTCATACGTTTTAAAAATATATAAAAATCATTTTTACTTTGCCGATGACCTTGGTGTCCGATGGCAAAAAATATCTATCCATCTATTGTACCTTACTTTTTGCCAGCGCACTAACTACGGTTTTGCTGGCATCGTCAAAATTATCAATGACGTATAAGGATCTGGTTACTTTAATAATCAACTTAGCAATACTGACATTATATGAAATTTAGGTAGTTACTACTGTAAGAATTGTTATAGGTTTAATCTTTGGGTCTAATGTTGAGAATGAGCAAATTTTGATGTGAACTATGACAATTTGTAATGCTTCTGACGACCTCAGGAGTTGCTTCAAAAGATTTACTTATTTATTTATCCTGATCAAATGCATTCCAATTGCAGGCACAATATAGGACCGTGGTCAGCCATGATGGAGCTGACTCCGAGACCACTGGATGTTCTGCTTGACACCTATGGTGGTCTGAGAGAAATGGCGGCCGATTCAAATGTGCAAGTGAACAAGTGGATGCAAGGCTCATGGGGCAGAAGCTGTAACATTGTGTCAGTGGACTTCATTCGTGGAACTAGCATAATCAAGTCAGCGATCAAGTGGAACCGGATTCGTGCCGGCTATGTTGGATGTAGAAATCAGACAAGGACTTGATTCTTACTACTACAACTTCGAGGACTTGAAACTACCTTTAATAAAAACTTTAAAAAAGACTTAAGTGGAAATTTTGACTCACGTCATTCACTCTATTGTAAAGTGCATTGTCAGACGATCCACAGTACACTCATGCTCTTTACAGCAGAGTGAAACGGCCGTCACGCCATAACGTGTGTCACAATTTCCACTCAAAAGTGTTGATAAGTTTTTATTATATACTAGTGAAAACAAGATGGATCTTCAACAGCATAACTACCTTTATGTAATAATTGAAAATATTAATCACTGAAGGCTACTGCTGAGTGTGTAAATGGGCTGGCTGAATGTCTGTATTTATACTTCATAATATTACAAGAAAATATTTTTTTTCGGAGGAAGAAGCCTGCATAGGTCTGAGACCTGTGCGTGGGTAATGAATTGGATGATGGTGATTGATGAGTTGGACCTACAGTTAAGGTGGGTTCTGAACCATCGGGAAGTGGTTTTACAGCAGAGAACAGAGACATTTTGCTGACCAATCTAATCGGTCACCCTTACAAAGAACGCCCAGGAGTTTCGCATGCTTAAATATACAAATTATCTTTGATTACTATTGATTAATCTGTACACATTCCTGCGAAGAAAATAATAAACATTTATTTCATCACTATTGATGACTTTTCGAGAGATTAATGACAGTTAGTTAATATGTGTGGAAATATCTAGTTTGAGTGAGCATGATTTCCTTCCTAGGTTGTTGAGAACTGAGTTACCAAGAGTAAAAAGTTCTAGTGGTTTTTTAATTGAAATATCATTTAACAAACATGGATACTTGAATTAACATAGGTACAGAGAATATAATTTATATATAAACCGATTTGTTAGTTTGTAAATGAGGTGGATCTAGTAACACCTGTTGAACTGTGATAAACTGTGATTATGTCATAAAAGTGTTCTTTTTTCTAGCTTCCCTTAATAAGTAAAAGAGAAGACTCTTTAATGGCTTAATTCTAATATAGAAGTGGTGAATAAATAGAAATAAATATTAAAGGACAAGTTTTTCATGAGTGTTGAATGTTTAACCACTTGAACTGGAGATACTGAAGGGATGCGTTTCACTTCTAAAGATTAAGCTTCTATTTAGAAGTGAAATGCATCCCTCCAGTATCTCCATCATAAGTGAGGGAACATCATAATATATTAAATAGAAAAACAGCGTCTGTTTTGATATTAGATTGTTCATTAAGTATTTCGTCATGGAAAACATCGAAGATCAATTTATTATCCCTTGGTCCTTTACATTGAGGTAAACACAAATATAACAGTATACCAATATTCTACAATGTACTACAGTGACTGATGGGATTTATTGTACATCTATTTACAGGCGAATGTAAAATATACGAATTTTATACCACAACGTTCCTGGATAAATTATAAGGAATACAAGAGGATTCAAAACTTTTAAGGATTAATGCTGATGTTATTAGTTGTTTGTTTTAGTTTCCGTTACGTTACTATTGATTAATTTGCATACATTCCTGCGAAAAAATAATGAATAATTATTTCATAATTTATTCTACAATATGTATTTGACATTGGATGTACTTTAAATGTTTAATGTGTTTTATTATTAAATAAATATTGTATCTTGGATGCTAAGTATTTGGAGATACAATGTACGAAGAGTAAGTGTATAATGAACTATATTATATTTAGCCCTCGGTCTCATTGGTAAATCGAGCAGGGACAACGTACTAGTATATGAACATGTAGTGTTGAAATAAGAATGTTTTAAGAAGAGGAGCTTCTAAAATTGGCACATCCTTAAATGCATTACCATGAGATTAAATAGTTTTTAATGATGTTTGAGTATTGCATTCAAGTTATACCCTATAAACTATGCGACTCGTAATTTCGTTTGTGAAAAAATGAACTTTGCTAATCTGGTATCAGTTTTTTCAATGTAAAATTATTGCAATTTCCTCAGATTACGACCTGAAGAGACTCCTTATAAAAAAATTTAAGTAAAAAGAGATAATTGTAATGGAATGCAAAATCATTCCAAGTTCTATAAGAACATGCAAAAATCTTACTTCTCGTTCTATTGAATAAATATCACTAAACTTAAACCTTTGAAAAACTGATTTTAACATTTTTGTACTGGCTTTTGCATTTGGACACCAATGAATGGCCTTTTTTGAAGCTCCCGCTGTTTCTCGGAAGGTTTATCTTTTGCCAATAGATAGCGTTTGGGTTCAAATTAAGCGTTTATTCACCGCGTGAAGATATCAGTATGACGCACTGAAGTCCAAGCATAACTTTCTTCCTAACGTCGCAGAAGCTCTGTTGTCATTGGATACCATATCGAAATAATGACGTCATGAGACAGCTGGAACCAATGACATGGCATTACACATTTAACATGGCTGCTAACGTTAGAACCTTATTAACATCTTGTAACTAAAGAAATAAGCTAAAAGGTTAATGCGACGCCTCGGAAAAGTAATAAATTTTAATTACACTCATTAATGTTTTAACTGTCATTCTAAGGCCTTCTGATCACTGTGGGTAAATAGTTTTTGAAACTTGACGTGATGTTCGATTTAAAATTAATTGCACAAGTGTGCCACGGCGGATCGAGAGCGCTGGTGTAGTTCGAGTTCGAGAGGGGTCGACCGATAGTCGTTAGTCGCTGTGAAGTGTCTGCCATGTTGAACTTTTAGGTGTTTTGGGGCGTATTAATCATCGAAAGGCCTATTAGGAAAATATTCAACTTCACCTATTTATTTTCGTTACATTCAAGTGTGATATCGATCGAAGTATTACGGTTTGTTACTATTAAAAATGTGTTTCTGTGACAAAAACTGGATCGAAAACCGGGGACTTGTGTTTTCACGGAGAGTTTCATCAGATGTACACATGATTGCGTATTTTAGGTGTAATGTATTGGTTTCATCACATTTTTAACTCGTGTTATTGCTTTGAGTTGGACATTGAGGTGATTGTCGCTTCAGGAATTATGTTGACGAATGTATTACTGTTCTATTGCCATGCAGAATTCACATGTTTGAGGCGCCACTTTGTTATTATTTTGCTACAGTGTTTTTGACCCAAGTGGGCGAGTTTATGTCTGAGCCTATGTCTAGGGGGTGTGCGCGTAGCTTTGATGGGCTGTGAAAACGAGGTCGTATTCTCGCCTAGTTATAAATTGAACTGTTTTTATTTAATTTTACAATTGGCGCCTAATAGATTTCATAGATTTTATTCTATTAGTAAAGTCAATAAACTGTAACTGCGATAGAGCAGTAAGTGAAATTAAGACAGACACCTAGCTTGTTTTGAATGATCGGTAGTGCGAGTTTGAAGGTTAGGTGTTAAAAATCATCTAATATTGACCACATTATCTTATTAGAAAATTGATGCTCGTTAATATACTAACTTATCACTAAAGTTTTAATTAAAAAATGAATGTTTGATATTAAATAGATGTTGCCTAATAGAAACGGAAGACAGACACTGCCCACAAGACTGATTGGACTTTTGTTTGTTGGTTCACGATTCAGATGAACGATAATGAAAATTCTCTGGAACGTTGTTCATCGTTATGTAACAAGTTCTATTGTTTTGATTAATTCAGCTCTATGAAAGAAAGCTGTTGACTTATCGCTCGGATTTTATTTGTCAGGTTAGTTCGGTTTTCTAAATTATTTGGTTGAACAGTTACTCTGTGAAACTTTTTGGACTTTTGAATGTTTGGTAGGATTGTGTGATATTTAGTGGCAGTGAGTGATTAATCGGAAGTAACTTGGTTGTACTAGTTTAATTCTGGAGCCAACGGGACAAGTGGTGTGCGGAGCTCCAGATGGTTCGTCGATGGTGTTGTTGAATGCTGAGTTGGCGCCAAACGCCACACGGGCCGCCGCCATGGACAGCTCGGTGGCAACGGCGCAGCCCAAACGCAATTGCGATGTCTGGAGGAACAAAAAGCACGAGCAACTAATGCTAATGGAGAAGCAGAAACCAAAAGGTAACCACGCTCATTCATATTATCACCAACTTCAGGGAGTTATTATTGTTTCCACAGGCTGCTGCCATCGACCACGTACCAAATATCGGCCCCTTTAAATTCTAACCTCAAATATCTCATCGATTTTCAAACTTGATATTTGCAATTTTAAAAACAAAACACCAACGAGAGATCTTACGTAAATCAACTATTGAAAACTTGAACCAAATGCTTTTATCAGTTTAGAAGTGTAGGGACCGATGTTTGGTATCTTCATCTCACCCCCTGACATTTTTTATTCAGACCTTGTTGTCTTTTTTTTCTGAGGATGACCCTGTTGTCTAGTAACCTAACAATTTCCATTAGCATACTACGATCTGTAGGCTAGCTAAGTTTCAACAATGCCAATATTGTCAGCTTTTTGTGCCTTTATTTAGAACATGATTTGTTCAAAAAGGGTTGGGTTGCTGCTCTGTACCAGTTCAATCGAGTGAGAACATTCGATATCAAAATAATAATTGATATCTGAACCATACCCCAACCAAAACCCTAATCTAACATTCATATCGAATACCGTATTGTAAAATATCGATTTTTTCATTCGATTGTGTTGGTCGACGGATATGGAACTGCAGCCACAAATACTATTGAAAATAGTCAAGTTTACAGCACACATAATGCAATATTACATTTTGATCAGCATGATACAAATGTGCCCTGTAAAAAGAGAGAAAAAAGTTATAAGTAGGTGCCTCGAGATTACCCTGCTGCCGTATGTTATGATGTAGCTCAGAGAATTAATTGCCAGATTATATACACATTCACCAATGCAGCAAGATCCTGTGTAGTGGTGGGAGTGGACTGTCAAGCATAGCGCTTCAGAATCTGTTTCGGTGTCTTTGACATAAGTTACTGATAATATAACTCGAGTTGGTTCAGTGAGGAAAGCAATCGCAACCTACCTCACTCCTCGTTTGCATAGTCTGCTTAATTGATTAAAACATACTTTGTTGAGGCTTGGAGAGTCACCTACACCGTACTTACATACCATATGTTGTAACTTACTTGTTATAGTAATTTTCCTCTGCGATTTCAAAAATTGTAAGAATTCTCAATTTTTCCCAGTCTTTATTGTCTTTTACTTGACATTTACATTCCGTAATGGAGGAAGGCCAAGTAAATTATCAGTAGATGTAGATGTAGTATACCTCATTCAAATCAAATATCTTTATTCACTCACATCTTGAATACATGAAATAAATGAATAATTTCACAGTGAATATTCCCCACAAAGACAGAAGTCTGAGTGTGGAGAATGAGTAAGGTACTGTACATAATTATACAATTGACCATATTATGAATAAATGACAGATTAAAGAACAATAAGTTATACAAAACAACAAACATACTACACAATTCATGATGAATCTTATAACTTGATATTGACCACAGATAAAAAATAATTAAAGAGTAACAGATTCATGTTATTAAACGTTAGATAAACCAAGAGTTCTTACAATTGAATTTCAATATCTATAGGCAGACTGAATGAGTTGTTCTGCAGCATCCCTACCAATATAAAATAACCATGTATTCAAATACCGTTTGTAGAAGTTAATGTTTAAGTCTTCAACTTGTTTCAGGTGGTTAGGGATATTTCTATACAAAACGTGACAGATGTATAGACTATTATTCTTTGAGCAGTTATTTAACAGTCGATTATTGGCGTTATTAACTTTGCTATCCCTCTTCTATTCTTTGTTTCACTTTTTTATAGTTCTTTTAATCTTTTTTAAGAATGCTGGCACAGTAGAGCATAAGATACTTGAGGATAATCAATATCATCGCAAAATTAAACACCTGTTGTGGAATGGTACATGACAGATTGAAGCAGAATGCCACCTTCCACAGTATGGGTTTCATCTTGCGATGGTGATTATCCTTGAGTATCCTTGGTGATTATCCTTGGATGCTACACAGTGCAAGTACCCCTCTTTTCACTGCTACGAAATTGAATTTTTAGAGGTATGTAGTATATATTCAAGAGTTTTATCAGGTCTTTTGGTTGCTTTTCAAGTATTGAGAAAAATATAGAGTGTATGGAGTAAATTATAGTTGCATCCTGTATTACTGCATTACTCATTGTCGATCAGTATTGTTTTATTGTTTTGCTCCCATCATTCAGTTATGAATAAGCAGATAAATAATGCTCTGTGGCTGATGAGATTATAAATCCTCTGTTTTGGTCAATGATAACGTGTCTGGTGATTCAAGTGGGTGGTTTTTGGTGGTGGTTTTGGTTATCAGGGCTGTCCTTTGCATCACCATATTCCCTGTCTTAGGTTCGCTTTTCCATGTCATCTAAACAATTCTACCTTCTCTTAGAGTTTCAATATTTATTCTGCAGTTGGGCTACAAGAGCAGTAGACAACGTTCACATGTCTACAATAATTGGAATTATGATTTTATTATAAATCATACAATATAAATGTATGGAAGTACATAAATATAAGCCAAACATTTAATGCAATAGCAACACAATCATTACAGTAAAAAAGTACTAACAAGCACTGGCTCTTGTATCAATAGATCTTGTATCAGTTATCATTTATTGTTAATCAGCAAGTTATATGATTGGAGGTCATATTTTCATAATAAATATGTGCCAAAATATTTTATGGGGTTTCTCCTAATAAATGCTTAGAAGCAGTGTGTAATAAAATAATAATAATAATAATAATGATAAAATACCTTTATTCTTAAAAACAGCATAACAACGATCGCAATTAACATTTCAATATTAAATCAATACAATTTGCCAAATAAAGTACAAATAACAGATTTAAAAAATAATAAATTTGACTGAATTATACAAGTGTTATTTTTTATGCATATACAACACTATGAAGCTGAAAAAGTTTCTACTGTTAGTAGACAATATCTACTTAAACATAAATCCATGTATATGAGTGGGAGATTTAAGAAATGTAGTTTTTATGATGGGTATGTAAAAAGAAGGAAAGTTGAGATATTTAAAAATTAGAAGTAAAGAGAAGAATGATAATGGATAGCCTATGTGAAATATTTCTTCTAAATTTATTTCATTCATGTTTATTGGCGAATTCCCAGTCTCTATTTTAATTCACATGTGGATGTTGATGCTAGTCCAAGGGACATGAAGTTATGTGAAAAAACAGACTTCCAGTACTGTATAATAATATATTTTACTAATAGTTTAAAACATTTATTTTCAAGATAAAAGCAATCAATTTTAAAATACTTCATGCTACATACCGTATTGTTATACAAATAGATTTACTTAAATTTTAAGATAATTTATCAATTTAATTTAAAGTAATGTTTGGTATTCTACACAACTGTCATCTTAATATTACCGTAGTATACAAGTATACTCCTTGTTTGTTTATATTCAATGATAAAGAAAACATAGATATAACTTTAGTTATTCATCATAGTTAATTTCTGAAGCCTCCTCTCACACACTATCAATAACTTTTAGAGGAGGGGGTAGAGGAGCAACTTTCGTTGCCAACTGAAGTTGACAACTTTCTTTGATCTTTACCGACTCCTCTCGGGAACCAATTGGCCACTGA
Source organism: Conomelus anceps (assembly GCA_948455865.1). Taxonomy (NCBI): domain Eukaryota; kingdom Metazoa; phylum Arthropoda; class Insecta; order Hemiptera; family Delphacidae; genus Conomelus; species Conomelus anceps. Next base: position 6,279,126 of record OX418226.1, on the reverse strand, counting down.
ATTTTGATTGTCAACATCTAAACTTAGTTGTTGACAACCTGGTGAGTTGCTGTTGCGTTTATCAATAAAAATTGTCAACTCTGGTGTAAACCCGGTTAATGAATACTAACTGACTGCTACTCCTGCGGTCACGGGCTCCATTCCCGTTTTTTTTTTTCAGTTTGACATATTTTGTGTAATGCTCACCTCATTACCCACGCACAAGTATCAAACTCATGTGGTCATCATCAGTAACAAATGTGTTGAACATTTGTTCTTCTAACTTCTCAAGTTTTATTTTTTCTATATTTGCTTGCTATGCATTCTATTATCATGAATGATAATATTCTATCATAACGATCATATTCTATTTTCATCAGTAATAAGACATGAAGTTGTCACAGCAACATTTATTGAAAATAGTGAGATACTTTCACATCAAAATTAAGCCTCAACTCAACTAATTGATATAGTAACTATGGTAACTAGTGTATAAGATTGTATAATTGTGTTGATCTGACTTATCTTATACTCTTTAACTGGAGCCTCCAAGACGTAATCTACAAAAAAAAACTAGTTTCGGTTTTTGCACTATTATCAATCTCAAACAAATGATAATGGTGTAACAACCGAAATTAGTATCTCACTATTTTCAATAAATGTGGCTGTGACAACTTCATGTCTTATTATTCATTATGGATACCTTCCACAATATCACCTTCACCACTATAAAGAAAGTTAAAACAATAAATTTGAATTGAGACCTGTTGCATAGCTTTTTACAAATAATGTCAATTACAATTTTTTTTGGAGGATGAAGCCCACATAGGTCTGAGACCTGTGCGTGGGTAATGAGTTGGACCTACAGTTTTAGGTGGGTTCCGAACCACCGGTCGGAATCTACAATCTACAAGTAAATACTCCCATACGATTTTGAAGTATCTACAAATCCAATAACTAATAAAATTAGTTTGTAAATTGTTATGCAACAGACGACACTTGCACGACAGTCAAAAACCATACTAGCAGCACTAGGAAAAATGCTTTATTATCATAATTTTCATCATAATTCAAACAATTAGTTTAACTGTGGTATATTTTCAATGGAAAGCTGTCGGTGATTAGTAACAAGTGAGAATACAGTTTATAGAATAGTGTGAGTGAAAATGAAGAGTGAAAAAGGAAGAGAAATGTTGTGAGAATGTGTATAGATCATGAGTAGTGTAGTGCATTACCTGTTACAAACACAGGGATGCCTCAGCCCTCAGCACGTGCTTAAGTAGGCGGCGTAGTAGAGTCGTAAAGTGAGCGTACGAGGTTTTAGCCAGAAAGGAAGCTCGTACGTTTTTAAAACAGTCGCAGAGCCTATACTCGTTTCGAGATTTTGTATTCTGCACATTCTGTAATAGGAATATGACGCTATCTGCTACCTGTGACAAGCAAGACTGGCTTCATTGTTTGGAGAAGAGATATTTTGGGCTTTTCAACCGCTCACCGCCTTTCCTCTCATTCGTCATTCATTCCCGCTCCCACACCTTTTCTCTTTGTTTATATACATTTATTTGTCTCTTTTCATCAACCCTATATTCCTCATTTTCCCTTTAACAGTCAACAACACTCTGCATGTTCCAAATGCAGCCTCAAAGAAAACAGTGTTTTGTTTATTATACGCATACAAAAGTCTCCATTTCCTCCTGATTCATTCAAATAATATGTTTCACATTGCGTGAGTCTGCTTGTGAATCTCATTTCTGAGGCATGCTTTTCCTTGTCTAAATTTATGCCCTAAATTTGGGAGAATGTATTTGTGGCAGTGGTTTTTTTATATCTTGTCATTTACATCGGGGACACTTTCAAGTCCGAAAATAATCCCTCTTCTTGCAGAAAGTATCTTATTTGTAAACATTTGGAGTTTTTTATTCATTTTGAATAATGGAATATTGAAAATCTATTAAGATTTTAGAAAGTTTTCTCAAAGGAATCCCAAACTATTGAATAAATCAGACTATTAATCAGATTATACACCTCTGATTGTTCTATAATTTACAGGTATCACATTCTATTGTATACTTCATTTGCTTTTCGGTTTAAAATTGTCAGCGAATTCTTGGAAATAAGATAAAGAAATTATTAGTTGCAAGTTTGATTCGTGTGATGAGTGATACGAATATTATTAATTCAATTCGGCAAACCAATCAGTCAATTGGTTCAGCTGTTGGCAATAATTATGTAACATTATATACTATGAAAATCCTGCTGTAACACCACAATCATTAATGTTTTCCAACCTTTTCTTAAAAAATTATTTGGGGATCTTGATTTTTTACAAGTGCTCATTCTTGTTGGCTTGTTTATTTTATATTCGCAGGGTAAAACCTGTGTTGTCAAGTAAGATTATTAAACATTTTTTTTTTTTAAATATTGATTCAGAATTTATAACTCAATGCATACTTGTATCTTGTTGAAGGAAGCTTCTAAAGAAAAATATCATATTTAGTTATAAAAATGTTCAAGCCAGAGTATGGCCTCGTCATCAGCTACATGCAGTTTTTGTAGACTCCTGTACATCTGGTCAATGGGCATTTGGCATCTAGCAATTTATCGAAATTTTTCTTATATTTCCCAAATATTTTTCGTATATTTGTCTGGTGTTGTCCAATATCAGACAAATGACATCCAATTGAATCTCTAAATATTCCAACTTTACTGTGATGTAGATACAGAGTGTACTTCTGTAATGTAATATCCACCATTCCTCTTGTTCCTATTATTTCTTCCCTTTCTTCTTATTTTTCGCATTCCTTCGTTCTCTTCAAATACGTTTTCCTTCTTCTTCGTCGTCTTTTCCACCTCTTGAATTCCACTCCTCACCATCACCGATTCCACCTTCCCTTTTCCTCCTCATCCTTTTCTTACTCCCCCTACTTCTCATTTTTCTTCTTCCCTCTTCGTCTTTTTCTTTCTTCTTTTCCTCCTTCATCGCCAATCTTCATTTTTCCTCTTCGTCATCTTACCCTCCTCTTCCTTCCCCCCCCCCCCCAGCCATCCTCTGTTACCTCATTATCCTCACTCTTTCTTGATTTTCTTCCTCCTTCCTTCCTAATATTCTACCATTCTTCTTGCTACTATGTTTTCTTCCCTTTCTTCTTATTTTTCGCATTCCTTCGTTCTCTTCAAATACGTTTTCCTTCTTTTTCGTCCTCTTTTTCCCCTCTTCATTTCCACTCCTCGCCATTCCCCACCTCACCCTTCATTTTCCTCGTCCTCTCTGCACTCCTCCCTTCTTCTCATTTTTCTTCATCACTCTTTGTTTTCTTCTTTCTCCTTTTCCTCCTTTTCATCACCATTCTTCATCTTTCCTCTTCGTCCTCTTATCCTCCTCCAGCCTTCCTCTGCTTATTCCCAATTCTCCTCCCTCCTTCTTCTTGTACTCTTCTCCAACTTCCCGTTTCCTCCTCCACCTCCTTACTCCTTTCTTCTCACTTTTCTTCTTCCCTCTTCGTCTTCTTCTTTCTCCTTTTCCTCCTTCGTCATCTTATCCTCCTCTTTCTTCTTCTCCTCCTCCCCAGCCTTCGTCTACTTCTTCCCAATTCTCCTCCCTTCTTGCTTTTCTTCCTCCTCCCTTCCTACCATTCTTCTATTCCATACCATATCTACCATTCTTCTTGCTATTATTTTTTCTTCCCTTCTTTTTCCCATTTCTTCTTCCTTTTCAAATGCGTTTTTCCCCCTCTTCATTTCCACTCATCGCCATCCCCCATCCCACCTTCCCTTTCCTCCTCCTCCTCCTCTCTGCCCTCCTTCCTATTTCTCATTTTTCTTCTTCCCTCTTTGTTTTCTTCTTTCTCCGTTTCCTCCTTCTTCGTCACATTTCTTCATCTTTCCTCTTCCTTCTGCTCCTCCTCCCCTGCTTCTTATCCATTCTCCTCACTTCTTGCATTTCTTCCTCCTCCCTTCCTTCTTGAACCGCCACTGAATTTCTCTTTCTACTTCTTTCCTCTCCGTATTTTTTCTGCAGCACGATTAAACTGCTATTGCATTTGCTCTTTTCTCTAGTACCTTCTTTCGGGGCGATGGCTACATATTATATATCCTCCTGCTGTATACTGTACAACCACACACATACATTTTATAATAAATCTAGTCTCGGCGGCTTCTTGGTAGACGGCCAGGACAGTAATGCCGCTGATGCTCTCATCCCAGCCGTTATAACGACTTCGTCTACTGCACCGCTTACTCACGCACGCGGTCTCACACACACACACACACACACACACACACGCAACCCTTTCCCCTCTCCCACCATAGGCTTCAAGTATGTCGGTTTATTTTCGTCTACATCTTGAGGCTCTTTTTTCGGCTAGCACTGTTTTTGTCCCGGTAGAGAATTACAGTAGTTTTCCTTATCACCAACACACTTCGCCATGTGACTTCCTAGAGTAGATAAGAGAAATTCTACACGGCCAAGTCCATAAGTACATGTATCCTAATGGCAGAGTAAAAGTCTCGAATAATTTACTTATTTTTTTAAATTATTGGGGCTAGCTTGCATTCCAAGTAACCTGCCGACACACACACGTCATAGTTGAAAACAATTTCAAGCGAATTACTAGCAATTACAATTGCTGTTCAGCAAACATATTGAGTTTGGGAAAATTTATTTAAGTCCTCTCTTTTGTTATTACCACCGTCATTGGTGTTCTATTAATGTGGCATATTCAGTTATAACCTGTTGTACACATATTTAAATTCTAATCTGTACTAATCTTTTAATTAGGGAAGTGATAGCAGTGAGCCGTAGCACGTAGCAGGTATCTGTTCAATCAGATAGAGATAAGTTGGGTGACCGGTTAGATTGGCCAGCAAAAAAGACACTGTTCTCTGCTGTAAAATCACTTTCCGGTGGTTCGTAACCCATCACCTAAAACTGTAGGTCCAACTCATCAATCACCATCATCCAACTCATTACCCAAGAAAAAATCTCAGACCTATGTGGGCTCATCCTCAAAAAAATTCCACCTTATTGTAATGTTGGACGTTTTGAACAAGGATACTAATTATTTCACGGGACTCATTCAAGGGTAGCCCTGTCAAATTAGACAAATCGAGAGAAACAATAATTGTTCGAGAAATGGTTTTTTCGCTAATCACTTCCTCTAGCCTTGCGTAATAGCATACCAAAAGTCTCCAAGGGTGAAGGGCAAGCTTGTGTGGGAGTGGGTTGGAAAGGAACAATTTTTTAGTTTTTTGCTTATAAATCAGTAACGATAACTTAAATCGAATTTTATGTACCTATCTGAGTTAAAGCTGACATAATTATGTACAATAATGATCCTATGCGTTTATTTTGTAAAACCCACCACAAGCGTGCTACGGGCTCTCCAAATTAAGGGGTTGCTAAGTATATCATATCATGGCACAGGTAGAATTTTATTTCAGAGCTTTTCCACCTTGAATGCTATTTATTATAGTTTAATTCAAAGTTTAGGAAGTTAAACAATCATATCATACCGTTTTTTAAAGGTGAAATCTCAATGATGACAGAATAGCTGGTGAGGTGGGGTTGGGGGGAGGGGTTACCCACTATAAGCTTGTTGTATGACATACATTAGAAGATTTATTTGAATAGATTGACTAAGTTCACATTTTAACACTTCCTTTTCTATACAGAACCCCTCCTTCCAAATCCATTTATTTGTCAACTTTCGTAAAAGGGGGGGAGGGTAGAAGGGGCGGTTATTCTGACCCCCCACCTAAACTATTGGATTATGCATTGCACCCTATCGAGTGATGGCTCATTCTACTCAGCTCATCAAGGTAGACTAGTTTGATGTAATTGAATGTTTGATGATTGAATTTGGAATATGGCCTATTTTTGAAATTTCACATGGAAGGACATTTGTCATGTTAATTTGGAAGAACATGACTTTTGAACATCTTAGCTGCTCGAACTCTAATAAATCAAAAGATAAATTTGCGAAATTGGTGTCATCCCCTCGATTTTTACAACCCACATTTTTCTCTCATGCAGTCTTGTATTTACAGTTACCAATTCCTATCTTGGAGAACACGATTTTTGAAGAATTCAGAAGATAAATTTGCAAAGTTGCTGTCATCCCCTCTATTTTCACTACACGCATTTTTCTCTCATGCATTCTTGTATTAACAATTACCAATTCCTATCATGGGCTAACCAAATTTCTGAAGAATAAATTAATTCATTGCCGGACGTTTCCTTCAAAGTAAACGTCGGCATGGAATGATGTTGCAGTGAAGACAATGTTGAGCACTGGCAACTTATGTCAAAAGCAGGTTGCTTGTCGTTAACAGGATTGGCGTAGAAATTTCTTTGAGTCTTTGTGAGAGGGCGCAAGGCAGAAGCCGTTATGCTGACGTTGTCGTTTTAGTGAGTATTTTCTTCTTCCTCTTATTCTTCTTCCATTCTTCCAATCCTGTCCACTGCAGAAAACTGAAAACCTGTCCACTGCAGTTACAGTTGCATTTCCTGTCATCAGTAAACGACTCTGTGCAGGACTTGCTTATTATAATCTATATCTGTCTCTTTCATTTAAACGTACACCAGTTTATATTTGTCATCCTTCACCATCTTCTCTTGGTCAGCATTTTGGATTGGATTGACCAGCAAAAAATACTTCTCTGCTGTAAAATCACTTCCTGGTGGTTCGGAACCCTCCTAAAAACTGTACGGTCAAATTCGCCAATTAAATACTAGAGTTTGCAGTTACACCAAGATTGAATGTCCCTTTTGACTTTCATTGGTTAGCTCCTCTCATTGATAGCAGTAATTAGTAACTGGCTGTTTAATTAGTCATTTTTGCTCTAATCCAATTTTTATCAAATCTAATTTAATTAGGCAAGAAGGTTCGACCGACAGGCAAATGTTTAATTAGTTTGATGCAATTGCCAGAAGTGCTGAAGCTCCTTGGCCAAGTGCAGCATTTTTGAAACGCTATTGGGAATGCATCGGTCACCTCTCCTTACCCATTTCATGTCTTGGATCGACACCCAACTTATCCCAGTAAAGCTCGAACAGGTCATTCCTATTTTTAAAGTGGCTAGGCCTACAGCTAACGCATGCCGACAGTGAATCACATCCTCTTGAACAAAAATGTACATCTGAAATTGTAGCAATTCTATCTAGACCAGAAGTCTGAGAACTATTTTTTTGTAATACCATGTTTTATCACTTAACATTTTGTAGACCTAATGTAGGAATTGAATCTACAATAGGATAGAAAATAGACCTAAAATAGGCTGAAACAGAATTTACAGTTCAAAGTATGAGGATTTCATCAGTCTTGGTTTTTATTTTTAGTCGACATTATTTCTCATTACAAGTAATGTACTTGGAATATTGATTTTTTGGAAAAGTAATACGTTGTTAGTGCAATTACTGTATTTCACGAATTTTGGATCACTAATAATTCAACAATTCACTGAAACTTTATATTTGTCAGCTGTACTGTGTTCTCCCCTTTAGGAAAAAATACGTTAACGATAACACTCATACTAAGTTGAACCCTCTATGCATCTGCCTGCTCTATAGCATCTAGAATTAAGCCAGGCAGATGCATAGAGTGTTCAGGTTAACTTTAGCGTTATTGTTAACGTAGTTTTGTCCAAACTCTCGAATTATTCAGTTGAAATACTCTTTATTGAAGGCGAACTTGAGACTTTATCGTATCACCTTCCATGAAAAAGGACTGATTTCAAGCTTCAAATCCTCCTTTAAAATTTCATCAGTAAACAAATTTGGAAATATATTTAAAATTTGAATTAGACTATCTAGGTTATCAGTTGCTGATATCACTTTCTTATTTAATGTTTACAACAGAACATTAAAAAATCGTTCATTTTTGATGAGTCAGATTATATTAAACATGCTTGTTCTAATTATCATTGACATTTTCGTCATATTTGAAACAAAAGATATGTTGCTATTTTGTATTTGGATTTCACTTTCCTCTCTCACTCTCTCGCTCTCTTTCTCTGGTTGTGTGACATTACTGTGAACAACGGCTTGTGTGTTAATTCAGGAAAGGAGTTAGCGTGCATTAGATCTAGATAGTGGGGAAAAATTAATCGCCACCTTATCAAGTCAAATATTAAACTGAATTGGTATGTCGCATCTTCTGTCTCGTGGCCTTTCTAATCTCGGTCATTGAGCCAACTAATCCACGCGTGTGGATTGCATTCTAAACATTGTTATAGTTTTTATCATTTTATTTGTTCTATATTGAGTCACAATGATTTCAATTAAGCAACAGTTGCGTAACTTGCTGATACAGATTTTCAAGTGAATTTGGATCTCTGTTATCACAAATCTCCTTTCCTCATTTAAAGTGTTGCTTGTTTTGTTTTTAATATTTAACCTATATTTTACTAGCAAATTTATTAATTTATTAACTTGTCAGTCAGCCGTGGTAGTGTAGACGGTTACAACACGTATCTTTAAATAACTGCTGCTCCTGCGGACACGGGGTTGATTCCCTTTCAGCCTGACATATTTTCTGTAATCATTTACCTCACTACCCACGTAGAGACCCAAGTCTCAGGCTCATGTGGGCATCAACAGCAAAAATAGGGATGGGATATAGTAGGGATGTAACAGTTACAGTATATTCACTAGTGAGTGTTGGTTCTGGCTTTTAAGCTTCATTTAATTCATGTTTTCAATAAATGTGGTTGTGATAACTTCAAGTCTTATTATTAATATAGAATATCTTCCAAAATAGTACCTTCGCCACTACAAAGAAAGCAATTTAATTCCTGATAATTTATTAACAGAAAAACAAAATATATTGTAAATATGGTTAGAACTTGTAAAAAAGTATTTGTTGCTCTTTTAAAAATTTTGTTTTGACTAGACTAGAGCGATGCATTCGAACCAAGCTTTTCAAAAATATTTAAAATGAACTGGTTTTATACTTTAGTGGAAAGTTAGATCGCCCTCTGGGGCACCATGTGTAACTTTTGACGCTAAATGGACTTGCAAATACGAAAGTTTGACAAGCTAATGGCTCTCCCGACCTCACAAATTACTGTTAAATCAATTTGGGATGTGAATTGTCGCTATACGATGAAGAAAATGCTTATGCTAACTAGTTAAGATACACTTTTCTATTCATTGATCATGTAAATAATGCAGTGAAGTGATAGCTGTGAGCAGTTTGCCTAAATACAGAAAAAATATGTCAATCACATTTGTTTACAAAAGATGGCGGACGTTGCCAACATACGTATTCTAGTTCTAATTAACTAGGTTAGGTTAGGTTTGTTTAGAGCCGTAGCATGTATCTGTCGAATCAGATTAGATGAGCAAAGCTCTCCTGGGCCTTATCTGTTAGGGTGACCGATTAGATTGGCCAGCAAAACAGACTGTTCTCTGATGTAAAATAACTTTCCAGTGGTTCGGAACCCACCTAAAATTGTAGGTTCACCATGTTTCCAATAACATGGCTCAAGCGTCGAGGTGCAACTATCCGTAAGGGTCTCCCCACCAATAAAAGCCGTACGTATTTACTTTACTTTATGTAAGTAATTATTCTGAGCTAGAACATTGCGTGTCTAGGAGATGGGCTACCCTATTTCTCACTTATTTTACCTTCAACCTCTCACCCTTCATTTTTCCGGCCACTGACAATCATCATCCTTATAATATTGAACCTGGAATTCCCTTGTAATTGAGTGGGAGTACTACGTTCAATAAACGATTAAAAATTTCCCAATCGTCATAGCTGTTGGACGCAACCCCATTGGTTGTTGTTTGAGGAAAGCTGTTATCGTTGGAATGAAAAAGGTTCTGTAAGTAGTCTTGATATTTGTTTCGAGGGAGAAGTTATCTAGGAATACATGAAGTTTACAGAAAGAGTAATTTAATTTGGATAGTAATTTCAGGCATAAAGCTAACTTCTACAATTTTTAGCATGGAGTTTGACATTTATATGGAAAATGAAGGTCTTTTGAAAATATTTATTTGTGTTTGATATTAATATTTAATTAGTTGTGATCATATTTGTTGCTGTCGTTTAAAGGGGTAGACATTTACATGGAAAATTGAACCTTTTTTTGAAAATATAAAAATAAGTGTTTGCTCTTTGATTAACTGTGATCTTTTTTATTGTTGATGATTGATACGGAAGTAAATCTTTACCATAGTTGGATGTTTGAGGATAGTTTTGATATTTTTATAACTACTACAATAATGATAATAATAATATTTTTATCACTGTATGCAACCGAAACCTTCGGTTATCTTGTTTTTTTTCTAAAAATATTCCTTAAGAATCTTTTCATTCTGATCACTCTTCTAGACAGTTTTTAAAGATTGACACATTTTTAGAATTTTTTTATTCTGCCACGTCTAATAATTGATTATCGCTATCAAATTTTTGTCAGTATCCAAGGTTAATAGGCCTAAATTGTGTATGACATAATCAGTCGAAAAATAATAAATACGACTAAAAAGCTCTTGAACTTTGATCTTTTAAATTTTTAATTAAAACAAGAAATGAATGTATTGGTCATGTTCAGTAATGTGACAATAATTTTCGTCTTAGTAGAATATTAATGACTGTTTATTTTTATTTCAGGTTAGTCGTACTAGATAGAGAAAGGAATATATTGAAAATGGAGGTAATATCATTTTTGACATTTCACATGATCTTATTGCTACATTAATGGAAATAAATTTACTTACTTACTTAAAATTTCTAAATTTTACAACTTTAATTATTTATTTATTCATTTTACTAACATACAATCAATGTGAATACAACAGGTTATTGACCAAAACGGCTTTTCACAAAATTTCAAATTAGAATCGAAATCTTAGGTTAGGTCTGTTTCTCTACAAATTTCACCTTTAAACACAAAATAATTTACGAGTCTTTTTCAGAAAAAGGTATATAGGTAAATTTGAATTTTGAAATTAATGAGCCTAAAATATAAAAGTTATAACGTGTAAGGCTCTAGCGAGTCTTTAACCTATAAACTTATATAATCTAAACGTCAAACTATGCCCTGCAGTTTTAAATTTGAACTAGATATTCACATTTTGGACTTTAAACTGATGCCACCTTGAATTTTATAACAAACAATCGTGAAACTTGAGCTTTTATTAACGGATTTTATTTCAATTCTTCATATTTGGAATCATCTATGGTGTAATTTGAGAACATCGTGCATACTCTGAGTTGAATTGTATCTTATGGGTGGGCGAATGTGTACTCCCGCATTCCGATGAGCAAGTGTGAAACTTTGTGAAGTTAAATTCCTGAACTTGGTGTGAACTTTCTTTGCATTGAACTTTATGGACTTGTTTCGAACTTACTTTTGAATGGGTCGGGGGGGGGGGGGGGGGGCAGGAGCACTGGAGAATAGAATCGTATATTTTATTTTTAAACTTAGCATTTTACTTTTAGAATTCAATAATCTCTACAACTTCTTCCCATAAATCATGCCTTGTGGCAGGATTTTATCAAGTCTTTAAATAGCACACACATTTAATAAGAATTTTGAAAGTAATTACGTTCAATTTAGGTCGTTATTTGTCAAACTGACTTGTGTTGAAAAATTTATAATGAATCAAGAAGGTTTCAAAATGTAACATGTTTTTAAACTAGCATAAAAATTTGTTTCAATTTAGCACTTGTAGCAATTATTTTTAGTTACACCATAAAATCTATCATTTTTCTTTTGTAATGAACATGAGCTAGTGATCTACTGATGTCTGCTGTTGTAAACTACCTAATCTTAACTTGATGGTAAATCACTTCTAGGGAAGTGATAGCCGTGAGCCGTAGCAGGCATCTGTTCAATCAGAGATAAGCTACGAAACTCGTGGGCCATCTTTGTAAGGGGTGACCGATTAGATTGGCCAGCAAAAAGACACTGTTCTCTGATGTAAAATCACTTCCTGGTGGTTCGGAACCCACCTAAAGCTGTAGGTCCAATTCATTCCCCACTCACAGGTCTCAAACCTATGTGGGCTTCATTCTCCAAAAAAACAAAAAAAAACAAAAAAAAAACAGTCCTTATAAACAGTAGTTCAGTTGTTATTTGCTCTTCAAAACGTTCGTATCCAGTGGCAGTTTGTGCTAGTATAGACATTGTGATTACGAATATCACGTGCTCGTGATAAGTTTATGTGGTAAATTCTTTGACAGTAGACATCCTTCTTCGTCCATCATCCAACCCATTACCCACGCATGGGTCTCAATCCTATGTGGGCTTCATCCTCCAAAAAAAATTAAAAAAACAAATACTATAAAGCTCTAATATTAAAACTGTCATTGTATTTCACTTTTATGTAATTTTTTACTCACATATTGGAGATGCTTGAGGAATGCATTCCACTTCTGAAAAGAAGCTTCGTCAGCCTCATTAATTTCATCAATTGATGAAAAGAGGCCGACGAAGCTTCTTTTCAGAAGTGAAATGCATTTCTCAAGCATCTCCAATATTATGTTTCATGTAACATATAAAAGTGAAATACAGTGTCAGTTTTAATATTAGATTGTACATTAAGTATTTCTTCATGGAAAACATCACAAACTATAAAGCTATTAATATTTTTATGAATTTTATATATTCCATCTTTCATCTACCAATAACCCCTCAAAGGCGTATAGTATAGCAAATTCATAATATTTTAAATATTGTTGAATTCCTAAAGTCGTTACGTAATAACAGTGTTTTTTTTTAAACGAATATAAGTAACATTTCATACCACTAACAACCTTTAATTTTCTCAATAATCACTTCTAAAGACCGCTTAAACTTTCCACTAGTGAAAGAAATGTTAATTTTCATTATTATGTGACAATTTATGTCTTGGATTGGAGCTTGAATAGTTGATGGACCCAGCACTAACTAGTTTCAACATTGAAAATTAATGAATGTAAATGAAAGAATAAAGTGAAAAATATCAAGAAGTGTGTTTTGTGCCTCCAAAAGTATAAATGGGATGAAATTTATTGTAATTTCTAAGTTATTGTGACAATGGCACTGGATATACCTTTTCACAACACATTAACTATTCGAAGGGGATGTATCGTAAAAGAAGAGACGTATAGAAACTAGTGTCTGTTCCTGAAAAACGCGATATTGCTACTCCTCGATACGATACGATATCTGTCCGATTATCTGCTAATTGGGGTCTAATGGAAGTCATTTTTGATTGTGATCGTGGCAATTCTCTTCCACCCTTCCCTTTATCGGTGTCTCCTCTGCCGCATTCGCAGTGCTCTCTTTCACCATTTGCTACGCTGAAGTTTTCTCATAATAAAGTTTTCTGGAGTAGTCAGCTGGGTCGTTCATCTGGCTGGCCCTTGCCCCCTCTCTTGCCCCCCCCCCCCCCCCGCCAACACCACCAATCCAACAGAACGAGCCCTCTTATCGTCTGCCCGATTAAAAACCACCCTTAATGCCTATCTCATTCGTAGGAAGACCGATTTCAGTAGACGATGGCAATCTTTTTTTTTAATTTGAAATACTTCCAAATCGACTGTTGTAAAGTATTGTTGATGTTTTCTATAACGATATTCTTGTTCAACCACTAGGGAAGATACGGTAATTTTTATGTTAGCTATAATAATTTGAAATGTATTCCTAATCTTGCCTAGAACATTGCATGTCATGGTTGAGTAGATTAAAAATACGTCCAAGAAATTCGTTTTTATGTTTTTCATTTATAGTCTTTATTTGAATAAGAGCAGGAAAAGCGATCATTCATAGGCCGGAAACTAAGTCACGTTTTACCCAGGGCAATGAAAGAGCTGGATGAACTGCTGTTAAAAAAATACTTGGTGAATTTTTAAACGAGATCCCAATGTACAATGTCCATGAATTTCTAAATATCAAATAAGAAGACTGGCATTTTGTAAGACAGACTGTCCTATTATTATTACTAATTTTGTTATTATTATTATTTTTATTGTTGTTATTGTTATTATTATTACAGTATTTTATTATTGGCGAATTCTCCCTGGGTGGAAGACCCAGCGATGACTTGGTCAAGAATTTTTTGGGTTTCTCTTATTATTCAAATAGAGTTTCATAGTTTCAGAGAAATCTTTTTTCTTTCTTGCGTCCACTTCAGCCGGAACTGCTTCTCTTTTGGTTGCCCTATAACTTTCCACTTGTCTCCCTTATGTCTAAATCATAAATCTGTCCTATCATTAATATTATTATTAATAACTCATGCTAGACTGAAAAAATACTGAATTATCTTAATTATTATTAATTATAATGACATAATTGAAGTATACGTTATACAGAGTTTTGACTATTGACTACATGAAAATGAAGCTTCTTTCTATATTGATTGCTAAAAAGCATAATCAAAATTTAATTTTCCTCATAAATTAATAGGCCTTCAGTACAGCAATAGGGGAAGTGATAGCCGAGTGCCGTAGCAGGTATCTGTTCAATCAGAGATGAGCTACGAAAGTCCTGGGCGCTCTTTATAAGGTTGACCGATTGGATTGGCCAGCAAAATGACTGTTCTCTGCTGTAAAATTACTTCCCGGTGGTTCGGAACCCACCTAAAACTGTAGGTCCAACTCATCAATCACCATCATCCAATTCATTACCCACGCACAGGTCTCAGACCTATGTGGGCTTCATCCTCCGAAAAAAATCAATTAAATAAAGACATCCATTTCATAAACATGTAGGCTACTGTATCTAAAACTATGAGGATGTGACGAGACTGTCAATATCTGAAATGTGAATCTGAAATCTGCTAAGTTAAAACTGAGTGCAATAATGAACTACAGAAATATTCTTCTAGATATTTTCTTGAAAAGTATTGTATTGGAAAGTATTGAAATAGTGTGATATATGAATAGTGAAATACCTAAATCGGCTGTTGCAAAGCCACTAATATTTTTCATTCAATCTCATATCAAAACTGACACTGTATTTCTATGTAAATTATGATTTTAATCACTTATACTGGAGATATTTGAGAGATGCATTTCACTTCTAAAGAGAAGCTTCATCAGCCCTCCATGTCTTTAGAAGTGAAATGCATCCCTCCAGTACGATAGAGAAAACCATATTTTTTAATCAGAATAATATCAGTAATGTATTCCATGGCAAAATACTTGTTGAACAATCTAATATCAAAACTGACACTGTATTTCTATTTAAATTATGATTTTTGCTCATTTATACTGGAGGGATGCATTTCAGTTCTAAAGAGATGGAGGGCTGATGAAGCTTCTCTTCAGAAGTGAAATGCATCCCTCCAGTATCTCCAGTATAAGTGAGTGAAAATCATATATTAAATAGAAATACGGTGTAAGTGTTGATATTAGATTGTTCAACAAGTATTTAGTCATGGAACGCATCACCGATTTTTTATTCAAATTGAAAATATATGGGTTTCTCTATCGTACTTAGTTTCAGTCATTGTTGTGTAAATTAATATTGAAAATTGCAATCAACTCTTCCATTTGAATGCACCTTCGGTCTCTACCAATTTATTAAAATGCAGATTATTCGGCCGTACGGTTGATGCGCATTCACTATTATTTATTCGGTTGATTGATTGAGCTATAGAGATCCTGGTTATTCGTGTACAGCAGTATTCAAATATTTTATCTGAAAATATTCTGTAATATTTTAAATTTATTGATGAATCAGTAAATTTTGATTTCGAATTTATTGATTGAGATTAATAATTTGTCAGGTGAGGAAATTTCACAACATGATAATATCTCTGTATATTTATTTATTTATCAAAACAAAAAAAAAACAAAAAAAAACAAAAAAAAAATTACAATCAAGTAAAGATACAACATGCACAGGCCACTACTGCTTTCTTTACACATTTTCAATTAAAAATCTAAATTTTAGGTTATGACCAAGTTCAACTATAAATTTCACTTTGAAGTACAATTCCTAATTCTTTCCAAAACATAAATATTAGATAATTAATATTTAGATAATTAGATATTATTAACAACGAAGCACTAAAACTTTCCAATACAGTAGTGCAAAGAAAGGGAAGTGATAGCCGTGAGCCGTAACAGGTATCTGTTCAATCAGAGATAAGCTGCGTTATCCTGGCCGCTCTTTGTAAGGGTGACCGATTAGATTGGCCAGCAAAAAGGACACTGTTCTCTGCTGTAAAATCACTTCCCGGTGGTTCTCAACCCACCTAAAACTGTAGGTCCAACTCATCAATCACCATCATCCAATTCATTACCCACGCACAGGTCTCAGACCTATGTGGGCTTGTTCAGACCTTGTGACCTTGTAGGACACTGTTCTCTGCTGTAAAATCACTTCCCGGTGGTTCGGAACCCACCTAAAACTGTAGGTCCAACTTATTACCCATGCACAGAACTCAGACCTATGTGGGCTTCATTCTTGAAAAAAAGTGAATATAATTTTGAATTTTGTTCGAGATTTTAGAGCCGAAAATGTAGAAGTCAAGTCAATCACATGTTTTTCATTCCTTTGAATATTTGTAGAATATTAGGTGTGTTAAGTACTCTGAATCGCCTGAGGATTTTCGTAGTATAGTGTTGTCCTTGGCCTCATCAATTTTACCACTGAAAAGAGGCAAATGTTGTGTGCTCTAGCAAAAGGAGACTACTAACTACAACTACTGTACTACTTAAAATAGACTTCTACGAAAAGTCCGGAGGACATTTCGATTTGCGGCTTTGTGGAAAGCGAACAGAGCCCGGCTGAAACTTTGCTTGTCTTTGATTGGTTTAAATTTGTTGTCACCATTGCTATAGATAGCAGTGGCTTGTTGTATCGTTGTTTGTTCTCTTACTAACTGCAAACTTGGAAGGGCAGACAAACAATGCAAAACTTCCATTAATTATGTGGATACAGAATATTCATTGAAGAAGGCATACAATTCTTGTCACTATTTTTCGCTCATGCTTAGGTTAGCAGTAGTGTGTTGCAGGGAGGAAAATACAGTGCATCTTCTTGTTACAAAATTGGTTATTTGTTGTAGAGAGGAATTCGTTTATGAGAACTATTAGTTATTTATCTATCATAGTTATTAGTTATCTCTATCTGATTGAACAGATATTTGCTACGGCTCCCGGATATCACTTCCCTTAAATGAATACTTATATCACTTATATCCATAATTAATAATTAGACTTTAAGTTGTCACATCCATAGTTATTGAAAACAGTGAGATACTAGTATTGGTTTGATTGAGATTGATAATGGTGTAACAACCGAAACTAGTTCTAACTTTCTTTGTCGTGGCGAAGGTGATATTGTGGAAGATATTTTTTTTAGGATGAAGCCCACATAGGTCTGAGAACTGTGCGTGGGTAATGAGTTGGATGATGGTGATTTATGAGTTGGACCCACAGTTTAAGGTGGGTTCCGAACCACCGGGAAGTGATTTTCAGCAGAGAACAGTATCTTTTTTGCTGGCCAATCAAATCGGTCACCGTTACAAACAGAACCTACGAGAACGCAGCTTATCTATCTGCTATCTTATATTATGTATATCCATAATGATTAATAAGACTTGAAGTTGTCACAACCACATTTATTGAAAACAGTGAGGTACTAGTTTCGGTTTGATTGAGATTGATAATGGTGTAACAACCGAAACTAGTATCTCACTGTATACAATAAATGTGGTTATGACAACTTCAAGTCTTATTATTCATTATTGATATACGTAAAATAAGTATTCATTCAAGGAAAGTGATAGCCGTGAGCCGTAGCAGACGAATTCCTCTCTATAACTGTATTCATCACTAGTTATTTATACTCTGTTCAGGGAAACAAGAGACAACCCAAAACAAACGTTTGCGCCAGTGTGAGTGAATAAGTGGTGGAGTCGGTTAAAGCGTTATCTAGGATAAGTCTGTCGACTGTCTACTACTTCTGCAAGTTTTACTGCAATAGCAAATACGTGTAGATGATGAAGAATCAAGATGACGTACAGATTCAAGTAGTCGACCTGAATATGGTTAGGCAAGACCAATGTGTGCTTAGGCGTGACCCCACATCATCGTTCTTACGTTTAATTTTGTCGCCAAAGGTTGAAAAGCCCTTCTCTGGCCAACCTTTAGCTAGCCAAAATTGCGAGCATAACCCTCTCTCGGTTTGTGGTGGTAATTGAAATTCCATTGTGGAGGCGAGGTGCCCTTCATCCAGAGCTGCCTTCTGCCTTCTACTCTTCTCTCGATCATGCAAGCCTTTTAAATTGATTTCTTGAGAATGCTCTCTTTTCTTCTCCCGGGCTATCTTCTGTTCTGCATCATCCCCCAACTGTTCTCCAAGCCTCTCGCAATATTTTTCTCTCTCACAATACTTGCTATTTCTATTGTACTGTGAGAAAAACTAAATCTATATTTATTTAAAGTTTATTTAGACATTAAAATTAGAAGAAGCTAGGCTTTGCTCTGAAGTTGATTGAGGAAGCAATGGATGCTGGTAATAACTTTTTTTTTCAAATTTAATCTCTATAAAAGCAATTATTATGGGCTTGCTTATCAGAGATAAGCTACGAAACTCCTAGGCGCTCTTTGTAATGGTGACCCGATTAGATTGACCAAAAAAGACTTATGTTCTCTGCTGTAAATCACTTCCCGGTGGTTCGGAACCCACCTAAAACTGTAGGTCCAACTCATCAATCACCATCATCCAATCCATTATCCACGCACAGGTATCAGACCTATGCGGGCATCACTACCCTCGAACATTTTTCTGTTTTCAAATCTGTACAATATTGTTTGAGAATCTGCTTTTTACATTAACATCTAACCATAAAAGTCTTGTTTTTTAATAAACAGAAAAATCCAAAATATTTTAAATCAATTTTTTGACATACCGTACTTTCAGCACCCCTCACTTGAATGGGGGTAGTTTTTTTTAAATATATTCATGAGAAATTTCAGCTCAATTTTTATTTTTAATCGATTTTTATCAATAAAATTCGCAAAAAAACAATACCGTATTAAAATAGTTTAAAAAATTTGATTCTTAGAAACCACCCCTTATATTTAACAGAGAATTACTTTGCTTTTCCAACATCAGCCTGCTCTCAATAACAATTATTATTGATAATTCAGTTGTTAAAAAACTCATATTTAAGAGCGTTTCTCTACTACATTCAAATATTTCTTTTCAAAGGTTGGATTTAAAGAGTTTCCCAAATAAAACACCACTGTAGGTACTTGAAATGAGGATGTCATGAAGAGCAATCAATATAAAAAATAACTGAATATAACAGAATAATTGAAAAAAAAATAACTGTTTACTTTGACAGCCATTGCAAAACTGATATACAAATTTTATTAACTTACCAAAGGTATTATCTACATCATAATGTCAATCATCAACATAAATTACCATAGATTATAGTTATTTTTATTTTATAGTTTTTTTAAAATAGTTGACTGAATATAACAGAATAATTGAAAAAAATAACTGTTTACTTTGACAGCCATTGCAAAACTGATATACAAATTTTATTAACTTACCAAAGGTATTATCTACATCATAATGTCAATCATCAACATAAATTACCATAGTTTATAGTTATTTTTAAATAATTATTAAATGAAGAAGTGGATAAAAGAAAAAGATGGTAAAAGAAGGTGTGGTTGGGAAGAGATGGTGAGGTAAAGAAAATTGGTTGGAAAAGAGAGGAGAAAGAAGGTGGTGCTGGAGATAGTGGTTAGAAGATGGTAAAAATTGAGGTGGAAAAGAGTATGACGGTGAAGATAGAAAAAGCAGAAAGAATGTTTTGGAGGAGGAGGAGGGAGAGAGAGAGTGTGAGTGAAAAATAGAAAGTTGTTAGGAAGAAGAGAGATGTGGAAAATAAGAGAGAGGGAGAGAGAAAAATGAGAAAATGGTTAAAAAGAAGAAAGATGTGGAAAATAATTAAGTGATGTTGGGAGAGCACAGAGGAGTACTGAGGATTTCGAAAGGAGAGAGTGGTGGAGCAGTAGAAGGTGCTTAGCGAGAAGAAAGAGATGGAGAAGAAGGAAGTGGTGTTGGTGAAAGGGCGAGGAGAAGGAGAAGGAGAAGGTGGGGGGAAAGATAAGATAATATAAAAATGAAAGTACTTTATTTACGTAAATTTACAAAATATAATTGTGACTGATTAAAGAGCATATTACTGACAACACAAAGAAGGAGACAGGAAGATGTAAGAAGCAAAAGGAAGAACAAATTGGTTGCGGACATGGAAGGAAAAGAATAAATGGATAAGTCGAAAAAGGAATAAAAAGTAGAGAAAAATAAGGAGTAGAGAAGGAAGATAAGAAGAAAAGAAAGAGTAGAGAAAGAGGATATAGAAGTAGAATAAGAAAGTTGGTGGAGGTTTAAGATGGAAGAAAAGAAATGGCAAAAACTTCTCAAATTTGAGTCGTTCACCACCCTGTGGCCGACATTAATTCAACTAGACTTAACTGTTCAAATATGCCACCATCAACCTCAACCACATCATTCCGTCTGCACTGGCATACTTCAACTGCCACACTGCCTAAATGAATGCCAAACTATTCAAATTACTTACCCAGGCAGGCGGCATCTAAGGGAGGAGTGAAAAATGCGCACTTGCAATTCAATTGGTGAATTTTGCCACCCAACTTAGCATTTCACACTATTGGTTAAAAGGATTCAAGCCCCTATATAACGAACATCCTATCTATATATTCGATCTGTATAATTAAATCTTCTACATAAGAATTTTGTGGTGTCCTCGTTCCAAGATGACCTGTTATTAACAAATACCTCTAGAGGTATAGCGAAGTAATAGCCGTGAGCCGTAGCAGGTATCTGTTCAAACGGATTGAATAAGCAACGTTCTCCTGGGCCCTCTCTGTAAGGGTATTTTGAGGGTATTTATATAAGATAGGCAGTGGCGTAGCCAGGATTAGATTTCGGGGGGGGGGGGGGGGGCAGTGGCTTAGCCAGGATCAAATTTCTGGGGGGGGGGGGGGGGGGTTCTGGGTTATAGGAGGGTCCGGATTTTTTTTAAATTTAGTGGTGTGAAAAGCTAATCTAGACAACTTGTTAGGCTCTAAAGTTCAAAAGAAAGTTTTGAAAAATTACTACCTAGGTGGCCAGGTTTGAAATGATAAAGTTTGATATACCGATATCTGTGACTATTTTGAGTCAAAACCCTTGAATTGGAACTAATCATAATCACAACTTATGTACTGAATCTCAAAATTAATACTAATTATTATAAGTTTCATATAATTTATGTCATTAGCCTAAAACGCACCCAACCCAAAGTTCATGAAATCGGAATTTTTTTTTTATCATAGCACACTGATTTTACACGCTTGCATAGAACTTGCATTTATTTGTGTGTTTTCATTTATAAAATTCCGATTTTATGAACTTTGGGTGCGTTCAGGCTAGTGGGTTATACTGAATTTTAACTTGAAAACTAAATTTTCTACAAGGTGAGTTTATTCAAAAAGGTGATTTATCAATAATTAACAAAGTTAATCCATTTCAAACTTGAAAATTGCATTCTATTTAATGTAATAAATAAATAATTATGGTAGTCACAGTTTTCTAACATGTTTTATTCGATTTCGTAGCTCATTTTAAATTTAAATTATCCATTTGAGCACCTAACAAGTTTCTATATGAGTAAATATTGAGGAAAAATTTGAAAAATGCATTAATCTGACTATAACTATATTCCATTACACAAACAGGGTTTCTGTAATCTGTTCGTTATAATACAACAAAACAGATAGAACCCTTCGGCTTTAATAAGTCTTTATCTATTAGTTATTTGAGAATTTTTTATTTCTGAAATTTCGGGGGGGGGGGGGGGGGCCATGCCCCCCCCCCCTAGCTACGTCACTGAAGATAGGGCTATTTTGCCCTAACTCCGCCCTTTTGTGTAAATGCATCACCTTGATATTACAATTCATTTATTATGCAAATATTCTCATTAATGTCAGTAATCAAACTTACAAAACAGTGTAATAGTAACGTATCGTCTTGTATTAATTTTTTATCTATCTTCCATGCATTTAGGTGATGTCATTTATTGTAAGGTAATAGTCAGTAGTCATATAAATTGTACTTTTACTCGAATAAAGCTATCTGAATCTAAGGGTGACCGATTGGATTGGCCAGTAAAAAAGACTCCATTCTCTGCTGTAAAATCACTTCCTGGTGGTTGGGAACCCACCTAAAATTGTTGTTCCACCGTGCTTCCAATTACATGGCTCAAGCGGCGAGGTGGAACTACCCGTAAGAGTCTCCCCACCAATAAAAGCCACACGCATTTACTTTTTCTACCTCTATAGAACAAATGTTTTGCCTGGTTAATCGATTTTGTTATATAGAAGTTCAATTGTATATCAATTAATAATAATTGATTTATTAAGGACCCGACACCCAACAGGGCCTTATTGAAATCGTGCCTCTGTCCGTCCGTCTGTGCTCTAACGCTTGAAAGGAAGATTCTAGACTCTTGAAACTTGGTATACAGCTTCCTCATAGTCCAAGTAAGATCGCTATTAATTTTGGAGTTTGGAGGTGGGTCGAATATAAAAATAATTAGGCTATGATGTAAGATTTCCACTATAGTCTAGGCTAGTTTTAGCTAGTTTGGGAAAGCGATGAAAGATACTATCATGAGATTCTGTAAAGTAATGGCTGCTCCTGTTCTACTCTATGGCAGTGAATCGTGGGTGATAACAAAACCACTTGAGAGTAGAGTGCAGGCAGCAGAGATGAGATTCCTTCGCAGAACTAAGGGCTGTGACCGAAGAGATCATTTCTGGATTGATGATATTCGGAACGAGCTAAATGTCTGTAGAATGAATGATAGAGTTGCAGAATATAGGAACCAATGGAAGGAGCACATCAAGAGAAAGCCAGCAGAAAGGTTCCCACTAAAAAGTTTTTAACTACCAACTAGGAGAAGTTGGTTGGCCACGCAAGAGATGGCAATAATCAATTATATAATTTTGATGATTAGGTATGTAATATGAAATGAAACTTTATTTCCACAGAAAAAACAAATACAAATGTTTGATAAGATACAAAAAATAAAATAGTGGAATATCCCACAAAGACTTGAGTCTGAGCGTGTGATAGTTACAATAAAAATAAAATAAAATAGAACAAGACTTCCAGCTTCCTTGCCTAACGTTTTTAAAAAAGCTGTCAAGGATGAGGATAATGAAAGATAAAGAGATGGAACGGAAAAAAGGAATGAAGTAGATAAGGAAAAAATGACTTGAATTTATGTGTTTAAAGAATTGAATCTATTGAAATATTGCTATTGGATCGTACCCAACCATCAATTGGATTTCTCAGTTGGAATGTCATTCGGGCGTTTATTATATTATTTGGTAGTAAATTAATTAGTTTATGACTTGTATAAATAAACTGTCTCCTGCATACGGTTAAATGTGTATTAAAAATTTCAAAACCTATGTTGTAGTTTATTTCCCGTGTAATGAAAAAAATTTCTGTTTTTAATTATGAAAGATACTAGTTTAAATATATATTTATATAGGTATAAAATAACACTACATATAAATAATCTGTCTCCTGCATACGGTTAAATCTGTATTAAAAATGTCAAAACCTGGATATCGGATGTTGTAGTTTATTTCCCGTGTAATGAAAAAATTTCTGTTTTTAATTATGAAAGATACTAGAGTTTAAATATATATTTATATATGTATAAAATAACACTACACATAAATTAATGAGCCGTTTGTTAGTCGGAACAGGGATTACAAACAAACTCTACAAAATAAACTACCGCACTAAAACTTATAAAAAAACAAAGTCAGCTATGTACTATAATAATCAATTATTGATACAATGAAATAGAGGAACTAAAATAATCTTATTCTAAATTTCATTGTAGGTAGGAAGTGGCAAAGACACCAGCAAAAGGGAAAATTCACGAAAAAAGAAGAACATTTTTGTTTCGGGTTTAGGATGAAAACAGAGATGCGTGTAGAGTAGAGATAGGCGGAAAAGATGCTATTTAGTTGGTGAGTGAGTGTGAGGGTTGCGATGAGAGAGATAGATAGATAGATAGAGAGTGAGAGAGAAGGGGTGAGAGATTTGAGAGGGAATGTGTTGAAAAGGCAGTGTTGTAATGATTTTGGATTGTGGTACTGCGTCAGAGACTAGACAATGACCGAATTCAGTTATCAGACGCCGAGATAAGAGACGCACCTAATCTCTGGCGGCTCATGGCGCTATCACACTCGATGCGCTAATCAAGCGGCGCCACTGAATGAAAAAGAAGATGCCCATTGTGTTTGGGAGAGACAGAGAGAAAGGATGTGTGAGTGGTAGGAGCCAGTAGGGAAGAGTGAAGTAGGACAGAGGAAGAGGAAAGAGTAGAAGAGGAAAGAAGAGTGTGTGATTGAGACAAAATAATCATTTTTACGGCAGACAATTCTCCATTCTCAGATAATGTATTCCGTTTGAAGTGTCCACATTTTAAACGATTTCCCGACAGGAGGAAGTTCTCAATTCGACCTGTCTTTTAAATTTTTTTGAGGATGAAGCCCACATAGGTCTGAGACCTGTGCGTGGGTAATGAGTTGGATGATGGTGATTTATGAGTTGGATTTACAATTTTAGGTGGGTTCCGAACCACCGGGAAGTGATTTTCAGCAGAGAACAGTGTCTTTTTGCTGGCCAATCTAATCGGTCACCGTTACAAACAGGACCTACGAGAACGCAGCTTATCTATCTGATTGAACAAATACCTGCTACGGCTCGCGGCTATCACTTCCCTAATTTTAATGTTTGTATATCAATTATTCGAACACTATTGAACCGATTTCGATAAAGAAATAATTGAATGGAAGAGCATCATTCAGCGGTGGTCCCATCCGTTTCGTAAGGATCGGCCCAATACTTAGCCCAATATTCAACAAAAAGGAGCAACATCCATATCTTCATTTCAATTTTGTTCGAAAGGATGGTTTCACACATAACCGACAGTCGGATAACCGGTGTCGTTTACCAGGCCGATCATTGTATTGTATGCAGTGCTTCACACCTACCCGATTTTCAAAATCATATGATGTAATGAAATTAATGGCCACTTCACTTTTAAGAAGCCTTTCGCTATTATAATTTTAAAACACAATATTCTACGTCCAATTAAGAGTTGTAGAATTTTACGTAGCTTATTAACTTTTCTTATAGTCAGATTTCTAGTTACATCAATATTTTATTAACTTTTCTTAAGTCAGATTTTTAGTTACATCAACCTATATTTAATGTTGATTTGCTAAATATTTCTTAATATTTAAGAGATTTCTCATGTTTTCAAAGTTTGAATATTCAAAAGCTCAAAATAAAACAAATTTTAAAACAAAAAAGAAACCTACTTCAATGCAATGATACTCAAAATTCAAATACACACGTTCGGTACTAAAAACTTTAAAATAAAGTATTTATCGTACTTTAAACTAAGAAGATTTTAAATTTAAAACAAAGAATCTTTCGAAGAAACATACATTTTGATTTCTAATTAGAATGGGAGTATCTTTTAAGTTAATCTAATTACTCCATAAATCTAATAATTTATCCAAATTTTGATTTCTAATTAGAACGAATGTTGCTTAAATCTAATGGCTTTACAAATCTATCAATTTATATATAATTACCTATCTATAAATTATTGATAATCTTCAATTTTCACTAAAATTTATTAAAATATTATTGATTGAAATAATATCTATAAATTTATTGTTCAAGAAAACATGCTTCAAATGTTGTTGGAAGTGGCATAGCGGTTTTTTCAGTACATTTGAGAGTGGAAAAAATTGCTAGAGTGTGAAGTCTGGTTCAATTTCCGTTAGTCTTCGACAACCCTCTCTAGACCCCCCTCCCTATCATGACTGCTCTCTCCGATGATGATCATCATCATCATCATCGATTGACGGCAGCAACGTAGTGTGTTACTACTCGGACAAGCTATGTTTGTGTGATTGGTTGAGGGTGTATGTCGGGTGTATGTATGTGTGGTCTGGCAGCAGCCAACAGCACACAGCAATAGTGAGTAGATCGACAGAGGAAATAGATGGCAAAAAGGTGGCCCCCTAATGAGAATGGATGGGGCCTCGGACAGGTTTAATGGTCTGATAATTATGATTGACAGTACGGTTCTGTTAGGGCTTTCTTCCACCCCCTACAACACCCTCTACCTCCCATACCCTGTCCCCACCACAAGCGGTGTGTTCTGGCTAGCCAAACCCCACCACTCGCCATTTCCAGACTGTTACAATGCTGTATATTTGAATACACACACTCAGGGGTTAAAAGAGATTAGTGTAACGGGCACATCTTTCCCACTTGAAATTTGAAATGCAAATTCTGTATTGGTGCATGCTATTTATTATTTTTTGATCTAATAACTTTCATTGGTCAAATAACTAAGTCCACTTTGCTCTTTCATTTCTGTCATTTGTTTATACTATTTCTTTCAGTTCTTTGTTCTATCTTTTTATTCTCTATCTTATTATTTTTCCCTGTTTGTGTTCCTCTTCTCCACCTCCTCCGCCTTCCTCTTCTTCTCCTCCTTCCTCTCCATCTTCTACTTCTCCTTCTTCTCGTTCTCCACCTCTTCCTTCTCCTCCTCTCTTCTTCTCTTGTTTTCTTCTCTCTTTCTTTCATCTTCTCTTCTCACATTCCTCTTCTCCTCTTTTTCCTCCTTCTCTTCCTCATTCTCCTCCTCTCTTCTCTCCTTCTTCTCTTCTTCCCTCCTCCTCCTCCTACTCCTCCTCTCTTCTTCTCTCCTTCTCTTTCTCCTTCTGCTCCTCTTCTCTCCTCCTCTCTTCTTTTTTCCTTCTCCTCTTTATTCTTCTGCTCCTCCTCTCTTCTCTTCTCCTCCTCTCTTCTCTTCTCCTCCTCTCGTCTTCTTTCCTTCTCCTCCTCTTTCAGCTTCTGCTCCTCTTCTTTTTCCTCTCTTCTTTTTCCTTCTCCTCTTTGTTCTTCTGCTCCTCCTCTCTTCTCTCCTTCTCGTCTCGTCTTCTTTCCTTCTCCTTCTCTTTCAGCTTCTGCTCCTCTTCTCTTTCCTCTCTTCTCCTCTCTTCTTTTTTCCTTCTCCTCTTTATCCTTCTGCTCCTCCTCTCGTCTTCTTTCCTTCTCCTTCTCTTTTTCCTTCTGCTCCTCTTCTCTCCTCCTCTCTTCTTTTTTCCTTCTCCTCTTTATTCTTCTGCTCCTCCTCTCGTCTTCTTTCCTTCTCCTTCTCTTTCAGCTTCTGCTCCTCTTCTCTTTCCTCTCTTCTCCTCCTCTCTTCTTTTTTCCTTCTCCTCTTTATCCTTCTGCTCCTCCTCTCGTCTTCTTTCCTTCTCCTTCTCTTTTTCCTTCTGCTCCTCTTCTCTCCTCCTCTCTTCTTCTTTTCACTCCCCCCCTCCTCTCTTCTTCCCTTCTTCTCTCCTTCTCCTTCTGATCCTTCTCTCTTGTTCTCTCCTCCTCCTCTCTTCTCCTCTTCACTTCTCTTTTTCTCTTCTTGTCTTCTTCTCTTCCTATCTTTTTCTTCTTCTCCTTTCCTGTTTTCATTATCTACTTCCCATCCTTTGCTTCTTTCCCTCTTTCTTTATATTCTTTATATTCTTGTTGTTCTTCTTTTTCGTTCTGCTGTTTCTTTTTACATTACTTCTTTTTCTTCTATTTTTTGCTCTAAAATAATCCCACGATGGTTGCATTCCGAAACTTCGATGCTAGATAGCATGGCTGCAAGTTCAAACACATGATGTGGAATGGTGTAAGACAGTGGAGCTATAAGACAGCGGGCTATAAGCGCTGATGTTCAGTTACATTTATACTAAAATCTCACGAGCTAAATGTCCTTGCACAGTGAAGCTTCGGTTCTAGAGCATAGAGCATAGCTGTGAATTAAAACACATGCTGTGGAGTGGTGTAAGACGAATTTTGACAGTGGAGTAGCGGGCTATAAAATGCTATCCAATGCTATTAAATGCCTCAAGTATTATCTCTATGCTCTTATATCGAAGCTTCACTTTTGAAGTACTACTGTAGGTAACGGGTAAGTTCAAAGTTGGTTCAGTAGGTTACGAGGCAACAATATGCAGTTCCATCTATAAGTTTACTTATGTATTGATAGTGTAGCGGACCCAAGTTTCAGGTTTTGTTACACTTCCGGCAGCTAGGAATGCATTGGTGGTTCAGTTTGCCTCTTGTTCGCTCTCCTGTGGAGTTACTAAATTTTCGAACCTGTGAAACCAAAATGATTGAAGACATGTCATTTATGAGAGGTATGATGATATAATAATTTCAGTTCACCATTGGAATCAGAGTCCAACTCTGAAATGTTATGCATCCCGACGATTTTTGGGCGTAAATTGAATGAAAATATTACTTTATGATTACCCGATTGTTCTTTTAACGTAAAGCACACATCATTGACAAATTGAAATCGCGAACATACACATTACAAATCAAGTACTGTATTCGTGAATCTGAATACTGACTACTTTTAATTGGGGTTTCAGGTGTTCTAAAGGGAATAAGTTCACTTTATCTACTGTTATGTAATGAGTTGTTCATTAATAACTAGTAGTTCTATGAACAGTAGATCACACGCCCAAGAATAAGGGAGCTTGCGGAGAGGAACATACTTTATTTACTCTGATAGTCATCATCGCAAAATTAAACACAATCATCACATTCAGAGAAATTTTTCAGATGTAACACAATTTATTAGACACCCTTGCCTGAAACGATCCCTTCTGGAGTTTTGGATGATGAACACAACTTGAAAAAAATGAAAAGGGAGAGAGGTAACCACCTGAAAAAAAACTGATTAATTCGGTTTGCTGTCTCCTGTGAAATAGAAAATTAATTTTTTATTTCGGTTGAGGGGGGGGGGTAGATACAAAATGGGGCTCTCCTCTGAAATCGAGCAAATAATTTTCATTTCAAGGTTAGTTACAAAATTGGAAGTAAATAATAGTGATCGTAAATATGGGCTTCTATTGGATTTTTAATGATGGAGTTGCAATAAAAAATAGAATAACGTATAAAATGGTTCATGAGACCCTTACGTGTAGTTCCACCTCGCCGTTTGAACCATTTTATGTTGGACCTACTATTTTAGGTGGGTTCCGAATCACCGGGTAAGTGAAAATGAAGCTTATAACGTCAATTTATTGAATCACGGTCACCCAACCAAGCGCAGACTTGAGCGCTCGTGACTGAACATTACTATCCCTTAAACACCGCGTGAGCAATCATTGAACAGTAGATAAAACCATCTTGTATCAGTCTTACTTGCAGTTCAAGCTAAAATCAAATCAATTCATTCATTTATCGTCTGTCACAGAAATAGAAACGTGAAATATAAAAAATGCCTCTGAATAATATAATATAAAATAGAATAACACTAAATAAAAAAATATTTATATATATATAATAGGGGTCCCTGCAAGGTTCAAAACCTGTGCGTAGAGGCCGAGTGTTTTATACTGTAACTAAATGAAAGATTTTCCAAAAAAAATTGAGGATAAGCTAAACTTATGGTTTAAACCTATGGTACGGTTCTACATATCCTTCAAACCAAGCTTGCCAAAAGAGTTTCGTTCTAATACAAACTTTTAGTTCGTTCTAAGAAACTAATTACCGCGAAAATTGAATAAATTCATAGTTATACACATGCATCAATGAAAAGAAACGTTCTCTTCTGTAAAATCACTTCCCGGTGGTTCGGAACCCACCTAAAACTCTAGGTCCAGTTCACCAATCACCATCACCCAACTTATTACCCACTCACAGGTCTCAGACCTATGTGGGCTACATCCTCAAAAAAATAAAATAATAATAAAATAGAAACGAACAAACAATAAAACCAGATTACCAAATCACTTCCCGACTAATGAAGAGCGATTATTGGCAATAAAAAAAGGTGTCTACATCTTTCTCAGTTTCCTGTAAAAGTTTCAATTCTTTTTTCCGTTATTGCATTAGCAACAGCAGTTTAAAAGAGTCTGTGTGAATCAGTGAATATCTCGTAATAGTTTCAAACAGGCCGTTTATAGGAATTACTGCTCTATCTCTGCCTATTTCTTGGCTTGCTGGCAGCTGCTGGGATTTTATTAATAATAAATCGGGCGGCAGTCGTTGGAAAATGCCCAACTAGGAAGTCGTCAGACCCGTGTCTCTCTTCTTTCTCATTCATTCTCTCTTTCTCTCTTCCTCTTTACTTTTCTCTCATACGCTCTTTTTCATCAGTAGCTGCTGTGTAGGAAAGTCCTTGGCCAATTGAGCTTCTCGCACATCATAACCGCTTATTTATTTCACCTTCCCCCAACTTTACTTTGATTATAAATAATATATCAGCATGCATTAGAGTAGGATACTTTATTCCTTATGTAACCTGAACCTGTGTATATTGGAATAAATTACTGTAATTTTATCTATTTTTGATGGATAGTCAATCAAAAAATAACATTTCAATTTCTATTCAAGTCTCCAAAGTGAAGAAACGCATGTCCTTTGTTCGACTTCGAAATGTGGAAACCGTTTTTAATTTCTCCGACCCAGCTATCTGAGAAGCTGACTTTCATTAATTTTTTCAAAGCAATATCGACTGCAGATTTCGATTTGATAATGTCTGCAGAAGTAGAAGTAAATAAAAGTAATGAAAAATAAAAAATAAGACGAAATTGTCACAACCACATTTATTAAAACTTCGAGAAACTAGTTTCGGTTGTTACACCATTATCAATCTCAATCACACTGAAAACTAAAGTACAGAGAAGCCTTATTTATATACTGTTTTCAGTTTGATTGAGATTGATAATGGTGTAACAACCGAAACTAGTTTCTCGAAGTACTAATAAATGTGGTTGTGACAATTTCGTCTTATTTTTCATTATGGACCCCTTCCACAATATCACCTTCGCCATTACTAAGAAAGTTAAATGAAAGTAATGAAGGTGGTGATGAAAATGATGAAAAATGATGGATTCTCTCGATTTTTCGAGGGGTCCTATTACGGCAGCCAAATATTTCTCCAACATTTCTCAGTTAGTGTCTCACTATTAAATTTGACAGCAGCTTCTCACTTAATGATGAAAATGATTCATTTACTTGTCGCCTTTCAAGATCCTTGGACGGCTTTTACTTGAATAATTATTGTAGATTTTCGATGCCTTGTTTTGTACTTCAGTGAAGTAGGAAATGTCTTCCAGAGTAATTATCCAGATAATTTGTTGGGTGAAGCAACTTGACGGTGTGAAATCTAGTTGACCAACTGGTTCTAGTCTCCCATGTATATAGAATATAGAATAGAATAGAATAGAATAATAATTTATTTCTGCAACACAACAGTATACAATAAAAGTACACACGGCAACTTTAATTATTACATAATATCATGAATACAAAACTCATTACATAAAATTTCCAATAATATTTTCGATTATACTTGAGAATCAATATATAATCATAGATATGAACATTTATACACTGCATATGATGAAAAGAAAAAAAAAGAAAAGAAAAAATGTATTTAAAAAAATGTTTGTTTTTTTTAGAAACAATTAAATAACAATTGGTAGTGTACTAATAGGTGATGCAGAAATATACGGTACCCCTGTAAAATATTCTAAATGACTGTCGAAACTGGCTAAGTTGTTGGGGGAGGGGGGCCTTGAGGGGCTTCAGCCCCCCCCCCCCAACACCGAAATTTTGAGGGATATTTGGTTATTCCATACCCATAACAGTAAAGGTAACTCGGTTTCAGCCCCACCCGAAAATCCTGGCTATGTGCCTGTAGTCCACAAAATTGATTCGGTAACTAACTACTAGATACCATATAATTATAGCATTTTTTAAATGATTTCTTAATTTTTTGTGCACTTCTATTACAAAGTTTATAATTACGTTATAATTACAAAATTTATAAATACAATTTATAATTACTTCTATTACAAAATTTATCAATGTTTTGTGTTTTAAAGTATTGTTTGCTAATTTGCATCCTTCCCGTTATTCTAGATTTTTTCAGTGAATGCTATACATTAAATGTAAAAAGTTCGCCATTTTTTGTTCTCTAGTGATTTAAAATCGAATTTGAGAAATTTAATAGATTGCAGTACATTTAAACCTCTTCCTTAATATCAGTTTCTAGAAATTTATATTTTTTTAGATCTCCCACTGCAAAACATAGGTGACTGACCAAGATTTTGCCACTAATGCAGTGCTCTCTAGGTAATCTGTGTATTAGATCCCAATATTTATGTAGCCAGGCAAAAAATATAACTGGAAAAACATAAGTGTTTAGTTTATAAAACTGCAAAATTTTGATAAATTTGGTGGGCTACATTCTATCCTATCCATTCAATTTGAGTTAACATAATTATTATTAACTCAATTAGGACATTCAATTTGAGTTATCTGTGTTTTTACTGCCCAATCTCATATCCATTCGCGGTCATTATATATTTTCAGTATTATAGAATACACGTTTACAAATTAACGAAAACACTGCAAATTTCTCCAAACATAAACAATTCGTTTACGAAATTGATAAATTTCGTCAACATTTCACGATAATACGCAGTAGGAGCGTTTCAAGAATAGGAAAACAATAATTGTTGTCGTAAGTGCACTGTAAACAACTATTGTACTGCGCGTTGAAAATGCACTCACATAAAATTATATCCAAAACACCAGATGTGATGCGTGACACCGTCACTATGCTCTATCAAAATGCACCAGCAGCTCAAGGCCGTATGTCCTGATTTGTTTTAAATGCTTCAATGAATTCTAAAAATGGAAAAGTAAGCCATGATTAGGTTGCTGTCGAAAAATTGGTAATATCTATACAGTGAGGTGTTTGTTTGATATATGTAAAATGTCTTTGATGTTAGAAAAATTGAAATTTATAAGTCAGATTACGACCGAACTATAGCTCAAGCTACAATAGCCAGCCCTGGTTCAATCATGGTCAGGTTGATTTTGTTTTAAATATGATTAGGGGAACAAAAATCTTCATAGATTAATGCTACTGCATATTGTTTCACATTTATTTATTTTTTTTAAATTTTACACAATATCAATCAACAAAAATACAAAGTTCTGACATAACACAATAAACACAATATTAATAAAAAATAAGTCAGAGTCAGAGATAGGTAGCCTATGTTAAAATGTGATAATTTTGAATTTGAAAAGTCGATGAATTTTATTCTACTAATAACTGTACCACAAAAAATACAATATAAAATATAAGTTACTACCCTACAGTAAAATACTATAATCAGTTATAGCAATTAATTGATAGAGATGAAAAACTAATGGCATAAGCGAATCACATGTTCTCCAGAAGGAACATTAAACATGTACATGTTTACATGGAGCTTTAAACATGTACACGTTTACATGGAGCATTAAATATTTCATAGAATAATAAGTGCATTTTATAAAAGTAATAAAAACATTTCATAGAAAATAATTAGAATAATAATAAATTGGAACTTGATAAGAGAAACTTGATTCCCAATAGAGATTACAGTACACATCATGGAACTCAACATTGAAAATACTAATTTTTGAAATTAAGCTCATCTTATCATCTGAGTCAAAGACTATACCCTGTAATCAATATTATTGGCATTCATTTGGACAATTATATAATATCTTCCAATATAATATCTAATATCTTCCAATCTCTCCCACCACGCTATATTGATGAGACGGACAAGCAAGACTATTTATTGAGGCAGGTCAGCTGAGTGCAAGGTCAGGTTCAAGGCTACAAAACCGCTACACAATCTAGGCCAAAGTCATATTATGACGTAAATCTGGTTGCCTATCCAGTTCCTGTCGAAGAACAAACTCATCGCCTAAATCTTTAAATAATTAACTCTAAATTTATTTCATTCTCTTATTTGATAATGATGAAAATTGAATAGTTCAGTCGAGAGTGTGTGCTTGTTCGAAGTTACTGAACATTTGTTTGAGCAATTATTAGAACTAATTGTGAACATTTTTAAATATTTTGATTTCAAGAATTTAAAGATAATATTTACGATTTTCAAAATAATAAATGAGATTCTATTTATCGCTTTCGCTAGTATATAATCAACTTTGTTAAAATATTCTTTTGGATATTCTTTTAAATATTCATTAGTAGTTGTCGTTTTACAAGTATTTGAATGCAAAAGCAAGGAATAACTTGATAACATGTTCAACATCACCTATATTTTCCAAGATAAATTCCACAGCTAAATGATTTGTGTAATTTCGATAATTATTTGCTCCAAAGTTGTGATTTTTACTGTTCTCCAATATTCTCATTCTCGTCTATATAATTAAAAACAGTAGTAGAATCATCATACATGTATGGGGAAGTGATAGCCGTGAGCCGTAACATGTTGGTTTGATAGAGGTGAATGCAATCAGATTAGATAAGCAACACTCTCCTGAGCCCTCTCTATAAGGGTGACCGATTGGATTGGCCAGCAAAAAAGACTCAGTTGTCTGTTGTAAAATCACTTCCCGGTAGTTCGGAACCCACCTAAAACTGTAGGTCCAACTCATCAATCACCAACATCCAACTCATTACCGGCACACAGGTCTCAGACCTATTTGGGTTTCATGCTAAAAAATACAGTTCATTTAGTGTTGAAGAGTAAATGTGACTTAATTGTGAAATAAGCTACATTAATGGCAAATTTTGGAATGATTTGTATCACCTACATGGGAAATATCATGAAGAATGTTATTCAAGTCGTTCTTCAGAACTAAAATGAAAACAAGACATTCATTCAGAGAGCATGATGAGAGTTGAGAGCTTCACGGCTCACTCATTTTATTCATATTTTTAAATTTTTCATAGTTGTGAAGTACCTTCATAGTAAATTTTTTTTTGTGGATGACAATTTATCTTGCACGTTTTTTATCAGGACTTATTTTATATTTACAATTTCAACAAATCTTTACAATTTCACCTACTTAGTACTGAACATCTAGATCTCATTTTTGAGGTGGCATTTGTGGTAGTCGTGGCAACACGGTTGATAATCCTAAAAAATTGCAAGCCTTGCATTTATTTATCGTCCATCTTGCACTTATTTCATAAATTATTACAATTTATTATTTACTAGCTGGCTCGACGCGCGTTGCTGCGTTCTCATAAAAATTCTCCTTGATTTTATTATTCGCCACCTCCCGCTGAGGTTACATTTCAAATTAGGAAAGAAGTTAGTCCTAGGGCTCTTCCAGCTGATCATAGAGGCTTCGTTGTTTTCTTAATCACCACCTCTGAATGAAGAAATGTTTCAAATTTAAACCTCCTACGACTATAAGGGTAGAAGCTAGATTTTTTTATTTCACTATTCGCCACCTCCCGCTGAGGCCGTATGTTTCCTACATACTGCAAGGCTCCGGCTGCACGGTAGCCTACATGCAAAGTGCAAAGTCTTTTGCTGTTCAAAGACAGCGTAAATAACGCCGCTAAGGGACCTGCCATATGATCAAAAACTGTTGACTACTATCAGCTGCTCCTTTAAGCTGTTTGGCCGGCAAGTTCAGTAGGTTAGGTCTATAAAATGGATTAATTAGGCTAATAATAATTATTAGCTCCCCTATTAAAATTTATGGTTAGAAGCCATCCCCAATATTCACACAACATATTCCCAAAGTTTCATGCTGATCTGTCAAGTAGTTTTGAAGTCTATAGGGAACATAGTATGTACATAGAAATTCATTTATTGACATAAAACATTTTTACAATGCATGGTCAACGTCAAAAACAAAAACATACATACATACAGACAGACATTCATTTTTGTATATATAGATTATATTACGATTAAAAATGGGGTTTCACCTATTATATTATAATTAGATTTCAAAATGTTACAATCTTCACTATTTTCACCTAACTAGGATACAGAAATCTAGATCTTATTCTCATAGATTATATTGGTAGAAATCGTGGGAACACTATTTGATAATCCTCAAAATCTTGCAGACGTAGCAAAATGTGCCAATGCGTGTCAAACAGGGCAAAAGCAGCGCACTCTCCTGGCACGTTCACTTTCGCTTTTTATTATGTCTGCCTCCTAGATCTGTTCATGTGTCGGCAGTCTTCTTATCTAGCGCTATTCTCTGCTTATCTGGACACATTTTACGTGTCTCTTTTCTGTATTAGAACCTTGTTGCAGATAGCAGTGAACGGTTCCTGGTCTCAACACTGTCTGCCGGATTATGATAAAAACACCTCCACATTTCTTGCACCTTTTTTCCCAACAGATCGGAATAGACTACCAAGAAACGCTGTTCCTCAGACTTGAAAATTACAGGGCTCTAAGTACTTTTCCACGCTGTTTTCCATGCTATTAATTGAACTAAGCTTCATTCCTCAAAATGGAAAAGCTGTTCTCATTTAGAGACCTGAATTTAGAGCTCTACATTGTTATTAAAACTTATATGATAGAAAAAGTAGATTTTTGAGTAAAATACAGTGATTTAGTAGAGTTCTCATTGGTATAAGGATGCTGCGTTATGTTATCCAACACTTCTCTAAGGCATGGAATCATGGACCCTCAATAAAAGTCATAATGAACAAGATGAAAGTCTCTTGAAATGTGATGTTATCGTAGAATGTGGAGGATCCTTGGACTGACTGTCACAAATTCCGAAGTATTGATGAGAAGGCAGAAGGACAATGAAATTATTAGCATCATAAGATAGAGAAAAATACAATATTTGGGACATGTGATGAGAGGTAATAAATATAGACTTCTACAGCTGATAGTAGCCTACAAGGTAAAATCAGTGGAAGGCGACGTATTTTTTTGAAATTGAAATTTTTATTGATCACAAAACACTATAAAATAATAACATTACATCCATCATTAAAAATTATTGTACAGTAGTATACACTACCTTTAAAGTTTGACAGTTTCTAAGAGCAAAATGGAACGAAATGGATGAAATAGAAATATGTTTTTGACAATTTACTGGATGAAGATTCTTAGAGATTGGTTAGGATGCAGTAGTAATGAATATTGCAGCCAATAAGATGAGGATAACACTGTAATGATAGCGTACCTCCGATAGATGCACCACAAGGAGATGTACTTTTCAACAGTGACTTGGTTGAACGGTGACACCTTTCGTGAGATTCTTAATTCTGGTGCAATTACAGTAAACTATGAGTGAATGTCTTTACAGTTATAAAGTAAATTAATTACTGTAAAGCAATAACATCTATTCTTGATGTTCTTTATAATTGAAGTATTTTCGAAACATGTTGTTTTGAAATTTTTCTTATGTTAGAACTCATATTGCAAATAATTTATTGCACAATTTACAATTATTGTACATTTGATTGTTTTATAGTTACATTTGATACAATATTTTATAGTAATGAAATGTAGCATAAATATCATTGTAGTATTCATTGAAAAAATGTGCTTTGTTGCCATAAAGCATGTTATTAATTTAATTATTCTAATGTCGCTTTCTGTTTTTTACAGGTATGTTAATCTTGAACCACATGAAAATTGAACCATTCATAGTTTCCATGTAAGTAAAGTTATCCTGATACAGTACAGTATTACTAAACAAAAGTTTACCTCGCAACTCTATCCGGACGTTTTACATATTTATTTTTACTTTTGTTAAAAGAATATTCAATAACTGCCATTACTTTTGAATAACCATATTTTCTTCAGATTTACATTATTATTAAAACTTATCGGATAGAGATGGTAGATTTTTGAATAAAATACAGTGATTTAGTAGAGTTTTCATTGATAATGTGAGTTTTTTAATTTTCATGTAACATCTAATGTAATGTCACAGATGTTATTACATTAGATGTAACATTAAAATTAATAAACTCACAATATTAATGAAAACTGTACTAAATCACTGTATTTTATTAAAAAATCTACCTTCTCTATCCAATAAGTTTTAATGTAATTAAAGAGTCTACTGCTTATTAATTTAATATGCAATCTAATAGTCTTTTTAATATTATATTGAAAAGTATGATTGAATGTATAAATATGCATGATTATTTTCCAAAAGTTTTAATTTTTGTACGGTACTGTATCATTTAAAACTGACTACTGAGGTTTTATTTTCCTTCTAATTTTTAAGTAATATTACAACTCTATAGATTTATTATCATTATTTACCCGGTAGTTCGGAACCCGCCTAAAATAATAGGTCCTCCGTGTTCCCCATAACATAGCTCAAACGACGAGGTGGAACTACCCGTCTCACCACCAATAAAAGCCGTGCGCGTATTATTGTTTTTATTAATTGTATTAGGTTACATTTAGGCCCGTATTCATGAACACACTTTGAGGTTTCCTTTTAAGGCTGTGCGCAGGGTTTTTGACATAATTTTTTTTTGAAGTTTCTATTGAATATTATTAGGGCTTTGAAATGTTATCTATTCCTATGAGAAAAAGTTTTTTCATCAATTATTTTGTGGTATATGAGGTCTAAAAATTGAAATTTTTCGGGTGTTTGGGGCAATGATTGACCTCACCTACGAGTGATTTTTAACTTTTAATAAATTTTCCATAACTAAGACACCTTGAGAAATAAAATTAAATATTTTGTATTTCAATTCAACAAATAGTTTTTCAAAATATTTTTTACAGATTTGAAAAAATGTATTCTGAAAAAACTAAATGCTTGATTGGAGTAATAAATATGTCATTTTATTCCTTGAGGTGTCTTTTAGGCGGGTTACACACATATGCATCTCGCACGGTGCGACTGGCATTTTTCTTGCTACTAGCATGCAGCTTGAAGACCAACCTGTGTTAATTACGTGAAGCTTACACACTTATGCGACTGGCACGGTGCTACTGGCATCATGCATCTCGCATGCAGCGTGCAGCGCCACTAGGAACCGATCGGTCGGTCTTTTGGCGTGGCATGCAGCGTGCATCTGGTGTTGGGGCATGCGCAGAATACATTTCCAAGTCATCATCCGATGCCGACGACGACATTTTCCAATGAACTGAGCGCCAAGAAGTACTACCTCTCTCATCTTGCTACTAGCACGTACCACGAGCATGCAGCCTGCATGCATCTCGCACCGTGCGAGATGCATATGTGTGTAACCCGCCTTAGTTAAAGAAAAGTTACCAAAGTTTAAAATCACTAGTCTGATCAATTACCTCCCAAAACCGAAAAATTCAATTTTTAACGCTCATATTTCACAAAATAATTGATGAAAAAACTTTTCCTCACAGCAATAGATAAAATTTCAAATCCCTAGTAACACCCAATACAATTAACTTCTATAAAAATGAAGAACCCTGCACAAGGCATTAGTTCAAGGGAGCCTTGGAAAGCATTCCTAGAAAGGCTTTCATGTTTCCATTGAGAAACCTTCAGGTTTCCTTAAGGTCGATTCAT
The DNA here is from genome assembly GCA_948455865.1 of Conomelus anceps. Taxonomy (NCBI): domain Eukaryota; kingdom Metazoa; phylum Arthropoda; class Insecta; order Hemiptera; family Delphacidae; genus Conomelus; species Conomelus anceps. Next base: position 6,239,739 of record OX418226.1, on the reverse strand, counting down.
AAATATGGGCATGAAGTAGCCAGTAATAATAGTAACTGCATGTATACTGTAGGCCTGCTTATAAATGAGAATACTTATGTGTACTAAAACAATTTGTGAAAAAATTGAAATTTGAATATTGTTTGCCGTACTATACAAGAGTCCATTATTATTCGCTATGCCATTCTCTCTAGGCTAGTCTCACACAGCATCCCCTATATCATTTGGCTGAACCGTGCCAGTGTGTGGAGGGGCCCCGCTTTTTCGAGATAGATAGTAAGCGATGATAGTGAGTATGTGTGTGAGTGAGTGAGTGAGAGAGGATGGGAGAGTGAGTTGAGAGAAGCGAGAGATTATTTGAAGGAGTGTCGCACGCGTGAGAGTCTGCGAGAGGGGAATGCTCCTTTCCTCACAACACAACACCCTCTGTTCCCCTCTGTTGGTGTACCCCCTCTGTCCCCCTTTTTTAAGCCCATCACGTCGTCTCGACGGTCCCCCCCATGTCCGCCACCGCGGGGGGCCCACCACAGCACCTGCAACTCGGTGGAGTTATCACCGTCGTCATAGTCTGAGCCGATCAATACATCCAGACCCTCCCCCCCTCGTTCCCCTGCTATGTCGTGGTCCCCCATCACAACCCCCCATGCCATCGTACCACCCCTCTTCAACATTACCCCCCCCCCCCACCCAGCATCCCCTTCCGCATTCTCGTTCTCTAAACTTTCCTCTGGTTGTCCTATGTTCTCCCGCACTGATGGCGGGCGCACTCATCTCAGTGCCTCCTAAATCAGTAGTTGGTCGTCTTCTTTCGTTGCCTTACAATTCACCCATTAAAATCTCCCTATTAAAATGATTGTGTGGTATATTTATGTCCTTGAAGAATGTCATTTTCAATCATATTGGATAATTAAAATTGACTACATATTACAGTTGAATATTGAATTAAAAGGAGAGTACTTTCAATACTATGATTGAATTCAATTTTAAATTAATTCTATTCTTCTTTCAATATTACAATCGTATAATTCTGTATATTTTATTGAAATGAACTACTATGAAATTTGATTATTGAATTGAAAGGAAAGGGCTTTCAATACATACTATGATTGAATTCAATTTTAAATTAATTCTAATATAACAATCACATAAAACTGTATATTTTATTAAAATGAACTACTAAGAAATTTGAATATTGAATTGAAAGGAAAGGACTTTCAATACTATGATTGAATTTAATTTTAAAAATTTATTATATTAATCTTTCAATATTCCATATTACAATCGTATAGATCTGTATATGTTATTAAAATGTTCTACTGTGAAATTTGAATATAGAATTAAAAAAAGGACTGTCAATACTATGATACTATTATTGAATTTCTATTATTCTTTCAACATTACAAACTTAAAACACTATATTTTATTGAAATGAACTACTATGAAATTTGAATATGAAATATAAAGGAAAGGACTTTCAATACTATGATTAAATTGAATAAATAAAATAAATTCAATTTTTAATAAATTATATTATTCTTTTAATATTACAATTATATAAATCTGTTTATTAAATTCAACTTCTATGAAATTTTTTTTAATAAAAATAAACATAATAAGCACTCAATAATTTGACTATGCTGCTCCAATAAAAACACATTTAAACTCACTAATTTTCACAATGTAATCGTGATTTTTAATGTAATAATTTATTATTAAGAATTATCTAGCCAGGATACTTCTACAGAATCCTTCTATACTACATATTAATTTCTAGAATTCAATGAAAAAGGTTAATCTGAAGAATTATTTAACAGTGATGATGCTACTGCTATCTTACACAATCATAGTCTTAATCATAGTCTCAATCATGCTCCGCCTAATATTTTTTTTTCATTTTATTTCATTTCTTCTTATAAAGCTTACATTAAGTATTTCAATAAAATTTGAAGAATTTATGACCAAGGGATCTAAAATCTTGTACTAGGGATCTGAAATTGAAAGGTAAGAATCTGAAATGTCAAGCTAGGAATCTTAACTGTTGAACAAAGTTTTTTAACGCTAAATCTTTCTTAATAAGTTGTTTCTTTACAATAAGTTGTATTTTGACTCTAAAAAAAAATTAATTAACTTCAAACTATTCATTTCAACTAATTGACTTTACAATTAATTAACTAAAGCTAACTTTAAATTTCGTAAACAAATTTTCCTCAACCATTATTGTATAGTTTTTGAATTTTATTGCAATCAAACGTCGAAGACGCTAGGCGTGGTAAATAAATGACTAACATTGACTGAGTTTCGTTGGCTGTTGAATGACTACTGTGCTTTGCGTAATCAACGTTTCCATATTACTGGTGGACTTTTTAAGTTTTGTAAACAAATTCTCCTCAACCATTTTTTTTTCTTGCTTGTACGGCCACAGGGGACCACTTTAAGTTCATTTTTTGGCTATTCTTTTTGCCCTTAATTCCGCATGGTAGTTCTTCATGCGGTCAGATCTATTTTTTCTCTCAGCTTCGGATATCACCATCTTTTTTCTCTTGGTGTTTATTCTTCTGAATTTTGTTTTTTCTCCTCTCAGTAGATTGTAGTTTCCGGATTTCTCTTTACCGTAGCAGGTGTCTGTTCAATCAGAGAGATAAGCTGCGTTCTCGTAGGTCCTGTTCGTAACGGTGACCGAATAGATTGGCCAGAAAAAAAGACACTGTTCTCTGTTGTAAAATCACTTCCCGGTGGTTCGGAACCCACCTAAAACTGTAGGTCCAATTCATCAATCACCATCATCCAACTCATTACCCACGCACAGGTCTCAGACCTATGTGGGCTTCATCCTCAAAAAAAAAAAAATCTTATTTCTATATGCAGTTCCTTCATGTCCTCTATAACCATTCTAAGCCACTTAGGTTGGGTTTTCCTCTTCCAATAAAATTCCGTTAGTCTCTTCAGTAGTCTTGTGTCTTTCATTCTCAAGATGTGCCCTAGGAAAGATATCCTCTTCTTTCTGATGACGTCCGTTAGTGGTTCTATCTTCTGATACACTTCTTCACTGGAGATGTTCTGGTATCTTCCCTCATGGATGATCCATTTCCCTATACAGTTTCTAATAATTTTTCATTCAGTTGTCACCTCAACCATTATTGTATATTGTTTGTTTTTTATTTAAACTTGTAAGGCCGTCTACACACGTAGCGTTCGCCTAGTCGCCTAGTGTCTTAAGACGCTTTTTATTTATATATAGTGTCTTAAGACGCTAGGCTACATAAACAAATGTTCTCATTGATTGAGTTTCTGGGAGCCTTCTCATTTACAGGTAAATGTTACCGGTGGCGTCTGATAGGTCTATTCAAATTCATAGACGTTGAAAAATTTGAATAGACCAATCAGACGCCACCTGTAACATTTACCGGTAAATGAGAAGCTCCCAGAAACTCAATCATTGTCTGAGTGTCATCGACTGTAGCTAATTATAAATCCCTACTACTTGTTAGCCTATCAGAATGCTTCGTATGCGGACTTATGTGATCAACGATAAGGTGGAACTATCTGTAAAGGTCTGACCATCAACAAAAGATTATTATTGTTTTTAGGGATCAATGTATCCATTTTCCTGGTGGGCGAAGTATTCATCCTCATGCATTTCTTGCATGTTTGGCATGTGAGCAGTGAATTGCAGTGCACCAGATGGTAGAGCGGGCGGAGATGATGTTGAAGACGAATGATTGTTATGAGGTGAACGCCCCTCGTGGAAAGCTCTCTTGGCCATCCCCCCCCTCCCCCCCCCCCCGTCTTTATGATCGGAAACCGGCTGGTCGAAAACGGGACTAGACCTCCTACTCCCCTCTTCTTCTACTTTTGTTATGAAAGGGAGTGAAGTGGATGACTTGTTGGCTGCTCACCTGCTAACCTATTTTCTCTCTTTGTTGCACACCCAATATCAGTTTGCCATTGACAGACAGAGAAAGAAAAGAAGAAGAAGGAGGGTGGTTGCGATTGAACGAGCGAGCAAAAGAGATTGTAAGGACAAGAGTGAGAGAGAGAATTAGTAAAAGGGAGAGAGGAGGTGCGAGAATCGGAGAAGACTTCAAGTGCAGCGTTTATTCACCCGTGACGAGGAAAACCATACACCCGCCTTTTCCCGCAATGTTACCAACCACCACCCTTCTCACCATTCAGGAAGCTAGACGATTTCACTCCCTTCAGCAAACTCACCCCTCCCTACACATTCTCAACCACCCCCACCCCTTATAGACAACCCAGACACACCCTAAGTGGAAATCGTTTTTGCCTGCGACGGCCTCCGGGTCTAGACTTGCTAAACTTCCTCCTCTCCTTCTCTTGTGTGTGCATCAGGAAGTTGAACGTATGCATCTGCCAGCCGGATATGTAGTAGGATATTATATTCTCTCAACGTTGTTGAAAGAATTTGTTGCGGTCAATTTATCAGTTCATTGGCGGTGTTTGAGTTGTAAATTGTTTCATTTTTATATCAATTTAAATTACTTAAATTTCAACAGATTCAAAAACGAAATAGTTTGGAAATCACTTCTTATAAGAATAATTAATTAGACTAATTTATTGTCCTTATTGAGAATTATTTTTATATTCTTATAATTTTGATCATATAAAGCGCAAAGTCTCATTGAGTCAGAGCTGAGGAAATTATTATAAATAAAGACTAATCTCTGCTGTAAAATCACTTCCCGGTGGTTTGGAACCCACCTAAAACTGTAGGTCCAACTCATCAATCACCATCATCCAACTCATTACCATCGCTCAGGTCTCGGACCTATGTGGGCTTCATCCTTAAAAAAAAAAAAAAAAAATTAATATTAAAAAAAAAACAACAATAGAAATTATTAGTTTGAAGACCTCCAATTCATTTTTCCACTGACATGGAGTCCAGAGTATTACAGTGGTCCACCAGGGTCTTACAAAGTCTTGCAATAAATTTTAACTCCGTAACTATAACAATAGTACCTAATGTTTTAGATGTAAAAATTTCAACACCACATTACTGAGTGTCGATTAGTTGTCTACTTATTGAATACCGAATAATTTCGATTTAATGTTGACGAATTGTTTCATTAAAAAGAAACGGCTTCGGAACTAATTTGATAGCTGGTCGAAAAGATGCGGGCCTCGTGGAACCCGGCCAACTTCTGATAGCTGATGGCTTTGGCTAGTGCTGTCACATAATCCCCATCCGCACGCAGCACTGTTTCTATTTGCTCTCTCTCTCACTCACACACTCTCTCTCTCTCTCTCTCTCTATATATATATATATATATATATATATATATCGGTCATGCTCTTCATCAGCAGGGAATCAGAACAGTTGGATCACTCTACTGCTGATTCTTATTCTTTATTTCGCTCACTCATATTAATTAATTTTTTTAAATATTCATTCAGTATTCAAGAAACAATCTGAATAATTATTTTAGGGAACAGAAATAGATTGTATTCGTGGAGGGATCTCAGGGTATAAGGACATTTTTTTTGGCGGATGAAGCCCACAGGTCTGAGACCTGTGCGTGGGTAATGAGCTGGTTGATTGTGATTGATGAGTTGGACCTACATTTTTAGGTGGGCTCCGAACCACCACATGGCTGTCGAACAACTCTGTACCATTCCTGCTCATTTCTTCCTCTTTGACGATGCCAGTTCCTGTTCAAAGCACCTGTTATTATGCCAGAAAACTAAATAAATGGGTTACCTGTCACATTTTATTAAAAGCTGTCGTACTTTCTCCAGAATAAGCTGGAAATTGTTTGGACGTTGGTCGCTCTGCGACAATTATGTACATTGTTGCCCTCTTTGTTCAATTATTACTGGTGTCTTAGAATCAAATCCATTTGACCTCTTTCTGTTACAGATCCATTTTCAATTAGGAAAATGGTCGCTTCGTCTTGCTTGCTCTTGTGGGCCGTAATGTCTTTTTAACGATTCAAACGCAATGCAGGTGTCTGAATTCTTACTTTCTTCTAGTAAAGCACTACCTTCTACTGATCAAACATTGTTGCGCTAGTTGCATTTATCAGGAGACGACTTGTCTGAAGGAATGGAAAATTTATGTTTAAGCATAAAGATTATGAACATGATTGTACAGTACTCAATTTTTTCTCAACGTCCTGGTAACAGTAGTGAAGGTAAACTTGAGTGTGTTTGAAGTACGAGGACAAAAAGGTACTGGTTTTTCATTAAAATAATTATTTTTTGTACGGCAGAAAATTCTCCATTATCAGATAATGTATTCCGATTGAAATGCCCAGATTCTTAACCGACTTCCAAACAGGAGGAGGTTCTCTATTCAACCTGTTTTATTTTTAGTTTTGTACATAAATTATTCGAACACTATTGAACCGATTTCGATTTTTTTTTTAAATGATAGAGCATCATTTAGCGGTGGTCCCATTATTATAATTATAATTTTTCTAAATACAAAATTCTACGTTAGACAGTTATAGAATTTTACTTAGTTTATCAACTTTTTTTATGGGTAGATTTCAAGTTGCTTTAGTTTGATAATATTTATTCATTTGCTAATTTGATAAATATTTAATAACGTAGGCTATAAGATATTTCTCATGTTTTTAAAGTTTGAAAATTCAACTATAAAGCTTAGATGAAACAAATTTTAAAACAAAAAAGAAACCGACTTTAATGAAATGATAATTAAAAATGGAACACTCACTTGATAAAAAGTTTAAAATAAAGTATTTACTTTAAACTGAGAAAATTTAAAATTTGATTCAAGTAATCTTTTGAAGTTGATGCTATATATGTTATGTAGGATTCTATGTAATATTTTAGGAGTGAAAAATTGGCAAAAATTCAATAACAAAAAAAGATATTCCTATTAAAATCAATGTAAATAACTTTCAAATATTTATTTCTTGGTAATTCTCATCCCCATTCTTTTAATTTTACAATTGTTGAAAAGAGAAATGTTGAAATTATTGCGGGAAAGTAGTGTAGAAATGTGGAAAATGCAGGAAAATCTTGTACAGCGAAGAAACAAGCTGTGAAACATGGAGTTAGTTAATGGAACGAGAGTTGGAGTGGAAAAAGGAAATGCTGCATCTAGCAGCATCGCCATTATCAGCAGTAAAAGCAGTAGCAAGCAGCAGTAGCAGCATCCAGACGGTTTTAAAGTAGCGGACCCGAAGTCTGGGTCTCGGCCGGCCGGCACTAATTGAATTAATCCGTTAATTAATTTCGTCATATAAATTAACAACGAGTTCCAGTGCGCGGCGTATTAGTTCGATGGTGGCCAGGGGCACTGCCACACAGAAATACTTTAATTAATGCGTTTCCGCAGCGGTGGTAACAGCGCGGCGCATCTGCTGCTAGTGTGAACGGGCCTCAGACGAAATCTTGACATAAAACTCCGTAAGTAGACGTTATGTGGCTGCTGCCGTCTAATCCTTATCATGAATTTGTACTTGCTAACTTATTACAAGTTGCATACTTATTGTTGTCTGTCTTGCTTTCATATTGAATTCTGTCTGAAGGAGATGTGAGTACTGTAAGTGCTGCGTCTGGCGTTGGTGTGATAACTAGCGTCTAATTAAATGTATTTACAAAGTTGAGGGTTTAAAATAGTTGGTCATTTTTATAAGTTATGCCCCCATGTTAAGTAAAGCCCCCCATGTCAAGCCACTAGTTATGAACATAATTCTACTTGAAAAGTGTGAATACGTTACATGTACCAACACTAATCAGCCTGCAGCACATACTCTCTATAGTATCAACAATTTTTCAAGGAGCTCGGGTTCTTGTGGGTGGAGGGGGGTTAAGCCCCTCCCAGGGTGCGCCACTGTCTATATCATCTCTTGTGCGTTACCGTAGAGTTTGAATCAGTGTTTTATATAAAAATTCACACTCGTACGATTTTTCTGCAACTTCCCCGAATGATGTTATTTTTTAGTTCTTTTTAAATACCACTAATATTAATGCAATTAAGAATATAGGGTTTTCTAGAGACTGGGTGTGCCAGCTGGTATCTAGCGTTCTAATTAGAGATGTGACCAGAATGAGCGAGTCGTTCAAATTCAGATAGTAGTTCGTCCATTTTTGAGCTGCGTTTGTGTTTTCATCTTGTGAGCGCTCTTTGAATTAGCAGAGCAGTGCAGCGGCCTGCTGGACAAGAGCACTCACCTCCCCACTCCACGAGCATTTCGAACTGTGAAGTGAACTAACTACAACAACAGCTTGCTCACTCACTCACCTCTCTCAGCTCCATAACCTGGCTGACTACTTCTGAAAAATAGAATACGCTCTGTGCTCTGGAATATTAAACTGATGACTCAGATTCTGAGAATTATTTATATTAAGTCGCCAGACATATGACAAGGCTGTTTATTGTTGTGTGTGTATGAGTGCTCAGTGACCGCTGAGCGTCTGAACAAGCTATGGTACAAATGAGCACGTAGTAATGAGCACGAGCATTGCTGATGACTCATTTTTAAACTAGTTTAAATGAACGACTCATTTATAAGAGTGAGGGCGATTGAACGACTCATTGAAAAGAGTTATCATTGCCAAGCCTAGACTTCTAATTGCATGTATTTACAAAGTTTGTTTGTGAACGATAATGGTGTAGCAACCGAAACTAGTATCTCTCGGTTTTCAATAAATGTGGTTGTGACATCTTCAAGTCTTATTATTCATTATGGATATTTTCCACAATATCACCTTCGCCACTACAATGAAAATTTGCAAAGTTGTGCGTTCTGTATAGAGTTTGTATCAATGTTTCTTACATCGTACTTTCACGCTTGTACGATTTTCCTGCAACTTTTTGTCTTGCAATTCACGTTATTCTATATTTTTAATGCCACCTCTCAGTTCAATGCGAATCACGGATGAAGGTTCGCTCTGAAGTCTGTCCACATTTGCCTAGAAACAAACCTACTTCCGTTATTTACAGTTTTCTAATCTACATGGAGGCATTGTGGTGTCTGACGATGAGATCAATGCAGAATTTGAGTGACATAAAGGTACAGTGAAATCGTGCAAATAATGTGAAAGAGGCTACCTTGGATTCGTTTATTTTCGGTCCTGAACCTATTTGCAATCAATCAGTTGTATCTACTTGCAATGGTTTTTTATCACGGGTGCAATTCTACACTTGCTACTGTACTGTAGCGACTATGAAAGGGGCCTTGTAATAACCATAAGGTATTCCAAAAATCTTTGAATGGGTGACTACAGTATTTTTAAAGAAACACAATATTCAATTTTCTTCTTGTTTTCCCAATGCAAAAATAATGTTCATAAAAAAAGTAAATGAGTATGGCTTTCATTGGTGGGGAGACCCTTACGGGTAGTTCCACCTCGCCGCTTGAGCCATGTTATTGGGAACATGGTGGATCTACGATTTTAGGTGGGTTTCGAACCACCTTATTATGAACCACCTTCAGAAGTGTCATACTTTTTGTATTCTCATTTAAATTCAATTCTCCGAGTTCATCAAATATGGAAATTGGCAATCATTTCCTCTAATTTGCTCGTTTTGTAGAACTTGGTTTCTATTTTTATTTTTGGTCAGTTATGATCAGCCTTATGCTCGGGGGTTAGTTTGATTGATTTATAACTTGGAAGTGGATTTTCGAGATAAAATCGTTTGAACTGGGAGAAAAAGATGTGTAAACTTTTAGCAAACACTTCCTAGCATGTCACTGTGTTGCCAGCCTTAAGAAAATTATGACACTCCATACTACTGCAGTGCCACTTCAACATTGTCCCACAAATAATTCGCCGACAACAGAAGAATGGAATTTTCAAGAATTATGACGAAAAACTACGCACTCATAATTTTTGTATATAGCGAGACTACAATTCGTTTTGGCAGCTTGAGACATTACAGTCCAGCTGAAGTTAAACTTGGTAACCGGCGGAATTACTGCACACACTTTGGCATGATATTGGTATGGCTACTGTCTCTGCTCAGACGATGGAATTCAGGCCGCCGTCCTATAATGGAATGGCAATAAATGACGCTGATGCAGGATGACGATGAAGGAGAGGAAGAGGAAGAGGGGTGATGACGACGCGTCTCAGCAGATAGAAAGAGTGCAGCAATTGCAATTGATCGTTTCCGTTCCAATTCTTTAACGGTCTTCTTGCTTTTTCTCTTTCTTGTTCTTTGTTCTCCCTCCTTCTTCCTCCCTTTCTTTTCCATTTTGTTTTTCACCTTCTATTCCTCTTCAGTTCCTCTTTATTTCCATAAATTTCTTCAATTTTACCTCTTTCTGCTCCGCAGCCTCCTCTCCTTCTCCTCCTCCTACTCCTCCTCCTCCTCCTCCTCCTCCTTCTCTACATACTCCTTCTCTTCCTTCTTCTCTACATACTCCTTCACCTCCTCGTCCTCTCCATACTCCTCCACCTTCTCGTATTCCTCCTCCTCCTTTACATACTCCTCCTCATCTACATTTTCCTTCTCCTTCTTCTTCTCCTCCCCTCCTTCTTCTTTACATACTCCTTCACCTCCTCCTCTTACTCCTCCACCTCCTCCTCTTCCACCTCCTCCTCTTCCTCCTCCTCCTCTTCCTCCCCCTCCTCCTCCTCCACCTTCTCCTATTCCTCCTCCTGCTTTACATTCTCTTCCGCATCTACATTTTCCTTCTCCTTCTTCTTCTTCTTCTTCTCCTCCTCCTCCTCTAAATACTCCTACCCCTCCTTCTTCTTTACATACTCCTTCACCTCCTCTACATTCTCCTCCTCCTCTACATTATCCTTCTCCTCCTCCTCTACATTCTCCTCCTCCTCCTTCTTCTTCTTCTTCTTCTTCTGTACATACCCCTTCACCTCCTCCTGCTCCACATACTTCTCCTCCACCTCCTCCTTTTCCTCCTACCTCTCCTCCTCCTCTACATACTCCTCCATCACATATTTCTTCTCCTCCCCGTCATTATCCCCCCTCGTTCTTATTTTTCTTTACTTCTCAATCAGACGTTTTTGAAGTGGTTGTTGTTCTTCCTCCCACTCCTTTTCTTCGCCATTTTTCTGTTTTCATTTTCTTCTTTTCCTACTTTTTTTTCTCTATTTCATCATCTTTACTCCATCTTCTCCACCGCTACTTTCTTCTTCGTCTTTTCCACATTCTTTTTCTTACTATTTTGCAATCTTCATTTTATTTTCTACTTATATTATTCATATATTCCCGCATATTCTTTTTTCCTACTCTTTCCTCTTTATCTTTATCTTTATTTTCTTTTCTTTGTCTTTTCCTTTTTATTATCATCTCTATCCTACAGTACCTAATTCATCCTTCACTTCTTTATAGCTTCTTTTTATTCTTTCTAACGTTTCCATCTCTACTTCTTTATCTTCTTCCTCTCTTTTAACTTTCATTTTTTTTTTCTCCTTCGCTATCTTTAATTTTGAACTACATTATTATCTTCTCTCCTCCTTCTTCTTCCACATTTTCTGTTTTCTTTTCTTCATCGTTTTTATCCAATTTTTCCCTCCTTTTGTTTTTTCTACTCTTTCTTCTCCACCACCTTCTCATAGCCTAACTCCTCAACATTATCATCATGCTTCTCTTAATTCTTCTCCTCTTCCTTCTCCTTCTCCTCCTTCTCCTCCACCTTCTCATAATCAAACTTCTCAACATTATCGTCATGTTCCTCTTCATTCTTCTTATCCTTCTCCTTCTCCTCCTCCTCTACCTGCTCCTTCAACTTCTCAACATTATCGTTATGCTTGTCTTCATTCTCTTCTCTTCATGGTCCTTTACTTCTTGTTCGCCATCCTCTCTTCTTTATAGATCGTTATCATATTTTCCTTCTTATTCTTTTTTCTGTTCTGCCTCCATATTGTCCAGCTTATCTTTTAGTGGCATATGGCATGTCCAGTTCACCCTCACTCCTCCTCCCATTTCTAACCCTAATGATAACGCCAAAATCGTCTACAGAATAAAGTTGGTCGGCGATCGGACAGACATTACGCTTTGTACTTTTCATATTCTCTTTTTCTTTTTTCTTCTTTCTCTTATTCTTTTTCTTCTTTTCCTCCTCTACACTCACCCTTATTCCATGTGGGTCAACATTCGACCATTGGTGGAAGGTATAATAAGAGTGAAACAATCCACCTTTCCACCCCTTATCGTCTCTTACAGTCGTTACTGCCCCGATGACCCAAATCGATTCTCGTTAGTTTTAATAGTCCAACGTTATATTTTTAATATGTTGTAGGATTCTAAAGGTGCCGACAGTCGTCATTGATAGCTTTATTCTGAGAGAATATTATTTCTTTGAAACGGAGAAATTGATAATCGATATTTTTAAGAAATATGACAGTGTTCACCGGTGCTCTATGGTCTGTAATATTCATTTTTTGAAATAATATCTTCCTCCTATTTTTAAGATTTGAATTGAAGGTAAATTTCTTCAATTAATAGATTTATCCAGTTTCTGAGTTGTGATTTACACTGACTACATAGTTTATAAAGACTGTTAAATTGTTGTTCTATTCTATATGGAGAAAGCACACTCTTAGAACTTGTTTACTAGTAGATCTAGATCTACTTGTATTATAGATCTAGTTTACTAGTTTAAACCTCTATTTGTATGAGTGTATGAAAACCGGGCAACTCTGTGTCAAATATTCCCATCTTTTTATATATACCGTAAAACCTCGATAATTCGGCCCTCGAAAATCCGGACCCTCCAGTAATCCGGCCCGATTCTAAAAGTTGTATTTTTTTAGATAATAACTGATAAAAAATAATAGATACAATTTTACACACATTTAAATTCTATATTTACAGTCAATGAATACAGTATAAAATAGAATAGTGTTGTACTAAACACAGAATCACAATAATTACAGTACGCACGCACACAACATAACAATGACATGGTCACAAAACTCATTACTGTACATTTTAATAGGTCTCTCGATGGTCCGGCTTTTACGTAAATCCGGCTTACCGGCCGCCCGTTTAGGCCGAATTATCGAGGTTTTACTGTACTTTTTTTTTCTTCGAAGGATGAAGCCCACATAGGTCTGAGACGTTATGCGTGGGCAATGAATTGGATGATGGTGATTGATGAGTTGGACCGACAGTTTTAGGTGGGTTCCAAACCACCTGGAAGTGATTTTACAGCAGAGAACAGTCTTTTTTGCTGGCCAATCCAATCGGACACCCTTCCACAGATGGCCCAGGAGATTCGTAGCTTATCTCTGATTGAACAGATACCTGCTACGGCACTCAGCCATCACTACCTATTCGTAAATGCACTCTTTTAGAATTTGTTTACTAGTAGATCTAGATCTTGTATTATAGATCCGGTTTACTAGTTTCAAACCTCTATTTAAGTGTATGAAAACCGTGCAACTCTGTCTCAAATATTTCCGTATTTTTTTATGTACTATAATCACTTCTGATTATGAATAATTGAACCGAAACTCAATTTCTCTAATAGGTAAATGCGTAGTATGGCTTTTATTAGTGGGGAGACCCTTACGGGTAGTTTCACCTCGCCGCTTGAGCCATGTTATTGGAGATCATGGAAGGCCTACAATTTTAGGTGGGTTCCGAGCCATTGCCGAGGTGCGTTACCAAGTTGACTTGAGGACTCCTTCCGTCCATGGTTTTCTTTCAAATACTATTCATGAAGTCGAATTTGAAATTTTGATATCAGCTTTCGGAGAGAATCCAGAAAACTAATATCCTGTTTATTATTGTAGCCTATGGTTGATAGCATATGGTTCCACTACAAATGTGTAATATAAATAATTCAACCATCATAAATGTTCAACCATCTAGATAGGTTTGAGCAGAACAGCGCTAACAAACACGAGACTGAGATCACTACATGTTATTATCAGTGTTTTTTTTTGAAAACTAGTGAACGTATGGTGAGGGTCTACTAGTAAATTTTGTCGATTCCCCCCTCCCCTAAAACTTCAGTTTCCAAATTTTGAGGCAACTTCTCCCTCACCCCCCGTGGGCGGCTCTGATTGTAGACTACTGGTTTCCTACCTCTCCATAAGAATATTTAAAAATCATGTAGCTATCGAAAGCATTCATGTTTGTTATTTTTCAATTTTGATTGACGTGTTTTCAAATTTTCATAGTTTCTTCCTAGGTAGCTAATAACTTTTGTTTGATTCTTTCAGCGTATAGCATAGTTTGCTCGTAGATTACTGATGTCATATTAAGGGCACAGTATATTTTATGTTGCTGGTGGTAGGTCTTCCACAGTTGAGCTATGAACTGGCACTCTCAACTTTTTAAGATTTTGAGTTTGTCAGAATATTTCTGCCATCTGAATGTAGCAAATATTATTTTAAACCACTTGTTTGGATATTTATAAAATAAAATAAATTATTGTTAAGGGGTTTATCACTCAAATAATGCTGGCAACACTGTTATGCTCGAATGTCTTAAAACACATTTGACAAATAGAAGTGAGGTAGATGGAGGAGACAAAATGAAGACAGAAAAACAAGTACCTAATTGTTATTAGTGAAACCAAAAGAACTGTTGACACAATGAGTAGCGTAAATAATGTTTTCTTCTTTTTTCGTTTCCTAACATCTTGAAAGAAAACCTTGAATAATTGGAAAATTTTGAAGGCGAAAGGGAGTGGACTATTTATTACATACATGCGTTACTTTGGTAGATGGGAATAGAATGAAAAGTTATTCAATAGTTTAGACTAGTTATTATTAAAATAGTTATTCAATAGCGACAGAAATTTTATTCGGTCAGGTTTAATGAGCTGAACATTGATGTAGTTGTGACATTGATAGAAAGAGTAGGGTTTGAAATGAATGTTGGGGGGTATCTATGGGACCGAATTCACCACCTTTCAACCCCTACCTTTGTAAACAGCGTTGGCATGGCTATAACACAGTTGCTGTTTGTGTATACTAGCGTCGGGAGCGACGATCTCTTTTTTGATGGCAAAGGCCTCGTTGTAGGTAAGCAATGAAATGGACAGGTGAGGGAGCGAAAGGGGGTGTGTTGGATGGGTGGGGGGACGCGTCGCTTCTGTGTCAGGTTAAACTGCATTGCGGTGCAGCGTTCGGTAAACTAGGAAACTCCTCCCCTCCTCCTGTCTTCTCATTCTCTCTCACTCTCCCTCCTTCCCCTCTCACTCCAAACGTG
This sequence comes from Conomelus anceps, assembly GCA_948455865.1. NCBI lineage: Eukaryota > Metazoa > Arthropoda > Insecta > Hemiptera > Delphacidae > Conomelus > Conomelus anceps. The sequence continues at coordinate 6,224,636 of OX418226.1, read as the reverse complement.
AAAAAAAGCAGAACTCATCCCCCAATTTTGTACACAGGGGCGCAGGTTGAAAAACCCCTGTTTAAAAGTCCTCACCCCTTACTTTTTTGCACAACGGATTGTGTTGTTTTTATTTTGTTGTTTTCCATTGGCCGCGTAGAGAGAAGTTACTTTTTGTTATGTTGTCTCTCTCACGACTTCTCACTGTTTTTTACATCTAACGTAAGCGTTCTTGGCTCTTAGTGGAGTAGCCCAAGTCTTGGAGAGAAAGTGTTGCACATAATGTATTGCAGAATAATACATTAAGGAAAACGATTTAAAAAGTAGTTGGTGTAAGTCAGACTATTAAAGACAGTCAATTAAAATAGTTGGTTTTGTGGTAGTGAAAATCTGTCATTAATAAAATTGCTACATAAAATTTACTAATATTCTAGAATAGTAGTTCCAAGAAGTTATTTTTGAAGTGATATTATTTTTTTAAACGTTCAACCCGAAGCATATTCTGTAGTGGGGAGATCATAACATCCAATTAGCACTTTATTTATTAATAGAATTTTATAGTATGTATTTTCTGACTCATTATTCGTGTGTATTAATGAGCTCCTTCTAGGCTCCTTCTTCCCTAAGGAAAATAAAATTGTAATTTTGAAAGCATTGGGTGACTTTTGAATTAGATTTTCTTTATCTTCTTTATTATTCTTACTACATGCTTGTTCTTCTCATTATACTTTTTTTCGTTCTATATGGTTCTATCCTTTTCACACGAATTATATTCTTTCTACATTATATCTCTATTCTTACTTCATATTTTTTCTTCTTTTTTTAGCTTAGCCTTTCTTTCCTTCTGCCCTTCTTCTCCTTCCTTCTACTGCCCTTCCCCTCCTACCATCTACTGCCCTTCTTCTCCTTCCTTATACTTTTTTTAGCTGTTCTTTATATTCTTTATTATTCTCTCTTATATTATTAGGCGACTACATACTTTTTTCTCACTATACTTTTTTCGTTGTATCCTTTTCACACGAGCTATATTAATAAAGCAATATAAAACAACTTGAAGTTAACACTTTTAAGATGTTTCATCTTACTAGAAGAATACTTTTATTTTTCTCTTTTTCCATCGTTCTTCTTTCCTCTTCTAAGTCAACCCACTTTTTAACTCCTCTAGTTCTAGTAATTATTTTTTGTTATTTTCTCTCAATAACCTCAGTAACGGTTTATTGTGAAGGTGATAATTGTTGCCAAAGGTTATAATGACCAATTTGTTACCGATGTGTTTTTTTGTACCTAAACAGTTATTTTAGGGCTATCTTCTGAAGTTCTGATAATAATAATTTGTTTATTTCATTGCCAACATATATACAAACATTTTACGATACTCATTTTCCTTCCTGCTTCCTCTTCCCTTACCCTTCCCGATAACCTTTCATAGTACATGGGTAACCAGTTGGAAAGGTTTTACACGTCACACTCCACTTGGCCCTATAATTTTTTGAATTATTCGTTTTTTGTTACTTGTTACTTTATTTTGATTTAGCATATATTTTTGTCCAATTTTATTTTATTTGTGTTAATAAATTTAATTGAAAATTGTCTAAATTTTACACATGATTTAGTATAATACAACATGAGCTATATGAAACAGTAATACAAAATGTAATGCATTGCATCCCTCTTAGATTATGTCTGTGTGGAGTTATAGATTTTTTACTTATTCTGGTATTTTTGTTTTTGCAGGTATGTCAATTGAACCAAGCCACCACATTAATGTAATTGATCAACGGGGTTTTGTGAGTACTGTATTAATATTATTTAAGATTCTTTAAATTATCACCAAAATACATCAACTGATTTCTTGTTGGCATTATGGGGATATAATCCACTTAAACATAAATAATTTATTATTAACAATACTTTCTTAGTGAATTTAACACTTACATACTTGTGTGATGGCTATTCGTATTTTTGTAATGCTTCCTCACGGCTGGAGGCCTACTCATTTTCAATAATTGACCGAATGAAGTGAGGTCTCTGTTTCATTTTGACCGTTTTGCATTCTGTTTGTCTGTTTCTTTGTAACTCATTTACGGCTAAACGCGTGGACCAAATTCAATGAAACTGCTTGGATCTTCCTTTAAGGAATGCCCAGCGATGTATTTGAAAGGATTTTCAAAATTTTCTTGCATTAATAGGATATTTAGAAGGGAAAAAAGGAAGGCTAATAGGCCTACTTCTATAGGAACATATGATTTTTAAAATGAGCTTATCCATCATATGCAATTGAAATTAGCTTAATAGATAGCCGTCGGGCTTCCAAATAATTCATCAGGTTGAGCCTTGTTCATATGAATAAACTTATCATTCCTAAGAATAACATATTTGTTTTATGCCCGGTTTCTCAGTCGTTTATTAACTTAATGGACCATTAACTCAATGCTGGAGCAATGATCCATTAAACTTAATGAACAACTCAGAAACCGGGCATTAGAGAAACAAATCATTTATAATATTTTTTATAAAGTATTATAACAAGTGATTACTAAGTAATTAGACAAATTTAATTAATATTATTTTGTAAATATTCATTCACCAGAAATCTGATCAATCAGCTGTTCGGAAATTAGAAATGTGGCCTTGGTGATGTGATACGGAGTGACCTATTGTGGAAAACACACGTGAAATAGACTACGTAAATTGAATCAAGGGTTAGGTCTAATGATTGTGTTTAATTTTGCGATGGTGATTATTATTGAGTACAAGGAGTATGCTTCTCTGTGTAAGTGATTTTACAGCAGAGAACAGTCTTTTTTGCTGGTCAATCCAATCGGTCACCCTCACAAAGAGCGCCCAGGAGTTTCGTAACTTAGCTCTGGTTGAACAGATACCTGCTACGGCACTTGGCTATCACTTTCCAAACTTCACAGAACTACTGTAGTATTCTTATAACTTGTGTGGGTAATGAGTTGGATGATTGTGATTGATGAGATGGACCTACAGTTTTAGGTGGGTTCCGAACCACCGGGAAGTGATTTTACAGCAGAGAACAGTCTTTTTTGCTGGTCAATCCAATCGGTCACCCTTACAAAGAGAGCCCAGGGGTTTCGTAGCTTATCTCTGATTGAACAGATACCTGCTACGGCACTCGGCTATCACCTCCCAAACTTCACAGAACTACTGTAGTATTCTTATAACTTGGCAGCGTGTAGAAGATGGGAGCACTTGCTAGATCTGAACCCAACTGCTGCCAAGTTATATGAAAACTACAATACTAGTTATTTATGTCTAAATATCAAGTGAAAAAGGAATACGGAACTACTACATTGAATATTGCACCCAGTTAAATAGGTCATTGGAGGAGCTTTACTGTCCGTATGCGAACGACGAGCGATATCAGCTGGGGACGGAACTGCTCTGGCTCTGGCTGTGTTGGTCGTGGTTGGTGGCATGACCACCGCGTGACTTGTCTACTGGGGCAATCAGTTAGATGTTAACGGTGGTCAGACGGAAGTCGTTGCATTCCTCCTTTCTCCACCCCTTCCTCCATTCCTTTTCGGTCTTTCATTCTCGCGCTTTGTTGCAAAGATGAATGTTTATTCATTTCTCGTTCTCTTTTTTCAACATTCTTCGCACATACCTATCTTCGTCTCTTATCCTTTTCTGCATCTTACCATTTTCCTCGCCTGTTCACCCTGAGACACCAGACAGTTTTTGCATACCATAGCAGCACAGACACAAGATTATCAGGAGGATGTCATGACTACTGCAGAACTATTCCTGTTTTCACTAACATCAACGTTATTCGCTTATTCTTTTGTATAACCTTTTTCCTTCTATTCCTCATGCTTCTCTTCTTTTGAAAATTCTCTTCTTTAAAATTATTATTATATTTACCTACTTTTTATTGTAAAGTTATTATTATTATTTTTTAATACTGTGGGTTAAGTGGAAGAGGGTGCTCTTATGCCTCAACTTCGCTCACAGCACTCATGTTAATTGTAAAGTGCTTCAATAAAAAACAATTATCTATCTATCTTTTTCTTGTCTTTTTCACGCTTCTTCGTCTTTTGTTTTCCTTTCTTCTTCAAGTAGGGCAAACTCTGAGTTCTGGGTCGGTTTTGTATCGAATTTTTCATACAGTTCAAGGTCTGTTTTGTATTAAATCTGAGGGTTGTATCGAATTTTGATACAGTTCAAGGTCTGTTTTGTATCGAAAGTAGTAGTCTCTCCTTTCTTGTTTTCTATGAATATCAAAATTTTTATCTGTTGTACACCCTTTTTTATCCTTCGTCTTTATTATCTTCTTCCACCTTTCCTTCTATTCATCAAGTTTCTCTTCATTTTCTTGTCTTCATCTTACTTCGACGTTTCTTCGTCTTTTGTTTTCCTTTTTTCTTCAATATCTCCTGTCTTCTTGTTCACTATCAACATCAAAAATTTATTCTGTTGTATAATTTTTTTTCATCCGTCGTTTTTATCTCCTTTTTTCACCTTTTCTTCTATTCCTCACGTTTCTCTTCTTTTTCTTGTCTTCATCGTACTTCTACGCTTCATCGTCCTCTTTTGTTTTTCTTCCTTCTTCAATCTCTCCTTTCTCGTTCACTATGAGCATCTTACTCTGTTGTTTTTCCTTTTGTTTTCCTTTTTCTATTCGTTGTCATCTTCATTATCTCTTCCCCCCCCTCTCCTCTCTCTTGCTTTTCATATTCACTTTCGGTTCTCTCTAGTCTTCCCCATACTTGTCACCTTCTTCATCAACAATTATATTTAATTTCTTCTCCAATTCTTTCTTTCTCATTTTTTTTTATCTGTGCACACTTCTGCTCTCTCTTATTCTTATTTTGTAACTTTCACTTGAATTATGTGTGTATAATTTATCTTATGTTTATATTTATATATGAATTATATATCCATTTTATAAAACAGATGACAAGCCTGTCTCTTCACATTAAATGTTGAATCAAATTTTGATTTTAGACTTTTTACATTTTTCTAAATCCATAGTATGTTAAGTGTAGTTGAGCAGTAAAACGTTTATTCTAATCAAGATTTCTCTCGAAATTTATCACCCCCACTACTTACATATTCTTGAAATTCATTTTAATAGTCTATATTCATTGTACAGCGTCGTGAATAGTGTATTCAGTATAGTTAAGAGATAATATTCGTTGATTTTAATCAAGATCTCTCTCGAATTTATGTGTTTACATATTCTTGAAATTAATTGTAATATTCATTGTTGTACAGCGTCGTGGGTAGTACATTCAGTGTCGTTAAGGGATAGGCTAATATTCGTTGATTTTAATCAAGATTTCTCTTGAAACTGATCACCCTTATATTGTTGAGATATTCTTGGAATTCATTGTAGTATAGGGGAGGAAAAAGCTAATAGTGGTTGAGTGAAAGCGAAGCAAGTAATAGCGTGAGAAGAGGCGTCTGGACGCCCCAGGGGGTGGTAGGGATGACTTTTAGGGGTTTGGGGGATGGAAAAGGGTGTTTCGTAGGAAATTATTAGCAGTTAGGCGCCTGCCGTCAGCTTTCCGCGCGAGACACTGAATTGCGTCACGTTCTCAATAAAGTCCTCTACTCCTCGTCCTTTCTCTTCCCCGCCCCACACACTTTTTCGTTCCAAAGTCTCTTCTGGCAATTTCTACTTCTCAAAATCTCTACAATGGCACAATCTGTTTCTTGGCTCTTCACTATGGCCAGCATGCTTCTTTCGGCAAGCATGTCTCAATTAGAAGTTGCTAGATGCAGCCATACCGCCCTTCAGTGGTTGTGCTATATGGGTAATGGTTTAACTGAGTTCAATGGATGATTTTGACACTATTTATTCATGTTGAATACAAAGCAGCAACAGAATTTAAGCCAAAATCTGCTTTCATAACATTAGTTGAAAAGATCAATTTGAATAAGTTGGCCCATCCGAATAGAAAGAAATGAACTAAGTAGCCTAGTAGCATGGTTATTAAATACAAGGTTGTTCTGTTTTTTGAAAACTATAAAAATGATGGGGTATGACGTATTTCAGTTCAATAGCATTGAACAAAACATTTCATTGACAGCTGATCAAGATATGTGGCCCTGGTCTGGTCTGAAAATCTGGTCCCTTATATTCAAGCGATCATATTAAAAGAATGTTAAATTTATCACTATCACTATATGTCAACCTAAAGCTAGGAATAAATTCCTGCTCCTTTCTATTCCTACAAGAAATCACATTATTTATTCATATCTATGACCTAAATTCGGATTTCTATCACTCATTGCAATTAATTTTGTATTTGAATTCCCTTTCCTCCAAAAGTTGAAATGCAGTTGCACTTTATTCCACAACTTGATGCATAATTACTGATCCCTACTTGAAAAATTGGAGTCACGCTTTTTCCAGTAAGTGTCATTCTTAAAAAAAAGGCAGTTTCTCAGGAGAAGAATCTTTAATAATCAGTACAACAATATAAGACAGTTTATGGGAGTACACCAGTACAAAATGATTGTTCAAAAAGGTTCAAAATCGTGTGTTTTAGAGACCATAATCTTGATGTACATGGCTTGTTTAGTGAGTCACAGTAGTAGGCTTTTCGAACAAAACCTAGTTATATTGGTAGGAAATTTTGTAACAAGCTGCCGTTGCTTGTAAATGGTTATGAAAATATCGAAACATTCAAAACTAAATGAAATATCTCAAGTTTTTCAAGCTTTTTCTCGTGCACAAAAGTTCCTTTCAGATTGATTCTAAGACTTCAGTTTCGTAACAGTATAGTTAGCACCAAAGCAGAATATTTTTAAAATGTTTCTCTGCAACATTCTCCTCAATACCACGTGACGTGACGCTTGACATGTGATAGTCTATAAATTCTGTTAATGAAAGGCTTTAGTTATGTTTTTCACTTTCAATAAAAAATAATTTATAGGTATTTATAACCTGCAAATAAATCAAGTGACGCAATTTTTTAAAATCATTTTTAATAATCCTCTTTTAAGTTTATTAATTTTTCTGCAATAATTATCAATCATCATCGTCATCTAACTCATTCCCCACGCACAGGTCTCAGACCTAAGTGGGCTTCCACTTTCAAAGAATAAAAAAAAATTATTATCGTTCTGCGATACCTCATTTCAATTTAATCTGCTGGATCGACTATTATCGAATCACATTTACTCATTTCATAGCTACAAATAATAATGTTATACTACTGTAACTTCTTTTTTTTAGGATGAAGCCCACATAGGTCTTAGACCTGTGCGTGGGTAATGAGTTGGATGATGGTGATTGATGAGTTGGACCTACAGTTTTAGGTGGGTTCCGAACCACCGGGAAGTGATTTTCATCAGAGAACAGTGTCTTTTTTGCTGGCCGATCTAATCGGTCACCGCTACAAACAGGTCCTACGAGAACGCAGCTTATCTCTATCTGATTGAACAGATAGCCTACCTGCTACGGCTCGCGGCTATCACTTCCCTTCCTTTCAGGTTGGGAGCTGGTTACGTTTGGTGCTGAGGAGGTAACCGTGTTTGGAGTCTTCAATCAATCGATTTACCAAATTTCAATAAAATATGCTGGATAACTATTGTCGAGCCACATTTACCCATTTAATAGCTACAAATATTGTAAGGAGTGTGCATTTTGGGTGGCGGTGGATGTCGAGTTGTGAGGAGGGCAAGGTTACCAGCCAGCCGACCGAGGATGCTGACCTACCCTTCTGGCTTGCCCTGTATTCTCGCGCCAGAGTTGTTTATTCGCACCCCGCCACCATGCTCTGCCATGCTCTGTGGGTGGTGATAGCACCTCCCAGACAAGCCCCCTCCCACCAACCCCTTTTCAGTTTTCCATCCCTCAGCGCCCTCTAAACAGCAATTACTAACTCAGACTGACATTGTGACAATGAGAAATGGTAAGTGGACTGTTTGTCTCCTTGCTCCTTTTGACTCCACTACTAGAACTTCCATCATGCTAAGAAATAAGTTGATTGTGGTTGTTTAGGAATCGCAAAACTTTTTAAGATTATGTCTTGGAGACTCCAGTTAAGGAGTGTAAGACAAGTCAGATCAACAATTATACAATCTTATGCACTAGTTACCATAATTGCTGATGATGTCCACATGAGTCCGAGACTTGTGCGTGGGTAATGAGGTGAATGATTACACATAAATGCCTGACGGTGGATCGGGATTCGAACCCACGATCACTTAAACGACAGGAAGGTGAAGTTGCGATATTACTATATCAATTAGTTGGGATGAGGCTTAATTTTGATGTGAAAGGAACTCTTGTACACTATAAAAAGTTTTATCAACTGAATATTTTTCAATTGTTTTTTAAATATTTCTCTATTTTCAAGACACTTAAAAAACTTGTGGTAGCTTGTTGTAGAGTTTCCTACCTTACTACTTCAAGATGGAGAGAATGGGGGAAGAGATTGACTGATAGATGGAGTGAATGGATTTGGGGGGAAATTATAGCCGTGAGCCGTAGCAGGTATCTGTTCAATCAGATAGAGAAACTTCTGGGTGCTCTATGTAAGGGTGACCGAATGGATTGGCCAGCAAAAAGACTGTTCTCTGCTGTAAAATCACTTCCCGGTGGTTAGAAACCCACAAGAAGCCGAGAAGATTATCACTTGGTGAGTCACGATAGTAGCTTATTTGAACAAAAACCTAGTTATTCAAAATCTATTGAACCGATTTTAATAATTGTCTTTTTTCAAATGATAAAGCATCATTCAGCGGTGGTCCCATTTAAGTTTTGCAAGGGTCGGCTCAATTCTTAGCCCAATACCAAGCCCAAAGTCAACAACGTCTTCATTTGAATTTCGTCCGAATATGCCAAATACTTAGCCAGTACCATCAAAATGTTTTTGTGTCCGTTGACTTTATCAAAATAATTATTTTAAAAATCACTAAAGCTATCAATTTTTCAGTGTAGTTATAACTGTGGAAGTAATAGTCTACTTGAAATTATTTTAAAAATTCTTTAGTTATTAATTTTTCAGTATACTCTGAAAGGGACCCAATTATAAAAATGAAGAAACAAACGCCATTTCATTTTTATGAAGCATTTCGGTATTATAATTTCCCTTAATGTAATATTCTATTTTCAATATAAAACTGCAGGGTTTTAATTATTTTATCAATTATACCATTTCCTAAATATAACTAATTTCATAGTTAGAATTTGAAATGAAAAATAGTTCGTTTTTTTTCAAATTTGATACAAGTAACTTCTTAAAGGTGGCTCCAAAATGTTGTGTGAATTTATAAAAACAAATTATAAATAAATTAGTGGTAATTTGTAAAATAGTAGTAATTAGTAGGTAAAATTAGTTGTAATTTTATAGTGAATAAATTGTTTCATCTGTCAATTGTGCCAGAAAAACATTTTAAATTGATTGTCAGTAGATGGCTGAAGAATCAGTCTTTTAATAATCTCAATGAATATATGGACTCAACCCAAATACAATTAAAAATTAGTGAATTGTAAGCCACCTGTTTGTGAATCTTATGACTTTGTTTTTGATATGCTGATCTATGAGAAATTGTAATAATACATATTATATCATTAATTATTTATACAAATTTTGTATATTCATTGTTGATTTTATGTGATGACGAAGCCTATTGCAATTGTTTTGTTTAATGGCAATAAATTTTCTTATTCTTATTCAAATTCATGGACGTTTTCGTCCATCTCGAAACTAAGCAATACCAACATGTACTACCAGCTGCAGACCTCCTCACTATTTGCACGGAGTCATAAAGTCGCGCGACTGAGTCGCTTAACGAAATTATTTTGCCGCGACTTTTAGAGTCGACTATTGTGAAGGTGCACTTAGTCTTTCATAGGGTCATACCTAAGAAATCCTAAACTTTTTCTTTTGGGTGAATAAATTGAATTTTGTTTGAAAATCACCCACATAAAACAGAAAATGCGGGATGAAACGCGGTGTAATATTCGTCAAAGACTGTGCACTGACCGTTTTGCAGGTCATAACGGAAATAGCTCGTTGGTAGACAGAAGATTTATTTTTGGAGCAGCACTCATCCCATCCCACTGTCTTGGGCCACTACCGCTTTGAAGTAGTCTGACTCTGTACACCTGCCCCCCCCCCCCCACTGTTTCTCTCTTCCTCAAATCCATTTGTCATCGTGCACTTCCAAACATCAAGGATTTTCATACAAATAATTAGGTTGTTGGGCACGGTTATTTCTTCATTTTGCTTATTAGTAGAATTTTTGGTTGATGCTGTGGAAGAACTACATAATAAAATTGAACAAGATGTTGGCTTGTCAATATCACGTTTTTATTTGTGAACTTAGATTTTTATGTTAGAACTTGGATTTATTTTAGAAAAAATTTTTAACTGTTGAAAATGACAAGGATACCCACCGTATATTTCTTCATTTTGCTTATTAGTAGATTTTTGGTTGATGTGAAACTGCATAATAAAATTGAACAAGATGATCGTTGGTCAATTCCACGTTTTTATTTGAGAACTTAGATTTTTATTTGAGAATTTTTGAAAATGTGACAAGGAGCAACTTAAGCACCCACCGTTATAACTATGTCAATACACACAATACCTCCTTTTCATTGGCGTAAAGCTTTTTTATGCACTTCCACAAGATTTTAGACATTTAACAAACTCAATTTTTAAGCAGAAACTCAAATGTTTCCTGTTGAATAATCCATTGTACAAATACGAAGATTTTTATAAATTACAAATACTCTAGGAAATTGTAATAGTTGGATTCTCTTTTAAGTCTTGATCTTGAAAGATTATTTTTTAAATTAGAGTTATTATTATTCTTATTCACGTTTTGTATTTTTGAATTAATGCTGATCTGTGCTGTGATTTTGTGACTATTTGTAATGCTCCCGATGAACTCGGGAGTTGCTGCAATAAAGTTTTATTTATTTATAAAACCATGATACCGGATCTAGTACTCAAATAGAAATGTGGAAATGACAAACCATTCTTGTTCAAACCTTTTTCATTTAGTTGAAAGCCAAAATTTTGCCATTTTTATTTGTAGCTACTGTCCAACAGTGAATCAATACAATAACTGTTCATTTTTGAAACTTTGAGTCGCCCCATTAGATTAGGTTAGAAACGCTCTCTTTTATTAAAAAAATCGGTAGGCTATACTAGTTTGAAAATGAAAATGTTTCCTCTTTTAAAGAAGGTTGTTGATAATTTGAAATGTATTTAGTTGATGAAATTCCCGGTGAAGCTCAGCAAGATTAGGAAACCAACTAGGAAGCAAACCTTAATTTATCAGAGAGAGAAAGGCTAAACTGAAGGAAATAGGAAAATCAGCTGGTTTAAAAAAAGAGGAAGAAATAAGGAAAGAGACGTGAATTGAAAAGACGATTCTATGAATAGATGACTAGTGCAATAAAAGGAAATAGTGTGACAGAAAGTAGAAGGAAATAGAAATGCGACTACAAAGATTCAATGAATAAAAAGATTATAAAAGGAAAAAGACGAAATGAGGGAGAGGCATAAAACGGGAAAAGGTAGGAATGTGTGAAAAAAGGAAAAACAACTGTCAATAATTTGTTTTGCACTTGATTTGAATACAATCAAGCCTCATAGTTTTATCGTCAGTTGTTGATTCGAATAATTGAAACCTTGGTTTTGTTTCAATAAAGAAAGGAAAAACATTGGTTCTTATTAATGAGTCCTTTGATATTCTTAATATCTGAGTATTTTCAAGCATTTTGATCGCACGCATGAAGGCACGTGAAGAGACGGAAAAGAACAATAGAAGTGATGAATAATAAAACGAAATTGTCACAACCACATTTATTAAAAATTTGAGAAACTAGTTTCGGTTGTTACACCATAATTAATCTCAATCAAACTAAAACTAAAGTACAGAGAAGCGGAATATATACTGAACATAGAATGATACTATTGGCTAAGCGAGAAAGAGACTGACCTTCATCGAAGGTTGTGATAGGCTGACAAGTCACGCCCCCTGGTGGGAGGAGTAACAAGCAAAAATACGTGTCAAATCAATAACTAAAAACTGTGAACATCATTGAGTGATTATCATTGAGTTCTTCTGTGCAAGCATTCTTATTCTTGGGCGGGTGGTCTACTGTCCACTAGAACTACTAGTCTATATTAACATGACTTTATTATCATTACGTGCTTCGGAGCCCACATAAAACAGTAGGCCCACCATCCATAATGCACGTACAAATCTCAGACTCATGTGGATATAATCAGCACAAAAAAATTTGTTCCAGTTTGCAATAAGTTGTATAATTTAGTAGGATTTATATTTTTTTTCTGCATTCTACCCATTCATTATAAATCATTGTTTTAGTATTGTGAAATGATCAATACTTGCCAAGCATTTCAAGCAGTCTTGAGGCGGCTTCAGGAAACCGGAGCGTGTAGAGGCTTTTCAAGTCGACCGGCGTCTCCCTAACGTTATAATTAGTACAGAATGTGCATTGAGAGCCATGCATTGGCAGTCTAATAAGGTATTAGATGAGATAGAAAAGCATGTAACGTGATACAAGAAGATTGGCTGCAACTGGGCTACTTGGTGCTTGGTGCTTGCGCCCAGATTCCTAGCAGCTCGGACTTAAGTCAATTGGCATTCCTGTACCTCTCACAAGCCAGCAAATTGAAGCTAGAGAATTCGCTAGCAGAAGCTATCTATTGGAGCTAGGCATCCATGATCAACTATACTAACATTACAATACATGTCAGGTATTGAACGTGAACTTGGGTTTGCACTTGCTTAATTAAGGCTGTTTTGTATAAATTCTTATTTCAAATTGTCCGCCATTTTGAAGTAGTCAACAACCACCAAAAGCAGGCCACTCCCACATTTTCCTATTGGCCCGGAAAGAAATACAAGAAATTAAAAATGTATTTCTGTAACACAGCAGAAAAAAATTCTGTACAGTTGCAATTTCTGTAATATATGATTTAAGGTGATCATATTTGACAATCACAATGAATATTTGTTCATTTAATTTTGTCCAAAAATTATTCATGTTAAATTAATGTAAAATTAAAATGGAAGGAGACCAGCTGGAAGACCTAAAACAAGATGGTGGGACCAGGCCCGGAAAGACATGAGAAAGATGGGGCTAAATGAGGAAGACGCTGGTGACCGGAATCGTTGGAGAGGCTGTGTAGATGAGGCCAAGTACCGACTGGGGTACGAGTGGCCACTACAGTAAGTAAGTAAGTAAGTAAATTAATGTAAAATAAATATTACCTTTTCTTGAATTTTTTCTTGTATGCTGTGTTACAGAAATACATTTTTTATTGTATTTCTTTCCGGGCCAATAGGAAAATGTGGGAGTGGCCTGCTTTTCAGAATCTGTAGTTCGCCTATTTGTATAAATGTCATTTAAAATACATCGTCGGCCATTTTGAAGTGTCAACAACCACCAAAAGCCACTCCTACATTTTCCTATTGGCTCGGAAAGAAATACAATAAATTGAATATTAATTTCTGAAACAGAGCGTACAAGAAAAAATTCTGTACAGTTGAAATGTCTGTAATATATAATTTAACATGAATAATTTTGGACAAAATTAATTGAACACATATTTATTTTGATTATCAAATATTATCACCGGCTAAGACTGTTCCCATGTCTTTTGTTCATCATTTTTTATTTTGGAAGTTTATTGGTATAATAATACAATTTATGAATGTATAGTTCGCCATTTTGTAGAAATCTTATTTAAAAAACATCGCCGGCCACTTTGAAGTGTCAACAACCACCAAAAGCCACTCCCACATTTTCCTATTGGCCCGGAAAGAAATACAATAAATTAAAAAATAATTACAGTAACACAGTACACTCATCACAGTGGAAGCATGCTTCCAAAACATTCGTATTTGCCCACTTGTCCTGTCCACATTCCTGTACTACAACCTCAATTGTGGAGTGGCCGTAGCCGAGTGGGTTAAGTGCTGGTTTGCTAGCCCAAAGTTCCCGGGTTCGATCCCAGTTCTGACCGAAAGATTTTACCTCGGGCCACTCCCGTGTTTCGGAGGACACGTTAAGCTGTCGGTCCCGGCTGCCTAAAAACAGTCAAGTCACGTCAGAGGCCCTGAACTTATTCAGGTGCGACCTGATAACTCTGACACCGGACCTGAGCCAGCTAGGTCACACGATATTATTATTATTACCTCAATCTCAGTGCAGTTACGTAGAGCGAGTCCTTTACAATGCCTTAGTTACTCCCGCCGTTTATCGAAATGTGGTGGAATATGTTACCTGAAGTAAAATTGGTTTTTATAGAACTTTAGAGGTCTGGAATTTTGGAAATGTGGTCGGGAAAAGTAGGTAATTTTACAATTGGGACTAGTAGACACCCTACAACTGAATAGATTGAAGTTCACCAGCTAGGTATCTTCCCGTTTCCTTGTAACAGTACTGTACAAGGGATAGGAATTGTATTCCCTAACAACTTGATCTGGTTAGGCGACGAGGGGTCCATCTCGTCAAATATACAGCACACGAAACTGGCTTGTAAAATCGTTCCCTGTTCGACCTTTCGAAGAGTGGAGAGAGAAAAAAGCCTATTTCTGGTTGCTTTGATAGTCTTTTTGCAGTAAAGACAGAAATAAAGTTGAGTTTCAAGCAAATCTTGTTTTTGGGACCTCTGTCAGCTCTATTCTCCTACACAACGTTGCTTCAGTTCTCTTTATTGGTGCACTTCATCCCTTCACTCTTTATTTCCTGCTGGGCCTTCCTCTGGTTTATCCATCTCTCTTTAATCCTTCCTTTTCTTTTCCTCTCATCAACCATAGTAAATCGATGACTGAGGTACTGTTACTCAAATTTTTTTTAGAAAATATAGCCCTCTGGTTTTCAAGAGTTCATAATACTTTTCATTTCAGCCCAGTCCAAAGACAGGCAAAAAAATATCGGTTGAGACTAAAGGTTCTGTACTAATCAAATTCTCCCTCCTCCTCCCCCCCCCCCCCCCCCCCAGAAAAACCCCACGAATTAGATTTAGTTGACCTCAGTTTGACTTTAGAATCAAGTACATTTTAGGATTATAAAATTCCTTTTTTATTACTAAAGGCACTGTACTAATCAAAATCCTCCCCCCCCCCCCACAAAAAAAAACAACCCCACGAATTAGATCCTGTTGACCCCTGGTCATACTGATCCTAGTGATATTTAGAGTCAAGTTCATTTTATGATTATAAAATTATTTTCCCCAATGTGTCTTTAAGTTAGAAAAATATTAAATGTTAAAAATAACTCGTAGGTGAGTTTAATTTCAATTATTTCACAAAATTATTGATGAGTAAGAATTAATCTTATGGCAATAGATAACATTTCAATACCTTAATAAAAACAGTTGGTTGGGGCGTCGCAACTTCAGCTTGCTGTCGTTTCAGCGGTCGTGGGTTCGAATCCAGCTCCCCCGTCTGGCATCTATGTGTCATCATTACCCACGCACAAGTCTCGGACTCATGTGTGCATCATCAGCAATAAAAAAAATCACATACAAGAAATTTCGAAAGAAAATTATGACGAAAAACCCTGCCCACAGCCCAAATATCGCCTTTTCAATTATCTCCCCACAATTCAATGTGTATCCATGACCCTCTCTAAATCGCCCTCGAATGTGGGGTAGGTAGGAATGACGCGCGTATGATTTTGATCAGTGTGTCACTGAGCCAGACGACTGTCTCAGTTCCCTAGTGGCAGTGATAGACGAGACGAGACGCTCTGGAGAGAAAGTGCTCTAATATCGATGTGACACTGGCGCAGGGGGTGAATTGGGGTCGAAGGGGATGAAAATAGGGGCGAGGCATGGCGATGAGGATTCCGTACGGTTGTCAAGAACCTATTGAATGATTGAAACACAAGCACGCATACATGAACAACAAGCCCCTATGTACAACCAGCAAACGGATAGGCCTATTAGATTGCAAGACACACACACAGATGATTGCATAAAGGGCAAACCCAAGGTAGGTGTGCTTGTGTGCGGATATCTTTGGACTAGTGGTGCTCCACACATTGGGCCCAGTGTCATTAATACAGTAATTATTAGCTGCAAGATCCCTCGCTCCAATCGACCAGAAATTTGGTTAGTTAATGTGAATACGATAAATAAATCACTACTGTGAGTAGTAGGGTGATCAGTTTCATTAATAATATAGTCCAAAGACCTTGATGCATAAATGATTTAAATTGATATAAATATCTAGTTCGATGTCAATATTCAGGAAATGGGGATCTCCTTCCACTTAGGTATGCGTACTTCTTCAAAGTATTGACAATTTTCTTTTTTAGAAGTGGGCACATGAGCACTGTAGACCGAGAATATAATCTACGATCTGCGGGCAATTTAGTTATACCGAGACCAAAGAAGGAGATCTATAAACATTTTTATTTATATATAGCCCCCAAAGTGTTTAATATAATTCCAGATAATATAAAAGAACAGGAAAAGCCAAGAAAATTCAAGCATATGTTAAAGAAGTGGTTATTGGAAAGACAGGATGTGGAGGTATGGTTTGCGAATCTAAGATGAAAGTAGGCCTAAAGTATGATCTCTCAATTAATAAATGAAAAAATATAACTGTAGTACATAAAGTATAATAAGTGTTGTATCATTCAACTTAAGTTTATTATTTCCTTCTAACATGATTAAAAAACGAGTTGTAAGTTTAGTTTCAATTAAAAATATAAATGTATTTATTAATGCTACGAGTTTAGGATGTAGCTTATTAATTTTGTTTTTATGTTTGCAAAATGTATTTACGTTTTACAGCTGGTAACTCCCATGAAGGACTTCTCGAGAGTACCTAATTTCTCAAACAAAAATGTTTAATGAATAGTATTATTTAATATGTAACTATTTCTGTTCTATTTAAAAATTGTAATGTTCTTTTTGAGAGAAATAAATTTATTTATTTAAAATTAGTTACATAATACATGTAAGAAAATGTAACGATCAGCAAATACTAGTCTTGAAAGAGAGATTCTGATAATAAAGACTATTATCTTATAATTATATTGATTATATCATATATTTTTATATTTTATATTGACTATTATATAATTGAACAGTTATTTATGAACTTACCAAAGACTTTTCAAAGACTGTTACTTTTGTACATCCAGACAGTTCTTTTTATATTTAAATTGTATATTCAGATGTATTTCATTTATATTCTTATGCTTCTTTTTTTTTGTGAAAAGGATAAATAAATGAATTTGATTTGATTTGAGACCCTGTGTAAAGGTGGGAGTGGACTGTCAAGCATAGAGCTTCAAAATTTGTTTCGGTGGGCTTGGCATAATGATACAGTTCTGTTAGCTCTGTGAGGAAAGCAATCTCAAAAAATCATCTCACTCCTCGTTGGTGTAGTATGCTGTTTGGACTGAAATAAAACGTTGAGGTCTGAAGAGTCACCTACAGTTGAAATCGGTACTATAAACTTACATGATACTTCACTGTGATGCAAAAAGCTTCAAGTTACAACTTACAAGCCAAAGTAACACATCAATAAATATTGCAGCTTCTAATTCCCTTTTTTGGAATTGTATTTGCATTGGCGGTTGAAATCCAGGTAGCATTTATGCTCAATTTAATAATCCCGTGAGTGTATTTCACAAAATTTCACAAAAGCGGTAACGATTAGAAATACAAATCAAAACATTGGCAGCTGTTGCTCTTTACAACTTTACAGCTTAGTGCAGTTGGTTGAGGCGTCGCAACCTGAGCTTGCTGTCTTTCAGCGGTTGTGGGTACGAATCCCGCTCCTCCATCTGGCATCTATGTGTTTCATTCACATCATTACCCACGCATAAGTCTCGGACTCATGTGGGCATCATCAGCTATTATAAAAAACCGATCTCAGCTCTTTGACAAGTATGTTTATTTTTTTAAATCAGGGAGCGAGTATTTCTCGCTCTCACCCTTGTTGTGATATACTGTAAAAAAAGAAGATTATTTATACCCATAAAGTGAAGAAAAAACGGACATTTTTTTGTCAGGGAAGTGCGGGAAAACCTCATTGTTCGTGCCCTTTATCTCCAAGTTTATTTAAAGTTTCTCTTTGATTAAATTTTTATTTAACATAATTAATCTGACGTATACTTCAAGGGCAGCGTGTGAATAATGTGATTACTCAACCCCTGTTTTTTATCATTGCTCGTGACCTTATTTCCAAGTTCAACTTTTAAGTCTGTTTGAAGTTTCTTTTCTATTATATATTTATTTCACATAATTAAAGTGACCTTCAAGTACAGCGTGTGAGCAATGTGATAAAGGAAAAGTTACCCAACCTTTTTTTCTAGTCTGGCACATGTGTGCATTTCATTGCATTTCATTTGCAGTTTCCCTTTGATCAAATATTTATTCCACATGAATGTGACCTATTATATACCTCTTCAAGGAGTGAAAAAGTTGTCCTACTCCTGTTTTTTTTTCTAGTCTAAAACATGTGTGCATGTATTGGAAAAGCCCGATTCCTAATTGTTCGTGTACCCCATCCACTGCCATCAGGTTGGAAAAGCCGAAGCCAACCGCGGCAAACAGAAAGGACACGACCGGCATGGCGTGCTGCAGCAGACTCCCATCCCCACGGTTGCCATGGCAACGTGACGTCATCAATTTCGATGCTGTTCGGAGACTGAGGCAGAGCTGGCAGAAACAGGCCACCTTTAACCTTTCGGCCCCTAACCTTGCCCTTCCAATCGAAGTGATGCAACTACAATATGCACTGCCCCCCCCCCCCCACACAATGCTAGTCAGAAATGGTGAACTTGAATCTAAGTTATAGGTAAAGAGAGAGTCAGGGATACGTGTCCCAACTTCGCCTTTTCAAATCATACAATGTTTACAGTTTTCCCAAAAACATTCAGAATTTCATACGTTTGTACTGCTAACTAAATTTCACTTTCTCATAAAATGAGCATTTGAGAGCTCTAGAACTTCTTTCATGTATTATTTTACAGAGTTTTCTCAAAAAAAAATCGAGAATTTAGAACGCTTAGCCCAAAGTTTCACCTTCTCATGAAATAAGTGTTCAATTGCCTCATTTTTATATTTCAATTTTTAAATCAATTCAATTTTACACACACAAGGAAAAATATAAAAGAGGAAAGGAAGTACCCCTTGGGGGATTTCAAGTGGGATTTATATTGATTGAACACATGTTTTGTCAGAGCTTTTAAAATAAGCAATTATTGTCTTGGAGTCAGCAATTCAGCATTGAAGAACAATGTACCTGGGTAGTCTATAGGGAACTTCATGAGAGCTTTTTGTCACTAATTTTTGTTAGACAACTAACCATGCAACATGATCAGAATGTCAATTGCGCCATTTCGTGAGTGCATGCTAAACTCCCACTTGTTGAGTGAGAATTAATTTAAACAAAGGCTGTGCGCAGGGTTTTGTTCATAATTATTGTTTTTCAAAGTTTCTTGTATTGAATACTATTATGGTTTTTAAATGTTATCTATTGCTGTGGAGAAAATGCTTTTCTTCAATTATTTTGTGGAATATGGGGGTTCAAAGTTGAAATTTTTCAGTTTTTGGGGGCGATTGATCTCACCCATGATGGCTGATTTTAGACTTTTGATAAATTTTCCATAACTAAACGACACTGAGGAATAAAATGACATATTTTTATTTCAGTCTAACAAATAGTTTTTTCAAAATAATTTTTTGAAAAAAACTTTTTTTACAGAATTAAAGAAATTTATTTTGAAATAACTAATTGCTTGATTGGATTAAAAAGTATGTCATTTTATTCCTTGAGGTGTATTTTAGTTACAGAAAATTTATCAAAAGTTTAAAATCACTCGTAGGTGAGATCAATTGCCCCCAAAACCGAAAAATTTCTACTTTGAACCCCAATATTTCACAAAATAGTTGATGAAAATTTTTTTATGACAGCAATAAATAACATTTTCAAAGTCGTAGTATCATCCAATACAACAAACTTGAAAAAAAATTATGAACAAAAACCTTGCGCACAGCCTTAAGGGTGAACTGTAGTGTAACAAGTAGCTACTAGAGGGTTATTTGCAGCTGAGATAATCGTCCATTCGCTGAGAGGCGAAGTCTTTTCGCGCGGAAATAAGAAATATCGGCAGCGCGTCGCTCGCTCGTTCGTTCGTTCATACGCCGCGCGAGTTATCGTCGCGCGTCCATCAAGTCGCCTAACTGATGAGTTTTCTTCGTTCTAGCGTTAATCTCGTGGAAAACTGTCTTTTCACGTTCAAGCTACCACGCACGCGCGCACACGTCCGCCTATCTTGTCCCATTCGTTTTCCATCTTCATTCCTTCGCAGTTGCTCAAAATTGAAACTTTTGCAATTTGTATGGCTCACAATAATTCAAACAGGCTGGCAGCTGACTTGGGAGGGTTCATTTTTTGTAGCGTTCTGGATCATTGAAATTGAATGGCACTAGAAGCAAACTGGAAATTACGTCATTTTGCCATCAACGTCAATCCCCATTTTGTATAATTTTGAAAATATTTTTTAAACGTGAAAATAAAAGATCCTAAAATAAAAAGGAATATGGAAGGATACAAAGACAACATCGTAATGAGGGAGGGAGTATGATAGATAGATAGATTTTCTTTGTAGTGGCAAAGTTGATATTGTGGAAGATATCCATAATGAATAATAAGACATGAAAATATCACAATCTGATGTATTAAAAATAGTAGATACTAGTTTCCGTTGTCACACCACCATCAATTTCAAACAAACTAAAGTACTGTGTAGCTTAATTTATTTTAAACGCGGAATAATACTATTGGCTGAGGGTGGAAGTGCCTCTCATAGGCTGACCTTCATTGAAGGTCTGTGATTGGCTGAAGGCCCTAACAAGTCACGTCCACTGGTGGGAAGAGCATCAAGAAATAATCAGTGTCTAGATCAAGAATCATCAAGAACAATACACAAGTAGGCTAGAATTGAACAATTTAAAAAATTAAAATAAAATAGAAAATGAAGCTAAATGAAATGGAGTCAAGGTCAACCGAGAAAAAAGTGTTATTGAATACAAGTAACTTGGTTTCTTCATAATTTTGGCCTACTCTTTGATAACGGTACTTTCTGGGTTTTCTCGATTGACTGGACCTCCATTTCATTTAACTTTATTTTCTATTTTATTTTAATTCCCTTCGTTCGGCCAATTAGGGCACTGGGAAATTTTGCGACTTTATTTACCACACTTTCAACAGTTCTTGTAAAGCTCCAAATGTCTCATCCTTGTTAATTTTAGTTACGGAGCTTCATAACATTGATCAGAACTCCACTAATTATTATTGATAGTTATCTAATTTTTTCTTTTCTTTTACAGGTTTGTGTTTTATCCCAACACCAGTGTATCCTAGGCTGTTTTGTACCGTGAGTAAATCGGATTCTTTAAACTATTTTTGCTGAGAGAATAGTTTCAGTTGTGAGAATGAGTTTTTCAAATCAGACAATGCACTATTTTATTCAGTTATAATTTGCTTTGCATATTAATTATTAATTGAAAAATGCTCTTTTTCTCATTCAATTTCCACAGTATTGAATTTTTTTCATTATATTTTTGAAACATTACAATTTTGTGTAAAATTCAATAATAAAATGAGTTTCAGTGACTTGACAGTGAATTTAAGAGATTAATTATTATTAAATGAAAAAATGATATTTTTCTCATTCAATTTCCACAGTATTCAATTGTTTCTCATAATATTATTGAAACTTACAATTTTGTATAAAATTCAATAATAAACTGAGTTTCAGAGATCTTTTTTTCGGAGGATGAAGCCCACATAGGTCTGAGACCTGTGCGTGGTTGATGGTGATTGATGAGTTGGACCTACAGTTTTAGGTGGGTTCCGAACCACCGAGAAGTGATTTTACAGCAGAGAACAGTCTTTTTTGCTGGCCAATCAAATCGGTCACCCTTACAAAGATCGCCCAGTAGTTTCGTAGCTTATCTGTGATTGAACAGATACCTGCTACACTCGGCTATCACTTCCCCATCTAACATTTAAATTACTTAGATTACTCTACAAAGAATTTCTAACTGTAGATTTTAGTTATCAAGCTTATTACAACAGCTATTTTCTGTTGTAACAAAACTTTAAAACGCGTTTTCAATCGTATCTACTGCTATGGTGACGATAGCAATGTAATAATCTCGTGATTTGTTAGTGTAATGTAAATCTTATCTTCACTTCAAGGATTAGGTTTATTGAACCTGTTTTGAAACCCATCTCTCGGTCTTCCCACATCTCTCTTAGGTTTGCAATTGCACCTTTAATGGAATTTTACCATATGGCATCCTATTCAAATGGTTGTACCAGTTTCTTCTGTTCTGTAATATCTTGCTATGTAGTGGTGGAACGGACAAAGCTTTTCTTACTTCATGATTTCTAATTCTGTCCGTTCTAGTACAACCAAACACGCTTGTCAAGAACCTCATCGAATGTACATATTAAAAAGGTTTAAATACCTCAGTTTTGGATACCAAAACGCAGGAATTTAAACCTTTATTAATATTAACTGGTATCCGGAGGCTAAAGAATCCAATATCAATGTACATAGTACCGTTCTACGCACGCCGGTTGAAATTTAAAAGGCTTCTCTGAGAAAACTGAAATATTTTAAGAAACCCAATTTTTGTCTGTTTAGTTGAAGAAACAGGGTATTCCTATAATTATGCTATTCTCCCTTTTCTTACTAGTTAGCATTCTTTGAAATAGGAAACTCCTGGGCTCAAAAGGATGTTATTCTGCCTTCCTCGAGAAAAACTTCTTTAATTAGACTAAATTATCCCAAGTTAAGAAGACACTGTCAAACTTGTGTGTCACTTCTTTTCTTCAGCTTGTAATTCCCTTCCGTTTACTGAAGCTTGTGAAAATAAAACCGATCAGACTATAACTGTTTAGGTAGGCTCATTTTCAGCATGCCGATGAGAGTTTCCAGTGGAAAGTTGAGTTTTGTGAAGAATTCTTTATCTAGCTACCGTGTTCAGGCTTAGCGTTCCTAAGATTTTCCTGACAGCGTGAAAACTTGTGTAGTTGCTTGAGTAGGGGGCGGTCACCTGTCTAAACTAAAAAAGAAGAGGTCCTGCTTCCTGTTTCTCTCCCTTTTCCTCTTCATCCCTTCCCACACACTCTTTCCTTATCTTTCTTGAGCCCTCAAACATCATTACTAGCTTTCCACGTGTATAGGCTACGATCTATCAGAATATTTTCCCCCGTAAAAGGAGAATGTAAACTAAATATTATTCTCAGAAAATTTTTAAGCAATGCAAGGCTATTATTGAAAAATCATGTAATTTTATGTTAAATTTTTATTGTAAATTCAACGACTTGCAGTCAGTTTTATATTGTGAAATATAATAAATGTACTCACATTAGGCCGAGCGTTTTCGAGGCGGTTTATAACGTTTTCGTTATTTTATGTTTTGTTGTTGGCTAATCAGTAATTGAAAAACTCTTTATGGTTTGTTGTATAATTAAAACATGCGAATTTCCAAGTGCTGTATAATACTTGAATAATAAATATTCTGCTTTCCCATACGCGACATGCTCGACATGAGCTTGCATGTGTGTATTTTCTTCAGAATTTGTTTTCCCCCATTTTTTTTTTTAATTACTATATATTTATTCAACTTTGTACATCAATTCTGGATGAATAAAAATTTTTCATTTGTAATGCAAATCAATCTTTAATTCGTTGTTTTCTATATTCAAAGCTGAAAAGACTATGAGTGTCAGACCCACTCCAGATTTGTCTTGAAACAATGAAAAATAGAAAAAAATTATTCAAGTATTTAAAGTTTAAAGAAACTATGAGTTTCAGTTCCATGCTAGAGTTGTATTGAGATGGTGATCCAAAACTCATGCGGTTTTGTGCATCATTCAGTGACAAGAAACCATGAGTTTCAAAAAGTTTTAAATATTATTTATTAGTTTTTTTTTGTGTTTAAATTTCATTTTCTAAAAGTGTAGTGTCTTAAGAGCAGCCTCTATGACATTATTCTGTGCATGGAGCCGTTGGAGAGCAAATCAACAAATTACTATGGAATATCTTTGCACTCATGTTCAGTTGATTTATTCACTTCTCTTGTTTCAAGTCACCCATTAACTCTGTCAACTTTTATTCAATTAATCTTAAGTCATGAAATAGAGTATTTGGTGCTTGCCACCGTAAGTGGCATATATTGAAATATATATTACAGTGAATAATAGCTTACTTATAGAACTCTAAACAATGTCTCCAGCAAATCTGATTTTTCCGTTATAAAATCTAAACCAGATTGACAAAATATTCTATAATTTACTCCTCAGAACGCAGATCTGTTTATATTTACTCTTCATTCTTGTTGATGATTCGTATCAATTTTGTGGCTTTCATTCACCGTTCTTTTCCACATAATATATTCTTCTAATTTGTTTCAAACCTTATTGCTACTTTTCCACGGGTGTGCCTTCATATAAAAAATAAATTCGAATGGCTTTTATTGGTGGGGAGACTCCTGGGTAGTTACACCTCACCGCTTGAGCCATGTTATTGGAAACATGTTGTAACTATAATTGTAGGTGGGCTCCGAACCACCTGGAAGTGATTTTGCAGCAGAGTCTTTTTTGCTGGCCAATCCAATCGGTTACCCTTACAAATAGCGTCCAGGAGTGTCAGATAGCTTATCTAATCTGATTGAACAGATACCTGCTACGGCTATCACGTCTGTCATAT
The DNA here is from genome assembly GCA_948455865.1 of Conomelus anceps. Taxonomy (NCBI): domain Eukaryota; kingdom Metazoa; phylum Arthropoda; class Insecta; order Hemiptera; family Delphacidae; genus Conomelus; species Conomelus anceps. Next base: position 6,199,933 of record OX418226.1, on the reverse strand, counting down.
GTGAACATGCAACTGGCACACTACAAACTCAAAAAGACACTTATATAGCAGTTCTGCTGCTTTGACATTGCATCGCATATAGCAGAGCGCCGCTGCGCCTATATCCTGATCCTGGCATCGAATATCCCGCCTGCTCAGATTGCCCTGACCTTTCCGGCCTTAATTGCGCATGCGCGACGCTTTGAAACAGTTGAATGAGACGTACCTCATCCACACCCCCACCCACCCTTGTCGCTGTCGGGGATCAAAAAATGTATTGCATAATAAATGCAGCGCAACTGAGCTCTCCGATATGGATCTGGCCTACCACCTCACCCCACCTCCATACCACCTACCCCTCCAGCCTTTCATCATGCTTCCCATCTCATCTGTTCTCTCATTTAATCTATTCTCTGTCTCTATGCAACCGCTGAAACAATGGTCATTCATTGTCCTGCCAGGCTTCTGTTTTACATATAATTTTGTCAAATATTTCCCAAATCTGAAATGCACGCTACGTGTCATCTAGTCCAGATATTTTCTAGTTAAACTTGGTTATGATGTTGAGGATCCATCTTGTTTCCACTAATAATATAATAAAATAAACTTAAAAAACACTTGAGTGGAAATTATGACTTAAGTTATGGGGTGACGGCCGTTTCACTCTGATGTTAAGAGCATCGTCTGACGATGTCAGATAACATTTGGATTTTTAATTGAAAATTTGTAAAGAAAGCAGTAGTGGGTTGTGCCTGTTGTATCTTTACTTGCTTGTGTTTTTGCAGTAAATGAAGAACAAATAGAAAAGGTTAATTTCGGAATACAAGCTAACGTTTTAGATCTTCAATATGGGATTTTAAAAAAGATGAAGAAAGTCGATGGGCCTAACATGTGAGCTAATCAAGATTTGAATGTTATGTTTATTGAAGGTCGAAGACTACGTTGTGGAGACCATGTTATTGGAAACATGGTGGACCTACAATTTTAGGTGGGTTCCGAACCACCGGGAAGTGATTTTACAGCAGTATGGTTTGAAATGTTCCGTATGGACGTTTAGTCTGTGCATTCAAGGGTATGTTTTCGGAATGAAAGATAACTTCTAGGAATTAGACCTTCCTTGACTTTCTAAAAAAACGGTAGGAAGTTGACGGTCCCAACATCTTAGCCAATCAAGATAAATACTAGGTCTAGAGGAGCAAATATTATCAAATTCTTGGAAAATTTGTTTTCTTGAAAAAATGCAGGAGTAAAGTTTTCTGTCCAAGGCTCAGTTGGGTCTCAAATTTGAAGAAAACGAAAATGACGTAAACATTTTTCCTTGATGGCCGCCGAAGCACAGCTAGGATTTTTGGGGACTTTGAGTATGTTATTAAGCATGTTTTATGGTCATATATCCAGATTTTCAGCCATGTTGGATTTTCTCCCTTTCTTACCTGAATTTAACGGTAATTCAATTGAACTCGTCACACAGAATCATTTATATCTTTTAAGAAAATGCTGGAAGCTAGATTGACTGAGTAATCTTACTGTTGGACTACTTAATCTTTCACCCTCTTCTTTCATCCTTTCAATTGAATTATTTGTTTATTTAGAAGCATTTATTAGTTGCGCCTAACCTAATTGCGTGGGTGCTAAAAATTAGATTATTGATTGTTGTAGGCTCAATGTTTAGGTGTGTAGGTGTAGTAGTAAAGAGGTTCAGCCGTGGCTCAATCATGAAAAATGAAAAAAATATGAAAAAGGAATATGACAGCCCTTGAATGTCGAAAATACTTGCGTGGCCCTTGTTCCTCCTTCATCACCTCCTCCTCCTCCTCCTTCTCCTTCATCACCACCTTTTTCTCCTCCTCCTTATCCTCCTCCAACTCCTCCCCCACCCATTCCACATCAACCTCTTTTTCCAACTGTCCCTCATGGCCGTCAATTTGATCACTTGCTAACCTTTCACCCCTCATAAATGCCTCCCTCATCCATTTCGACTCTTCCCCTCCCCATCCCACTCCCCCTAACACCTTTTCGATTGTGTTTAGGCCTTTGAAATGAAAAATGTAGATTCAGACACCTCGCCGTTAGCTCTTCATTTCCTCTTCATTCTTATTCCTTCTTCCTTTCCTCTTCCCCTTATTTATTCTTCTTTTCCTTTTTCCTCCTCTTCTCCGGTTCTTCTTCACCAGTACCCATTCTCCACCTGTTCTTTCTTCATTATACTCATTTCCCGAACCTTTTTTCTTCTTCGTCCTTTTCTCGTATTCACATATTCTTCTTTTCTTTCTATTTTCTACAATTTTACTTCATCTCCTTCTTTTCTTCCTGTTTCTCATCCTTTTTCTCAATATTCGTCTTCTTTTCTGTCTATTTCTGCTCCTCTCAATAATTCATTATTACCTTCTTTGTTCCTTCGTACTCATCCTCTGACAGTCCTCTCTTTCTTCTGTCGATGAAAAAAGAACGTAAACTCTGGCGGCATTCGGCTAAAGGCCTAACTTGCTGCTCACGCACAAGCGCGTGTGTGTGTGCGCGAATTGAAAGAGAAGAGAGAATGAGAACAAGTGAAAGATAGTGAAAGAGAATGTATGTGTGAGGGAGAGTGAGAGAAAAAACAGGGAATCGTAGAGACCGCCACCGCTTTCTCATTGCCAAGACACTTCTCGGCCTACCTTCCAATCGAACTGAAAATTATCGCCTCACCCTTCACCCCCCCGCCATCTTCTATTCTAGCCCTTCCAATATTTACCTCCCCACTACGTACATCCCTCCTCACTTTCCAACTTTCACTTTGCACTGCCAACGTCGACTTGAACATTTTTACAACTCATGATGTTCAGCCCCATCGTCAAAACCATTGTGATCGATAAAACTAAATGGTAATTTTATGGAAGTTTGAATTAAAGTAGAGTAAATGCGTATGGCTTTCATTGGAGGGGAGACCCTTACAGGTAGTTCCACCTCACCGCGCTGAGCCATGCTTTTGGAAACATGATGGACCTACAATATTTTAGGTGGGTTCTGAACCATCGATTAGTGATTATACAGCAGAGAACAGAGTCGTTTTTGCTGGCCAATCAAATCGGTCACCCTTATATTTGATATTTATTTATCACATCTTACGTTGCCAGGTTTAGTAAATCCCATAGCAAACACTAATAAATATAAACAAAAAGATAAATTACATTAAAAGTAATTATAGGAAATATAGGATATAGGTGGACCTTCAATTTCAGGAGGGTTCCGAACCACCGGGAAGTGATTTTACAGCAGAGAACAGTCTTTTTTACATTCCAATCCAATCGGTGCCCTTTACAGAGAGAGCCCAGAAGAGCGTAGCTTATCTAATCCCATTGAACAGATACCTGATACAGCTCACGGCTATCACTTACCTTACTTTGAATTGTAGAGCTACGTAGTTTCAGTATATTTCTAAATGTTTGAAAAATAAATTTGAGTTTGAAATCTGAAAAATTTGAAAAAGTAATAGAAATTTATTTTTATTAGAATTTTTCCACTATTATTTATACATTTGGTTCGAATAGAATAAATTTACAATTATCGTATCCGTTGCGTGGAGCGCATTGGAGCATCTAATACTCGGGTATAATCACCATTGCAAAATCAAACACATGTTGTAGAATGGTCCTATTCACAGCGCTTCTATTAGCTATTCCCTCCAATCCATTTCACAGCATGTGTTGGATTCTGCATTGGTGATTCTGCGAGGTAATAGATATTTATCACCTTGAAATACATTATGTATGAACATGAAATGACAGTGGGAAAAATAGATGAACGAAAGAAAAACAAATTGGAGTCGTTTTGTCTATTTTGTCTACCCAAATCGAGAATTCAATTTTTTTATTCACACACTGAAATACAATTATAAGAAGACATCATGTGATGAAATCACTGATAAACCAGAATGATCACAAAGTTCTTAGCAAATTGTTTCAGAGTTGAATCTAAAATTTATAGCTTCAAATTTTTCTCTAAAATTCAATTTTGACTTCAAGTTTTACAGTTGTGTAAGTATACGTGGATGGCCATAAAGAATATTGAAAATAATTAAGTTTGATTGGAGTCGTTAAAGAGAGAGACTTTAGACTGTTAAGGTTGTGCGCAGGGTTTTTGTCATTTTTTTTCGATGATTCTTGGATTGTATATTATTGGGGCTTCGATGTCTTCTATTGCTGTGAGGAAAAAATTTTTTCTTCAATTATTTTGTGAAATATGGGGGTTCAATTTTTACGTTTTTTGGGGGCAATTGATCTCACCTACGAGTGATTTTTAACTTTTGATAAATTTTCTGTACCGTAACTAAAACACACCTCGCGGAATAAAATGACATTTTTTTACTTCAATCAAGCTGTTGGTTTTTTCGAAATAGTTTTTTTAATTTGTAAAAAAATTAATTGAAAAAATTAAATATTTTGAAAAACTATTTGTTAGATTGAAATAAAAAATGTGTGATTTCATTCCTCAAGGTGTCTTTCAGTTATGGAAAATTTATCATAAGTTTGGATATCATCCTCTTGCCATCCTTCTCACTATTTCGTAAACAAGCATACCGGCACCTAGTTATTGCTGCTGGATACTAACTTTCTCTCCCTCATGATACGATAGCAAACCTATCAGGTTAGTGTGCAGCCTATCAGATATTTATTTAGAAAATTCTTGTTAAAGGAAACAAGGAAGAGTTGTCTTTTTTCATCTTTTTATTTTATTTGTTTGTATCTTCTCCTATAAGGTTACTCATAAGGATAAAGAATTATCTATTGTTAACTGCATGGTTCTTTTTCTGTAGATTCTTTTTTTTATTTTTATTCTCTAATTGATATCATATCAATTATATAGTTACTTATACATATGTATATTCTGTAGACTAGTATTGTATTATTCAATTTTTGTACCACTACGGTTCTCATCAGACCCAGTGGAAATTATCAACTTTTAAATAAATAAATAAATAAGTTTGAAATCACTCGTTGGTGAGATCAATTGCCCCCAAAAACTGAAAAATTTCAACTTTAAACCCCCATATTTCATAATATAATTGAAGAAAAAAAAATATATCCTTACTGCAATAGATAACATTTCAAAGCCCTAATAATAATTCAATGCAAGGAACATCGAAAAAAAATTATGACCTAAAACCCTGCGCACAGCCTTGACGCATATCAATCGAGAATAATGGACCGAGCAAGGTGTCAAGTGATGTTTTCCTAAGAATTTAGATTGTGGACGGAGGCTGAGAGAGAATGTTGGGAAGAGAAAGAAAGTGTGTGAGAGAGAGAGAGAGTGTGTGCTTGTGTGAAAGAGAGTGAGTAAGAGCGAGAGTGTGGTTCTGCACCAGGAAAAACAGGAGGGAAATGTAAGTGAAGCCAACGCATCACACCATAAATCTAAGCAATCTCTCAAGGCCCACTTAACCCGGCCACCTCAAAACACTTCTAGCAAGTCGTGTCGATTTGACATGCATTATTGACAAACATTGCGAACTACAGAGTGTGTGTGTGGTGAATTTAGGGTGGAAAGAGGGGGAGAGGGGTGGGAAAAAGGGGGTTGTTGACGAAGGGGGGTAGACAAAGAGAAGAGAAATGCAATCTTCAGTTGAAGGAACAGTAAATAGAAGGATTCGATCTGAGATACGTGCTGAACGCTGGAGGCTTTTCTTCACATCGTCCAAGTCCATACGCCAATATATCTATGAATGCACATGTAGGAACCTATCCATATGTCTATATCTATGTATAGAGCGTGCCTACATAGGGTTGGTGCGAGCTGATGGGTAGCAGAGAAAATATTTCCATCCTCCTTCACCCCCCTCCCCCGCACACACAATCCCAAAAAACTCACTCCAACGCAACCCACTACAGATATCGAAAAGAACAGCCATGACTTATGCATTTCTTAAAGCCTCCTCTCCAAGAATACAAAATGCTCCCCCTCCTCCCCTCCTTTGCACTATAAAGTACATCTGTAACAATAACGCATATTTATGGCTTTTCTGCAATCTATTGGGCATTCAAAGATCTGAATACAGATGAGCTGGTGGGCAAGTTAATTTAAATGGTACTGTTAGGGGTTCTATCACTAAAATAATGCTGGCAACACTTGAAATTAACACTCGAACTCTACACAAATTACTTACAACACGCCCTAATCAGTTATATCACAGAAAAAAAACAATATGTTCTATCACTAAAATAATGCTGGCAACACCTGAAATTAACACTCGAACTCTACACAAATTACTTATAACACACCCTAATCAGTTATATCACAGAAGAAAAACATACAATTTTAGGTTGTTTTTCGAACTACCGGGAAATAATTTTACAGCAGAGACCTGTTTTTTTTTGCTGGCTTATCCAATCGGTCACCCTTACAGAGAGGGCCCAGGAGAGCGTTGCTTATCTAATTTGATTGAACAGATTCCTGCTATCATTGCCCCAGAAGAGATTGATTATGGACAACAAAACAAAGAAAACACAAACAATCCTACTTCAAAGTGATAGCCGCGAGCCGTAGCAGGTATCTGTTCAATCAGAGAGATAAGCTGCGTTCTCGTAGGTCCCGTTTGTAACGGTGACCGATTAGATTGGCCAGCAAAAAAGACACTGTTCTCTGCTGTAAAATCACTTCCCGGTGGTTCGGAACCCACCTTAAACTGTAGGTCCAACTCATCAATCTCCAACCATTACCCACGCACAGGTCTCAGACCTATGTGGGCTTAAAAAAGTAAATTCGTATGGCTTTTCGTGGTGGGGAGACCCTTACGGGTAGTTCCACCTCGCCGCTTTTTTAACGACTGCTTTTTTTTTTTATATGCAACCGGGACCGACGGCTTAACGTGTCCTCCGAAACACGGGAGTGGCTCGAGAAAAATATCTTGTACTCAACTGGGATCGAACCCAGGACCTTTGGCTTATCAGTTGAAGCCCCTTATGTGGGCTTCATCTTAGTTGATAAAATTGACAATATTCCAGTACAGGTTGAAAGATATGTTGTCTGTACTTGAACGATTTCAATGAAAATTTGGCAAGAGCTTCGAAAACTGTCATCACCATACAGTATTCATAGACTACTATGTGATAGATCGCAGTAGCTGTATTTTGAGAAATTGCGTTTCCCTTTGGATTTCTTCCTCAACCTTGAAAACTACATTCCCCTATAAAACAATGATTATAGCTATAATTAATCATTGTGATTACTTAACTGACAAACATGAGCTCCCCACTTTAGTTTCTTTATAGTCGGCTAACCTGATTTAACGCTATACCCTAATCGTAAGTGATGAATTCAAGTATTGTATTAGAAAAAAATTCGAAGGATGAAGCCCACATAGGTTTGAGACCTGTGCGTGGGTAATGAATTAGATGATGGTGATTGATGAGTATATACTGTATAATTTTATAAAATTCTATGTATGCGTTACCCTATTACTTACTATAGACTGCTTTTGAAAGTCCAAATCGACATTGGTAATAAATAAACAAATTAATGAATTTTATTTGGCAAAAAAACTTGAAAATTGTACTTAAACGAAATAAATTAACAAGCTTTGTGGGGAATGGATTTTCCTCATTCAACCAATGACATTAATGTATTGTAAGGAAATGCTGGAAAGAAAAAAACATATTCTACGCTACTCTTTATGTGTAACAGTGCTTCCTGATAGCTCAATCTGATAGCTCACATTTGTTGTTTATATTCTATTTTCTTCTTCCGCCATCTCATCTTCGTGCTCACTCTCATGTTTCAAGTGTACTTCTTGGGTTTTCGAGAATTTTCCAGAATGCTTCAGATTATGTTATCAGTTTCCAGAACTTCCTGGAATACTATTATACTGTATATAAAGGAATACAGTATAATTAAGGGAAGTGATAGCCGTGAGCCGTAGCAGGTATCTGTTCAATCAGATAGAGATAGCTGCGTTCTTCTGGGCCATATTTGTAAGGGTGACCGATTAGATTGGCCAGCAAAAAAATCACTTCTCGGTGGTTCAGAACCCACAAAAAACTGTAGCAATAAGTAGCTTAGAGGTGTGCTAAATAGTAAACACACTCACCTGTGCAGCTAGACCCTGCGTAAAGGTGGGAGTTAAGCATGGCGTTTCACAGCTTGTTTTGGATTGGCCAGTAAAAAAGGCTCTGTTCTCTGCTGTAAAATCACTTCCCGGTGGATCGGAACCCACCTAAAACTGTAGGTCAATCACCACCATCCAACTTATTACCCACGCACAGGTCTGACCTATGTGGGCTTTAAGATTAGTCCTGACCTATTAAGAGTAGTCCTTTTGAACAGTAGTTCACTTGTTAATGGCTCTTCAAAACGTTCGTATCCAGTGACAGTTTGTGTCAGTATAGACATTGTGGTAAATTCTTTGACAGTAGACATCCTTCTTTGGGGCAGAATACTCAGTGCTATTACCGTGATTACCAATTTCCGTAACAGTGTAAATTGAATTATTTATTACTTTTTAGCGCATACAAAAAATTTGAGATAACAGAACGATAATAATATTTAAAAAAAAACGGAATAAAAAAAGAAATACAGTACATCGATTAGAAACGGCTGTATCCCCAACAGGACCCCAAATCGTCATGGGTATTAAATATGAGACGATAGATTATTCGTATGCCAAAAATAATGAAAAATTCTCATACTGTCACCCTTAATTTTTTGTATCATTCGACATACACGTGTAAACTGCCGTCAGTGGGGTTGGTGGTGGAAAAAATTAAATATTGTGGGTCATTTTTGATAGACATTGAACAACATCCCTTGTGACTTGTTTGCAGCCCTATATTTGGGAGTTATTAAACAGAAAGCTTACAATTGTGGGGAAAACGAGTGACCAATTCTCTCTCTCACACACTCTGTTTTCCTCTCAATCGCTCTCACTCACTCTCTCTCTTCTTCTCTCTCACCCTCAGCCGTCACACCATCTTCGTTTCTCTTTCTGTCAGGATTAGCATGCTGTCAAAAAGGACATAATTATTTTTTGCCACTGGGGGCCGTGCAAGTTGACTTGTGCGGGAGTTGTGTTCTGTCCCTGTGATGAATAATGAACGGCCAACGGAAATGGACAAATAACCTATTAAGTAGATGTCACCGAGATGGATGAGACATGAATTTGTTGTGTATAAGGTTTCGATTTTAAATATCGTTGTTACTATTGAACGAAATATGTTACATAACGTGATGGTTACTCTACTGTGAGCCAAGTAGTGGATGTTATCTTTTATCTGTGATGTTTTCCATGACGACTTGATGAACAATCTAATATCAAAACTGACACTGTATTTCAATTAAATATATGATTTTCACTCACTTTTACTGGAGATACTGGAGGAATGCATTTCACTTCTGAAAAGAAGCTTCATCAGCCTCTGTATTTCAATTAAATATATGATTTCCACTTACTTTTACTGGAGATACTGGAGGAATGCATTTCACTTCTGAAAAGAGGCTGATGAACCAGAAGTGAAATTCATTCCTCCAGTGTCTCCAGTAAAAGTAAGCGAAAATCATATATTTAATTTAAATACAGTGTCAGTTTTGATATTAGATTGTTTATCTTTTACTTCTCACTTCATGTTTTTTAAAAAGTTCTACTTGAAATTTGAACTATTCAATAATTTATAAACTAAACTTTTGATATTGAATGTATGGGAAATAGGTTCTTGGCTATTGTAATATTCACACTATCCGTCTCTCCTCTCAATCACTCTCTCTCTATCTATCTATCTCTCTCTCTTGACACTGGTTAAGTGTCAAGAATGGACGAATATTTGTCCAAACTTCGCCATTTCATGTAATTGCATCACTCAGATTGTCATTACCATAGTTAATATCATTAGGATCATACAAATGAGATCATTGTATATAATATCTTGCACTATATATAAAAAAAAAACTATCTGAGTTCACTATAGTATCTATGTGATGTTGATAATCGTGTTTATAACCATTCATATGCATAACTTGTAAATTTACATGAATAAAGAAAGATAATATAATCTAATCTAATCTTCTATCCCCCCCCCCACGAAATTTTTAACCAACACTAAAAAGAAGCTCTATTTGTGTCTTTCATAGGGGTGGGTATGCGGTAAGGACCGTTTTCTAGGCGATATCTCCCCCAAAATATCTTTTTAGCTGATGTCCCACCGAAAAAAATCTGAACTCAGTACCAGTAAGTTCCACATACTCATTCAAAAAAAAACTATTTTTTACTATCTTTAAACTATTTATTTAAAGTAGTACTCACGCTACCATATTCCCTCCGAAATTTTCAACCATCACAAAAGAAGCTCTATTTGTGTGTTTTATAGGGGAGGGTAAGGACCGTTTTTTTGGTAATATTACCCCCAAAAATATCTTCTTAGGTGATATCCCACCGAAAAAAAATCCGAACTCAGTACCAGTGATTACCACAAGCTCATCTAAAAAAAACCGATTTTTTAATGTTTTAAAATCTTGAAATTATTTATTTTAAATTTAAATCATCGTGAGTACTCACACTACCATATTCCCCCCGAAATTTTTAACCAACACAAAAGAAGCTCTATTTGTGTCTTCTATAGGGGTGATTAAAACCTTTTTTAGGTGATACTTGTGTCTTTTATAGGGGTGGGTAAAAACCATTTTTAGGTGATATTAGTGTCTTTCATAGGGGTGGGTAAGGAACTTTTTTTGGGTGATACTACCCCCAAAATATCTTCTAAAAAAACCATCCCCCAAAATATCCCACTGAAAAAAAATCCGTACTCAGTACCAGTGAGTACTACATATTTATCTAAAAAAACTCGTCTGTTGGGAGATTGACCAACATTTGCAGACATGAACTGGGTAGCAAAACAACGGTGAGAAGCGGTTGAAGATGGAATGAGACGTATATTCGAGTTAGGACCACTATAAGAAGATCGCTAAGCGATTGTGCTGAATTTATCTGTGGGGTGTAGGACGACGTACGACCCAAGTATACAATTTCGGCAAATGGAATCTCCCAGCTCCTGCTCCGGCATCAGACCGAGTTTATTCGCTTTTCCGTTTCCTTTGGCCCCGTAGTCGTCCCAAAAACTGGAAGCGAAGTGCCGAATTTATGCCCAAGAAGGTCCCGAGAAGTCCCAAGTCGCCACCCTGACTCTTTCCAGTGTCCTCGGGTCTGGAGCAGAGACACCGACTGGACACACTAGGTGCCCGCTGGCTTGGCGCCAGCCCACTCTCCCCTATCTCTCTCATTCTGTCTCTTTATCATTCTTTCTCTCTCTTATCACACTTCTCGCTGATGGCACCTCTCTGTCGTCGGGCACAGGTCGTCCTCGTTCATCTCCAGACAAGGACAATGTCATTACTTCTGCAGATACCGTAGAGAGACATTCTATCATCAAATGCTTGTGCGATATTGTATGTTACTCAACTGTGGCGTGGCTATCTTTAAGTATCATCCAAGTGTATTTTATTGTATTGGTTTGACTATGAATTAGATGAGTTGAACCTCATGATTTTTCGTGTAGCTGAATGTTGAGCATTTTTGGCCGAATTGACGAAGGCAAACGCCGAAATTTCCATATCAGCTGTTAATCAATCTAGTGTTGCTCAATTGAACTTTTTTCTTCCTGGAGGATGAAGCCCACATACGTCTGAGACCTGTGCGTGGTTAATGAATTGGATGATGGTGATTGATGAGTTGGACCTACAGTTTGAGGTGGGTTCCGAACCATCGGGAAATGATTTTACAGCAGAGAACAGTGTCTTTTTTGCTGGCCAATCCAATCGGTCACCCTTACAAAGACCGCCCAGGAGTTTCGTAGCTTATCTCTGATTGAACAGATACCTGCTACGGCACATTACCAGAGATTGTGATTGTGACGAAGGCAATCGCTGAAATTGTCATATCAGCTATTTACAGTGTTGCCCAATTGACCTTACTTCAAATTGTTTTGTTTCATTACCAGATATTGTGATAGTGACGAAGGCAATCGCCGAAATTGTCTGATCAGCTGTTAATCAATCTACAGTGTTGCCCAATCGAACTTCCTTCAAATTTCTAGTTTTACAAAACCAAAGATTGTGATTATTGATAAAGAAATTATTGGTCTTTGTGCAAAGGCTTAAAAACGCTATTATTCAAGTTTTAAAATAAAAGTGCAAAACCCAATTGAATAGGTAGCGATAGGCGTGTAAGTAAAAAATAATAAATAAATTTATTCAACAAAAACTTAAACTTTAGGAACAAATAATGATACAAATTAAATTCTCCAAACTAGACAGATTATTGTTCAAGATTATTAAGTGAACATCTTCTCTGGCTACTTGTTAGTGCCTGTTGTTTAGAACGAAGTTTCCCAATTACAAGGTTTGTCACGCTTGGGACAGAACCTAAGAGAACTGACCTGGGGTGAAACTGGGTATCTCCTCCCGTTTGGAAACCTGCTTTATTATGTAAAATACATTTTAACTATTTCATTTTTTTATTTGTTTCACATTTCATTTATTTATTTGTTTCACATTTCATTTATTTTTTTATTTCACATTTCATTTATTTATTTATTGAAATTACAACATGTGAGAGCACCGGCACACACACATTATTGCCTTCATGGCACCAAAGTTCAGATACAATTTCAATAACAAGAAATATGGAAAAAAGACAAAAGATGTTATTGCTACTTTTCTATAAGTACGTCGAAGTTACAGCTCTATTCATTATGACTTGTTTCACAGTTTTTTGGCATTATTTGAAAGCTATTATAAATCATGAACTTTCATCCCCTGGCTTTAGAAGGCGACATGGAAATTGAAGCGTACTCTTTCTTTTCATTGGCAATGGCACCGCCCGCCCGTTGGGAACCGGAATTACTGATGAACAAAGTCTTTTGAAAGTGAAGGCAAACACGACCTAAAAAACCCCCAACAACATAAACCTTACTGGTTTAGCGAAAATTTTTACACAGTTTTTAGTTGTTTTTTTTTGCCAAGTCATAACTGTCACGACCGCCCACTGGCGGCGTGTCTATTGCGTGTATTTTTCTCGAGTTTTCTTCGTTTTGATAACAAGAAGGGGCGAGAGAAAAATGGATTATGGAAAACGGATTAAGCAGTTAGAAGCTCGTTGTATCGTTGACTATTATGTTTGTTCAGATATAGGGAAGAGTGGATACAACTCTTGGATCAGCTAACAACTGTGCTGTTGCCAGTTTGATCGTTCACAGGATCATGCCGAAAATCATTATCATTAGGTTTGTTGGGCCGAGAGTACGGAGCCGCCTCTCATTTTTCAATGTGGAGCGACAAAAAAGAACAGAAAATGTAGGATGAAGCGTGTTGTGGTATGAAATTAATACCCGGGACTGTAGTGTGTTTTTTCTTCTGTTTTTCGGTATTTGTATTTTCTTCACGGCCGTCTTCTTTTAAAGAAAATGACGCGTCGCTCTCTTACAATCACCAACAATAAAATTAATTTATATAGCGGCGACTCTTCACTTTTCACGTTCGTCTGTGAGGGTCTTTTCTCTAGAAAGACAGCGAGGAAGAAAAAGTGAGGGAGATGTGAATGTTGAAAGCAGGCGTTCTCATTCTTGCGTTTATTCATTCCTGATTTGAATCACTTCCCGGTGGTTCGGAACCCACCTAGAACTGTAGGCCAATTTCGTCAATTACCATCTTCCAATTCATTACCTATGCAGGGCTTCATCCTTAGAAAATAATAAATATATGATTTCAAGAAAAATGTGTTATTATTTTATGATAATCATTGTAACTCTCAACCATGTTGATAATGTGAATAATATATATTTTCCAAAACATGTATTGCATTTAAAGAAATTTTGTAATTGATTATTGCATATGATTTTTGATTAATGTAGTTTGGAACATCCTTTGCCTAAAAACGTTTTCTTGAATTTTGTCAATTAATTAATACTGTGCAGTAATTAGCGAATTGACTTTTACAGACTTTCATTTTCGTAAAATCTATATTGTATCGTGTTATTGGTATTTATTATTGCTTTTACGGCCTCACTGGACCACTCAAGTCAATCATTTCCTGGTCCTCCTTAACATGTTCTCTTTCCGCATCGTCCAGTACGTTTTCATTCGTCTGATCTTCTTCGTCGTTCATTATCTGTAAATACCATTCATTACCTGTAATTATCCGTTCATTATCTGTATTACAGATAATACCATTATCTGTAAATTTGTTAAGTCTGTCGGTTGTCTATTTTTGGTTTGAATCTGGTTTTAAGTTTCTTAAGATTTCCAGCATTGTTATCCAAATTATCCAGGGTTATTTCCATTTCATTCAAATCCTCTTTAACTTACCTAGTATATCCTACTCGTTGCTTCATATCCCAAAGTTTCTCAATAATTATTCTCCTTGATAATCTTTTTTCTGGTGTCCTTAGAATGTGATCAACAAAATATATCCTCTTCTTCCGTGTAGTGTCTGTAATAGGTTCAAGTTCTCTGTAAACTACTTCATTTGGCACTATCGACCATTGGCCATCTTTTTGATATTTTTTATTTAAACATGTTCTGGCTATTCTCCTCTCTATTTTTAGGGTTTTGTCCACTCTGTTTTTCTGCTTTATATTATTGGTCATTTATTGCAGTGAATGAATGAATGAATGAATTTATTTATTTGCCAAACATTATCACAAGAAACTCTACAAAATAAACTACCGCGCTAAAACTTATAAAAAACAAAATTAGCTAGTGAATATTAATGTTTATAAAAAATTGTTTTATACTTAAATAGCATTTTAATACTAAATACATTATATTAAAACTAAGAAATCTGATTGCTTGTGTGTTGCAGTGACGGTACTGAGCGGTAGTGGCAGCGTAGCCGTGGCCGGTGGTGGCGGCGGGGTGGTTGCTGATGGAGCGGGGGGTGTTGGCGGTGGCGTCACGGCCCGCAGCGGCAGCCATGCTCCTTTGTACGGGCGGCTGGTGGCCGAGGAGAGTCTGGCCTCGCTGCAAGCAGCTGCAGCTCGCTCTGTGCCGGCGTCGGACATTCAGGCCATGCAGGCACGCATTCCCCAGCACTTCCGCAATCCGGCCTATGCACCACTCAGAAAACTCAGCGTCGACCTTATCAAAACCTATAAGCACATCAATGAGGTTAGTAGCGGCAGTTTTGTAATATTTATTTTAGCCATTGAACGTTTTTAGGTGGGCTCACCGTTTTTCGAGATATAATCAAAACTCTTGAAAATAATATCTTCCTCTCTCTCCCCCCCCCCCCCCCCAACACCTTATGCTCACCTCCTAACTACTCGTAATAAAATTCCCAGGTGAAAAATTGTCTCTTATTTCATGCATTTTTTTGATTCATTGACTGGACTATTATTTTTCTCCTTCAATTAAGGAGAATAAGAATATAGAAGAGAATATAAGACGAGAATGGAGAGAATAAGAATATAAGAAGATGAATAAAATGATGTAAGAAGAAGAACATAAAAATAAGTTTAACAGCAACTCAATCATAAAATAAGAAACAAAAAACAAAACACCAACACCACTGACAAAAAATACATCACAATGACATACATTAATCCACAATCAAACAGACTAGCAAAAATCTTCAAAAAAGCCGGCCACACCATCTCATACAGAACAAAAAACAAAATAAAAAATGCACTTACACTCAAAACCACACTGAACACAAACAAATACGATCTCCCAGCGATCTAAAAACTGAACTGCTCTGATTGTAACAAATTCTACATAGGACAAACAGGCCGCACATTCAAACAACGTTACAAGGAACATTTTCAAGCCCTGACATCAAAAGCTGAATCGAATTTTGCCGACCATATCATTCAAACTGGACACACTTTTACTGACATCAGTACCAACCTACACATTCTACATATAAAATCTAAAGGACACGAACTCAACACCTTGGAACAATTTGAAATATACAAACACACCACACACAATAAACAAAACATTCTCAATGAACAACTAAATTTTAATCTCACAAACTTTTTGATCACATTTTACACAAACCACAACACTTCTAACCAAAAAACTGACATGATGATCTAGGAACCCACGCCTCTGAAGATGGATCTCATAGATTCGAAAGCGCTCGGCCAGATTAAGTGAGTTATTATACTTATTCTTAACAAATATTTGACTGCAAGTCGTTAAATTTCACATGAAAAGTTAATATTAACAACGCAGTTCGTCATGGAACAAGAAATCCAGGAAAATAATATTTACTATTATAATATTAAAATAAAATATTTATTTTTATATTTATAAAATATTTTATAATATTCACTATTATTAAATAGTGATAGAATAATTATTATCAGTAATAATAATAAAATAAGATTTATCAAAAAATGATGATTTATTAATTGAAATGTATATCATAATCTAAGGAAAATAAATAATATTTAACAACGATGAAGAACTGATGGAAACGAAATGACTAAGAACTCTGAGAATAAGAATTGAGGTCCAACGTAAGTCCATCAAGAAAGATTTTTTAGTGATTTCTTAGATCATGTAGCAAGAGTCTAGATTGGTCTACGAGAGCGCTGTAAAGCGATAAGCTTCTCCGTTTAGATTGGCACTTACAAGTAAAATAAGATAGTGTGAAATAACTGACAATTCAACAAACTGACAAATATAAAGAAACAGAATTTATTAATTTCGAATTCCTCAAATTTATATAATTTAATTTAAAAAATAATTTATAAACATAAAATATAAAATATTTTATACATAGTAGTGATTTTTACTATTTTATGTTTCCTTGGTCGGTCTGGCGCTCAAGCTAGGCTTTGCTGGGTCGAAATATGGGTAACTAAATAGTCTAGAATCTTAGTTGATATCTTTATTCAAATTTGTGTATTTTTGTTTTTATTGGGAAATAAATCTTATTCCTATTCCTACATCAGCTATGAATAGCTGATGGAAATCGATGAATGCTACTGTACTAAAATATCAGTCACCGCCGGGAAAATAACCGCGGACCTCCCAATTGCCGGTCGGGCGCCTTAACCACTAGGTTACAGTGACCTCTCCATCAGCTATGCAATGCTGTTGTCAATATCCGCCATTGCGGAAGTCTTCAATATAAATTGCCAGCACTTTTAGGAATTCGAAATTTATAAATTTTGTAAAATAAGATGTTCCCCACATCTTCGAAATAACAAACGTGCATTAGCTGTTCGTTTCGTGATCTATTTATTGAAAATAAAGGCTTCATCACACTCTGTGTTTAGATCTACTCGTTGATTAAATGACATATTCTCAAGAGGTTCCCTCCATGAAATATTCTCCATTGTACGTGCTGCGTAGAAGCTTTTGTAAAAGTTGAGAAAAGGCCGCATTACCTGGCCTCCTGGTAGGAGGGTATCAATGTTAATGAGAGTAGTGTGTTAATGAGCTGACAGACGCTGCTCTCAATAATAACAAGCGAATATAGTTGGAGCAGAGCAAGAAAAGTTGGAGCAAAGTTTTTGGGAACGGATTTTGGGGCTTTGGGGGACAAGGGGTCCTTCTTGCCCGGTAAGCTGGGACGAAATTTTCACCATCACCACTCTCGAAAGTAGTGCGCGATGAAGGGAAGGGTGACAGAACATTGAGAGAGAGCATAGGGGCGGGTCTCATTTCGGGGCGTTTCCACAAATTCGAGATTCCGGTCACGCCACTCACTAACGAGGTAGACGACCGCAACGAAAACCCCCAGTCTCGTGACCGGCTCCCGGCGTTGGTGAGATGGCCAATCTATTTCATTGTACTGAACTAGTTCCTATCTCAACGTTTATCTTATGTGACTGAACTAGTTTTAGCTCACTTCGCTGAACCAATTTAAAAATTCTGTACCTCGGAGGTAAAAGACACTATGTCCAATTTGTCAGGAGAGCAGTTTGAAGATTTTTTCGTACTCCAATCAGTGATAACTGACAATTGACTGAAAAGTAGGCAAGTTAATTGTGTCACAATCTATATTCTTCCTGCAATATATCTTATTATATCAACAAAAAAAAATTATATTTATTTACAATTTTAAATTTTTATTTCCTATGTTAAGTGAACATAGTGTTTTATACCTCTCCAAGTTCGATCATAGTATTTGGTTTGAAACAATCAAAAACAAAATTTAAAAATTCTGTGTGGTTTTATTGTAAACAAGCAATAATAAAAAATAATATATAATTTTATTTCCATCAGCAAAAATTACAGAAACATCATTTTACATATTTTGGAAGAAAAAATGAAATACTTTTACTAGTAGTAATTCATTAGCAGCAGTTGAAATGGCTATAAGAATTATTGACCTTATATTGCTAGTTTCAAACAAATCTACAATGTTTAGACAACACTATGTTCAGCTGGTGAAACATATGGAAAATAAAATAAATAAATAAATAAATTTATTCCTCTCACATGTCAAATCAATCAGTATTTTATACAAAACTCAAAAAATACAAATAACTTATAAAAATAAAATTTCAACTAAATTAAACCCATAAATTCACAATAAAAATTTCTCACGAGTTAAACATGTAAGAAGAATTAGGTACCCTCCAAAACTAAATATCTTGGAGGTATACATAAAGTCCTCACATGGTGTTGTATACTAGTGCTTATGGACTTAAATGGACTTTGAGTTCATTTAGAACGCTGTATCTAGCTTTCCAATTTGTTATGAACATAATTTCCTATACCTCTGTGTAAAACATTAAAAAATACATACAACTTTGCAATAATCCCAGACTCTCAAAAACCTCCGAGGTACAGAATTATAAAACGAAAATCAGACGGTAAAATATTAATTATGATATTACGGAAGGGAAATATTTGAATAAAAAAATCTAATAAACTCGTGTAATCTATTCAGCATATGGAATCAAATAAAAAAAGATCCACAATAATATATTGTAAGTTTAGGAGAACTATTGGTTTGTATTGCATTTTATTGTCTGATCGCCGTTATTGGCCTACTAGGATCATTTTATTCTAGAAATTATTTGTGATGAATAAGAGGACTTGAAGTTGTCACAACCACATTTATTGAAAACAGTGAAATACTAGTTTCGGTTGTTACACCAGTATCAATCTCAAACTAAAACTAAAGTACAGAGTAGCTCACTATTAAACACAGAATGATCGCCGTTATTGGCCTACTAGGATCATTTTATTCTAGAAATTATTTGTGATGAATAAGAGAATAGAAGTTGTCACAACCACATTTATTGAAAACAGTGAAATACTAGTTTCGGTTGTTACACCAGTATCAATCTCAAACTAAAACTAAAGTACAGAGTAGCTCACTAATAAACACAGAATGATACTATTGGCTGAGGGAGGAAGTGCCTCTCATAGGCTGAACTTTATTGAAGGTTTGTGATTGGCTGAAGCCTATAACAAGTCACGCCAACTGGTGGGAGGAGCAACAAGTAAAAATAAGAGTCCCACTAGTGGTCATGACCTGTTATGGCCTTCAGCCAATCACAGATTTTCATTAAAGGTATTCAGCTACTCTGAACTGTAGTTTTAGTTTGTTTGAGAGTGATAATGGTGTAACAACAGAAACTAGTATCTCACGGTGGTTGTGACAACTACAAGTCGTATTATTCATTAGTAATGAAGAGTTTGTAAGTGTGGTGAAGGAGCTACATTGCAATATTAAAATTTGATGGAACTTATTGCCTGAAGGTGACAAAAGAATGAGATACCCAGGAGAAAATAGAGAATTTTTCAAGGCTAAACACGTAATTAACTTGTACTTCTTGATTATATTTTTAAAATAGAAATATTATCTACCTTATTTAAAATAAAATGATGTCAAAAGTAGCGGGATTCTTGCCCATCAAGCGTCAGGTTTGATGAGGGATGACATCCACCTTCAGAATCAAGACATTTTCTGAAGCTCTCGGCATTTATGCTTTCAACTTTAATTTAAAAATAATACTGCAGTAACTTGCCCTATTCCACTTATGTTGTCAATACGTATCGATGTCAGTATTGTCAATATCTCCATAGCTACCATTTTCAAACACATAAATTCTTGTTGACTAATCAACATCTTTTGCTGTCGTAAATATTGTACTGGCCAATAGCTACGATGTCTTGAATCTTCTTATTTTGATAGCATGTGTCATATCAATGTCTGGTGGTTGTTAAAGTGTTTGAAATTGAACATCGATAAATCTTGAATCGATAAAATTATTGCGATTAATAAATTACATATACAGTTACATATCTTTAAACTTTCCAAATTCATCTTACGGGAAGTGATAGCCGAGTGCCGTAGCAGGTGTCTGTTCAATCAGAGACTACGAAACTCCTGGGCGCTCTTTGTAAGGTTGACCGATTGGATTGGCCAACAAAAAAGACTTTGTTCTCTGCTGTAAAATCACGGAGGTTTGGAACCCACCTAAAACTGTAGGTCCAACTCATCAATCACCATCATCCAATTCATTACCCACGCAAAGGTCTCAGACCTATGTGAGTTTCATCCTCCAAAAAAATACTACAATTCAATAAACGAGTACTACTGCCAAGAAAAGTTGAAGAATTTAACCTAGTGAATAATCTTTACCACGATAAATGTACCACGATAAATGATACCCAGTGTACCACGATAAATGTTTTCTAGTTACACACTCTACCTTTAATTACATGCAATGTACTTTCAGTTAAATTGAGTTTATTTTTGTAATGAGATTAGAAACATGTTAATTTTAGACTAAGCATACTGAAGTATGTTAATGAAGTATACTGTAATATGAAAATTCCATTTATTTAAAAGGACAATGATGTAAAATCCTAAGAAAAAATATTTTTTTGCCTGCTCGATTCAAAACAAAAGTGTGAATTTTCATAACAGAGTATGAATTTGATCTGAATTTGTTCATTAGCTTGACAACTATAGCTCTGTTGAATAAAAACAATAATAATTTCATTCTTTCCACAGATAAGATTTGATTTTTTGTTTGTAATTAAATATTTGGAATTGTTATTACAGAAAAAATCCAAGTTCAAATGTCATGGCCTTCTATGTGTCATTGATTCTTTCCCCATCAACTGTACAGATTGAAATAGTTTAGGTCTCACAAATTTACCAACCTAATATTTTGTGATCTCATGTAGCTATCGAATTAAAATTTGTTAAATTTTCAACTTTTCAAGTCGGCTAAGAAAATGATTTAATAATCTAGAGGTTGGCCTTTCTAAGCCTTATTGAACATGCGTGGCATTGTCAAGGTATCCCAATTACTCTAAGTGAAATTGATAATTTATATCGAGAATTACATTTAATTTATCTGATACTATGCTTTTATCAAATTTGTATTTTTATTTTATTAACTTTTTTAGGCGGGGAAACATCATCAAAAAGGCATTAGACGGTTGTGGTACCATTTGGTAGTGTGGGGTATTAATAAAGTCTAGGGTTCATGAAAATTAATCCTTTGTTGTAACAAGCTTGTATGAAAGTTGAAATCTACCATTACGAGATTTGTATCAGAATGATTTCTTCTGTTACCAAGCTTGATTATTACAGAACTTAGAATTTTGCATTTTCTTGAGGTCTTTGAATGAAATTTGTAATTTTTGAAGGTTTCATGAAAAATTTTCTATTCAATTATTGTGCAGTGAATTGTCTCTTCCAATGCCAATACAAGCTTTAGACCTGTATTTATTATATTAGATAATTAAATTAATGGAAGAAAAAATAATTTTCTTTGTAGTGGCGAAGGTGATATTGTATAAGATATCCATAATGAATAATAAAACTTGAAGTTGTCACAACCACATTTATTGAAAACCGTGAGATATTAGTTCCGGTTGTTACACCATTATCAAACTAAAAGCTAAAGTACAGAGTAGCTTTAATATATACTAAACACGGAATGATACTATTGGCTGAAGTAGAAAGTGTCTCGGATAAGCTGACCTTCATTGAAGCTATGTGAATGGCTGAAGTCACGCCCACTGGTGGGAGGAGCAACAAACAAAAATAAGTGTCAGAATCAAGAACCAAAAACCTTGAATACATAAAAAGCATCAAACAAGAACAATACACAAGTGTGCTAGAATTGAAAAATATTAAAATTAAAAAATTGTAGCTCACTGAAATGCAGTCAAGGTCAACCAAGAAACACGAAAGTACCGTTATTGAAATGTAGGCCAGAATTATGATGAAACCAAGTTATTTGTATTGAATTGGTTGAAATAGATTTGATCGTTTAAACTAGTATTGGAATATTTTTTTGCCAACCTAGTCCAAAGCTTTGCCAATCAAATGCAAAAATGCAACATTTTTTCGGCATTGAACTTGTGTCATTAGTAATGAGATGCTCTGCAAAATTTTAGTCTCCTCTAAGATGTTCATTTATTCTACGTTTGAATCTTCTTTAACTTTCTTTGTAGTGTGTGATTGATAACTTTCAGTTTGTTTGAGATTGATAATGGAGTAACATCCGAAACTAGTATCTCTATATTTTTAATAAATGTGGTTGTAACAACTTCGTCTTATTATTCATTTGAAACTTCTACTGGTCTGACCCACGTAGCAGGTATTACATTCACTGCAATTTTATCTGGGATAAAAGTGGAGTTTATAAATTGAATTGGTGGTTGTGACAACTTCTTCTTATTATTCAAAATAATAATAGGTAGGGGTATTGAAGCTTGTGTTTTAGCTTTTGAATGCAGCTGATGTGTGTCTTTAAACAACCACACAATTTCCACTTTTAGCTATTAGCCCAGGCAATGAATGCAAAAAAATGGCCATTGTCGTAACAAATTAGGGGAAAGCTGAATTTTTGCAGGATGTTAGTATACATAGTACTTACTCAAAAAAACCAAAGTCCCGACCCCCACCCCGCTTGCTTCCCCCACCACCCCCCTATCAACATTGCAAGAGCAGTACTTCAGTTAAAGGCTTATAACTCGGGAACTAATTAAGGTATCGTTGTGATTCTCATCTCATTTAATACTCAAAACTATTCTCTAAAATATATGTCATATACATTTTCTATGTAGATAGCCTAGTTTTTCAGTAAAAATATAGTTTATAGAAAAAAATGTCACCACGAATCACAAAAATCAACTTCAACTGATCATATCTTTTTTAATATCGCGTTATTGGTTGTGCCGTTCCTTACAAAACTTATAGATAATTTAATAAGCTTTAAAATGATGTGTCTATTGATTACTATAGTTAAAGTTATGGCGTCATAGTGAGTGATGAAATAGTAGCGGACACCGCGTCGTCGAACCCTACAGCACTGTGTATTTGCATGGCGCTTGGCTATCCAGCCCAATCCAATAAATAATTATTGTCAGACAAGCAAGACTATATATGCCAATCAATAGTACACGTTTAAAAGTACATTTTCCAAAAAGTCCCCAAAAATCCCCCCTCAACTTTTCCCCCAAGCCCCCTCAAAGTTGAAAATGTTTCTAATGATTGGAAATTCGATATCTCTGTAACTAACTATCGAACAGATTTGATTCTTCTTCCATAATATCAGTCATATAATGTTCTGCAATAAATGTGCTATTCACTTTGCCGGTAAACCTGATAGTTTCTTTTATAAAAATTGAAATATCTTGAAAAGAGAATTCTATCAACTAGATTTTTCATTATTTAGGGGGACATTTTTGTATGTCAATTTACAGAAAATAGCGTTAAATAGAAATAATAGAACTTATTTTTATGAATCCAAAGATGTGTATAACAGCATACTGACGATTAGTGATGATTTGTTCGATGAGAGAAGTAGCATGGAGGGGGGTACCCCTTTGCTAACATCTGTCGCACTCCACCTTTATGTTCTCAGCTCTTCGAGGCTATTTCAATTCATATGTAAAATGTCACATTTGACCGATAATTTGGAATTCTACATGAAAGGGCAGTATAGGCTTCCCTTATACTACATTATTTTGTAAAATGATGATTAATCATTATAAATAGTAATAACTTGTAAAGTACTGAAGAATAAATCGCAAAATTTGTCTCAAATTATAGGTATCATCTTTTTCTTTCATACCCTCAGGAAGAGATCTGCTGAAAACACGTTTTAAATCATAAAGTTGAAATTTCAATTTTTTCATAATCGTTCAACATTTTGAATTACAATAACTCAAAATTCATGCATGATACAAAGATGCCACTGGTATGTTTCAGGGAATTGTATTGTCTAAAATAACTGTGTCCTATACATTTTTTGTCCAACACATTGTATGACTGTAGGCTACTATCGGGAAAACCTACAAATAGAATTGTTTAGTTTGATTTAAAATGTGTTTTCAGTGGCTCTCTTACTAAGGATATGACAGAAAAAGGTGTTACAGTACCTACAGTTTGAGACGAATTTTGCAATTTGTTCTTCAGTAGTTTACGAGTTATAAAATATTTATAATGAAAATCGTCATTTCCCAAGTGCACTTTAGGGCGGTAATGGGCAAAAACTACGCCCCGTGAGCTAGCCCGGAACATGATTTCGAGTGAAGACTAAAATCACACATGCAAATTAAGTTATAAGAAATATATGAAAAATAATGTAAAAAATATATTTTTCTTTGCTAAATAAGGATAACGGTTATTTATTCATTTATCTTTACGATTTCGCAGTACAATATTATCGCATCTCAGTTTGCTTTCAGTGTTTAGATATGAGTTAACTTATTAAGAATTGAGCTACCGCTTACAACGTAAAATCGACAGGGAATGAAGAAAGACTCAAATTGCAATTACTGTATTATGACGATATAGGCCTAATTCTTGTTCATTGTTTCAAGAGGTTTCCTGCCTCTGTTGTCATTGGATGAAGTTTTCATATGTTGAAACGAATAGATGCTTGAAATTGGTCATCAGTTACAAAATAAAGAAACTACTGTAGTTTCATTATTGATTATCAATGCCAAAAGGTCCACACATTAAAAAAGGTCCAACTGGAATGTTTCGTCTCAATGAAATTGTGACATCACTTTTATCCAGAACAAAAAAGAAGTTGAGCTTTTAGAGTAAATAGTGAAAAATACCAGACATAAGTATAACTACCAAACATTAAAAAAAAACTTTACTTGTTTTCAAACTGAATATAAAAGTGAAATTAAATGTAAAAGGCCATCTATAAATAGATTGTTAGTGAGACATTCAAATGATATGAACACTAAATGAACTTCATACTCTAATGTGCGTCAAAATGAGAGAAATGATGTCTAGAGCTGCTTAAATTACTGCTTTTAAACGCTAATTTACCAAAACCATTGTGGAGAAGTACCCCCTGACACCTTTTGCTTTGATAAGATGGGTTAAAAATCAGATTGCATCTAAAGCTAATCTCAGTTGGATTACTGCATCCCTTCGTGAGTTAAACAAGAGTCTTTCTACTACATCTTTATTTTTTAGGATATTATTCATTGAGACTTGAATTTTTAATTGATGATTGAAATGTAAAAAATGAGTACTAATCAATTTATGACACACCCACATAATTTCTCATTTCATCTAGCCCCCTCCTTCAAAAGTGTGCCCATGTCTGATAAAGGGGGAGCCTATACCGCCCTTTCAAGTAGAATTCCAAATTATCTGTCAAATATGGCCTCAAAGAGCTGAGAAAATAAAGGTATGGAGAGCGACAAACCGTTCCTGAGAGAAGGGCCCAACAATGTGAGCAAAAGGGGCACCCCCCCCCCTCTTCACCACTCATCCTATCAAATAATCATCTCTAATCGTCAGTATGCTGTTATACACATCTTTGGATTCATAAAAATAAGTTCTATTATTTCTATTTAACGCTATTTTCTGTAAATTGACATACAAAAATGTCCCCCTAAATAATGAAAAATCTAGTTGATAGAATTCTCTTTTCAAGATATTTCAATTTTTATAAAAGAAACTATCAGGTTTACCGGCAAAGTGAATAGCACATTTATTGCAGAACATTATATGACTGATATTATGGAAGAAGAATCAAATCTGTTCGATAGTTAGTTACAGAGATATCGAATTTCCAATCATTAGAAACATTTTCAACTTTGAGGGGGCTTGGGGGAAAAGTTGAGGGGGGATTTTTGGGGACTTTTTGGAAAATGTACTTTTAAACGTGTACTATTGATTGGCATATATAGTCTTGCTTGTCTGACAATAATTATTTATTGGATTGGGCTGGATAGCCAAGCGCCATGCAAATACACAGTGCTGTAGGGTTCGACGACGCGGTGTCCGCTACTATTTCATCACTCACTATGACGCCATAACTTTAACTATAGTAATCAATAGACACATCATTTTAAAGCTTATTAAATTATCTATAAGTTTTGTAAGGAACGGCACAACCAATAACGCGATATTAAAAAAGATATGATCAGTTGAAGTTGATTTTTGTGATTCGTGGTGACATTTTTTTCTATAAACTATATTTTTACTGAAAAACTAGGCTATCTACATAGAAAATGTATATGACATATATTTTAGAGAATAGTTTTGAGTATTAAATGAGATGAGAATCACAACGATACCTTAATTAGTTCCCGAGTTATAAGCCTTTAACTGAAGTACTGCTCTTGCAATGTTGATAGGGGGGTGGTGGGGGAAGCAAGCGGGGTGGGGGTCGGGACTTTGGTTTTTTTGAGTAAGTACTATGTATACTAACATCCTGCAAAAATTCAGCTTTCCCCTAATTTGTTACGACACAAAACATTCATTGCCTGGGCTATATCCAGATTGACAAGGTACCTGTTTGTTTTCTGTCATCATCAAAGCTATCTGATTCTTGTTCTATCATCAAAATGCGTGTTCTTTTAGCAATCTGACTTGATTTACACTTTATTTGCATTAGCAGCTGTGTTAATCGGTGGTGGGGTGGCTTGTACGCAGATTGAAGCTAATAGGAATAGAATTGTTGTAATTGGTTGCGTGAATGTTGTACTTTCATTGGTTGCTCGTGATGGGTGGGTCGGGGTTGATGTTATGGGGGAGGGTGTAGGTGAGGCCGAACTCAAAATATGCTCGTAAACGAGTCAGTTGGACACGAAAAACTCTTCTAATTCGATTAAGCCGCAATGCGTCCACAATCAATAATTGTTTGCCAGGTATCGCCGAAAATCTCTTCATTTTATCCCATTCTCACCAATCTTCTCACTTTATCTTATTCACGTCTCCCCTATCAATCATTATTTCTTTCTTCCCTTGTTTTAATCATTTAATTAAATTATTTGTTTTGTTTTATTCAATTATTTCTTCTTTTCCAAATAGTTCCTCTAGAAATCATAGCCTCTTCTTTCTTTCATCCCTTCTAGCAATTATAACGTCGTTTGTACATTTAAAATAAATTCTTTATTTAATTCAGCATAATCTCGTCAATGAAAAATTGGTTTGAAAACAATAATACCAATAAAATATCACTATAGTATTGTGTCGATATTTCTCCTTGTTACAGGAGAAATGTGCCAAACTGCACACGACTATTTCTCTCATCAAAATAATGTTCATATAAACATAGTTATGGAAGCGCTTCGTTGCAGAAATAAAGATGGCTGAAGTTGAAAGATTATCTTTATTAATTTAGTGAATAACCTGTTAGGCCAGGGGTTCTCAATCTTTTTCAAAGACTGTACCCATTAAAATGAAAAATTAAAATATTGCGAACGCTCTTGTTATTGATGGGGTTCAAATAAAAACACTTTACATAAAAAACACAATATATTTGGAAATATATATTTGAAACGCTTACAAAAAATTAATGAAAATTTCGAGATTACTTCTTTTTACAAAGTTCCTCAATGTTCGGTTTTGTTAAGTGGAACTTGAAATCTTTCTCAGCATCAAGCTTGTTTCTGTACTTACTTTTTAGATATGTCAAGCTCGAAAACCCCCTTTCACATAGGTATGTAGTTGAAAATCCCATAAGAATCTTTACAGCAGTATTTTCAAGGTCTTGGTACTCCTTTCCGACTCTGATCCAACAATCTAACAATCTCTACACACTTTTTTAGATACAGTTGAAATCCCAAAGTTCTTAGTACTCCTTTCGAACACCGATCCAAAAATCTAATAACCTAGCATTCAAATATTTCTTTTAATGTCGGATCACATGATAGTTCAATCAATCGGTTGTTCCTTCTGGTATGTTGTCAGGTTGCTCAAAATTTCACTAGCATCAAACGAAAACGTGACCCTTTTAAACGGATCCAGTACAACCTTTTGTCTGCGGGTGGGAAGCTGGGAAGTATCTTATACTGAGCTGATGTGTTGTCCAATTTGAGTTTTAAGGTCAGAAATAGTGAGACAAACCTAATGCACCTGTTTGTTCCAAGTAACTCGACCACACAAGTATTCAATTAGATTACATTATTAAATTATAACCTTGTGTGATTACGAAATGGAAAATAAAAGTGGTTCAATTTTTACCTGCACCGCGTTCTCCCCGAAAATTTTCACGTAACACAGTTGGAGAACTCCTGTGTTCGGCGAATAATTGAATAGGTTTTCTTGTAAAAAAAAAACTGATCAATGAATTATTGAATAATAATATTGTATAATAATGAAGGCTTTGTATAATATACGTTACTTTTTCAGCAATGTTGCCCAACATAAGTTTGTAATGAAAGTGCTGATTTTCGTTCATAATAAAGTTATCAGCAGCGATGAATCTATAAATGATATTTATTTTGTTGAAGTGATTGAATCTTGAAAAATTACGAACAAACCTTTCTGAGAAGGTCACTCCGATAAGAGGTTCCTTCTTATCATTTGTTTAGTGCAGTGACACCGTTTACAAATTATGCGCAATTTATTGTAAGTCGATTTTGGCGCCTTTGATCTCTGTTCTGTTGGTAGTGATTGTCAAAGATCAACAAGGTTACATAATTGAGTTGATTTTTTTATTGTGTCAATTTTCTTGTGATTCCAGAGGATATAATTGGATTATTCTAATCTGTTTTACTGTTTATTTGAAGTTAGCTTAAACTGAATATAATTTTTTTCCAATACTTGAGATTCCAATCTTCTTAATCTTCTTGGAGACTCTATCCACAAGATTTGAATCTATAAACATTAGCGCATCTTTTCTAATTCACTAGTACTTCTGTGAACAGTAGACTTCACGCCCAAGAATAAGGGTGCTTAAACAGAGGAACATACTCGATGTACTCAATGATAATCATCATCGCAAAATTGAACATAGTCATCATACCTAACCCTTGATTCAATTCTCGTAGTCTATTAAATGCCTTTTTTCACAGAAGGTCACTCTGTATCACATCAAGGCTGTGTTTTCTATTTGCGGGGCAGCTGATTGCTCAAATTTCATTTCAGATGTCTCATGAAAATGATAATAATGGAGGAGGAGGAGGAGGAGGAGGAGGAGGAGGAGGATAAAAAAATGTTGAAGTAGAAGGTGACAATAAAGGGGGATAACAAATTTAATAATTAGAGATGGAAAGAAGGAAAATATAGAAATTTGCTACAAGTTATTCTAGTCTGCTATGCAGTACAAACGTGAGTCTCTTGGTGAACATAGGAGGCTAACGACGATTGCATCCAGAAGCTGCTATCATTGTTGTTTAGGCTGTGCGACAGCGGGAAGATGGGTGAAGTGATTGTGTGTGGGGGGGGGGGGGGGTAGCATTGGTCGTCACACACTAAGGTCGAACAATTAGCGACGCCTTCATTAACAGTCTCACGAGACGCTTTTGTTGTTGCTGTTGTTGTCCCTCCGGATGATCAGGACGACCGACCAGCAATGGCGGTGCCTCCCCATTATTAATTGGCTACCTCAGTAGCAGACGAGAGGACCTTGTCTGATGAACCTTGCTGTCTCTTACCTGTCTACCCTTTCCTGATGGTGTGTGAGTGAGTGTGTGTGAGAGAGATTGTAGGAAGCCAGGTGACATTGAGATTCAGAGAGATTGGTGTAGTTGAGTGAGAGAGGTGAGGTGAGAGATTGCAGTAACTCAGGTGAAAATAATAAGATTCAGATTACTTGTGATCATGGGCGTCGTCAGCTATAATTTATTGGTTGGGTGGGAAGGGGGGTTGAGTAGTAGGAGTATCCATGAGGAGGAGGAGGAGTACTGGTGAGGGGGGGGGGGTTACCTGTGTCAGAAAATGATGAAAAACTATACGCTATACTTTTAACAACACTGTTTTCAGATAGTGAAGAGGTCTAACAGGGTGGCCACCTACCGGGAAAACCGGGAGAACCTGGAATTCCTCATGATTTTACATAACCGTGAAAAATTCCGTGAATTCCTCATGAATTTTTCCAGTTACTCATGCATTTTTCATAAATGCCAATTAATTTAGTAAAGTGTACCGTAACAATAAACTCAAAATACTCAAATAAAAAAACACTTGATGGCTAGCAATAATAATTATTGGCAATGTTTGTGAACTATCTAAAAACATCGGTCTCCAAACATCGATGTTTTTTCCTGATTTGCCATAACTAGTGTTGTCGCGAGTATATTTTTTGTTATCGTTAAGCCGGATTTATATTAGTAGATTTTTCTTCTAGGTTACATTCAAGTTTTATTGAATCAAGGGAAATTTAATGAATACATAATCAATTTTCAAATATATTGATAAATTTGACACTGCAGTCTATTTTTGTAAGGATTTTTTGTTTTTTAACTACTCACTGAGTGTTGAAAATGGACTCTGTCCGAAAGCGCTCCACACACATGAGTAGTTGAAAAAACGTATTAATTCCTCACAAAAATAGACTGCAGTGTCAAAAATTATCAATATATTTGAAAATTTAAATACGCTATTCGCAATTCGTCATGGAAGATCAAACTGAAGATTTCCATAATAAATTCTTTATGAATGTATATATCTTGTTGTTGTTCCTCAAATACCGCGGATACTCTACCTGGAAAATTTGAAATTTTACTCTGAAAAACCGGGAATTACTCATGAATTTTTAATCTTAAAATGGGTGGCCACCCTGTCTAAATAAAGTAGGTGATTAAAATTGATAGCAATTACTGTACTTGATTGAAAAGTTGGGTTTATTTCAGTTGATAGATGAACAGGCGGGAGGGGGGGGGGCGGTAACCCTTCAACAGAAAATGCTGAATAAAAGGAATGCAGTACCTTTAACAAAACTGTTTTTAGATAATGAAGAGGTCTACATGAAGAAAATAGGGATTTTAAATTTATAACAAATACTGTACTTAATTGAAAAACGAGATCTATTTCCGAATATAGAGGGTTGGTGGGACCATGTGTTGGTGGTGTATAGGTGTGCTTCCTAAACTCTAAGCAATACATTGTAAACAACTGGTGGAAAAGGAGTCATCTAACAAGAATTCATTAATTGAAGATGATATACAGGCAAATGAATCTTTGTCTCAAAAGGGGATTCGGGTTACTCCCTCGAGAAAATTTTGAAAAATAATCAGATGTTAAGCTCTGATTGTTATTATTATTTGAAAAAGTATGTTCGAGGGGCTGGTAGTGTAGTACAGTTTAGTTATAATATTTTAATTTATAAATAAAATACCAAGAAAATTTACTTGAGGAAGTGTAGA
The DNA here is from genome assembly GCA_948455865.1 of Conomelus anceps. Lineage (NCBI taxonomy): Eukaryota > Metazoa > Arthropoda > Insecta > Hemiptera > Delphacidae > Conomelus > Conomelus anceps. The sequence continues at coordinate 6,168,436 of OX418226.1, read as the reverse complement.
ACAATTTTTTATTTTCGGGGCAAAATTTCAAGTGCTTTCCACTCTTGATTTTGAAATTTATATTTTCAACTTGATATTTCAGCTCTACTTTTGAGAAGATTGGCGAATCTGATAGAACAAGACGGTGTAAAAAAAAGAAAAATTTGAATCGAACTAACAAAAAGAAGTGAGCGTAAAGTTGAAAAAGACAGCAAATGTTATAGAATAGAGAGGTAGAACTGTATGGACCTCATTCAAATCACGTTTCTGAGTTACGAGGCAGTAAATTTTCGCCTCTATATACGCATTCTCCTCATCTCCTCCTACCCCCACAGCACCTATTCCCCCCTCCTACCTTCCTCTCACAAACCAGTCATCCCGCAAACGGAAAAATAATTATCGAACAGGTGGAAAAGCGAGAGAGAAAGCGTCCTGGTGGCTGGAAAACTGTTGGAAAACTCAGTCTTTTCTATGAAAATCCTGTTCACGTAACTATAGAGCCAACTTTTATTCACATAGGGAGTTGTACTTCTTGTTTTCAATGTATGTGATCAAGGTTGCCAAGGAGATGTGCCAAGGGTGGAAAAGTCAGCATCACTTTTCCAGAGATTCAGAATTCTTTTCTCATATCGTGTTCAATAAAATATTTTTCTAAACAGGCAAGTAAGTAATCTAGCCGTGCGTGAGGGAGTTGATTGTAATTTGCTTAAAACTAAAATTTGCATCCAGAGTTACTAAAGTTACATATTCTATATTCCAATTGAGAGATCAGTTCATTTTTATGAGTTTTTGACATCAATGAAAATGTCAGGGTTTTCAAATATACTGAAGAACACGATTTTTGATCATCTAAGCAACTCTAACTCGAATAACTCAGAAGATAAATTTGCAAAATTGAAGACTAAACACAGTGGATTACTTCTTCTTTAAGTATTGTTATAAATTTATCTTATTCTATCTTTATTAATTTTGAAAATTTATCTTCTGAATTGTTCGAGTTAGAGCTGCTTAGATGTTCAAAAATCATGTTTTTCCAAGTATAGGGATGACTATGTCAAATGTCCTTCCATGTGAAATTTCAAATAATAGGTCGTATTCCACATACAATACTGGCCTGCCTTGATGAGCTGAGTAGAATGAGCCATCACTCGATAGGGTGCAATGCATAATTCAATAGTGTAGGTGGGGGTCTGAATAACCGCCCCTTCTCCCCCTCCCCTTATTGACAAATAAATGGGTTGGCAAGGAATGGTTCTGTATGGAAAAAAGTGTTAAAATGAGAATTCAGTTCAGGTATCCAAATAAATCTTCCTATGTCTGTCAGACAGCAAGCGTATTGCAAAAAACGGCATGATATGATTGTTTAACTTACCATACTTTGAATTCAATTGTAATAAATAACATTGAAGTTGGAATAGCTCTGAAATGACATTCTTCCTGTGCAATAACATGATACTTGTTCAATTTTCAAATTCTGTCGACAGAAATCATTCCAACTTGGAGAGCACATTTTTCTCAAAATAAATACAAAAGCTTTATAGTCTATGATCAGTCGTCAACTCAAGAATATTTTTTTTGAATTACCTGAAGCGTAGTACTCAGATTTAATAATATAGATGTGTCTGATACAAATATTTGCACTGCTCTTTCCATTCTCACACACTTTAAATTTCTCTTTATTTTTCTCGTTTTCTCCTCAATCTCATTTCCACAGTCTCGACTGTGTTATCAGCTATGAAGGAGCATGAACCTCGGTTGGAACGGTGGGGGAAGTAAGGAAGACAAGCCTTTACGCCAACAAAGATCTCTGTCGTAGCATTTAATATCCAGGCTAGATAAAAGCATCTAGGGAACACCAAGAATGTATGAGGTTTTCGAGGTTGCGTAATAACAGCAGAAGAGAGTGTGAGTGTGCAAGAGAAGGAGTGAGAGAGTATGTGTGATACCCTCTACCAAACACACACTTTATCACTGCAATTTTCATCACATCCCACTGACTCAGCCAGTCAACCAAATTACAGCGGAATTTTATAATGGAAAATATATTAATAACAGCTTGTCGTTTCTCCGTAATCCTTTATTGACAAAAATAGCAGCGTTATCAATCGGCCATCGAGTTTTCAAGAACCAATAACATGATCTACCGCTTCTATTGTGTGATTTGCTAGATTCACATAAGATTGACTAAACATTGGTTGAGTATTACTTACACAATTCATTCGACATCTAATTGAAAAGAGACTTGAAAATGGCCTCTATTGTATGCTCATGAATTTTTAATTCTTAGGTTGAATATCGTTTTCTTGGAACATGATGTGTTCAATTACGAATATTTCTTACAAAATTCAGTCGACAATAATTAAAAAGGGACTTGACTATGTCGAAAATAGCCTCTCTTGTACGCCCATGAATCTTCTTAGGTGGAATGTTATTTCCATGGAAAGAAGATGTGTATGTATTCAATTACTGATTGTTGTTTTATTTATCATCCTATAATTTTTAATTTGATATTGGTTTGAGAATGACACACTTACAATAGAAATATTCTTGTTATCAGTGGCGGCTCTGACAGAGAAATTTGAGGAGGACACTACCCCTCCCCCCCCACCCCCAAATCATACAGTACAACTCCGCAAATATAGTTGAATATGGGCTCTATGTACTGTTGAATAAAGGCTATTTTGAAAAACCGATTATACAGTAATTGTGAAAAATAGGAAATTTAATGTGTAGGCTCACTTACCATTCATATCAATAGAGTGCATAAGTGCTCCATCTTGAAACCTAGCACTGAATACAGCACATTATCCAGATTGTAAGCAGATGCTCAGATTTATCACAAGATTATCCTACTTCTCACTAAGTCTTACTTTCACAAGTGTTTCATTCAATTGATATTAATAATTCCCTACTAAATAAACGTCATTATAATTCTGTCATTTACTTTAAAAAGGGGCATTATTTTAATTGGCCCAGTCCAAAAACTGAATATGAGGCACACTAAATATAGAGTCAATCGGACAATAAAATATGTATTTACACTACTTAAAGGCCTATATCATCAGAAAGTTTTCAACAGTTTGATTAAACAGCAATATTTGAAAGTTAGCTCAATTTTACGGTTTTTAGCAGAAGCAAAATGTTCAATCACAACTTCATTGAAGTTGAGAAATTAAGAAATTAATTTTTGCTCGACTGAAAGCATTGCTAGGGAATTTTATCTTGTGCGATAGTATAGTGATTTTGTGCGATGGTATTATGCAGGACATTTTTAGAGGACCCGGCCTTTTTACTGCCAACCGCGTTTTGAAATCACAAACGTTATTTTTCAAATAATCCACGGAATTTATTTTAAATACAGTCAACTAATACTAATCACAGCTCACATTAATCACATTTGAATGGACAACTTGATGATTGAGAAAATAATACAAATTCCACGTACCACTACTGCATCCACAATAATTTATAAACAACCAATGAATTCTAACCTCAATTCTACTAAAAACTTTGAGGATAATTGGCGCCACATGATTGGCGCATGCGTAATGAAGCTGCGGCCGCCGGCCGAAGAGCGTATTTTAAAGCCGGGCTCATGTTGCCATTTCTCTCGTAGAGAATTTTTCATTGAATAGCATTTTCGATATGGCAGCACTGCACTGGCCGGTCGCAAGAGGAAGTGTCCCAGCAATGTCCAACATAGTTACAAAGGCTCGCTGAAAACCTCTTCTCGTACCACGATGCGGCTGATCATTTTCAACTATCTTACTGTCTATTTCCAGACTTCCACACTCTCTTTCCTCTTGTCAAATACAAATAAAAGAGGAAAATATAAAATATAGTGGAATTATTGTATTCTCAATAATTATGCAATTCATCACATATTGACAGGGAGGACAGTGTCCGAGCGCCCCCCTGGTGGAGCCGCGCCTGCTTGTTATCCATTTACATCATCCGTTACCATGTTATCCGTTCAGTATTACATCCATTATATTTCCGTAAATATCCATGTTAATTGTACAGAAGTAGGAAAAATAAATTTGATTTGAAAAACAATTTATTTTTTTTTGTAGAATTTTGACCTTCACAATATCATAAGACATTCGTTGTTTTATGAAATTCAACCATTTGTAGGCTACAGTCGATTTAACAAATCCGTGTGTAAGGAATTACAATACATGATCGGACACATGGAATTCACCTAAAATTGTCCTCACCCTTATAGTAAGTTTTTTCAGTGGATATAACCTCTTTGAACCCCTTAAAGTTGTCACAATCATATCTTTTGAAAACCGTGAGATACTAGTTTCAGTTGTTACACAATTATCAATTTCAACCCCTTTAATCCCCTCAGTTCGCGCCTGTAATCCTGTAAGTTGTAAGAGTATAATAAAGTTTGGGCAAACCCATGTTCGGAAAAAGCATGATAAATGCATAGATTGTTCAGGTCAGCATTAGCGTTATTGTCAACATAGCTTTGCCTAAGCTCTATGTCAAGATGTTTTATAGTAGGCAGATGCAGAGTGTTAGTAATTCGTTAACGTAGTTTTTACAAAAACTCTAAAAAATCATAACAATTACAATAAGATATTACTTCACAAGAGGGAAGTGATAGCCGCGAGCCTTAGCAGGTTCCATCAGATTAGATAAGCAACGCTCTTCTGGGCCCTCTCTGTAAGGGTGACCGATTGGATTGGCCAGCAAAACGACGCTGTAAAATCACTTCCCGGTGGTTCGGAAGCCACCTAAAATTGTAGGACCACCTTGTTTCAAATAACATGGCTGAAGCGACTAGGTGGTAAGGCATTCGCATTTCCTTAGATTGAATGAAAATATTCTGAACTAAATATGAACTAATCAAATAATCGAATTTTTCAAAAACAGAAAGACAAAATGTTAGACTATTGTTTCAAACAAGTTCAACTGTATTTAATTTTTCTGAAAATACAATCAAGAACTCTGCACGGTTCATTTAAGAAATTTGTTGAAAGATGAAAATAGAAAATTCCAAGAAAATCCTAGAGCTATAAGAGGTACTGTAGTTCAGAGGAGAGAAGAAAGACAACATAGGAGAGACTGTAAGAAGCGGAAAGAAGCATCCATGAAGAAATAATTGATTAACCGTACCCCAAAGTGGGTTATTCGAATAAAAATAATAATAAAAGATGATATTTTTGTGTTGAAATTTGAAATCTTTGAGAGATTTTTATTTTTTTGAGTGAATTTACTAACTTGATACAAGGAAAAGGTAATTTTGAGTTGGAATAGACGGGATCAAACAAGAGTTTCTCTTAGGGGAGCGATGACAAGCGTCTCGATGGCTGACAGAACTTGCTAATAAACTGGCTGCGGCGGCTTCTAACCGTTTGAGGGGCAGACCACAAGCTCCCGCGTCCCGAAATCTGCCGAGTCGACAGAAATTTCTGGATCTGCGCCTGTTGCCGCTTCGCTTTCAACTTGTAGCTTCCAAACAGCCTCCGGCGAAAGTCAAAACGCTCTTGTTTAACTTTTGACTCGCAATTGTCTGCACGACAATCTCTTCCAATCTCTACTACTCCAGTAGATGCAAACTGAGTTTAGCCCTTTCTTTACTTTCCAGTTTATGTCTCCAGTTTGATCCAAACTGGAGCTTCACAAAAATTTCATCCAGCTTCCCGTTTCATATTATCTCCCGTCTCGTTGAATCGGATGCTAGTAGCAACTCGAAAATCAAAATTAGTTTTACAAATATAGAAAATATATAGCTGTCTTCTTTTAATCAAATGGGCCACCATTATCAACTCAAAACTCAAAGTTTTGTTTTTCAATCGTCAAAGTATAATAATTTATAAATAATAAAAAGTATAGCTAGTTGAAAATGTATTTACAGAGTTCATCTTTGTCTAAAAGAATCTGCACAATTGATTTTTGAATTTCCATTCTATGATACAAGTCATATTGAAGAACTCCACAATTGCGGAACGTTTTATAAATTTATTTTGTTGAATACAGTATATCGATTATTATTAGTATGTTGATATTATTGCAACATTTTAAAAATAACTCCATCGGACCAAAAATTCATAACTTCATTTCTTGCATGTTGCAACTTGTAATCATGAACATTTATAATTGACATGAGGGTGAAACTCATTTTATGATTTTTAAATTCCATCTCACTTTGTAAGGCTAATTTTTTTGTTACTTTGTTAGCAATGGTTTCATTGGAAACGAAAATTTTTCCTTAAAGAAAAAGTTTTTCATTTTAAATTTGGATTTGATGTATTAAGAAATTCAGAATAGGAACTGCTTCAGACTCAAGATTGATACTTCACGAGAGTTTTTGGAGGAGATGAGAACAAGAAGAACAATGAACTTGTCTGAACAAGAACGGAAAAGACGGGGACAAGTGCTGCGAGATTATCATCAAAGATTAAAAATGTCTAAATTGTTAAATCGCGGTCCTAAGTGACCAATCACGGAAAAAAAAAAATATATATATATATATATAAGCGTTAATAATTTTAGAATTTCTTTCTAATGCTAGTCATTGAACTGAAGACTTAGGATTACTTATAGTCTACTAATAAAACTACTAAATAGTTTTACTGATAGATTTAGTACAACAGTTCTAAATAGTTATGAATTCTCTGCGAAAGAGATATCCGATTTTGTTTTCTGGCACTGAAAAATATATTTAATAATGATTAATATATAATAATAATAATAATATATAACAATATAATAATAATAATAATAATAAAATAATAATAACAATAATTAATAATAATTTCTTTGGATGATGGGAAACACATCCGGAGGACTTTATTGATATAAGCTCAAACATAACAAAAATATTATTAAATAGAAAACACAGTCATTTGATTGCTAATTCAAAAAAAAAAAAAAAAAATGATACCCTATTATGAAACTATGTGTAGGGGTGATCATCAGTATAAACCTTAGATCAAGCTAATAATATTACTAACTAGCCATTATTACTAATACAATAGTAAAAAAACTATTTACTCCCTAAAGTATGCATAGTACATTTTCTACTAAGTGTTGTTAATCTCCCTTATGACGGAAGTATTCAGCTCAATCAATAGCTTTGGAGGAAACTCGACTATTATAAACTCTCAATTAAATTTGGTATAATTGTGCTAATAATTGTTATATTATAGTAATAATCGTAATGTAAATTACTTATGTTAATGTTAATTACTGCTGTATAGGCCATTAATATTCTTAAGAAATATAAAAAATGTAATTTCACCAATTAAAATACTTGTTTCAATAGTTTCAACGCTGTGTATGGAATCTGAAGTCATTTGATTTAAAGTCAATGTTAGGACAAGATCTTCAAGATGTGATAAGAACGTTGCAAATATTACAGAATTTGATGTAATGTAAAAAAGTGTTGAAAATGTCGAGCACTAGTCAGTAATGTAAAAGGTTAAGTCGGACATCTGCTGGGAGAGAACTCGTCTATTTCTATACTAGAAGTTCGACGCTTCCTTTTCCTCTAATCCGTGTTAAAGAAGACTCGGAAAATCTTTTACACCCTTTTTCCTTTTTCCTCTTCTCCTCCACTCCTTCTCTCTCCCACACACTCCCTAGCCAACGCAAAGAACGTGGGAAGCGGAAGTGACACATGTGTACTGCCACGCCCCGAAAATCTTTTACTCAATCAGTCTCTCTCCCTCTCTCTGCCCCTCGGTCTCTCTTTCCAAAAGTGAAAATCAAAGATTTTCTTCTTTGCTGCCGGACTAAAAGCAAAGTCCGCTGGACGAATCAACGACCAATGTCCAGTCTTTTATGTCCGGTTTATAAACGTAGCCAAAGTTAGTGAGTTGTTTCATCAAGTAACTTGCTTTGTTGCTAGAAAATTAAATTTTTGAAGTGGTTTTTCTTCACTAAACATTGTAGTACAAACTGATAGATCAACTACTCATGTAAATAACAAGAAAAAATTCGTAATAATTGATATCATTGAAAGTTGGTAATATTAGACAAAGTTTTCGAGTCTCCTAGAATTTTAGCTTGAAAATTTGACTTTCTATGTCGGGCCCTTTCCTAAAAAGTAAATTTTAGTACTCTAAATCTGCTAACATGAATCCACTTTTACAAAACTGAATTTATAAATTATTCTAAAACGTCTGGGACAGTATCATGCTTACCTAGATTTATTTCTGATGTACACTGTGCGTTCAAAAATACCTAACCTGTTGACTTTCCTGCTTCTCTTTTAAATTAAACAATTTGAAAAAAGATTTTTCACACACTAATGAGTATTAGCGCTTTTCATATTAATAGAATCCAATAAATCGTATAAAATAAATGAATCCAACGAATAAATTATCAATAAAATCCGCGTTATTAAAGGAATTATACGATTTTTTCTTTAAGCCTTCTTATTCAGTGCTCGTGAGCAAGGTTATTGAAAACAAAGTTGTTCTGGTTTTTGAGAACTGAAAAATTTGTGAGTGCATTGTCACGTTAAAATATCATTGACAGCTGATCAATATGTAGATTGTCAAATCAAATTTATTTAGCACCAGACAATTTACGAAATTATCATAATTCTGAAAAATGTTATATAATAATTCATAACTAAAACAATCAATTTTACAAGACAAATTTTAAACTATTATAATCAAAATGCCAAATAAATTACTGCTCACGAAAAGTACCATGATCATTTTGTTTGTTTGTGAACAGGAGCAATATATATTCAACTATATCATACTTTTGTAACAGATAAAAATATGTGATATGCAAAAAACTTTATTTTTCTACTGAAAACGTGTACAAATAGAGCTGAAATTTACACGTTAACGGAGATTCTGAATAGAGTGACGTCATGACTTTCATATTTTGCTGATTTAAGCGAGTTATGGAACAACCTTGTTTCTATTAACCGTGAGTCGTGAGCAGCTAATGTTTATTATCTTCAGTGTTCTGATATTCAACTGTGGATGAATCTCATAAGAATTATGAACCCCTGTAGCCTATATTCGCACTAAATTTGACAACACGTTTTTTTAAAGTAGTCTCAAATTCGCTGATTAAATCGCCAACATTTCCTTTCTCCTTCTTCTTCCTCCTACCGTAATACAGTATTATGAAAACCCCTACCTAGTACGTGGGCAACCATAGATGGAAAGAGTGGTTTCCATCTCCACATACAGTACTATTATTTTAGATTAGTTTATGGATTTCATATTATTGGATTTCTGTTATTGTATTTTAATAATTTTCATTTTTTGCATGACTTGTATATGTGTGTTTTGTATTCTATAAATAAAACTAAATAAATAAATGCTCATGTAGTGGTGGGCGACTCCAACATCTTAAACTCTGTCCCCGATCCCTGCTGATACTGTTGTTGAGTTTCATGCTACGAAAAGAAAAGTGGCGCTTTAGGGCTGTTCAAGAGATAATGCATATGATGGTTTTAGGCTACTTCCATGTATCATATCACGAAGTCAAGGGCTCTTCTACGGCATATTGTAACCTTTTATCCTCTCTTATTGTTGCTGGTCTTTTTTCCGCGTTAGCTTTGTGCATGAAGTAACAAAAAATACTCGGAAAAGTGATAGGTGTTTGATAGGAAAGCGTCGATAGCTAGCTAAATGGCCTACTAATGTTGTAGGTCCGGATGAGTTTGCAACCAACCGCCTCTGGCAGGAGAGTGTTTTGAAAAATGTCCGCCACCTTCCGGGGGTCATCATCATAGGTGGGTGACCCCACCCACACCTTTAACACCATTGTGATTTTCAATCTCAAATATAATGTTGAAGCTTTGCTGGAGAAGAATGGGGGTGTTACCCGAAAGTATGTGTTTAATCTGTACATTTGGATTTGAGAAAAATGCATTTTAAAAAGGTTTATTTTAATTTATAACATTTCAAGTAGGGAAGTGATAGCCGTGAGCCGTAGCAGGTATTGGTTCAATCAGATAAGAGATAAGCTGCGTTCTCCTGGGCACTTTTTGTAAGGGTGACCGATTGGATTGGCCAGCAAAGACACTGTTCTCTGCTGTAAAATCACTTCCCAGTGGTTCGGAACCCACCTAAAACTGTAGGTCCAGCTCATCAATCACCATCATCCAACTCATTACAACGCACAGGTCTCAAACCTATGTGGGCTTCATCCTCCAAAAAAAAGTCGATCACGTACTTTCAACTTGATCAATTTTACATATTCATAAATGATTAATTAAAAAGTTATTCTATCTCTCGCATAGTAAAAAAAATGCGTATGGGTTTTATAGGTGGGGAGACCTTTACGGACAGTTCCAACTCTCCGCTTGAGCCATGTTATTGGAAACATACAATTTTAGGCATTCTAGGTTGTGTTTCTTATATAATTAGGTTTTTGTTCGAATAAGCTACTATTGTGACTAGCCAAGTGATAATCTCCTCGGCTTTTCGTGGGTTCCGAACCACCGATAAGTGATTTTACAGCAGAGAACAGTCTTTTGCTGGTCAATCCATTTGGTCACCCTTACAAAGAGGGCCCAGGAGTTCGTAGCTTATCTAATGTGATTGAACAGGTACCTTATACGGCTCACGGCTATCACTTCCTATACTTCTATAGTGTTACGTTCATTTATTTAAATTTTTACTTACGTAATTACAGTTTTATCAAATAAAAATAAGGACGGAAAATAGCACGGTTCCAATGAGGACTGTCGGGTCGTGAATAAACGTTAATAGTAGTGTATACTATAATATTATATGCTATTTTCATTGGTTTCACTACGTGAAACACCCTATAAGTAGAAGATGGTGTAGTGTGTTGGCCAGTACAGTCTTGTACCACAGTGCATGGAAGTAGCAACTAGGGGCTATTTATAAGGTACCTGGTGTGTCATTCGAACATGACAAATGTGTCAGAAATGAGAAGAGACAAGATTTGGTGAAAGTTCACGACCCCGGCAAAGGCCGACGGTCATCGGAGTTGCTATGTGGTGGCTCTGAACTGTGTCTATTTGTGGAGGCGCTGCTTAGGCAATACGCCACACACACAACGGATAGCAGCAACCAGCGGTAGAAGTGACGTCATATGTTCTGCATTACACCCCCGCACAACGCAGTTCATTATTTCACTTTGAATTGATTGAAATATAGTTATAAATATATTTTATAATAGGGCCATAAAATATATTTTATTTATAAAATTATATTAACTTGTTATGTGAATTTAACGACTTGAATTTAAAATCTTCAAAAAAGCCGACCACACAAAATAAAAAATGCACTTACACTCAAAACTACACTGAACACAAACAAATACGATCTCCCAGGGATCTACAAACTGAACTGCTCTGATTGCAACAAATTCCACATAGGACAAACAGGCCGCACATTCAAACAACGTTACAAGGAACATTTTCAAGTCCTGACATCAAAAGCTGAATCGAATTTCGCCAACCATATCATTCAAACTGGACACACTTTTACTGACCTCACTACCAACCTACACATTCTCCATATAAAATCTAAAGGACACGAACTCAACACCTTGGAACAATTTGAAATATACAAACACACCGCACACAATAAACAAAACATCCTCAACGAACAACTAAATTTTAAATCACACAAACCTTTTGATCACATTTTACAAAAACCACAATTCTTCTAATCAAAAAACTGACATCGACGATCTAGGAACACGCCTCTGAAAACGGATCTCAAAGATTCGAAAGCGCTCGGCCTACAGAGTAAGTAAATTTTACTTATTCTCAATCAATATTTGACTGCAAGTCGTTAAATTCACATAACAAGTTAATATTAACAACGCAGTTCGTCATGGAACAAGAAGTCCAGGAATATAAAATTATTTTGACTAATTATAAATGTACCAAAAAAGCCAGGCTTTCATCTGAAGTTGATTTAGGAAGTAATGGATGCTAGTAATAACCTTTTTTCTCTCTATCAATAACCTCGGATATTTATCTGGTTTTAAATCTGTTCAATATTGGTTTAGTCCGGTTTTATTATATTAACCTCTATAAAAGTATTGATTTTTAATAAACAGAAAAATCCGAAATATTTTTATTATATTTTATTATATTGAAAAATCAAATGTTTAACATAGGGTTATTTTTAGCACCCCTCACTTGAAAGAGGATAATTTTTTCGAAATACGTTCATGAGAAATTTCAGCTCAATTTCTTTTTCAATCGTTTTTTTTTCAATGAAATCAATCTTAAAAACGTTTGACTCATCATAGAAACCAATATGAAGGTGATGGTTTCTTGTGATCTGTTTTATATGTAATAGGGAAGTGATAGCCGAGTGCCGTAGGAGGTATCTTTTCAATTAGAGATAAGCTACGAAACTCCTGGGCCATCTTTGTAACGGTGACCGATTGAATTGGCCAGCAAAAAAGACTGTTGTCTGTTGTAAAATCACTTTCTGGTGGTTCGGAACCCACTTAAAACTCTAGGTTTATCTCATCTATCACCATCATCCAATTCATTACCCACGCATAGGTCTCAGACCTGTGGGCTTCATCCTCCGAAAAAAAAAAATGATAATGTAATGCTTATGTAACATTATGTAATTTTTCGGACCTGGCCTACTATACAAATTGTAAATTATTTGCCTTCGGCACTAAATGAATTTGATTTGTTTTGAGACGTAATTTATTGTTGTTTGATTGAAAATTGGAGATTCAATTGTGATTGAGAATTGGAAAATGTTGAACGGAACTAAGAATAGATTGAATCGCTTTCCTTCTTCATCGCTACTTATCCTAATAAGTGTGAAAACATTGTGGGATGATTGTTTCTTTCCATCACGGAGCCCCTGGGGCCTATTGTGAACATTATCATCTGTTGCATTATTATACTGCCGCATCACAGTATATCGTAGAAGTGTTTTAATTGAATTCAGAACTATGTTCTTTGTAAAGAGCATATTCGCAGGGAACTATATTTTTTGAAAGAATGATGAATTTAGAACGGAGCTTTGTTGGAAAACGTTTAGGAATTGAATTCCTATTCAATCGTTACTTATTCTGGGAAACCATATTGAGATGAGGTTTTTCTATAGTTTTATTTATAATTTATTTATTTCTATTTATAAAATACAAAACATACAAGTCATGCAAAAAATGAAAAATATTAAAATATAATAACTGAAATCCAATATTATATAATAGTAAAATCCATAAATTATTTAAAAAATAATTAATAGTATTGTACTATATGTGGAGATGGAAGTTTTGTATTGAGATAATCTGGTTGAAGAGTTGAATCCAATCAATTCTAAGTATAGTTTGAACATTTTGCAACAATACCCTGGATTCAAAACAGATTTATTGTTGTAAAGGAAAAACTAGATCTTAATTGAGAGTTGATTAAATTGTATAAAAAAATAGAATTCTGTAATCTAACTCAATTGTACAAGGAATTTAAATTCTAAAATCTAACTCATCGTACAGAGCAGCCAACATGTAACCTTAGTCTACCCCTCGGTAATCATTGAAATTATTTTTCTCTCCAGATTAATTACAGTGGCTAGATTTTATAAAATGAAGTTTATCGCTTACTAGCGTTGCCCGATTCAATTGAATCAAGATATCTAGAACATGACATAATCTATTTGCAAACTCAATTATTCAATAGTTTCTTTTGTCTTTTTCAATCAGATTAGATGAGCAGCGCCCTCCTGGGTCCTCTCTGTAAGGGTGACCGATTGGATTGGCCAGCAAAAAAGACTGCTTTCTGCTGTAAAATCACTTCCCGGTGTTTCGGAACCCACCAAAAATTGTAGGTCCACTATGTTACCAATAACATGGCTCAAGCGGCGAGATGGAAGTACCCGAAAGGGTCTCCCCACCAATAAAAGCCATACGCATTTTTTTTACTTTTTTCCCTTATTCCTTTTCTTCTTCTTGATCTTCTCCTTCTGTTGTTCTTCTTATTCCTTTTCTTCTTCTTGATCTTCTCCTTCTGTTGTTCTTCTTATTCATCATCATCATCATCTTATTTTTCTCTACCTTCTTATTCTTTATTTTCTCTCTGTTTATTTATTGTCCTTATTCTTATTCCTCTTCTCCTTCAATCCTTCATTCTCAAGCGTTGGAGTTCAGTCGACACGACAGATTCATCATCGACAGATTCATCATCGACATCATCATCATAATCATAAAGGGAAGTGATAGCCGCGAGCCGTAGCAGGTATCTGTTCAATCAGATAGAGATAAGCTGCGTTCTCGTTGGTCCTGTTTGTAAGGGTGACCGATTAGATTGGCCAGCAAAAAAGACACTGTTCTCTGCTGTAAAATCACTTCCCGGTGGTTCGGAACCCACCTAAAACTGTAGGTCCAACTCATCAATCGCCATCATCCAACTCATTACCCACGCACAGGTCTCAGACCTATGTGGGCTTCATCCTCCAAAAAAATCATATTTTTCTTTTTTTTTTCCTTCTTTTTCTTCATTTCCTTTTTTTCAGTTTTAATCCTTATTCTTCTTCCTCTCCTCCTCTCCTCCTTCAATCCCTTGCTCTCCAGTGTTGGAATTCTGTCGACAGATTACAACATGAATATGTTTATAAAGCATATAGTAGGGATAATTATAAACATTTTCACATATAAAGAATGTTTAGTAATTAGTCTGAACTATTATATAACAGAAACTGTATAACAGTTTTGATGAGATAGGCTTCGTTTAGGTTCGTGGATAAGACTAGCAAAATCATGATGTAGCTCTAGCACCGGTAGAACCAACCACCGGTATTATCAACCTCCTTACCTCCCCTCTCCCCCCCCCCCCCCCCCAATCTACGAAACTATGGCTCACCACCTGACCACAAAACAGGGAAGTTGTTGGGGTGGGGGGGGATGATGTTGTGGATTCCTTTGACTTTACTATTTACAAGGAACGTGAGGGGTGAGGGAGTTTCGATGAACATTCTAGCGACCCAGATACTGTAAAAGAGCATCAAAGTTTGCGTCAGAAGCCAAGATGGCGCTGAAGAAAAGTAAAGGTGAAAGGAAACCTGACAAATGAATGAACAAGCCCGACATTTTTCGAAGATTTTCGGCCCCCCCCCCCTCCAGACAACGTGGTCTCATCCTGCAAATAAGAAAAACCCAACGTCGAATAGCCGCAGACGAATCTTTTAATTAAAACACCATCTTTACGGCGATATTTCGTTTATTGTGGTAGAAGTTTTTAATCTACCGAGAAAAAATATTTGTGCGCCACGCTGTTTTGAAAGTGCCGGCGGCTGTTTTTTTTTCTTTCCTTCTTTCTTTTAGCATACTTACCGGGAAGTTTGGCGCGGCTGTAGAAATCGCTTAGCAAATGGTGATGTTCTCGACATTCCTTGAATTTTCTTTCGATGGAATGAAAAACGCGTAAAAATAATTTTTCATCAAATTTATTCGAGTTTATTCTTTTTTATTTATTTATTTTATTTATTCCTTTATTACAGGAAAAGATACAGGTACGGCCCACTATTGCTTTCTTTACAAATTTTCAATTAAAAAATACAAATTTTATGTTATATCAAAGTTCAACGAGAAATTTCACTTTGAAGTACCGGTACAATTACTAATTTTTCCAAAACAAGAATATTAATTTAAAAATTCAAATTTTATGTTTTATCCAAGTTTAACTAGAAATTCATCTTTGAAGTGCCGGTACAATTACTAATTCTTTCCAAACCAAGAATATTAATTTACAAGTTTGCTTTAAAAACGAAGCACTGAAACAATTACTGATAACAGATACAGATAACAGATACAGATAACAGATACAGAAACAGATACTTCAAGGTTGTTGTTGATATTGTGATGTTTTATTTGTTGGAATCAATCACGCATTATAAATCTCTAAACATAAACTTTATTTATTAATTTCACTCGAATTCACTTTCTTGGAAAGTTACCGTACTGATTTTTTCCTTTCAAATTTTTGTTGTTTTTGTGATTTTTATTTATTGGAATAGACATCTCACTTTGTATAATTGCTGTACTGGAATTTCTACTAATAGAAAATTGAATCTTCACCTTCATCACGTGGATTATTATTATATTTCAAATTACTTTTATTATTCGACATCCTTATAGTGTATGAGAAACTGTGTATTTGGATTTACCTATTTTATGACTAGGTTAAAAAAAGAATGTTTAAATTTGAAGTTTTGCATTGAAATAAGATAATCAATTTCACCAAGATAATCATCAGAGCCAAGTTTGTGCTCTTTGCAATTTTATTTACAAGCGTTTGCACTTTAGTTTTACATATTCTGCATAAACTATTCCACAGCATTTGTTTGATTTTCCATTGGTGATTATCATCAAGTATTGAATGCTCCACTGTGCAAGCATCCTAAGATTTTTGGTATGATTCTTTGTAGTGGCGAGGGTGATGTTGTGGAAGATATCCATAATGAACAATAAGACGAAGTTGTCACAACCACGTTTATTAAAAGAAGTGAGCTACTCTGTACTTTGGTTTGTTTGTAAAAAAAATGAAAATCCATGAATCTCAAAATTTATGTATGATTTTATATGAAAATTATTACACCGGCTCTATATTATCATTTCAGCAACTTTACCGAGTAAAACAATCAAACAAATAAGACTGTATTCGAGTAACTCAGTTTCCAATACAAATAAATAAAAATACCATTTTGAATTATCTAATAAAAATCCATAAATCCTCAAAATCTATGTATGATTTCATATGAAAATTATTACATCGGCTCTATATCATTTCAACAACTTTACCAAGTAAAAACAATCAAGCAAGTAATACTGTAATTGAATTACTTGGGTTCCAATACAAATAAATAAAAATACAATTTTGAACTATTCAATGAAAATTCATAAAATCTATGTATGATTTTATATTAAAATTATTACATCGACTCTATATCATTTCAGCAACTTTACCACGAACGAAAATTCAATTTTTGCTGCAATAGATTTGCAGGCGCTTCAGCCTACATGTTTGAGCTAATGCATACCATTACATTACAGCAGTTTCGTTGCGTGGGCGTAGAAGTGTGGGTGGAATGATGCGTGGAAGAAATAAAACCACTCTGTTTTCCAGCTGCCTTTTGCGGTATCTTTTATCACACTTTTCTCCATTCATCCACCCCCACCCCACTCTTACACTTCTCACTACATTTCTTCACTAGAAAATTGAAGACTTGGGCGTCCCAGTTTTAAGTAGACGTGAGCAGACTTCCCGATGCATTAACGTCGGCAAATAACGCCATTATTATTGGTAGATAAAGTTTATGCTTTCCCATATACGTGAACTAGGTTCTTGGGAAAAACTTGCAAGTACTGTGCAAACTGTGCAAGTATTTAACGAAGCAAGACAAGTAGAACTAACTGCAGAACAGTTGATATGACAAGTTGTATGACTTGGAAAATTCTGAAATGACACCGATCTCTAATTGGTCATGTAATCCCCTCTAGGGGATTATCTAGAGGCCCATCTAGTAGATAGTTTTCCTCACTATAATTCAAATAATAAAACTAATTTCAACTAGTAGGTCTGTGAACTGTATACCTCACGCCCAAAATTAAGGGTGCTTGCACAGAGGAGCATACTCAATGATAATCACGATTGCAGAATAAATACAATCATCAGACCTAACCCTTGATTCAATTTGCGTAGGCTATTTCTGTTTTCCACTAAAGGTCACTCTGTATCTCATCAACAAGGCTGTGTTTCCTATTTGCGAGACAGCTGATTGCTCCAATTAGATGTCTGATGAGTCAGTTTATAGAACAATATTAATTAAATTTGTATATCATTTACTTAGTAATGACTTGTTATTATACTTAATTGAAATATTGCAATTGATTTGTTTCTCAAACAAATATATTACTATTATGAATGATAATTAATATGGAGGTTCAACTAGATGAGTAAAGGGGCCTGAGGGCTATCTTGAATCATGATTTCAATTCATATAAGCTTATTTTAAAATTCATATGTTCCTATAGAAGAAGGCCTAAGAGCCTTACTGCTTACCTCTTAAATATCATTTAAATGAAGGAAATTTCGAAAATCCTTACACATAAATCGCTAGGCATCCCTTAAAGGAAGATCCATGCAAAATTTCATTGAATTTGGTCCACGAGTTTAGCCGTAAATGCGTTACAGACAGATGCAAAATGATTGACTTGAAATAGAGACCTCTCTTCGTTTGGTCAATCATAAAATGCGCTTATCAAACTGACAATTATATGAGCTGCTACTTGAGTTCAAAGAATTTGTGCAAACATTTTTCCAATTTTATTCTCCTATTGCAGTTGTGCCAATATTAACTCTTATCCATTATGGATGTCTACCCAGCACCCATGTTTCAATCTGTGAGAAGGGGTTCTCCAAACTTCCTATGAATAATAACTTCAATTTTGGAAAAATGATTAAATATTACATCTAATCAATGTAAAAAATTATCAAATCTCCACCATCAAGGCATCACATTTCGATCTTAGACTCGCATTTATGAACCTATTTCGAGGTTTCCCTAAGGGGGACTTGAAAAGCGTCTGAAGAAAGGTCGTTTTCGAGATAAAGAAGCCTTAATATTTTCGTTAGCTGTCTATTCTACTAGATTTTCCTTTCACTCCACTTGCGAGTTTGCCTTGAAAAGTCTAGGATAATATCCCAATCCCACTATCCCACTGCCTAAATGTATGACATCCAATACAAATGCATGGTTATACTGTATAATATGGGCATTCAGAGCTGTAAAAGGCTCAAATGTTGCGCTAAAAGAAAGCTATTCTCAAACTATTCTACAAATTAATTTACAAGTAACTTTTCTTGCCGTATTCTAAAATCATAACTAAGTGACTAAATCATGAACCGCATGATCATTAGGTGTTTTTTGTAGATTACGTCTTGGAGACTCCAGTTAAGGAGTATAAGACTAGTCAGATCAACAATTATTATACACTAGATGCCATAATTACTATATTAATTAGTTGCGGTGAGGCTTAAACTTGATTTTAAATGAACTATTGATTTCTTACACTATTATAAGCTTAATCAACTGAATATTTTCTTAAATATTCATATATTTCAAAGACTTTAAAAACTGCGGTTGCTTGTTGTAGTGTTTCCTTCCAATATAACTAGGTTTTTGTTTGAATAAGCTACTATTGTGACTCACCAAGTGATAATCTCCTCGGCTTCTTGTATTATAATCTTGTACGTCAAGATTTTGGTTAATATCATTCGTTTTTACATACAAAGTAGCTTCAACACATATAAGCAGGGTACAGTTAGGAGACCAAGCCTCGAACAACGGCCTACATTAATCTATTAACTCTTTCTATACACCTAACCGTTAACCGTGTACTGCCTAAACTTCCTAAACCCATCTTTTCCCAGTATCAGTGACTTGTCAAATTAATGAAAAATAAGACGAAATTGTCACAACCACATTTATTAAAACTTCGAGAAACTAGTTTCGGTTGTTACACCATTATCAATCTCAATCAGAGTTTGATTGAGATTGATAATGGTGTAACAACCGAAACTAGTTTCTCGAAGTTTTAATAAATGTGGTTGTGACAATTTCGTCTTATTTTTCATTATGGATACCTTCCACAATATCACCTTCGCCATTACTAAGAAAACTTGTCAAATTTATTGTAGCCAGTTAGTGTATTATTTATTATTGCTTGCATACTTGTGTTGAATAGCCGTTGTTCATTTAGATTTATACGTACAATTGATTGAATTTCTCCGTTGGAGAGACCCTCAGTGGTCTTTCTTTACAGTCTGGTGTTGTTTATTGCACGACAATATTCTCCAACTGGCATTTTCTTTCGACTACTGAGGGGGCACATTAGGATCGAATAAAAATTCCAGTTGTCAGTCAGAGACGACAGTGGAGTGGTGTGTGGTGCATTACTTGGTGAAGTGGGATGATAAAAAAAGGAAAACGAAGGAGAAGAAAAAGAAAAAGCAAGTGGACCAGGCGTCAAGAAGTGTCCAACCGCTGGAGCAGATCCGTGGAATGCAAAGAACGTGGATGAAAGACGTCCGCCCTCCGGACTTTTCCCAGAGCTATGTTCAACTCTACTGTAGCTGTGTTTTATGGCATGAGATAAGAATTCCACATCTCATGAATGCTACCAATAACGAACAGCATAAATCTCCTAGATTATCCAATGCTATGTTAATGGATTAGCCATTAGCCGACCAGAGAAACTCACTTAATTGAACTATAACAATTAGTTCAACTGAAGAACTACATAAATACGTCGTCTGGTGATCGTTTGTGCTAGTTTTTCTCAGTCAGTGATGAAGGCTTTTCAGTAGCTAACGAAATGGTGGTCGTTTATTTCAGACGTTGCATTTCTGTGGCAGAAATATTGGATTCAAGTCTGGGTACAGCCGATTGAATCAATGCATGATATTTATTTATTTATTGTGACAAATTTACAACGAGTGTGAAGGTGCAACAGACTCAAGTCCAAAACTGCTCCCTTCACAAATTTTGAATATGTTACATTGTCCAAAAAATCGAGGTTAACACAGACTAAAAATTTAAGATTTGCTAAAAATAACAAAATGAATCTTCTCACTTAACCACTATTAATTTAAAAGTTCACGTGAAACGAAACACTAAAATATTATGACTATATCAATACTATTAGAATAGTAGCCAATGTTTTTGTAAATGTTACACAATATTCTATTGAGCAAATTGATTGCATGATTGAGTTACCCTTCATGGTACCCAACCAAAAAATTGAAGAAATTGAAAATCTCTTCAGTGTTGAGTGGAAGAGAGGACGAAGAGTCCTAACTCCTTCCTTAATAAAGGCAATAATATCTTTATTCTCTTTTTTGATTATTTCCAATTTCTATGTTGTTGATACATTTATGTTTCCTGGCCGTTGAAATTTATTAGTGAAAATTTATTATAACATCAATTTATATTTGTTTATATTTTTTCTAGATTTTTCTATTCTGAAGAACCTTGACTGTTTTGTTGTCTATTTTATTTATTCATCTTTCAATCCATTTTCTTAAATGCATTTTGGTTTTGAATATTTTCAAAACAGATAAGCTGTCATCTAGAATACCCTCAAAAATACTAAAAGCACATTTAATGAAATATAAGAGTAAAAGAGAGTGTTGAGATGAACAAAATAACACTATGAACTGGTTTATTTTACATTAGTATTCTAATTTAGTTTGGATCCAATTTTCAACATCAATTTGTTAGATGGTACATTTATACATTTTCGGGGATGATTGAGAAAACATCTATGATTTTCTTCTGCTGTCGTCTACATCAATATGGTTGCCTTGCTACAAGTTGCCGTCTTCTTGCACATAAATTTTTGGGGATGGTTGATAAAATATCTATGATTTTCTTCTGCTGTCGTCTTTATCAATATGTTGCCTTGCTACAATTTGCCGCCTCCTTACACATAAATTTTTGGGGATGGTTGAGAAGACATCTATGATTTTCTTCGGCCATCATCTTTATCAATATGTTGCCTTGCTACAAGTTGCCGTCTTCTTACACATACATTTTTGGGGATGGTTGAGAAAACATCTATGATTTTCTTCTGCTGTTGTCTACATCAATATGTTGTCTTGCTACAATTTGCCGTCTTCTTGCACATACATTTTTGGGAATGGTTGTGAAAACATCTATGATTTTCTTCTGCCGTCGTCTACATCAATATGTTGCCTTGCTACAAGTTGCCGTCTCCTTCACTCCTTCCTGAGCAGATGGTTGTCTGCTGATTGTCGGTAGTCGGAGGCGGCCGTCATGGCATTGGAGGCGGTACCGGTGGCGCTACACGACGGCCGCCCCAGAAAGCCGCCTCCAGCCTGCACTTATCGATCGCCGCCTCTTCCTCCTCTCGCCTCTCCCATATCCCTTCGCTTCATCCTTCTCTGGTCCTCTGACCACCCTTCTGGCGCGCGCACACCTTTGATTTCTGGTCTGCGGCACAGTCTGCCCTTTCTGTCTAGCAGCGGCTATGACAATGCTCTGTTTTGACGGCCTTCCTCAGCCATTCCTCATCCTCCTCCTCCTCCTCACCTTCCTACCACCCTCCCTCCCCCACCACACATGTGTCTCGCCTCGCCTCCTTCCATTCCTCCTGCTCTTCCTTTTCTTAGTCGTCGTCATCGTCGTCATTCTCCTTCTAAGATGTTCTCTTGTTTTGCGCCTAATGCTCTTATTTTCCAATGTAGCAGCGTCAACAAAGCTTCTGCAATTTGAATATTATGTTAATAAACGTCTGTTATTTATATTCCTCAATCTTTAGCTACGTTTGATAATTTATCATAATTCTTCAAATAATATTATCTTGAAAAGGTATCATAATTCTTGAAATAATAATCTTGGAAAAGTAATCAGGAAATGTATTTGCGAAATTAATATAAAGACGAGTCCTGTATGTAAATTCATTAGAATCTCGATTATTTCCCAGTCCCGGTTAACCGAGCCTCCGGGTTATCCGAGCTAGTGATGAGAGAAAAAAATAAAATGAAGCTCTTTTTATTTTTAAAATAATATGGTGGGAAGATGCGCTTTATACTTTTTTATGATGTAATGTCATGGTCCCAGTTAAAATACGGTGTGTAAATAGTTATTTTACGTTTTAACCTTGTTATAAAAAATAAGTTTTGTCACGTTTTTTGACTTTTCCTGGTAGTAGCACTTGACCACCGTATTATCCGAGTTTTTTCATATCCGAGGTGGTCTTGGTCCCAATTACCTCGGATAATCGAGATTCTACTGTACCCAGAAACGTAAAGAAAACCGCTAAATATTTATAATAAATTAACGAATAAAGTTATCGTGGATTCAATTAGTATTTTTATTTCATTCAATTGATAGATTTTGTTCAAGATTAATTATTGTATTATGTATATTCGTTTCCGCCGCTTATTCAATTTTCAACCTAGGAATTGATGAAATCTCATAACTTTAATAAATGATGTAAATAATAACTATGATAAGTGATTTAAATAAATTGAATTGAATTGAACTTTTATACGCGATTGAACGATTCTTGATAAATGAAATAATGTATGATTAATTTCCTTTATTATAATATGTGTTTTTTAAAATGTTTATTATAATATGTGTTATTGTTTGCGAATGTGCGCAGGTGTACTATGCGAAGAAAAAGCGACGGGCGCAACAGACACAGGGCGAAGACAGTTCGCACAAGAAGGAGCGCAAGGTGTACAACGATGGCTACGATGACGACAACCACGACTACATCATCAAGAACGGAGAGAAATTCCTTGACCGCTACGAAATTGACTCACTCATCGGCAAGGGATCGTTCGGACAGGTAATATACCTCTTTGTTTTGTAGATTACGTCTTGGAGACTCCAGTTAAGGAGTATGAGACAAGTGAGATCAACAATTTATTATACACTAGATACCATGATTACTATATTAATTAGTTAAGGTGAGGCTTAATTTTGATGTGAAAGGAACTTTTGTACACTATAAAAAGCTTTACCAACTAAATATCTTTTCAATTGTTTTTTTAAATAATTATATATTTTCAAGACTTTAAAAACATCAGTAGCTTGTTGTAGAGTTTCCTACCAATACAACTAGGTTTTATTTATTAATTTTTTATTTTTATTTATTCATATACATGTCATAGGCTATACATCAGTCAGTATTGACAATAGTCATACAAGTTAACCTAATCAACAATACATAAAATAGAATCTAACATTATAAACACATAAGCTCATTAAACAAACAATTCATTAACTAGAGTAGCTAAAATAATGGTCAAATAATGGTTTTTGTTTGAATAAGCTACTATTGTGATTCACCAAGTGATAATCTCCTCGGCTTCTTCTTGTATTATAATAGTGTACGTCAAGATTTTGGTTGATATCACTCATTTTTACATATAAAGTAGCTTTATACACATATAAGCAGGGTACAGTTAGGAGACAAAGTCTCTTGAACAACGGCCTACATGAATATAATCTATTTACTCTTTCCTAACAGCACCTATATGCACCTAACAGCTTTCCTTTGGATCTTAAACACCCTATCAAAGTTTTGTTTGGATGAATTGCCCAATACTAAGATAGCATACAAATAGAAAACACAGCCTTGTTGATGTGATACAGAGTGACCTTAATAAATTATTCTTGGGCGTGAGATCTTCCGTTGACAGAACTTTTAGTTTATTCTTTTGACTAAATGTATTGTATTAACTCTGATGAATCACCATATATTCACATTTGCGGATATCTCAATTTTTTGTTGCGTTCTATAAAAAGATCAGCATTGCAGTTTGAAATATTATTAGTATCACTAAATTGATTTAGTTTAATAATATTTTATCGCATTTGAATATAGTTTTGACAAAATTTTATTAATGCATATTTGTAATAAAATATTTAAACAATTTTCATTGATCTGTACTCAATTTTTGTTTTTGGTTTTATTACAGGTTGTAAAGGCATACGACCATGAGGAACAGTGTCATGTAGCGATAAAGATAATCAAGAACAAGAAGCCCTTCCTCAACCAGGCCCAAATAGAAGTCAAACTACTGGAAATGATGAACAAAGCGAATGCTGAAAACAAGTATTATATAGGTAATATAATCATAAAAATACAGTAGTATTTAATTATAATAATAGGTAGGCCTATTATTAAAAATACGCAGGAAGAGTAGGATTAAAAATATATGAAAAAACGAAAATAATGGTCCGAGATCCAATGTGTATAAACAAAGTTAGAATTAATAATCAAGAAGTGGAATTAGTGGATAGTTTCAAATACCTGGGTGAATTAATGACACACAATATTAAAGAAAAAATAATTAACTGGAGAGAAAGAGCAAATAACACCTATATTTTATTAGGGTGGTACTAGGTTGTACCACCGTCTACATTAATGTTCAAATTATATTCTACTCGATGTATCTTTAGGCCGTATTTATAAAAGAAAGATCAAAGAAAGACTTGGATAAGTCTTACTTATACTTACAAGTTCATAAGGTGACAAGTAAGCGAGTAGCTGTTGCACTAAAAGCCAACCCAGCTCCCCAGCAAAGCCCTGACATCTGGTAAATAATTTAACACTAATAATTTACATTAAACAACACTAATATAAGAATTTACACTACATGAATATGACGGGGATAGCTGGGTCGGCTTGTTACCTGACTTGTCAGCTAGTTAACTCGCCCAGTATAATCGATGCTTCATCTTAAGTTTTTATTTAAGAACCTCACTTGAAGATCTTCTTAAAAGTCAAGTCTTTCTTTAAATCGGTATCTAAAATCCGTTCTTAGTCAAGCTAGGTATCTTGAAGCCATTCTCGAGTTTATGTTTTTCATATTTTTGTTTAATTTTCAGTGTAGCATCGACACATCAAAATAAATTGAAATCATCATATTCAATTTTTGCATAATTGCAATGTAATTCTCTGTGTATTTGACCTATTGAAACTATTTTTACTGTCTATGTAAATCGACTTCCAGTTCTTTGGTCTTCTGTCAGATAGCGCTCACTACACTACATCAAAATTCCATTATTTTTCCAAATTTGAAAACAGAAAATATTAATATAACGAACATTGGTGTGATAATGATTACTCAACAATAACTGTAAATTTACATATGTTGCATTAGGTGTAACGAGTTTATTTCTATTGCACAATGATCCATTAGTTTATTCTGGTTAACCGAACGGGCACAATCTGGCTACACTATAATTTATCAACAGCTGATTCTAAAGTTGAGAAAAAAGATGAATTAGAATCATTTTCATTGTGAATTATTTGAATCATTATTCAAATATCTCAATATTATTATATTCTTAATAGATTTTATACATTTTGAAAGGTTTTCAGCACCTACGACCTAATTTGCAGTTCTGTGTTCTGGTACAATAAACATAACCTATAAGATGTAACTTAACGGGCATTAGTGAGATTTAATCATCGGTGATCGGGCGGTTAAATATTTTTTACGTCGGTTAACCTAATCGGCGTTATCGCTTGTAATTTTGCACAACTAAATTTTCTCCATTGAGTTTAATTTCCGTAGAATGACGTTATTCTACGGGGATTAAATTTAATTTGCTTTCGTGAAACCGGCCGTTAGTGTCTGAAATCACGTTTCGAGTTTAAGTTAGCTTGTGACCATGTTCAATGTAATAGAACCTTTTCAAGTCGTACCTACATCATATCATATCATATATCATATATCCCAAACATCTGAGGAAGAGACTGGGGACAAGTCAAATGTGGAAGACGTGTATAGACAACACATAAACAAACAATAAAAAAATATTAATAAAACCACCACGACAAAGGCACATGGAGAGAACATTAATTACTCCATTGCAGAAAATCACCAACAGAATAGAAGGCCGCTCAAGGAGCCACCTTTTCAATTTTTTTCTAAAGTTGTCCAGTCTATTTGCATGCTGTTGGGTAACTTATTATACAGTTTGGGACCCTTGAACATAAGAGAATTCTCAAAAAACTTAGATAAGAACGCTTCAAGTTACGTTCATAAATACGGCCCTCAGTGAAACAAAACCACATATTTTTCATTTCTTTAAAAATAAGTTAAATATAATTATTTTCCAATATTTATGCTCCAATTTTCTCGAGTTTTCCATATGAACTTTGGAAAAAAATATCCACCTACCTTATTTCCATCAAATAAAATTCAGTTTGTGTGCTGAAAAATACTGATACATCCCTTTGAAAGGGAAACCATTTTCTATTAACTATATTTAGCCAAATTGACATGTTTCCAGCTTGACAACAATTGCGTGGGGTTCATCCCACATAATTTCCATCTCTCACTTACCGAAATCCCATTGCCTCACTGTTCAGTCTATCCATCTATCTCTTGCACCGCCCACGTCGGAGTGCTGAATTCAATTACAAGAAGTAAACCCACTCATTTGTCTCAGTAACCTTTGCCCCTTTAAGCCAAATTGCTTGTTATATACATCTCAATCGTTCCAATCATCGTGTGGTCAACAAGCTCTGATTGATTACATTCTAGGCATGAGAATAAAATCGATTAAATGTTACTAAATTACTAAATTCGGTGGCGTTACAGAGGGAGAAAGTTGAGGATTTTCATTAAGTTTGTTTAATATATATTTTTTCAAGAACTCACTGCTGGCTCACAGTTTTGCCTTGCCAGCAGGGTCTTTTAATTCTAGGATATTTCTCTTCTTTTTATTGCTATAGTACTGTCATTTCATGGCTACAGAGTTTCTGTACGTGATTATTTTCTTGTAATAATTATATGACTGTAACTATATGTAATTTATCCTTTGTGATTGCACTGTGTTGTTTATGAAAGAAGAATCAATAAATAAAATAAATATAATTAAAATTACGTTAAGTATATTGATTAAATTGTTAAAGACATGAACTATTCCAGTTTCTCGTAAAATATAGAGCATATGACTAGTTTTAATAGAGTTGGTATTCTTTTAGCTCGAAAATATCAAATAATGATTAAAATTGATTGAATTTTTAATACTTGAAGGATTGTCGTCTTAGAAAAGCATGAGCTATTCCCGTTACTCTTCAAATATTGATCATAGAGTCCTGTGGACAATTTTTATAGATTTTATGTAGTTTTTTAGCATCATTTGATGATTGATAAAACACGAGTTTTAGCATAATTTTCTCATTTGAGTAGACAGATAAGTGATGAACTGAGTAGGATTTGAGTCCTTATGAGTACGAGTAACGGCTGTGTAACTAAACTGAGTACGACTCGAGTTGGCGGTTATGTTCTCATAAAATATTTAGCATATGGCTAGTTTT
Source organism: Conomelus anceps (assembly GCA_948455865.1). Lineage (NCBI taxonomy): Eukaryota > Metazoa > Arthropoda > Insecta > Hemiptera > Delphacidae > Conomelus > Conomelus anceps. The sequence goes on along the minus strand of OX418226.1, from coordinate 6,140,647 downwards.
AATAGAGTTCGCATTGGTTTAGCTAGAAAATATTAAATGATGATAAAAATTGAGTTTTTAATCGTCTGAACCTATTCTACCTACAGTTGAGTAAGGTAATTTTCTTTGTTAAATTTTTCTTAGATTGTAATTCTGTAGTTTCTTGTTGTCTTTTCAACTAGTCGTTATTAGAACTCTTCAAAGCCCTTCTTTATCTTTCCCTTCTTTCTGACACTTTTCCAATTGACTTAGATTTATTACATTCTCTATTTTTCTCTTCCTGTCCAGGCTTCCTTGGCCATCTTCTAACTTACTTTTTCTTTCCTTTTCACAAGAATGTTATTAGGAATCTCAGGAGGCAGTCCTCTACCCAACTGTTTGAAGAAAACCAGAACTTTATCGGTAGAAAAATTTACCAAGCACTGCCGAAGAATTTGAGGGAGACAATTGGCGTGAGGAACTTCAAACGAAGGTTGAAAGAATTCTCAATTAGCAGATGTTTTTACAGTTTAATACGAGTTTTTTGAATGTTGCGATTCAGTTTGAGGATGATCTTATCTGTCGGTGGGGGGGGGGGGGGGGGGGGCGAGTGCATGTTGTGCATCTTTTCTTAGAATTGTGTCTTGCTTTGTCAAGCACTTTGACTTGTCTGACGCCGGTCTTCGGCCAACCTGGAGTATAAAAAACAAACAAACTTCTTAACCTATTTTTTGTTTGTAGATTACGTCTTGGAGACTCCAGTTAAGGATTCACATTGAATGAATTAATTTATTTAGAGTTGAATGATTGAGTGAAACTTTATAAGTACATGTAGTTTAAGATTTTAATAAATTGTGTTTATTTAGACTTGAGTTATTGATTGTTGAATTGTTGTTGGTGCAGTGTACCTGAAGCGACACTTTATGTGGCGCAACCACCTGTGTCTGGTGTTTGAGTTGCTGTCGTATAATCTGTACGACTTGCTGCGCAACACCAACTTTCGCGGCGTGTCACTCAATTTGACGCGCAAGTTCGCGCAACAGCTGTGCACGGCGCTGCTCTTCCTCAGCACGCCCGAGCTCAACATCATCCACTGCGACCTCAAGCCCGAGAACATCCTGCTCTGCAATCCGAAGCGATCCACCATCAAGATTGTCGACTTTGGCAGTTCGTGTCAGCTGGGACGACGCATATACCAGTACATCCAATCCAGGTTTGCTATTTGTTAAATAGGCTACATCTATACGAATTGTATACGAATTTTTCTTTGTTTTATCTTTCTGGTCTTTCTTGCGTTATTTCCATCTTCTTTATCTTGTCTCTGAACTCATTATCTTGTGAATTGCATAAAACATTTTTTCCATTTTAGTAACATCTGCGCGGTTGATGTGTCTGTGTGTGTGAACGCCTGGTTTTTCTTCCCTTGTTGAATTTGATTTGAACAAAAATCCAGTTCGATATCCCATTCAGTGAATTAGTCGCAGGAGTTTCGATACTTGGCAATATCGACAATTGCAATACCATCGATTGCAATTGTGTATCAAATGGTTCGCGTATCAAAGTGTCGATGTATCAAAGTGTGTATCAAAAATGTGTCGCTGTCAAAAACGTGTAAATGTTCTATGACAATAAATCTTATTTTATCTTATATTATCGATACAGTATCGATACTTCCATCGGGTATCGAAACTCTTGCGACTAATTCACTGGATGGGATATTTGCTACCCAAAAATCATTATTCATAAAAAATAGCATAAATTAATTTCCAAGTACTGGACTCCGACTCACAATACAGACCAAATAGGTCTATGTGAGCTCATTGACAAATCCATATACTCCTTTGAGAGGAGGTCAGTTACTGCTAAATTATCTATCTATCTATTTATCAATCATATTATTTCAATAATGGATAGCTTAAAATTTATTGATATATTATTATTATAATAAGAAGCGTATGGCTTTTTATTGATGGGGAGACCCTTACGGGTATTTCCACCTCGCCGTTTGAGCCATGTTACGGGGTACATGGTGGACCTACCATTTTAGGTGGTAATTAAGTATATTATTTAATAGGTATTATTTTTATTATAATATATTTTAACACGCATTTTGTTATTCACTTTCTATCCTGAAAATGTGTGATGTATTTTTTAAATTCAAAATATAACTTACATTATTGTCTCCATTTGGAGACCTCTTATAAAATATAAGTGGACGTCCCGGAGATGTTATGTGGCAGACAATTTATAAGTATGGGCACACTGTATGCAGCGTGCACACTGGCCCCTGTAATTTGCAGCATGGCTCAAATACTGTTCGCTATAAAGAAACATAAATAAAATAAAGAAGCCATCTAGCTATTTAAAAAATCATCAATAAATAAGTAGGAAAATGAACAGTAAATTGCTTGACTATTATAACTATTATCTTGTCTGGTAGCTATAGAAATGTTAGGAATGAAAAATAAAGATTGAACTATTCTACAGATAAATTATGGGGTGCGAAATAAATCATTATAATTTTTTGAATGAATGAATGAATGAATTTATTTATTTGCCAAAAATTATGACAAACAAACTCTACAAAATAAACTACCGCACTAGAACTTATAAACAAACAAACCAGCTACGTACAATAATTATCAATTATTGATAAAATAAAAATAGAGAAACTAAAATAATATTGAATCAATTCTGTCTTTTTTTTTTAGGTTCTACCGATCGCCGGAAGTTCTGCTCGGAATCCCCTACGACCTCGCCATTGACATGTGGAGTCTCGGCTGTATCCTGGTTGAGATGCACACTGGCGAGCCCCTGTTCAGTGGCTCCAATGAGGTCAGAGCGCATTTTTTAATTCTAAGAATGCATGGTCTCCTATTTCTGTTTGTTAGAAGTTTTATCTTTTTGGCCATTATTGTCACCATGAATAACAAAATTTCATACTCTAATGTGATTATTACCGCAACTTTATGAAAAAATAAATTATAATGAATAATAAGACAAAGTAATCACAGCCACATTCATTGAAAAAATTATAATTAATAAAAACATTATTCTGATTCACACTACCAGGTATATATTGGTAGTTGGTAATATATCATACAAATAAATTCATAGGGGTTTACTAACTCATTCAATATATTATTATTCTGTATTATTTTATTTATCCTATATCTTAATCTTTGGCCATTTTATGATATATTTGCATTATTGTATTGACCTTTTTGAACTTGTGAATCGGAATAAAGAAATTTGAATTAATAAGACTTGAAGTAGTCACAACCACATTTATTAAAAACCGTGAGATACTAGTTTCGGTTCTACACCATTATCAATCTCAAACAAACAAAACTAAAGTACAGAGTAGCTTAACATATTATACTAGCACAGAATGAAACTATTGGCTGAGAGAGAAAGTGTCTCTGATAGGCTGGCTTTCATTGAAGCGAGAAAGTCTGTGATTGGCTGAAGGCTATAACAAGTCACGTCCACTGGTGGGAGGACCAACAAGCAGAAATAAGTGTCAAAATCAAGAACCAAAAACCGTGAACACATGGAAAGTAACAAACAAGAACAAGTCGTTAGTTTTAGTATGTTTGAGATTGATAATGGTGTAACAACCGAAACTAGTTAACGGTTTTCAATAAATGTGGTTGTGACAACTTCAAGTATTATTATTCATTATGGATATCTTCCACAATATCACCATCGTCACTGCAAAGAAAGTAAAAAAGAAGATAATTATATCTTGATAGATTATTCCATTCGCCAATTGATCACTTTTATTTGCATTTTTGTGTACTTTTTTATTCATATATTTACTTTTTTATTTATAAATAAACTAATGCGCACTTTACTTAACTTCCACTCTACATCGTTTGGGGTTCACTCCCCACTGAACATATTTCACGTGGGATAAGGTGAAGGATGATAATGATTGTTTTTAATGTCGATGGTCGATGTCATTGCAACGCATTTTTGAACAAATTTTGAAATTTCCGCTATTTGTCAAAACATATCTTTCAATACTTACTGATGGCCTTATGCCCATTCACTATTTCAATATGCGATTGAGGCATGGGGTGGTACTTTTGACACTCATTTTAATAAAATCTTTACTTTACAAAAACATTTAATTAGGGCAGCCTTGAGTAAGCCAAGATTATACCCTAGTAGGCGACTATTTGAAGACCTGGATGTGCCAACACTTAGACAGACTTTGTTGTTAAAGCTGTCTTGTACCTTAATAAGAGTTTTCAACTGCTTTGAGACCAGAAGATCGCCTTATTATACCCGTCCAGCAACAAAAAATGCTTTTAATGTTAACTTAATAACACTGTCAGTCTGTAGACACCAGTTCACATATTACTGTTTTTACTTTCTAACAAAATTCCTTTCAAATTCATAAGTCAAAAATCACAAAAACTCTTTAAGGAAATAAACTACTAGACTAAACAGCACATTTACTTCACATTGCCTAAATTGTAACCAATGTTCATGTTGATGATGGTCATGATGATGTGCAACCAATGTTAATGAAAATATTATGACCTACTGTCTAACTATACTGTTTGTCATCTCGAATGAAAAGATTTATTTTTATTTTGAAACTTGCAGCAGGCGCTCAGGTATTCCCTTGCCGGCTGTGCCAAGATTAATTATTATTTCAAATTGTTATGTGGAAACATTTATTGATTTAATGTATTTGTATTTAATTTATTTTGTTTTATAAATGTTCTGGCAAATAAATCTACATATTATATTTTGGTTATTTAAACGGTTGAATATCGATTTGTAGGTGGACCAGATGAACAAAATAGTGGAGGTGCTGGGAATGCCGCCGAAACACCTGCTGGACACGGCGCACAAGACGCGCAGGTACTTCGAGTACGTGTCGGGTGACGGCTATGACGGCTCCTATGTCCTCAAGAAGTTCAAGGACATGAAGAAGTACAAGCGGCCGGGTACGAGGCGACTGCACGACATCCTCGGCGTCGAGGTCGGCGGTCCCGGCGGTCGCAGGATCGGAGAACCCGGTCACTCGCCGCAGGAGTACCTAAAGTTCAAGGTAAAAAATATCAAAAATTGATCGATTTTTATTAGTAATCCAGGGTGTCTACTGGTCGGGTAAAGGTAGGAAATTCTAATAATAGGTCGGGAAAAACAGGGAAAAGGTGGGGAATTTTGAATTTTTTTGAATTTGGTCGGGAAAATGAGAAAATTGATTCTAACACGTATTTTGACATACTTTTTTTACGAGTGCATAATTAAATTGGCTAACAAGAATAATTCGATGTGTAGCTGGGAATGCCATTTAGTACATAGTGTGTGTTTTGACCTTATATATTTTTGTCCAAGGTTGTAAAAACTTGAATTAAGTAATTTAAACAAGTAAATCTCACATATTAGTTTTATATAATTTTGTATTGCCATCTCTCACAGGTTTTTTACCTCTAGATGCATGTTTCCTAACAAAATACTAATATTACTGTAATTCTGTACTATATTATTATTTTTTTTTTATGTTATAATTTTACATTCAACCAGGGCATTCCAATCTTGAATTAATGCTATGATTTCTTCTAATTTGTACTTGTAATATAATTTTTATTCAATTATTGTACTGCTTGGATGTTTTGTATCTGCTGTATTTGTAAAAGAACAATATTCACTAGAAGTACACAGTAAAAAATTTAGTCAGTGCTCAAATTCCAACAATTATTATTGTTGTGTACATCCATTTTCGTGATCTGTGATAAAATAGGTAAATAAAAACTTCTTTTTGATTGTTTTACTCTCAGCGCTGTACAACTTTGACACCAGTGGTGACTAAAGACATTTTCTACACCTTTGGCCACGTTTATTCCACGTTGATTCCGTGTTATCCGAGCTTCTCTCGTTTAATAGAGATTCCACTGTTTCACTTTCTCCTTTTAGCACAGTATATAAAATAATTTTTTTTTCTTTTAATATTGCTCTTCTGGATATTGGATGGTTATTTGAATTTACAGTACATAGTGAAATCTTCTCTTTAATGCTTAATAGAAGGATATAGTTATTGTTTTTGTCTACTTTTCTGTAGGCTATAACTTTTTTAAATTTATATTTCATTGAATTATATATTGTTTTAAGGAATAAATGAATTAATCTGTCATTTAGGATTCATCTCCTTGATACGCTATTGTATTTTGTTTTGGGGTGTAGGCAAAAATCACTTGAACACAGTCTCTCTTATGCAGAAAAAAGCAGTAAGGGTTTGGAAGTTGTCAGCCCATCTTTTTTGTGTAGGCCTATATTTAGAAAGCATCAACTTCTCACAGTACCATCTCTATATTTTCTGGAAGTTGTCAATTTGGTATTCAAGAATGGAGAAATTTTCAATGTCAACCATATCACCCACTCTTATCGAACTAGAGGCAAAAATCAAACGTTTTCGAATACCCAGTACAAAGGCTGATGCTATTATTCAGGACTAAATTTTTTCAATTGTCTTCCTGAACATATTAAGTTCTGTGGTCATAAGTTATTTGTATCCTTGCTGACCAAAACACTACTGAACGTATGTCCTTATATTATAGAAGAATGTTGTAATGCTTTTATTTTGCTCAAATGACATGTTGCACGCCACCTGAGTTCTGCTCAAACTTGTGGCTCTACGCAACTAATAAATCTATCTATCTATCTATCTATCTATCTACCTTTCTATCTATATCTATCTATCTATCTATCTATCTATCTATCTATCTATCTATCTATCTATCTATCTATCTATCTATCTATCTATCTTTCTATCTTTCTATCTATCTATCTAGTGAAGTAATATGAATTAATCTCGTGTGAAAATTGTAGCGAATTTTATTTTGAATTTTTCGCGCCATTTCTATCAGGACCTGATAACGCGGATGTTGGACTACGATCCTAAGACGCGAATCACGCCTTTCTACGCGCTGCGCCACAACTTCTTCAAGCGGACGTCGGACGAGGCGACCAACACCGGCGGAGGCGGCACCAGCACGGCGCACGGGGGCGGCACCACCAGTCCGGCCACCGCCTCCGCTCCCCCTTCCGCTGCCTCCGCCACCTCCGCCGCCTCCGCCACCACCCTCGTCGAACCTTCGCCCACACAACCAAACACCGGCTCCTCAACTAGCCAATCAGGTAACTGTTATGCACTATTGTAGCCGCCGACTTTAATAATGAAAATTATATTAATTATTACCGTAACTATAATTATATTAATTTAATTATACTAATTTAATATAATTTTAATTAATTAACGCAAAATGAAGAGCCGGAAGAAAAGTAGAAATCCAATTGCAGGTTCAACTGTAAATATGTAATTGTGCAGACATTTTTTGCCAAACTTGATAGTTTTTAAATCTTTAAGGTAAAAAGTAGAAGTAAAGCTTTTCGAGGATTAGTGAACTCAATTTTCCAGTACATTTTTCTATAGCCAACTCTACTTCAAGCCTTCAGGCAACTGCAATAGTTTGAGTTATGGCTAGTTGAATGTTGTTTATTTAAGTAGAATCAAAATCTTTGGTTAGGTCGGCTTCACTAGATATTTCACCACAATAATTCACGAGTTACAGAAAAAAGAATATATATTATTAAAAGAATATTAATTATTGTAAGAATGACAACTATTACTGTTCGTAAAGAATATGTAATAACAAATATTGACTATTGACTATCATTGTTTATTATCTACGGAAATGGAAAACCTTTATAAAAATTGGAAAATTTACATGTAATCAGTTATATAATCTATATGTTTGTAGTTGCTTGAAGATTTGACGACAAATATTTGTGGCAGGATTTATTGTCTAGGCAAAGATGAATTAATATTTCCTAATCAAATTTATTTATTTCAATGGAGACAAACGGGTTTCCCATATCTGCCCTTTTTTTACAAAAAGAAATGTAGAAGTCTCTTAGATTAATGCTGGGCCACTTTTTTCTTCAAGTTGTCCAAGCAAAATATTTTTGTATCCTACAAAATATATTGTATTCTTATGAGATTGTTAGGATCATGAAATTCTTTCAAAGAAAGAATATCCATATATACTGGAAGAACAAATCGGCTAGGAATAGGCTATAGATTTTCAATTAATTGATTATCGCTGAATTAAATTCGTTGCTTAAAGAATATATTCCCTTAGAGCAAATATTTTTTAATCCTAAAAAATAATATTTTCTTTTCATGCTTATTTTATTTGCATCTATTCACTTTTGCATGACATACGCCCAAGTAAAATATTTAAAGTTTTTGGTGGTCGAACAAAACAAAATGAGCATCACTTTCAATACCATCGCGATTGTAGAGGTTTCTCTTCTGTGAAGAATAATGTGGATTATGTTTAGATATATATTTTTTCCTACAACTGCTCGTAAAGTAGTTCTTTACGTACTGAAAACTAAATGTAAAATACCTATTTACTGCTCCGCAAGCGGTAAAGTACTTTACGCTCGCCAGCTGTTTTCTTTACGCTTCTGTTTTGATTTTGATGTCATCTCATTGGTGGATCATGGAATCCGTGAAATTCACATAACCTCAAAAATGCCGAATGCTAACCAAATCCGCGCACGGTCTGTGATGTTACAAACTACAAGATTTTATTGTGTTGGAATCCAGAACTTCAGTTGTAGGAAAAATAGTGTATGTAATTCGCGCGTGAAGCTTCTTTATTGCTCTCGCAAAATTACTGCGCTCCGCTATGCGTCAATGCAGTAAATGTTTTGGCTCGAGCGATAAAGTCGCACTTCACGCTCTTAATACATAAATAACTATTTCGAATCACCCACTTTAGGGCACGTTAAATCAATTATTTCTTCATGGATGCTTCTTTCCGCTTCTTCCAGTACTCCTTCATTCTTTCCGATGCTGTATTTCTTCTCTCTTCTGATACTACAGTAAGCTTTAGGATGTTCTTGGAATCTTATATTTTCATTTTTCAGCAAATTTCTTAAATTTACAGTGTTCTTGATTGTATTCCCTTTAATACTCAATTTAATAATTAAAATCAAGTTGAACTTGTTTGAACCAGTTACATTTTGTCTTTTTGTTTTTGAAAAAGTAGAATATTCGTTCAGTGGGTCTATTTTCATTCATTCCGAATATTTGACTATAAACTCATTATTTTTTAATGCTATCCGAGATCTGTTCAATCTTCTTATAAAGAGTTTTATTTGAAGTTAAACGAAATTCATTGCTTTCAAGTTTCGGTCCTAATATTTTCCACAGAATTTTTCTTTCTTTTTCAAAACATCTAGTAATCCTGTATCTGTTGAAGCTAATCTTTCTGCTGCATATAGTGCTTCCGGCCTTATAACGGTGTTATAATGCCTAAATTTTAAGTTCCAAGACAGTGATTGCCATTTATTGTATCCTGGATTGCATGAATTTTTCTTGTGTATATTACTGTATAAATTTGAAGTATTGAAATGTCTACTATAACTTAATGCAGTATAAATAATATATGCAAACTTCAGTATCCAACTGCATCAATTATCCAATAGGACATAGGTTCAAATATTTTCAATCATCAAATACAGCTTATCTTCTCTATTTAACGAAATCGATTATACGGGTATTCGTTAATAAGAGGTTTTCTTGCTAAGATTGCTTGTCGAGGAGCAGTATTAATGTTCTTTATGTTGAGATTTTCTCTATTATTTTTATAGAGTTTATTTATTTAAATACATACAAAGGTGTGCACATACATAAATGTTCGACTGTAATATAAGAATATCTTAACTACTATAGTACTTCATATTTAAAAAAATGTAATTTTATAATTGAATCTACAGCATTATTTATAATGTAAATATTGATCGTACCCCAGGGGCAGAAGACCGCAGCGATGATGAAATAGAAACAGCAAGCAGAGCTGGAACAAGTAATATTCAGGATAAGGTTGTTCAAAAGGAAAATCAAGTAGATCGTGAAACTGGAGAAATAGTGGAGGAAATGCTAGCAAATACAAAAATTAGTGAAGAAAATGAAGATGAAAATGATGAACATTTTATTGCTATCAAAGATAATGGACAAGGAATGGGCGATACCAATGAAGAAACAAATTACACTTGTGGGGAACGAGCTCAGAAAGAAAATAACGTGAAAAACGGCAAAAAGTCTGATGAAAATGTCAAGCAGAATGTGTTCGAATCTAAAAAAGAAAAGAATAATAATGAAACGTGTGAAAATAAAGTGAATAAGGGAATTAGGGGAATTGACAAAGAGGATGATGAGGTAAAGAAAATAATAGAAGAAGAAAGCAGGAAGAAAACTCCAGTTATGACTGACTTCTAATTGACGTTTCTTCTTTCAACTCGTCAGAAGGGGCAGAATATTAAAATCTAAGTAAGATTATACAGATTTTTATTGGGAATGGTTTTGAAGCATCATGCAAAATGTTATGCAATAACCTGGTGTTTTAGTGTTTTTGTATTCAGTAATTCACTTGCTTTGAAGAATATAAAAAGTCTCATCATTCAGTAAAAACATTCAGTTTCTTGAATAGGTGAATCAATTATTGCAGGGGTTCTCAACCTTTCAGGCTTTGTGCCTCCCCTATAAGACTGACATTTTTGGTTACGCCTCCCCTTTGCTGTCATCACCTTATCTGGTCAACACAAATAGAAGAATTTCAATTTGTAACTAAAGCGAGCTAAGAGTTCTTAGATTTTCCGGGTTTTAAGTGAAATATTTGATAAGTTTTTACAAAATCTTCAATATTGTCTCAACTTTTTCAACATACAGTCACAGTGAAGTGAATGATTAGACAGAATATACTAGGCTGAACAGCGGGAATGGAACATGACAGCATTCAACTCGTTCGATTTCACTCGAAGAATTCTTCACACACCGGCTGTTGTAGGGGACTTTCTTCTAAATTTATTGTACAATTGTGCCTATTTTTTCGTGAAGGAAATAGATAGAAATAAAAAAAAAAATATAAAACTAAATTGTTTATAAAATCTTAGAAGATTGTAGAGTTCTTCAAAAATACACTATTATATCAGTCAATGCTTGAATGGAGATAAGGACAAAGCAGCTAAGCATTATATACCAACCTGCATCAATATTGTACAGTACTACATTATACGTTGATCTTGGCTATTATAATTGAGTTTATTATCTCCAACTTTTAGTGTTGTACAATAAAATAACGGCGTTACAAATTATAAAAGAAGCCACGAATCTGTGTTAATTGCAGTTTTTCTAACTATTCTGATACACTGACGCCTCCCTTGAAAATCCTCTACGCCCCCCCCCCCCCCCCCCCCCCGGTTGAGAACCCCTGAATTATTGTATTAAATAAGTTCCAACATCGGGATAATTGTCTTTACCAACTTCCTTTACTAAGGAACCTTGACATGGGGTTTAAAAAACAATTAGATATCATTTCGAGTCAAGTCAAATTAACAAGTATAATTTTAAAAAATTCAACTAAAGCTTAAGTGGAAATACATATTGGTACGGAGAAGCATCAAGCTCCATAATATTTTATCAATAATTAATCATCATTGTACTTTTTGCCTAATATAAAGTTTTCATAGATTTTGATTTGACGTTATGATTTTGATTGAGTTATGTTGTCTTGTAACTGTTCGTGTATCATGACTTTGCATTCAATTTTATTTCTTCATTGTGTTGTATTTAACCAGTCGTTTTTTGATCATTGTAATGGAATCTGTTCCTTGCCAAAATATTGACCGCTTCAACATTTTTATTCCTAGATTTTCTGTTATGGTCGTTATTATGATGTATATTAAAATTTCAATGCAGGGTAATTCTGTATTATTACCGTTAAATTTGAAAATATGTACTCTGAACTAATTAAAAGTATCAAGTTTTTAATTCTTATTGAACGAACGAATATGAAAAATAATTGAAATTGCTAGAGAATATATGACCATTAATATAAAAAAGTAATTCAAAAAGATAGAGACGATCAGCTCACTGATATCCTTCAAAGCAGGGGCTCTTTACTGAGACGTGGAGATAACATCTTTGCATAAGTTGCTACATTAACATTTATTTCAAAATATCATATTTTTGAATGTCCTCAAATTGAAGTGGAAGTAAAGGCATGATTGTTCAGTTTTTTTTTGTCAGTGCGATACAGTTATCATTGTTGTGAGCCAAAGTAATAGTAAATTAATAGTGTAATTTTCTTAGTTTAATTTTTTAATTAGAGTACTTTTTCGAAGATTATCAACAGTAATGATTCTAGTTGATATAATATCTGGGCAGCTATGATCTGAATATGATGATAATGTGTTGCTAGTTCTAAGTGCTATTTTACTTAATCAAGTTATCTAAATTTTTAAAGACAAAAAATAAACATTGTTTAAAAAAATAAAGATGGGGTATTTTGAGGTGAGGGCTCAAGTGATTTTGTTATCTTTTATGGTGAATCTTCTATTAAGTTTGGAACCAAGTTGTGTATATGTTTCAACTTGAAGCCTCATGTCATAGTCTGGTTCACTTTCAACATACAATCAACGTTGTCATTGATTATCAAAATGTAAGTTACAATGAAAGTGTGTTTCTGATTTTGCCAGTTTACCAGTGTGGTATAGCAGCTTCAGTTTCCAGCTAGGTGAAAAACATTTTAGGCCTCTAGTAGACGAGTTCGCCAAGTTGTCCATTGGACATAGATTGATAATATGGTGCTTATTAGGCTGCCTAAAAACAGTCGTTAAGTCACTTGTCAGAGGCCCTGAACGTATTCAGGTGCGACCTGATAACTCTGACACCAGACCCGAGACAGTCAGGTCACACGATATCATTATTATTATTAGGCAATGGTCGCCAAGTTATTCACTATCGTTGTGCTTTCGAAGAGTTTGAATGGCGACCTTGTCTAATAAGAGCTTTATAGTCATTAAGTGCATGAAGGTACTAGAACGAGAACTTTCCCTTGACACACCTTTTCTGATAAGGGCCTTATAGTCAAGGCAGTAACTTTCTCTACAAGAAGGTACTAGGAGATAGTACAGAAGAAGGTGCTATTAATTTATACTAGGAGGTACCGTACTACAAAAGGGTTGTATTATAATGTAAGGTAATTAGTAGATAAGGTAGTGTTCAGCAGAATGATGCGCAGTAGCAATCAGATGACGCAGTGACGTCATCCGGGTGTCTTTTCACGATTTCGCCTATCTTTTACATGTTAAATTGCTTAACTTTATATCTTTTTCTCAAAATATATGTGATTTTCAAGAAACTTTGACGTCTCCTATGGTTTATGGTATATTTAACTGTTAATCTACGGCATTTTTTATACGATTGTACAATTATTTAATTCAGAGTACTCTATAATGTTATAGTAATATACATCACATCAAGGACTATACTTCTCTTAAGTTATTTTATTTAATCTACAGCATTATTGAAATTATCGTCCAATTATTTAATTCAGAGTACTCGATAATGTTATAGTATGTACATCTCATCAAGGATTGTACATCTCAGGTATTTAAGTTATTCTATTTGTCTTCAAACTCACTTCAATTTTCATGTACAGTGGAAATTAGATATTCAATTTTAAATGAAAATTGATTGGAGAAATAGATATATGCCCAAATGCTCAAAAATGCTGTAGATTACAGCATAACAGTTAAATATACCATAAGAGATGTCCAAATTTCTTGAAAATTTTATAAAGTTATGCAATTTAACATGTAAAAGATAGGCGAAATCGTGAAAAGAGACCCGGTTGACGTCATAGCATCAGCTGATTGTAGATTGCTACTGCGCATCATGGCGTTGAACACCAAGGTTATTAAAAACATGGGTGTTTATATTAACCTTGGTTGAACACTTCCTCATCTTCTAATTACTTTGGTATAATGCACTGTTAAGCCCTGGGGTTGGTGTTGTATGTGAGTGAGTTGGCCTGAGCCATTTTGACACAACATTATGGTAGAGACTAGTGCAAAAAAACTACAGTAGTAAAAAACTAGTAAAGTAATTGTCGGTCGTTTTCCTGTCTCTGTCCAAGCAGACGCTCATCAGACCAGCGCTCTAGTCGCACGATGACAAGCAATCGATGCTGTTACATCATCCACGCTAGATTAGATTGACCCAAACACAACCAGTAAGTCACACTATTCATTCCGCTAAATATCTCTCTCTCTCTCTCTCTCTCTCTCTCTCTCTCTCTTACTCTCATTTTTTGTCTCTCTATCTCTCGTTGTTGAACCTTCTACTTCCCCCTAGGTGCTCCACCCTGACTGAATGCTGTATGCCCCTGAATCTTTTCAAGACCCATTTGCATAATTTGCTTTCCCCTCCACCCCACCCCCCACCAATCACCTTTAGCCAAACACCATTATCTTCTTATTGGTATGTTTTCCCTAGTTATTGTTGTTTATATTTTCCCTGCTTTTAAATGAAATAAATGAATTGTTTTCCTTCTTTCAAGTTACATGCATCTTTTGTCTCTACACCTTTTAATAACTGAATTATCCTATTTTTATGTTTGGTTCCGTCAAACATCCCTCTTTTTAGATAATACCATTTTTTTATCCATCTAATGGTACATTCAAAATACAACCTATTGTAAAGAAACAACTGGCTTTTAGCCCAAAACTGTATCTGTTACTAAATTTTTACAAGAGTCCAAATATATTTGTTAGCATAGGATATGTTTACGTTTTGATTAAACTATAACTTATTTTCTTTGCAAAGGAAATAAATATTGATTGTTTTTCACTTTCCGATCCCTTCATATTTGTTTGCATTTTCAAATTTGTATAATACATCATTATTATTTACAACTAGTACCTCTTGGACGAAATACTGTTTTTCTCGTCATTAATTTCACTTCATCAGTTCCTTGATTTATTCTGAAATATAAATAAATAAAACAGAAATAGTTACATGTTAAATAATACTATTCATTAAACATTTTTGTTTGAGAAATTAGTTACTCCCGAGAATTCTTCTATGGGAGTTACCAGCTATGTAATTTAAATACATATTGCAAACATGAAAACAAAATTAATAAGCTACATCCTAAACTCGTAGCATTAATAAGAACAATATTGATGTATTATATCCATTATATTATACGTTTTTGATCTACCAACCAACAAAAAAATTTCCCTATAGCTGAATCAAAGTAAATAATTTTCTTGTATTTCCTTTATTTTTGCAGACTGTTTTGATTTTATTTCTTTGATTTATTGTTCCATAACGAGCTGCGTTAATATTAACTTTTTATTGTAAATTTAACGACTTGCAGTCAATTTTTAATTGTGAATAAATAATATTTGTACTCACTCTTGGTCAAACGTTTTCGAGTCATGGAAACTCATCTACAAGGCCATTTATTTATTGATATAGTCAAAATACAACTTATTGAAAAGAAACAACTGGGTGTTAGCCCGAAACTGTCTCTATTATTAAATTCAACTTTTTGTTAGAATTCACTCTAGTCTCTCAAGAGTTTTTGGTACATATTTTTCTATATTATTGAATATTTCAATTCATTCCATGCATAATTTTAATACCATCATTATTTCTCATCTGCACATCCAACTTTCTATACTTTGACTTTGAATCATGCTCTTCAAAGTCTTCTCATAAATAGGTCAATACTTGTTAAATTTATATTCTATTTTTTCTTTTTCTACTTCTGTTTATCTTCTAAATACTTCTTGGTATTTCTTTAAGAGTTTACCACTCAACTATGTCCTCAATAAAACACTGAAATGTATAACTATTTTCATAATTGTTTTAAATATGCGTTCGTTTCATATTTGGTTTTCAAACCTGCTTAATTTTTTGTAAATTTCCTTGTATTTATTTTATAATTTCCTTTGCATCTATCACCCTCCTTCACACATTTAATTAGTGCTAGTAGAGAATTTCTCGAACATTCCAAACAATTTATTTTTCCAATTCGTACTTGGTGTAGGTAGAAACACCCACTGCACTCGAAATTCCACCATGCCCTGTAGTTTTTCTGGATTTTTCGTTGGTATTTACCAATTTTTCTACCCTCAACCCAATTTTAGCCAATGTCACCCATTATTACTCAATTTTAGGTAGTTATGTGTTCACCACCCCGACCCAGTAGTTTAGAATTTTCTAGGATGTCCTGATTTTTTATGTCCTGATAAGTGTATTGGCTTGTCTCCATAATATCTGTTGTGGCTCCATAGCTCGTTAAATAATGTTTTATTTATACCTATTTTTTTATCATTGTGAGCTGTTCAAAACACACTTTACATTGATGTGTGTTTTCTTTTGACGTACGGTAGTAAAATTATGGATAATTATAAAAAAGGTCATAAATGGACCAGCTCAAAATTGAACGGATTAAATTTTCAGGCTATTTAATCATTATCATTTAATAATGATAATGAATCTCTACCAAGAGAAGCCATCATACATGGGCGTGAAGTTTTGGAATTTGTTGCCAGATGCTGTGAAGGAGCTGCACGGATTGGCAGTTGAAAGAAGACTGTAAATTTCTTAAGAATACCCCATTCTATAGTATACAAGAGTTTGTCAATTTCAAAAAAGAAGACTGGGTGTGCTAACAAAAATATTGTTATAAACTCTAGTGTATGTATTTCAGATTTACTATTGTGTAGTATTATAATTAATTGACTAAATTGCTTTTCTTGAAGAAATGCATTAAATAGGTTAAGTGCAAGAATGCGTGATATTACGATTGAACCTAGCATTATTTTTGAAAGCAGAGTGCATGTAAATTATGAAATGGGCTCAGTTGGATTGAGTTAAAGAAAACCATTTCACAAGTTAGTTTGAAGTAACTGACAATTATGCAGAAACAAAACTATTTTGTAAGGGCTGGCGCAAAAAATGCAGTCTTTGCAACCGGCACTGTGTTACTTTGTGTGACACATACAAATACGACGAGGAAACGAAACATTGGACGTCGGAAAGCAGTTGGCAAGAATGAGCTGGGTCCAACACTAGTATAGTAATAAGTTCTTGCATTCATTTAATGCTAGAAAACCTCATTTAAAACTTTTCGCATCGAGTTTCATTATGTTGAATCTTTCCATTTTTTAACATTTGCCAAAGATAGTGTGTGATATGGTTATTTATTAGAAGATTTATTCTTGAAGGCTTCTTGTGATAAGCGTAAAGTCGAACATATAATTTTTTAGTAGTTGCCAAAGCTAGCGTCTAATATGGTTATTTATTAGAATATTTATTCTTGAAGGCTTCTTTTGATATGCATATAGTCGAACACATCATGTGGCACAATTGTGTTGAAAGTCATTAACTTTTCAATCAATAAGTAAAAAACAGGTACAATAGCAATATTCCAATCTGTCCATATTAGGCCTGGAGCCTTAAAGGTTTTCTTTGAAGGAGAGTCAGACTTATTTTGAAATGCGCCTAGCTTGAGCTTATAGGTCCGTTTACACTGGGCGAGTTTGGTAGCTGAGTAGAAATAGCACAGGCCGATCCATCACCCACCCTTCAAAAAAAACGGAATCAAGGCTTTTGTAGTGTCAGGAGATAGACCTTTTTGGTGAGGTAGTTCGGTCGACCTGTAGTGGTGCTACTAGCTGGCATTTTATTTACTTAACACGTCTGGTTTAATCGACCCTTATGTGCTCGTCCACACAGCTTTGCGAAAGGGCAATGTCCAAGGCCCTTATTATACGGAGCCACTTCAGTCGCGGTCGCTAGTCACAATAAAGGATAAACTACACCAGCCGGGTAAATTGGATTAAAATTCAGCTGATGTTTCTAAAAATGTTGATGCCTTCATGTGCTTTAACATTTTTGAGCTTATTCAGACGCTCAGCTTATGTAATTTGGCCTTAATTGTGAACCGCGATTGAAGTGGCGCTGTATAATAAGGGCCTAGAGCCTTGCAAGGGATAGAGTGGACGCGGCTTCATGCTCCTTATTATCTCAATATATTGGTCTCCTAACTGTACCTTGCTTATTTGTGTATGACGCTACTTTATATTTAAAAAAGAGTGATGTTAACCAAAATATTGGCATACACGATTATAATACAAGAAGCCGAGGAGATTATCAGGAGATTATTATTGGATGAGTCACAAAAGTAGCTTATTTAAACAGAAACTTGATTATATTGGTAGAAAACTCTACGACAAGCTACCGCAGTTTTTAAAGAGTCTTGAACATATAGAAATATTCAAAAATATTGAAAAAATGTTTAGTTGGTAATGCTTTTTATAGCGTACAAAAGTTCCTTTCTCATCAAAATTAAGCCGACTTCAACTAATTGATATAGTAATTATGGTAACTAGTATAGAAGATTGTATTATACTCTTTAACCGCAGTCTCTAAGACGTAATCTACAAAAAGTAGGAGTGTTTGCAACAGACTGTATCAAATTTTATACAGTTTGCAACAAGCTACCGCAGTTTTTAAAGAGTCTTGAAAATATAGAAACCAGATACAGTAAACTGTGTCAACATTTTTATACAAAACGCCTTGAACTGTATCACATTTTTTATACAAAATTCAGATTTATTTATTTATCTATTTATTTCGCCATGAAAAATACAAACAATCATAAATCGTGAAACAATGAAAGAAATTAAATACAAAACACATTGAACTGTATCAAAGTTTTGATACCAATCTGGCCCAGAACTGTCACATGGCCCTACTGCGATAAATTGTTGAATAAATAATTTATTCGACAAATTTAGACATTTAGACATCAAACTGAGACATAATTATTTTACTGCTGATGATGCACACATAAGTCTGAAGACTTGTGCGTGGGTAATGAGGTGAAAGGGTGAATGATGAGAAATATCCATGGCTGAATGAAATTCGAACCCAAGGCTGCAGGAAACGAAGTCAGCTAGAGCCTTATCTTATCTCGGACAAGCGCTACAACCAACTGCGCTACCAGAGCCGCCAGAATTCATTCTTATTTCTAGATAAGATTTGTTTATTTATGTCACGATGATTATAATTATGGTTTATAAATGTTGATTGTGTTTGTGTTGAAGGGAGCCAACGCCTAGGTCAGCCGCAGCAGTCGTCGCAACACAGTCATGCGGCGGCGATGGCAGCGTCGCAACAGTCAATGGCAATGGACTGCGAGCCGGCCGCATCCTGCTTCCCGTGCCACTACCATCTGCCGTCGCGGCCGCACTACACGACGGCGGCGGCGGCGGCGGCACGGGGCGGACCAACCGGACAATTTGGTCCGCCTTCCTCGTTTGGCGGGGCACCGTCGTCTCTACCGGCCGAGTTGGGAGCGGGCTCGTTCAACAGCTACCTGCCCACAACGGCGCCGACTGTGCTCAGTTTGACCGGCTTCCATCAACCTGCCAGCTCCAGTGGGGCGTCTGCCAGTGGCCACTCCACTCAGCACTCCACAACCGACCGCGACGACTCGCCCATGGTTGGTGTTTGTGTCCAACAAAGCCCCGTGGCTAGTCACTAGCTACCGGATATCACCACACAACACTACACTTAGGAGGTGTGAACAATCCAGTGTATGTGTATGTGTGTGTGTTTGTGTAGTGGTTCAAAACTATGTACGAATATTTTCTCCTTTTATACTTGATATGACGCGACCCGTGAAATAAATGTGGGGGACAAGTCGGAACTGAATAGTGGAGATAAAATTATTGGGGGGATGGGATAGAGTTATAATATTTGATGCTGTGATTATCATCTAAAGGGAGTAGTAGCGAATCTGGTGGTAGGTGGCTGTTCAAAGTTTACAAGTTTCTGTGAGGAGTTTATTCAAATGAGCATTTAGCAAAAGATATGGAAATTATTTTATGATATAAAACTTCATATTTTATAAACTAGCTAGGGACCGATGCTTAATCTGCGTTTGAACTGTGTTTAAAATAATATTTCGTTTCGGTGGGTTTGGCGTACTGATATAAATTTCTTAGCTCAGTAAGGAATAGGTGGCCTTACTCCTCGTTTGCGTAGTACGCTCTTTGAACCAAAAGATAATGTGAATGACAGTAGCCGATCTATTTGAAAAAGAAGAAAATTAGATTCTTTAATTTCTTGATCCATGACGATCTGCGTTGTTGATATTAAATTTTTATGGTACATTTTTTGACTTGCTGTCAATTTTAATTGTGAATAAATAAATATTTACTCACTTGCACTGAAACGTGACGATTCATTTTCAACAGATTCAAAACCTTCCAGTCTATGAGTGAATATTTATTTATTCTCAATTAAAATTGACTGAAAGTCGTTGAATTTACCATAAAAAGTTAACGCAGATCAAGAAGTTCAAGAAATAATGTTTAGGTCTGGAGAGTTTCACAGTCAAAACCGATACGTACATACATAGTTATGAAATATTAGATTATGAAAGATTGGATCAATCTAATCTAACGTAATCTAATTCCAAATCTAATATAGTCTAATTTTCTCATCTAATCTTGAACTATACTACAGTTTACCACCACATCTATACGTTCACGCTAAACTCAGTTTGAGTCAAATCTTAAATGAGCATTGAAACTATCTATATTATGCTAAATACAGTGTAAGCGCTCATTGTGCATAAGGGCCTAGTCTTTGTAAAGTGGCTACTGAAATAAAAAAGATTACAAAGTTTGCCGAAGAGTTTCTCCCAAAGTATTCGATTGCATGTGATTACAAATTCTGTTTTTTTTTTTATTACACTTAAACATGTCTGTTAAGGCAAGGTCTTTGGATGTACTTTTATTTCGAAGTTTCTTGCATTGAATATTATTAGGACTTTGAAATGTTATCTATTGCTGTTAGGAAAAATGTTTTCTTCAATTATTTGGTGAATTTATGCGGGTTCAAAGTTTAACTTTGTCAGTTTTTGGGGCTATTCTACACCTAATTTTAAACGTTTGATAAATTTTCTATAACTAGAACATATTGAGGAATAAAACTGCATCATTTTTATTTCAATCTATCAAATATTTTTTTTTAAATAGAGTTTTGAAAAACTGAAATTTTTTAGATTTTTAAAAGTTTATTTCGAAAAAATTGTTTAATCGGGTTAAAAAAACATTCTATTTCTCAATGTGTCTGTTAGTTATAGAAAATTTATCAAAAGCTTAAAATCACTAGGTGAGATCAATTGCCCCCCAAAACCGAAAAATTTCAACTCTGAACCCCCATATTTTTCAAAACAATTGAAAAGTCGTTTTCTCACGTCTATATATAACATTTTAAAGCCCTAATAATATCCAATACAAGACACTTTGAAAAAAAAAATATGACCAAACACCTGCGCACAACCGTGAATTATATTAAGACTCGAGTTCTATAGTACCATTTCTGAGTGAGTAAATACTCAATAGAGCAACAACAAGCGAAATATTGCTATTATCGATTCTGATTTGGTCTTGTTAGTTCTCAGTAGATGGCGAAGACAGTTGCGTAATGCCCAAGCTGGGTGTGATGTTCAACACTGTTCTCAACTCTCGATCAATTTTTTTAATTTCAAAATTTCTTTGAAAGTTGCTTATGATGATTGTTATGTCTACTTTAAACTTGAAATTGACTGCAACCAATATCATTGACTAGATAATAATAATAATATCTTGTGACTTGGCTGATTTAGGTCTGGTGGAGTTCTCAGGTCGCACCTAAACAAATTTAATTCCTCTGACGTGACTTAACGACTGCTTTTTAGGCAGCGGGACCGATGGGCTTAACGTGTCCTCCGAAACACGGGAGTGGCCGCAGTAAAAATCTCTCGGCAGACGGGGATTGAACCAGAGACCTTTGGGTTAGCAAGCCAAAGATGGGAAAGATGAACTAACTAGGCCACGGCAATTCCATTGACTATTCTAAACGAACTCATGCATGCGTCTTTGTCAACACTATTTCAGTGTATTGAAAGATTGAATATTGAATGAATATATTCATTCATCATTCATCTAGGATTAATAAACCAATGAGTTATATTATATTTGGTTAAAAATAAATAGAAAAAGGGAGTTGGCTGTATTAGATTGTACAATGTATTGAACATCTCCCATTGTGAAGCATCTCCTAAAACTTTAATTCGGTTCAGTTCTAACATGCTATTTTTTATTTTTCCCTACGTCATTGATGAAACTAACCAATATAGAGTTACTAACGCTAATCCAAGTCCAGCTAACTTTTTTAAATTTATTTTTATTTCATTGAATCTCTAATGGATATTACTATTTAGAATGATACTATTTTGTTTGCAGTGTAACTACTTTATCATCATCGTTGTCGGGTACAGTGTTTATTTACCCAGGGCGCCAAAATGAAGGGGACTCCCCTTTTAAAAACCCACATTTAACTATTTTATACGGATAAACTCCTGCCCAAATGATTTCTTCTGGCGTAACATAGTACGGTATTGGTGCGAAAGAATTCGTTTAGTATTATCGGCTAATTTGATTTTTAATTAAAAAAGTTTATAAAACTAATTAACGATCATTTAACTTTATTCTCTTTAATTTCAATTTTTCCTGAACAATAATTGTTTTTAAATAACTTAAGGGTTGAGAACAGTTGTGCATTTGCTGAGAGATTTAAACAGTTCTAGTCATAACCTTCCATCCAGTTTGATACCTTGCTCATTCAGAAAATTAAACCAGATTAATTGTAATTGCAATATTGAATTTCTTATGCAATTTTACTTTTAATTTTTCGCTTACAATTCGTGAGACGTATTTTGTTTCTAAATAATAAATTTCAAGATGTTGAAACAGTTGTCCTTTGTTTTGGAACAGTTTTTGCCATACTCTTACATTTCATACCTATCATTCAGATAATTGTAGTAAAATTTAAAGTAGCCTAATTTCACTTTTGAATTTTCGATGTAATTTTACATTTTATTTTCAAATTCATTTTGTTTGTTTCTAATTTATTTCAAGGTTTGAGACCAGTTGTACATTGGCTGAGAGATTGAACAGTTTATCGTATTCTTCTTTCCCATTTGTGCCTCACTCACAGAAAGTTTGAAGTAAAATTTCAAACTAATTTAACTTTGAAATTTGAAGTTAAAAGTTACTTACCATACAGAAATTCGCTCTCTCCCACATTAATATTATATCATTATATTATACTGATAGATCGAATTCGTTTAGTAAGAAAACTAAACAATAAAACCAGTGAAAGCTTAGCGAGGCTTTTCGAGTGTGTGTTTCATGGGAACTTGTTGAAATAATCTGACACGAACCCGGTTTTGGTTTGCTGATACGTACAGAGACAGTTTATTCCGGTATACAATTTTCTGATCGAATTAGTATTTCAAAGAAGTGAGAATCCTATACATATTCATATATACCTGTATATGAATAATATATAAATAAATGTAGGTATACTAATAGGCGGTCGGGCCGTGTTTATTTAATTACTACAATTAAGCTCATTATATATATATTGTTCTGTACAAGTTATTTAATGAGAATTAATAAAACGACGAAAAGATTATTATTAATAATTATTATTATGGGAAAAATGATGATGATAATAATATAATATAATACTTGGCAGATGATACAATTTTTTATATAATTCACATTACTACAGAATTTCATACGATAAATGAATTTGCAAAATAATAAAAAAAACGTAATAGTAGTAAATTCTCGGACATGTACATTGATTATTTATGCAAATAAAATGAAGATGTTTGTACATGTTGTGAGCAATGTCTTTCGAAATCGTTGTTGAATGCGAAGCGGTCACAATTCTCAATCATACAACAAATAGAAATACTCATAAGAA
Organism: Conomelus anceps; assembly: GCA_948455865.1. Taxonomy (NCBI): domain Eukaryota; kingdom Metazoa; phylum Arthropoda; class Insecta; order Hemiptera; family Delphacidae; genus Conomelus; species Conomelus anceps. The sequence goes on along the minus strand of OX418226.1, from coordinate 6,116,967 downwards.
AAACTAACAGTATTGTATTAAACACAATAATCCTTCATATTTTTTCTTGACATGTAATTGATTTACTAGTTACGGGTGACGTTATATGTTTTTGAATGTTAACAATTTAATTAATTTCGAAATTCTTTTTTTCTTTCAAATTTCTTAATGGGATTAAAAGGAATTTCGAAATTATCTTGTCAACATTTATTAATTTAATAAATATTGTAACATCTCCCTAAATAACTCGAGGTTTAAGTTTTTTCCACAGTCCACAATTCAAAGTTATGTTTTAATGAAGAAATCTATGTCCACTCCGGTTATAGTATTTTTATTTTATTTGGAAAGTGTACTATCAATGCAATATTCAAGGTCAGTTGTGTAGAAAGCTTGCTGGTTTTTTGGGGAAACTTTTGTCTTCAAATAACTAAAAATTCATGGGATAAATTGATTATAAGAAACCGAATTTCTTTGACAGACTTGGCAAACTGATGTTACTATTTCCGTTAACATTAAAAACAATAGATAGAGATTTATTTCCTCAGATTTTTCATAGCCTATGAGTTGGCCAAGCATGACAAAGAAATTCCTTCTCGTATACTGTAATTAATTTATTCTATTTTCTATATAGAATAAAACTTACCACAAGTTGAGTTTGAGAAAACTTACATCTAATATTTCTTGATTCAATAATTTTTGGTTTCTCTTTATGCCTTATTAATTATTCGAAAAATATAGTTAGTTACTTTATTTTTTTACTTCAACCAATGACGTTTTTGAAAAGATAGTGTAACTCGGTGATCTTGATTTAATTTTTTAATTCTTTGAATTTACATTTATAAAAGATCACTGTATCTCTAAAGATACAGTGATGTATATAAAAATATAGAGAAAATAGTTTATTTTGTCCTTTAAAAAAGATCACTGTATCTCTGAAGGTAGTTTCTTTTTTCTCTTTCAAGCAATAACTCTGTTTTGAAAAAACATTAATCTTGATATTTGCATTTTTATTGCATTGGCAGCATATTTTTTTGGCCCTCGATTAGATAAATTTGTGTAAACTTGATACAGAGATATTGCCAATCGTCTGGGTCCGCTATTCTACTATTAAAGGCCATTGGAATGCATTTCAGCTATGTTGAAAAGTAGACGACATTACTACTGCCAATAGTAAACAGCAGACAGGAATCTTTGCCTTTCTAACCGTTATGACCTCAGATCGTATTTAACCATCGTTTCCAAAGAACTGAAGCTCATTATGCATAACTATTGTTAGCATCACAAGATGGCAAGCTATTTTTTTTTTACTCAAAAAATGATTGATGATTTGATCGGCTAAATAAAAGTTTTAATTCAATTAAATCAATGATTATAATTTTTATTTTAAAATGCCTTAAAATCTGCTTGCTGATTTGTTTGACTCGGTAAATGTTTTATTTGATATCTCATTTATCAAATAAGAATGACTCTGTAATCACCGTTTATTTGCGGTGATCAATTCAATTGGACACTAAGTATAAGTATAAATTCGACACTGAATATTGTCACAATTTTGAAAAATGTTTTATAATTTATCTGATATGATTATATTTACAACCTTTAATAATTACAGTGGTGAGCAAAATGCATTCTAATGGGTGACATTCATAATAAGAAACTTGGACATTCAAATTATATTTGTACAAGGTATTACTTTTGACATAGCTTGATTGTTTTGTAAGATTTGTACATGGAGGATGCATGTTGAGAATAACAGTACGATTTGTTAATTCTCATGAAGTATGTCATTGTACTTTCAGTTCGGATTCCACATAAAAGACAAGCCAATGGTTTTTGGACCTCACAAGAGTTGAGACTCATTTTTAAATTCTCATCATGTATTTCAAGTAATGTCATTGTACTTTCATCTAGTTCGGATTCCACATAAAAGACAAGCCAATAGTTTTTGGACCTCACAAGAGTTGAGACTCAATTTTAAATTCTCATCAGGTATTTCAAGTAATGTCATTGTACTTTCATCTAGTTCGGATTCCACATAAAAGACAAGCCAATAGTTTTTTGGACCTTATTGAGAGATTCATTTTTAACAGGACGTGTTGCGAAACGTAATATAAATGATGAAACGTTATCAATGCTTATACATCCTTATCTATGTTTTAATGAAGCCTACTCCAAGGCTGGCAAGTAGAGATTATCCTGAGGTTATTGCTACCAAAAAATGCATAGCTTAAGCTAACAAATTTTACTCGTGGAATTAAATTATAATAACTTTGTTATTAAACAATTAACAATATTACCTGCAGTATTAAAATATTATAGGTAATACTGCACGATTTAGCTGCAATAGTACATTGAATCTAAAGAGCACCAGGTCATAAAATGCTGAACCTCTAGGAACGTTAGTGAAATCATGGTATCCTTATTTTGACAATGGCCATATTTTTCTGCCTAATACTTAATAATTGTAATTGTAAGAACTTTACAATATTGGTATTATCGTGCAATATTGATAATACCATATAACTCATTGGATAAATCTAGATTGATGTGAATTGTGCATTCATTGTCTAAATTTCAATCTGTCAAAAGTAATACTTTTTTATTACTTCCCATTCAATCATACTGTAATCAGACATCTCATTCGAATATGACCGTATTATGAATGAATTTAACTAATTATAGATAAATTTGTATTTGTTGCATGTTTTTGATGAATGCTATAAATTATCGCTACCGTATTATTTTCCAAGTATCGGTGCTTTTAAAACGAATAATCTTAGGGATTGTGGACTATACATACCAGTTTCATAAAAGTGTACGTGTGGATACTGTTCAAATGGCCTGCAATATAAACCGTATTACATTACAATATTGGTAATACCGTACAATATTGGTATTACCATACAATATTGATAATACCGTACATTTCTAACTCACTGAAAATCCACCCAAACTACTGTCTAGATTCCTCTTGCTGAAAACAATGTGTTCATTTGTGAAGTTCAGAAATATATAAATAGGCTTACTGAGTTTGAGTAAAATAAACAAGAAAAATCGATTTGCCATAAATTATTGTCAGGGGTTTTCTATTTAGATTGTAACTAGCTTACAGGTAACCGTTGCCAGAACATTGTACCTCTCACATCTGAATTTGAGTTGAGGAATGAGAAATTTTGAACAGTGTTTGAGTCACAGTTGGTATGATTGTTGGAATAGTGATCGAAAGTTAAGTATTCACAATATTTAGTCACCACCTTTTTTTAAAGCTGCAATCTTGACTTGAAAAGTTTGTTTAGTAGTCAAGTTTTGTTACTCTTTTAGTCTGGTGCAGTCAGGCTATTAAAATATTCAATATACTAAAAGTAAATTCGTATGGCTTTTCGTGGTGGGGAGACCCTAACGGGTAGTTCCACCTCGCCGCTTTTTTTAACGACTGCTTTTTTTTATATGCAACCGGGACCGACGGCTTAACGTGTCCTCCGAACACTGATGGCCGGTTTCTCAGCCGTTCAATAAACAGCTCTATAGCTATCAATTCAATAAGTTTATTCAATAAATTTATCTGCATTTTTTAAACATATTTATCGAATCAATAGCCATGGAACGATTTATTGGTCCAACCAATCTGGCAACATTGTAAAGTTGCAAAATGGCTGCATAAGTAAACAAACTTCACATCACATGCTGTTTGTTTTCAGGTTATGTCATAGGTTCCCTACAGTTTTGTTTTTGTTATTCTATGGTTCTACTCAATTAAGGAGATTAACCAAGTTCTGTTAATCATTATCTTTTAATCATTATTTCTTCCATCAATTTTATTTATTGATAATTTTATTAAAACTAAAGGTGCCCTGAGGGAATAATTTTGTGTTTTCAAAATAAATGTTTGACCCAATTTTTGAATGTGAAAATTTCATAACAGAGGTAAATTGCTAAAAATTATATGATCACATTGTCTTGAACAGCAAATTGATTTTGGGCTCCTTCTATTTGAATTTGGTCAAACTCTTCCATCACTCTTCACAAAACATCAAATGCAAATTTTTGAAACATAACCTTCCAATACACATTTAACGATTCGATTAATATTTATAGGCAGGATTTCGGCACTATAGTTTATAGAGAGAGTTATCGATTTGATAAGTTTATTGACTGTTCAAGAAACGCAATTGTCATGTTTATGGATTCAATAGAGTTATCGAACTGATTAAATATTTATTGAGTGACTGAGAAACCGAACATGAAAAATGTTGTAGCTCTAATTTTTGTTAGTCTCCATCAAAAGTGAGTTAGATATATTTATTTATTGATGATTCATTCAATATTAGATATATTATGTTTCACGCCTACTGCAAATCGTACATTTCAAGCTATATAAATAAATAATGTTTAATTATAATTGAAAGTTCAATATTTCTGTAATACTCTTCCAAGTATTACAAAGCGCTAGAATTTGAATCGAAATAAATGGCACGGTTGAAACTAAGTTATTTCTTATAATATTGAATGAATAATTACTAAACAAATATTTCATTCTTCAAAGAAATGAGTCGTGAAAAGTATTGATACGTTAATTTAATCACCTATATTTCAAAGGTAGTATTGATGAGGAAACTTTAATTTTCGAGTGCAATGGAAAACATTTCCATAGTTTAATAATAAAAGTCTAAGCTCTGATGCTTTGCAAATATGACCAGCGTTAACGTCCAAGTATTTAACAAGATTCGTTTTTGTGATGAACCAATATCAGAAAACAAAATAGGCGATTGGTTTTTGTGACAAACCAATATCAGAAAACAAATTTTTCCACCTTTGAAGCCTTGCCTGTAGTCTCCAAAAGCGGCAACGCTTTCGTAGGTTACCCGAGCTTTACCCAAAAATCGACAATAAAGTCATTACAAAAATCGAGTTTACAGTATTGTTAAATCGGAAAAGCTGGTAATTTTATTTGTGATTAATTTTCAGGTTGTTGAAACTCGTTAAATATTCAATAGCTCCATGTTCTTAACAGCGGATGAAAGACTAAATTTTGAATCTGAACGTGCATTAATATATTACTTGAATACGTACGCGATTCAATCTTCAAATTGAAAATTTGGTTGATATTTTTCAGTATTCCTTGAAAGCGCAATTCCTCACAAATTTTTATAAGTATTTTGTTTGCACCCAACATCCGACCCGCCTATTTTTACAGTGCCTCCAATTACAGGATGTTTCGGAACTCTCTACCAATTCACTTCTAGGCAGTGTTTCTGGACCACTAACAAAAGTAAATATTGTAATAAAAATTTTCTAAAATTCCCAGTTACTCACACAGCCGCCATTTTGTTTTTTTTTTCACTTATTATTATTTTATTCGAACACCTCTGAATGTATAATTTTGAAATTTTGCAAACAGCTTTTTAACAATTGAAACAATCTTAAGTAATTAATCAATTGTTCTAATTGTTATAAAGCTGTTTGCAAAATTTCACAATTATACATTCAGAGGTGTTGGAATAAAAAAATAATGAGTGAAAAAACAAAATGGCGGCTGTGTGAGTAACTGGGGACTTTAGAAAAATTTTATTACAATGTTTACTTTTTGTTAGTGGTCCAGAAACACTGCCTAGATGTATTGGAAGAGAGTTCCGAAACACCCTACATGTATTTTTCGTTTCTTCCTTCAATTCAAGAAGACAATGTCAATATCAAATTTATCATCTAACTGTCATTTGTATACTAAACATAATTTATTCATCTCATCAATACTACAGTGATACTAAATCCATTTATAACTAGCAAAATATTTTGAAATCATTGTTTTTTGCTTTCCCATCAACTCACTTTATTAGTACGTAATCGAATCAAATTAGACAGCAATAATATATAAAAACGATTGACTCGAATTTAAAAAAATGTGCTTTCACTCGAATTCATTTGTTATGCAGCTGAAACATCAACAGTAATCAATTTGAAATGTTGGACTGTAAATCTTTTCAATTATTCTGGAAAAATAGTATTATCCTTTCCAAATAAATGTACAGGGACACTGTTAAGTCAAAATGCGATATTGTATATTACTGAATGAATGCTAGTTATTTGCACTGCCCACATTTTATTAGTAGGCCATTTGATTGTATTATGTTAGTTTATTGCATCTCAATAAATGGAGTTGATTTATCTACTCCATTGGATAAGCCTGTTCAAATAAATATTAGCAAAATTCTACAAAAATTGTAGTCCATATATCTTCCCTGACAATTCATCTGAATTGGATTACATTATTAAGCGTTGATCGCTTTGTTAGTTTCCTCAGAATAATAATAATAATTTTATTTAATAATTACTTTTTTATTGTAGAAGTGTCATTATTTCTAATAGACAACAAAAAATAGGTTTTTATTATTGTAGAAACACTTTTTTTAAATTTGTACCAAGTATACTTGAAAACTTGTATATATTGTTCGACTTTTTTCTAAAAAACTAAACTAGATTTGTGTTTTTGGTTCCGTAGGTTTGGAGATTTTTAATACAGTTTAAACCCAACTAAGGGTCGCTTTCCACTGCGAGCGGAGAGGGCTCTTGAGGTCAAAGCACACGAACTTTTTCTTTATTCAGGTGCGGACTAAGAATTCTGATACTAAACAAGTCACTTTATAGTATTGTTATTTATTGAATAAAAAACAAACTCTTTATTCGTTGTTATGTATAAAAAACAGGCTGCATCCGGAAATAACTATGTGATACAGAACTTCGAAGTCCCTGCATGTGTGGAAGCTACACTAGAATGTAAATATATAAATCAATTTGTACAGATATAAAAACTAGTAAGGGACTTGGAATGTAATGTTGATGGAAAGATGCAGACATTTGAGTGTGTGAGCATTAAATAACTAGTGTTCATTTTGTTATTCGATGACCAATTTTTTCAGTATCATTTTAATCGTATATAATCGTTGATTATTCCATTGAATAACTTCTATCAGAATGATTCGAAACGAATGTAGTCTGGATCTATTGTTTTTAGGATGTAATTGTTTAATTGATGCACTGCCCAGTCGTTTTCAGCGACTCTAGAAAAGCGAATAAGTTGATAATAATTCTAGTTGAAATGAACTAGGTTGGTAATATTGTAGCGGAGATAGAAGAGTCAGGGTACGGTTGATCGTTCTCCCTATGGCTGACCATGGAGCCAATAAGCATTCTTGTATCACACTCCTCTACTGCTGTAAGTTCTGTTAGTGAAATTGTCTATATTAATAATTAATGGATAAACGAAAAAAAAATGTTACATAAGTGAAAAGTAAATTTATAGTTAAGTGACTCGGTCTGATAAAGTTTTTGTGATGATAGGTTAATGACATGAATTCAGATCTTGGATTAAATTTATAAACCGATTTATTATTGATAATTATAATTTTATAAAGTCATTAAGATACATGTTGAACACAAATGTAATCGGGGTTTGTTGTCTTTTGCGAGCATAATAAGTGGCTGTGTTTACACTGATAACCTTTTTGAAATCTGTTGCAAAAGGTTGATTTGGCTGTAGCAAACACAACGCTACAGTGCTCGAAAAAAGAACGTTACCTTTGTGTACGACATATGTATTTTCTTGAATAAATTATAAGAAAGATTTCTATGTGATCATTCATTCACCTCAAACTTTCTCATTTTTTCCTAGTGTTCCTAGTATGGCTTTTGACTGTCGTTCAAGTTCGGTGTATTGCATAACAATTTACAAACTAATTTTATTAGTTTTTGGATTTGTAGATACTTCAAAATATAATGGGAGTATTTACTTGTAGCTTGTAATTGACATTCATATATGTCAAATGTCAAATTTATTGTTTTGACTTCCTTTGTAGTGGTGAAGGTGATATTGTGGAAGATATCCATAATGAATAATAAGGCTTGAAGTTGCCACAAGCACATTTATTGAAAACTAAGATACTAGTTTCGGTTGTTACACCAATCTCAATCAAACTAAAACTAAAGTACAGAGTAGCAATAATACTGGCTTGCCCATAGACAAAGATGTGGAAAAAGAGGAATTCCATCCCAATCTCACGTTATCTACAACTTGAAATTAGGCTTTATCATATTCTAATATCAAAACTGACACTGCATTTCTTCTTAAATTATGATTTCTACTCACTTATACTGGAGATACTGGAGGGATGCGTTTCACTTCTAAAGAGAACCTTCATTAGCCTGACTAAGTGAGTAAAAATCATAATTAAAATAGAAATACTGAGTCAGTTTTGATATTAGATTGTAATAATTGAAAATTTGAAGCTCGAATGTGGAAATCAACACTGTATTGTCATTTTGTTCACTCAGTTTGGATAAAAATTTAAAAGAATTGGATTTTAATAGGCTGATGAAGCTTGTCTTTAGAAGTGAAATGCATCCCTCCAGTATAAGTGAGTAAAAATCATGATTTAAATATAAATACAGTATCAGTTTTTATATTAGATTGTTCCAGTATTTCTTCATGGAAAACATCACAGATTTTATCATATTGCTATGTAGGCCTACATTTTCTGCAAGTGTGCATAATATACAGTAATTTCATTATTTCATACAAATAGAAATGAAAATTTAGGATAAATTTTATTATTTTATTTTTAAATTTTATTTAGGCCTAATATTTTAGAAGATCAACTAAATGGCTAGTACTGCTTTGTAGATAATTTACTATGAGGGCCGCCACACCCCATTTTTGGGCCAGGTAACAAGCACTAGCCAAAGGCCCCGTTATCACATTGGGTCTATAGGGCTTATTAGGGCCTATGCAGCACAATGAACAATCCATTTTAAAGTTACTAGAATTTTTCCTTATTTTTTTGCCATAAATAATATTTCCAAAATAAGAAAATAGACATTTAAGAATACTTTTTCGACAACTCGTCACAGCATGCGAATGAGAATAAATATTTATTTATGTTTAAGTAGCTACTATTTTGCAATTTATGTGTCAAAAAAGTAAAACTTAATGAACCGATACAACGGAGTATCCAAGGACCCGAAGAATTTTCATAAAATAATAATTATCATTTTTACTGAGGCTTTTTTGCACAGCAACATTTAACTCCTGCTTGGATTTCCATAATAATAATACATACATACATACATATCCGGTTCCCGTTCCAGTAGGTTCACTGGGTCTGGGTATTAATAATAATATGCTTCCCAATTCACAAAAATGTACATTGGCAGTTCTTGAAAAAAACATTTGTTTCTTCTCGTTCAACAGATCTCTTAAATCAATATTTTTTGGTTACTTTTTTCAATTTGACGATTTAACATAATTTGAGGAAAGATTTCAACCTAATCAAAAAATAAAAACGCCTACGCTTTCACTACAAAAATAACGTGGATAGTTGCGTTAACCAGCAACCTTTGTGATATTCTTAATTTTTTTATTTAAAATGAATTAGCTAGCATTGTTTTGATTTGAGTTAACCTAAACTAACCTAGATATTGTAGTAGCGATCTACAAATTTTTTATATTCGACCCCCAAACTCTAAAATCAAAAGCGATCACACTTTGAGTGGTATGAGGAAGCTTGGGTAAAGGAACCAGAAGCTGCTCCCCCTCCTCAGTAACTGACAAATTTTATTTTTTCTTAATATTAAGGCCATAGTGGTTAGTTTTGAATTAAAGTATTTCATTTAGAAATAAACTTTTATTTTGTGCATAAACTAGCACATTGAATCATGTGCTGAGTATCATTTTCGGCGGGAAAAAATGGTAAAGCTGTCCAGAAAGTCTTCAAGAATAATCTATTGCTAGGTGGAATTCTTTAAGAAATGTCTATGTGAAAGTATTTGAAAATCGTCAAGTATTGTCAAAATAATCATTATTTTGAATTAACTAATGCTTGAAACGCTAGAATTAGGGAAGTGATAGCCGTGAGTCGTAGCAGGTAGCCTATCTGTTCAATCAGATAGAGATAAGCTGCGTTCTCCTGGGTACTCTTTGTAAGGGCGACCAATTAGATTGGCCCGCAAAATACATTGTTCTCTGCTGTAAAATCACTTCCCGGTGTTTCGGAACCCACCTAAAACTGTCCAGCTCATCAATCACCATCATCCAACTCATTACCCACGCACAGGTATCAGACCTATCATCCAAAAAAAATATATATTTTAATTAGACCCTGTGTTTACTTATTGGGGATGATTTCTACATTTTAGGTAATCTATTCGGTATAAATTGAAACACAGCCACTGGGAACCATGTCCGAATCTGAAATGTTTTTGTGTTATATTCAGCCTTAACACAAAGCGAAATTTAATACCTTCATGGCTCTCAATCAACTTTATCCAGTAGCTGACACCCTATGTCAGCTTATGGGTTAAACGTTATATTATTAACGGGTTAAATATTATTTTGTAATAGGTTGGCACAGCTGATTGAAAGTCGTTTGTAATCTACGGTACCGGTACCGTACTATCAATAACTCTCCAGAACCAGAGCTTTCCTAAACAAGCATTTATAGTCAAGCAAATCGATCAAAAAATCAGGATAGCATTTGTGGAAGGAACTCATGTAACAATCTGATGGCTCCCAAGATTAAAGAAATCAAGTAGTTAGTTTTAGTTAGTTCAACATAAAAAAACAGCGATAAAGTAGTCAGAAAAGATAGGCAAGTATTCTTGAAACAAGGGGGTCCTGATATAGCTATTTTCATAGAGCATGGCTTGAAAGAAGATGAATTACTAAGAGAAGGTGAACCATACTATAAACTACCTACCGTATATTCATTGAAATCATCGTATTGCAGGGCATCTCATCGAAGTGGGTAGGTATCTTCACTAAATATGTTAAGAATATGCAAACATTTTATTAAATTTAGAAGATGTACATAAATTTGTTGCTATGTTAATGGATTTGGAAGTTACGGTACTTGTTTGAGAGCTAAAATCGACAATTATTTCAAAGTAGCGGTGTTAGGTCACCAATTGGGGAATGGAACAATTTTTGAGAAATATTTAATAGGCTTTTAGAGAATACTAGTCTCGTTTTACAAATAATGTTGTAGTTTGAGACATTTGCAGACTTGCAATACAGAATAAATAGACAGAATATATAATGGATATTATAGACTATACATGAATAAATTGGAAACAAATGTTCATGAATATACAAGAGCATCACAAACAATAATTGATAACATCCTTACAAAATAATATAGGCCTAGATGACTGTAAAACGAGATTAGGCGGCTCAGATCTACTGTAGTATTCATATAACTTGGCAGCGTGTAGCAGATGGGAGAGCTACATCCTGATCCCAGCATACTGCTGCCAAGTTATATGAAAACTACTGTATCTGATTATGTCTACCAAATCCTAGGGTAGGGTCATAAATCGATTAAAAAGAGTAACTTAATGATAGAAATGATAAAACAAATGAGGAATAGAACAATTTTTGGTAATTATTTAATAGGCTTTTAGAGATTACGGTACTACTCTCGTTTTAGAAATAATGATATTTCTAATGTTTAATGCCGTTTACTGAAAGCCATACGGATATCAATTGTTTGAAGCAGAATCTGTTACAAGAAAATATGATAGTTTCATCTATATTTTGAGTTTTTGTTGTAAATTTAACGACTTGCAGTCAGTTTTAGATTGTGAATATATAATAAATGTACTCACAGTTGGCCGAACGTTTTCGAATTGTTCAAGCCAAGTGTGATTACATTTATTATATATTCACAATCTAAAACTGACTGCAAGTCGTTAAATTTACAACAAAAACTCAAAATATAGACTGTTGATTTACAAAAAAATTTGTTATTAACAACGCAGATCGTTTTGGAACAAGAAATCCAAGAATATATATTTTGAGCTTTCATATTACTATGTGTTATCCAGTTGCAAAAGTCCTTTTAAAAAAGAGATTAGAAATTGGGCAAGCAACAAAAATCGATCAGGTTTGTTGAAAAATCCAACTAAATTTCTTTAATTTTGCTCAATTATATCTCTTATTAGCCTACTAAGTTATTCCAATGGAAAAACGTTTTTCAATAAAATAATATTATTAATTTCAATACAGACACGCACTATTAACATATCTTGGAAGAAAGGGTCACGGAATCCCTACTCCCTTGACCTCCCCAAATAGGTTCCTGCTTTTTACCCCCTTTATTACGTGGCAGCCCTGAATTTTTCATATCACCTACCATTACTACATGAGTAAGGTGACCAGATTTTTGAAACTCCAAAACGGGAAAACTGGACGTATTACCGAGGGGGGTATTTTTGAAAATTGAACAGAAAATAGGGAAAATTTTATTTCTTCTCTATACAAAGATATTTTTGTAGTCATTCACACATCAAAAAAAAAAAAAAAAAAAAACGAGCGAAGTTTTTAATGCCATCGATGTTCACCATCCGAAGAATAATTAAAGTCCGCTCATAATAATGAGAGATTTTGGAGCTAAGGTTCAATTGTAATTAGAGAGCTTAAGTTTAGCTTTTAGATCATTAAGAGCAATAATAATAATTATCAATAAGTGAAAAAACCTATTCATGAAGTAGAATATTAGTTACTAATGTTGCCAAAACGTTGCCAAAATGGGTGTCCTGATGGGGTCAACGGGACATGCCTCTCAAAAACCGGACTGTCCCGTTCCCGTTGAAACGGGACGTCTGGTCACCTTATACATGAGTATACAGCAATTGTCTCCAATATTGTATAAAATTGTTGACATGATCGAGTCTCCCCACGTAAAACTCCCGAAGTGGAAGACGCTGAGTAAAGATGGTTCATTTTTTGGACTTGTTCTTGTTTGCTAACCAGCTTTTCATTTTTTGTGCGAATTCAGCTTTTCTCTTCGTTCCAACTCTTGGAGGGTTGCCTCTGGTCACAGACAAACTAACTTATCTGTGCTCTTTATCTGTGTTCTTTATCTGTGCTCTGGTATAACTTCCCATTTATAAAGTTTATTCTATTGTAAATTTGTTTGTTGGTTATTTTGTAGGTCTTTTTTAACATTTCGTATCCATTCTCCTCCATTGACAATTGATGAGTTATATGAGGGAGCGGGCCAACTGTGTGTCTAATCACGTTTCATGTTTACAATTAATTTGTAAAAAACTTGTCTATCAAACCTGTGTTTGTTTTTAATATTAATTATTAAAGAACAAATTACATAAATCGAACTCTTCTGAAGGTCAATCAGCATAGCCGTTTTGAAGCAAGTGGCCAGTCTCATTGCGATAGTTTCGTCCAGTTCATGAAGGATAAAAAACGCGCAGATTTATTAGGGATAAATCCAACGGTACAAACTCATTACACAACAGCAATGAAATCGATTAAAAGTGAATCGATGTCTGGATGGATTGATCCTTGAAACATATCTCGATACATCGATCGTCGCCCACTTGATTGTGAATTGTTATGATTGTCGAGAGTAATAAAATTTTCGATCAGTTATTGGCAAGTAATGGATGGTTGAGTTCTGTGTTGCTGACTCCATCTAGAAATCAAGATTGGAGAGCCAACGGTCTGTGACCAAAGAGTGTGTTGGGTCTTTCCTTAGTGGAGATTGGGCGAGCAATAGCCCAAGAGCATTCTCTGCCTTTGGTCGTGATTTATGGTTCCATAGTTGGTTGGCGTGCACCGGGGCACAGCTCTGGTGAAGGGTGGCCATGGCTAACGCCCGAGGACAGTCAGAGTCCTGGGTTCGTGTCCCGGTTCAGAATATCGGACGCGATTGTCACGAAGCTCTGGCGCGATGGCGATTGTACAAACACCAGATCTATTCCAAGTGTAAGTTAAAGCTAAGTAGACATGTCTCATTGGTCTAATAGATGTGTGTCTCAGGTTGTCCAGGTAGACATTCTATAGAAAAATCTGTGTTTTTCAGCTGTTGATGCCCACATAATTCTGAAACTTGTGCTTGGTTTTTTTTTGTAGATTACGTCTTGGAGACTGCGGTTAAGGAGTACATATAAGACAAGTCAGATCAACAATTATGTACACTTTTTATATTAAATTCAACGACTTGCAGTCAATTTTAATTATGAATAAATAATATTTCTACTCAATTAAAATTGACTGCAAGTCGTTGAATTTACCTACTATAAAAAGTTAATATTAATAACGCAGATCGTTATGGAACAAGAACTTCAAGAATTATAGCCTATGCATACAATATTACCAATTTACTATATCAATAATTGAGGTGAGGCTTAATTTTGATGTGAAAGGAACTAACTTATTGTACACTATAAAAAAGTAAATCTTTTTTCAATTAGTTTTTAAATAGGCTATTTCTATATTTTCAAGACTTTGAAAACTGCGGTAGCTTGCTGTAGAGTTTCCTACCAATCCAACTAGATTTTTGTTCGAATAAGTTACGACAATAATTGTGACACAACCAAGTGATAATCTCCTCGGCTTCTTGTATTATAATCGGGTATGTCAAGAAATTGGTTTATATCACAGGAATGACAGTAATTTGATGACACAGGAATATGTCAAGCTGAACAACGGGAATTGAACCCGCGACCGCAGGAATAGTCTAGCAGTCTTTTAAGGGAAGTGATAGCCGTGAGCCGTAGCAGGTATCTGTTCAATCAGATAGAGTTAAGCTGCGTTCTCCTAGGCACTCTTTGTAAGGGTGTCCAATTAGATTGGCCAGACTGTTCTCTGTTCTAAAATCACTTCCCGGTGATTCGGAACCCACCTAAAACTGTCGGTCCATCTCATCAATCAAAATCATCCAACTCATTACCCACGTACAGGTCTCAGACCTATGTGGCCTTCATCCTCCAAGATACCGCCCCATCCGTTTACCCCAATATTATTCATATTAACAAGCTGTCGCAGTTTTTTAAGATTCTTGGAAATATAGAAATATTTAAAAACCAATTGAAGAAAAAAATTAGTTGATAAAGTATTTATTATTTTTCTACGACTCGTCTCAACTTGAATCGTCTGTAAGCACGTCGCATAACGTAATATACTGATATGTACTTCGCTTTTAAAAAGCCCTACGCTGATAGAAGCCCAGGCTTAGTAAATACAGGATGATGCATTTTTGTTTTACACTGAAATGGGCGAGACTACGAGAATGAGATATAAATCATTTTTGTTGATCCGGGTGTTTATTTTTATTTATGTGAGGGAGTCTTGTGTAATGTTAACAATACTTCATGTGCTTGAAAGAAAAAATCCAACGAAAAAAATCGTACTCAAACTCCATAAAATTAGGAATTTAATGAATCAAGCCAGATGAAAAATAGCAAGGTAATGCAAATTTGATCTGACTTGTCTTATACTCCTTAACTGCAGTGTCCAAGACGTAAAGAAAAGTGTCCTAGACGTGAAGAAAAGTGTCCAAGACGTCCAAAGAAAACTGAATAATAAGCATGTTCGATTCAATAAAATGTGAACTGATTCATTCAATAAACTTATTTATAATTTAATTGATTCAATAATAATAATTTGCCTTATTGTAGCTTGAGGTGAATAAGTTTTGTTCATCTCAGATACAAAAAAGGCTACATCAGTTGTGTTGCTTTCCAAACGTCTCTGTCCAATGATGACAGGGACGCAGGAAGTAGCTCATAGGTGTGTTACATAGTATACACACTCACCTGTGCAGCCAGACCCTTTGTAAAGGTGGGAGTGGATAGTTGAGCATAGAGATTCAGAATTGTTTCGGTAGCTTGGCATATTGATACAACTCGGTAAGCTCAGTGAGGAAAGTAAACCTACCTCTCTCCTCATTTGCTTAGTACGCTCTTTGGACAAAAACATAATGTTGATGTCTGAAGAGTCACCTACAGTCGAAAACGGATATGGTACTGCACATATACATAATAATAATAATAATAATAATAATAATAATAATAATAAAAAAAAAAAAAAAAAAAAAAAAAAATAATAATATTTTTTTTATTGGTTATTATCTCACTTTTATATGACAAAATCAGTAATAGACTATAAGTAACTTACAGTATACATAAGTTATAGTAAATTTCATCATCTTTATTCTGGTGGCTACCCTATGAAGCTAATTTTAGCGGTTATTAGGGTTTTAATAGAATTATTTTTCTGTTTATATTATTTTTCTAGACTTATTCCAATTATTATACCACAGTATTGTTTTATGAGGTTCAGTTGTACTTATGGTTACAATTTTTGTAATTTCCTTCTATATGTATATTTTGTGTGTATATTCCCAACCTATTAACATAAATATTGAGATATAAGGTAATAATAATATTAATAATGATAATAATAACAATAATAATGATGATAATAATAATTTTTTTTTTAAGCTTTATTGAATGTAAATAACAGTACATGCAATTAATAAATAATATACAACAATTTAACAAAATTCAATATATAAATAGTAATTATGATAATAATTCTAGTGGTGGCAACCCCAGAAGCTAATTTTAGCTTGTATTGGGGTGATTTGCTAAGTTTTAAATTTAATTTAATCAGGTATAATAATAATAATAATAATAATAATAATGATAATACTAATTATAATAATAATAAATTGAAATAAATCTATTTTTTGCTCCACAAATTTAATACAAAATGTGAACCTTCTTGTGGGTTCCCACCAGATAGTTGAATAACTTATCAAGAATACATTAGCCTAAAATTGGATACCGTTCAAAGATGACATAAATTGATGATAAACCGAAATTACAGAGTCTGTATTCACGCTAACGTGATCACGACACACATTCTTTGGCATACCTTTTAGTGAACGATATTGTATTAAAATCAGACTAGGATGGAATGGACAATGGTCAGACATTCTCTGGACCGGTGACGACAAACCACACGTAATCAATTGTACGGTCAAATCTGTCCTACTTTTCTATTACCGTACTGTTACGATTCATATTTATTCATATCGCATCAATCAGAAATTATTATTCTATTTGTATTGATTAGCGAAGTTTTTTCTCAGTTTTCATCATGCCTTGCGCCACGGAATTTTTTATCATAGATCTTTCCTTTCTCCTCTAAATAACTAAGTCTTAATGGGCTTGGAAAGATTACTATCAATAATAATCCTTCATCATTACCAATTTGTAAACTAAGACAATCTGTCTAGTTTTGAAAAATATTACAAAAATTTGCATCATTGTTGATGGCCTCATAGTCATTGATAATTTTTAAATTCTAATTTATAGGATAGGAGAATAAAATTTCATCTGAATTTTACTGCCGTTTCATCCTTACAGTAATTTTTGTCAAGTTGGAAGAAGATATTTAAATAGATAAAAAATATATTTATTCTATAGTGGATTTCCCATCTTTTTTATTTATTTATTTCAACAAAGCACACAACAAACAGAAATTATAAAATGCAATACAACTTTTGTCAAGTGACTTTGTCCTTTGTCAGTGCAGCAGAACTTCTCTTTTTCATATAAAGAATAATACAAGATCTAGTCGCTTTTGTTTCTTAAAACCTTTATTTACTACATATTGAATTTGAAGAAAATGACAATTTTTTAAACTGCCAAATATACAGAACATAATCTAGTAATTTCGAATTCCTCAAAGTGCTATTAATTATACTGAAGACTTTCTGAAGAACCTGCTCAACACGTCCTGCTACTTGACATATCAATTATTGATAAGGATAAGATTTACAAAAAAAAAAGAAAATAGGTATTATTTATTGGATAGAGAAATAAAGACTTTGATTTCTTGTTTCATAACGATCTGCGTTGCTAATATTTATTTATTTATTGTGACAAATTTACAACGAGTGTGAAGGTGCAACAGACTCAAGTCCAAAACTGCTCCAGACACAAATTTTGATATGTCACATTCCAAAACTTTGAGGTTAACACAAAATAAAAATTTAAGATATGCTGAAAACCGTCACTCGAAAAATAATAAAATGAATTTTCTCACTTGACCACTATTAATTTATAAGTTCACTCAAAACGAAACACTAAAAACAGTTAAAAATAGTTAATAATATTAAATGTTTATAGAAACTTTTCACTATAAACATTTTGTTATAAATTTAACGACTTGCAGTTAGTTTTTTATTGTAAATATACAATAAATGTACTCACGTTCGGCCGAATATAAAACAATATAAACTATCTGCAAGTCATTAAATTACAACAAAAAGTTAAGAAATAAAGAGATTTAAATCAAGTTTTTTTAAATTGGTAGGAGATAAAATTGATTAGATTATGTAGGTTACTTTATTCATATGAATTTTTAGGTGAAATATTTTTATATTCTAAAATTGATTTTATGTGAAATGGATGTTTTTACTGTTTGGTGGATATCATATTATTAATAATTAGAAAAAGGCTCTTCATTATGACAACAATTATTTGTGATGTTTTCCATGACGAAATGCTTGATGATCAATCTAATATCAAAACTGTCACTGTATTTCAATTTAAATTATTCTTTTTACTCACTAATGCTGAAGATACTTGAGGGATGCATTTCACTTCAAAAGAGAAGGCTGATGAAGCTACTATTTAGAAGTGAAATGCATCCCTCCGGCATCTCCAGTAAAAGTGAGTGAAAATGGTATATTAAAAGGAAATAAAGTGTCAGTTTTGGTATTAGATTACTAATTTCATGTATATATACTTTTTGGTATATTGGTGTATACATACTGCCAAATTAATATGTACATACTTTTGGTTTATTGGTGCATACTATAACTATATATTATCAAATATGTCTATATATGTGGTGGTATATTAGTGCAATTTCAATTTAAATTATTCTTTTCACTCACTTATGCTGAAGATACTGGAGGGATGCATTGCACTTCTAAATAAAAGCTTCATGAAGCTGATGTAGCTTCTCTTTAGAAGTGAAATGCATCCCTCCAGTATCTTCAGCATAAGTGAGTAAAAATCATAATTTAAATAGAAATACAGAGTCAGTTTTGATATTAAACTACAATATTAAGTAAGACTACAAGTGATGTAATCCATCTAAAGGCTGGCTACTAGTATTTCTAAATTTTTCATGAGTAGTATGTCAAGTTTGTCTTTACTCTGGGTATGTCGCATTATCAACACTTTTTCAAAACTTTCACAAAAATGTCTGACATCATCAGTTGAGTTTACTTTGCAAATGCTCCCATTCCACAATAGTAATGTCCATCTTGTGTGTTTCAATGCTACTATAACAGCATATATACAAACAAGTTGGTCAGAATTGTCCAAAAATGGAATCCAACATTTTTATGAACCTAGAATATAATCATTTTGCTCATACTTTGTTCCGAGTATAAATGTTGAACAATAACAAGGTACACAGTTTGCTAGGTTACTAAATAGTCTAGTTATAAAAGAAGTACATACGGTAGTAATAACACTAAACCTGAAACATTAAGTTTTCATAATAATTTATTGTTTTGAAAATCGAAAAGAAAAAGAGCGCAAATGAAATTCAATTCTATATATTACTCAACTCACAGAAAGTTGTCTAAAAAAGAAATTAAAATTATGAAGATTGATGGTAGTAGATATGTACAAGGTGTTGAAAGATGGATAGAAAAGTGGAATGACGGGGAATTAAAAATAGAATAAAGGTGGAAAGGAAAAGGACGGTGAACAGAAAATGACATAAATTATTGTTTAGTTGTTGTGAAGGGACCCGGTGTATTTTGACTTTCACTGTTCGTCGTATCAACTTGGCCTTACTTCCATTTTGTTGTGTAGTCCGTTCGTTAGTTCGCTGTCCAGTTCTTGTTGCGCCGAATTACGGAAACGTTAATGTAATTAGAGCTGCGATGATGAAAGGGAAAAGAGGAAAGGATAAAGAACAAGTGAGAGCGAAGTAGTAGAGTGTAGAAGACAGAAAGAGAACATCACGACGACTCAGTGTAATAATGGTACCGTATTTACGTTACTATAAATAAAACAACGACGCATTGTAAATAGAGTACAAGTGTCAGCATTTTAAATGGAAAATAAGAAATAAGCATGTATGGTTGAATTTATGTTCAATGTTCGTATTCAATTTAGACTACTCAGTGTCATAACTTACATCTATATTTTTATATTCATAACTATAAAGCATAGATTAGGGAGTAAGTACTTGATGGTCCGTCTATGTATAAAGTCACTCACTATTCATTCAAATTTTTTATTTGCAAATTCATCTGTACAAGATCACATTGCAACAAATATCTGCATCGTCATTATAAATATTAAAATAAATAAATAATCATTACTTCGTTGCACTTAAGAAAAAAACACTTTTATAACTTACAACCGTACCGATTATAGTTCGCGCCAAAGTAACACGAATTTTCAAAATAAAATCATAAAAAAACTCAAAATAGTTTTGTATTGTACTGTAGAGATACAACACTGCGTGAAGGCACACGTCAACTGAGAAGACAATTTTGCTAAATATATTGAAATTCAATTGCATACGTATCCCATTCGTACTGTATTCAACGGGATTTTATGAAGAAAAGTCACGTTCATCGTCTCTTTACCTCTTTCGTCGGGGGCAAAGTTGCTAGTCTACAGCAGTATAACAAATCGCTTCAATCCATATATTACAGTATTAAAATTATTTAAATACTGTGAATGCGAACTATACTAAGCTCGCTTTTTAACGTGAGATACAGTTATTTAAGTTACATGAATTGGAATATTATATGTAAAGCATTAGTTATCAAATTCACCCAAAAATGAACATTGTTAGTTTGGAATAACTTCCTCAAATAATAGTAGACCTAATTTCAACGATTTTCCTATCTAATTGTAAATTTTTAACTTTCTTGTGTACAACGGTACCGTAAAATGGGGTGAATAGAAAGGGGTTGAATAAAAAAAAACTTCTATTGAAAACAAAATATTATTTAGAACTATTTTTCTTAAGTTTACCGCCACTAGTCAGTTTCACTAGTCAAAAGGTTTTTTGGAGTTTTTAAAACAATATTTTAAGTTTTTTTCATCAGCTAATATTTATGTTTTCGGTTATTCAAGGCAGTTGGCCGAGCCGAACCGTTGGCCAAGCGTGGAGTCGACTCCACGCTTAAAATAAATAGTTTATGATAAATAGTTTATGAATAAATAGTTTCTAACCAAAAAACTGACATGATGATCTAGGAACCCACGCCTCTGAAGATGGATCTCATAGATTCGAAAGCGCTCGGCCAGATTAAGTGAGTTATACTTATTCTTAACAAATATTTGACTGCAAGTCGTTAAATTTCACATGAAATGTTAATATTAACAACGCAGTTCGTCATGGAACAAGAAATCCAGGAATAAATAGTTGTCATTGATTGATTAATTGGCTGATGCTTCCTCTCTGCCTTTCAACCCTCACATACAATTTTGGCTTAGAATTGAAACAATTTAATACAACTACATAAGAAAAAAGAGGGGAAAATGCTACAGAAAAAAGGCAACGCAAAACAATATAAGAATAAATAAAATAAAATTATTGAAGAACTGAAATTAACTACACGAAATAATATCAAAGTCAATGACATCCATTTATTTGAAGCATTGTGGAGTCGACTGCACGCTTGGTAAACGCTTCGTGTTCTGACTGCTTAGTTCAAATTTAAGTTTTTCCTTTTTAATTTAAATAATTGTAATTTTATTTGGAAGAATTTAGTAGCCTATTTAATTGAAAAGTTAAATTTATTTTCTCATTTACAGTTAAGGAGTAGAAGACAACTGACTCCAGTTAAGAAGTAGAAGACAAGTCAGATTAACAATTATACAATTTTATACAGAATCAATCAACAAGTTGAGTAGGATGAAGTCCACAGAATACATTAACCAAAATTAATATTAATACTCTGATCCTGACAACGACTATTTCAGCTGACAAGTCACTTTATAAGACCCTTTTACAGAACATTTCATTGACCTCCATGGAATCTCTTATTCAGTCTTGACGTATGGTATGTCTAACTTCAGGAGTAAGTACTACCGGTAGCTGAAGCTGCTACCGGAACCTTTTTTTAGTAGCAACCGGTACCTGAAGACGCATGTGCCACAACCTGCGCGTATACCGTATGTCATCAGGAAGAAGAGGAAGATGCTTTTAGAGACAATGGTGGAATCCGGATGTTTATTCAGCGGCGTGAGAATGGAACAGAAGTTTACTACATTACCTACACATCTTATAATCCAACGACTTGTATTTTAACACCTCTTCCGCTGCGGAAAGGAAAGAATAAATTCATTCATGGTTTAGATTCATTGTGAGAAGAATCAGAAGAAAACCCGATTTACAAACTAAATTTTTTATTTGTTTTTGTAGATTACGTCTTGGAGACTCCAGTTAAGGAGTTTAAGACAAGTCAGATTAAAAATAATTATACAACTGTCTGCGTGAGACTTGTGCGTGGGTAATGAGGTGAATGGATGAATTATGAGAAACATCCATGGCTGAATGAGATTAGAACCCAAGGAAACGAAGCCAGCCAGATTTCTATCTTATCACAGACAAGCGCTCCAACCAACTGCGCTACCAGAGCCGCCAAACATTTGGACTCTTGTAAATATTTTGTAGGCCTAATAGAGAAAGTTTTAGGCTAAAAGCCTGTTCTTTCTCTACAATAAGTTGTATTCTGACTGTATCAATAAATATTTTTTTTTGTGGATTACGTCTTGGAGACTCCAGTCAAGGAGTATAAGACAAGTCAGATTAACAATTATACAATCTTATACACTAGTTACCATAATTACTATATCAATTAGTTGAGTTGAGGTTTAATTTTGATGTGAGGAACTCTTGTATACTATAAAAAGCTACTTCAGTAGTTTTTTAAATATTTCTATATCTTGAAGACTCTTCAAAAACTGCGGAAACTTGTTGTAGAGTTTCCTACCAATATAACTAGGTTTTTGTTGAAATAAGCTACTTTTGTGACTCACCAAATGATAATATCCTCGGCTTTCTGTATTATAATCGTGTACATCAAGATTTTGGTTAATATCACTCTTTTTCACATATAAAATAGCTACATACACATATAATCAGGGTACAGTTAGGAGACCAAGTCTCTTGAACAACGGCCTACATGAATCTAATCTATTTACTCTTTCCATACACCTAACAGCTTTCTTGTAGATCTTAAAGACCCTATCAAGGTTTTGTTCTGATGAGTTACCCCATTTTTAGGTACCGTACTCTCTTTGGAGGTGTTATGGAGATCAAAAGCTGTCATTATGTGAATATCAAATATGTAATATAAATTTCAATGATCTAATATCAAAACTGACACTGTATTTCAATCGAATATATGATTTTCACTCACTTTTACTGGAGATACTGGAGGAATGCATTTCTTTTCTGAAAAGAAGCTTCGACAGCCTGCTGCCAAAGGCTGGCTTCGTGCAGGCTGACGAAGCTTCTTTTCAGAAGTGAAATGCATTCCTCCAGTATCTCCAATAAAAGTGAGTGAAAATCATATATTTAATTGAAATACAGTGTCAGTTTTGATATTAGATTGTTCATCAAGTATTTCGTCATGGAAAGCATCACAGAAATTTCAATGATCATAAACTTCATTTGATGTTATAAATATATAAAATTAAGAGTGGACTTGACTCTAATGAAAAAAATTAGACCGAAATGTTTAATTAGCTCCGCCCACTCCTGTGGTCGCGACAACAGCTGTTTCAGCTGTCAAGTGACGCCCTTTTACGTGTTTGAGGGTTTTACCAACCGTCAGCTACGGGTTTGACACAAATTCAAATATTGATTTTCCCAAAAGCTGTTTCATAGGACTTGAATCAATGTGAACTCGTAAAAAAACTACACAGAGATATCTTTTGAAATACTTTAATGGAAGATATAAATTAATGGATAGAATAACTAGATAACCGTAAGCTAGAGCAAGTAGTGAGTGAGTAAGAGCGTGTGTGTATGTGTGAGAGAGACAGAGTGAGTGAGAGGAGAGAGCGTAAAATAGAACGTAGGTTACCAAGATGATGTAACTATAATATAATATTAATATTATAGTGACTTTCCCACATACCCACGTGCCTCCCAATATTACTACGTATATATCTATATTGAAGTACTATTAGTTCTCTACTCTACTTAGTAGAAGTGCAGCAATTTACTACAAGTTACTTCACTTCTTACTACTCGGCTTTATCTCCTGCGTGATGGTGAATAAGAGCTGCAAATAAATTATTTTACACTATTATTTATTGATTCACATCAGGTCTGTTTTTTCCGGTGATATACTATCCCATCACTGAAATACTATTAGGCCTACTGACGTTATGAATGACATAATAATAGCAATTATTGACAACATGTATCCGGCCAATTTTGATTGAGTTATGCTGTCAGATGGAGTGATTGTCTCGTTTAGTACCTATATTTTGAAAGTTGTTTTCAGGTTTCGTAGTCTAGATAAAGAAGCTGGATTTTTTTTTGTTTTTTTTGGAGGTTGGTAATGAGTTGGATGATGGTGATTGATGAGTTGGACCTACAGTTTTAGGTGGGTTCCGAACCACCGGGAAGTGATTTTACAGCAGAGTTTAATTAAACAAATTAAAACTCAAGTATTTGAACTTAAATCTGAAACTGAGTTCACAGTAATTATTGGCATTATAGGATTCAATATAAAAAATATAGACATTGGAATAATTCACTTGATACTTTTCTCTATTCTACTTAATTAATATGCAGTAGCCTACCGTATATTTCTATTTAACAATAATATGTTACTCGCAAAAGCCTTTTTCCGCCTCAAAGATTGATGCTAAAAATAACTAATTAATAATTTAAAACTAAAACTTTGAAAGTTGAATTTATATATACACACTCTCTTTTGAGTGATATTCATTTTGTAATAATAATTTATAAGATCTAAAGAGTTCTATTACAATAGTACTAGTTTTATTGATAAAAGTACTAATATTAACTTGTTATGAGAATTTAACGACTTGCAGTCAAATATTCATTAAGAATAAGTAAAATTTACTTACTTTGTAGGCCGAGCGCTTTCGAATCTTTGAGATCCGTTTTCAGAGGCGTGTTCCTTGATCATTGATGTCAGTTTTTTGGTTAAAAGAATTGTGGTTTTTGTAAAATGTGATCAAAAAGTTTGTGTGATTAAAAATTTATTTGTTCGTTGAGGATGTTTTGTTTACAATTTGAAATATTTTGTTTACATTTTGGAACAATTTGATATATACAAACACACCACACACAATAAACAAAACATCCTCAACAAATACTCTTAATGAATATTTGACTGCAAGTCGTTGAATTCACATAACAAGTTAATATTAACAACGCAGCTCGTCATGGAACAAGAAATCCAGAAAAGTACTAAAAAATAGTGTTTAGTGTCATATCTTGATAAAACCCTACTTGTCTACATAAATTGTTATATTTGATCATTCATATATGAATATTTAGTGGATAAAGATTAATGGATTAATAAAAAACATAATTTATTATTCCCGGTGGTTCGGAACCCACCTAAAACTGTAGATCCAACTCATCAATCAATATCATCCAATTCATTACCCACTCACAGGTCTCAGACCTGTGTGGGCTTCATCCTCCGAATTTTTTTTCAATTCCTCCAACTGCTATCAATTATATTGAAGACTTCCGCAATGGTGGATATTGACAACAGCATTGAATCTCATGGAAACCGATGAACGCTACTGTACAAATATATCAGTCACTGAGTGACTAAGGCGCCCGACCGGCAATTGGGAGGTCCGCGGTTCGATTCCCGGTGGTGACTGATATTTTTGTACAATAGTATTCATCGACTTCCATCAGCTATTCAATGCTGTTGTCAATGTCCGCCATTGCGGAAGTCTTCACTTTGAGGAATTCGAAATTAATAAACCATTTTCTATATACATATAACTAGGTTTTTGCTCGAATAAGCTACTATTATGATTTACAAAGTGATAATCTCCTCGGATTCTTGAATTATAATCGTGTATGCCAAGATTTTGGTTGAGATCACAGGAATGACATGAATTTGATGACACAGGAATGACATGAATTTGATGACACAGGAATGACATGAATTTGATGACACAGGAATGACATGAATTTGATGACACAGGAATGACATGAATTTGATGACACAGGAAAATGTCAGGCTGAACAACGGGAATCGAACCCGCGACCGCAGGAGTAGCAGTTGATAGTTACAGCCCCAACCGTTTACCTCAATTTTATTATTTATATTTACAATATTAACAAGCTTCCGCAATTTTAAAGATTTTTGAAAATAAAGAAATATTTAGCTAGAACTATATATATATTTGTCAGTTTGATAAATTGTCAGTCCCTTCAAAACCAACTTGTCAGTGTATTTAACTAAACTCATTGATTAACATTGATTCTAGTTATCCCAGGTGGTGAAAATGGTTTTTATTCCTGTTATTAAGTTAGTTACTCTTGACTCTTATTGAGTAATTACTTCTTCAATCTTTGATCTGTGACCTAATGGTTTTATTTTTCTTAATTGTTGTTAACCTGTTATCTTTCAAAGCGTGTTCAGTGTTGTTTGATATTGGTGCTTTTGAACAGAGGACTCGCTTGCTTTTCCTTCCTTCTGTTCTTTATTTACCCTTTTTCTCTATTTACCCTCTTTAATTGACTTTCTCTCTGACTCATACCAATTTCTTTCTCTTTTTTCAAACTCCCCTTCCTTTTTCATTATTCAAAGGCTGTCACTGCCTGGGTGTTTTGAGAATCTGCCAATTACTGTATTTACTAAAAGTAGATTGATCATTGCTGGACTAGTCACTTTCAGTTCTTCTGGTATGGAATTTTTAATTATTCAAAATTACTACATTTTTTTTCATTTGTAATTAAAAAAACAATTTGTATATTTTCTAAATTTTATTGATAACTCATTGTGTAATATATTAAAATTATCTCTTACATTAATAGATAAGAATTCTTTCCTCACACACGGATCTGTAGTCCATGTGGGGAAATATATTTCTTTCTATTTTAATTGTATTCTTATTATGATTGTAATATGTTGTGTGGAAATAAATTCAATTCAATTTCAATTCACTTATCCTAATGCATGGCTTTTCCAAAGTTGGATAAGTTTCGTTTTCTTGCACACCCCACAATGGAGCCACCTATTTGTAATGGTCTGTATGTTATTTTTATTTTTGCTTTGTTTTTTATATTTTGTGTATGCTTTTAGTGTGTTGAATAAATTGGATTGAATTGATAGTTCTCATGAGGATCCGTTTCTGCGAAAAAATAAATTTAGTAGCTAGGCCTAGGACCTGCATAGCAGGCATTGTCTCTACTAATGAATCCTAAAGACTCATGAAAAAGGATCCTCCGTTTATTCTAGCTGAGGTTCGCCTCTAATTAGTGTCAGAATAGTTGGCGTGATGACCATTTCACAACTGCCTGCATGGAAGCTGTGGACGCGACGGCATTAAATTAATAGAAAGAAATAATCACGAAAAGGAAGGAATGTGCAAAGACGTGGCTGGAGATTGACATCTACAGATGCGACGGACGGCAATATCCTGCGGTCAGGGGCTTATTAATATCATTAAAAAAACTGGAAATTAAAATGCTCACAATTAAAACCAACAAGTACTAATTTTTTAAACAATTCACAGTAGCTTTCAAAATACTGTTTTTTATTTTTTTGTTGTAGATTACGTCTTGGAGACTCCAGTTAAGGAATATAAGACACGTCAAATCAACAATTATACTCTTATTCACTAGTTGCCATAACCATATCAATTATATCAGTTATTAGTTGGGGTGAGGCTTAATTTTGATGTGAAAGGAACTCTTATACACTATAAAAAGCTTTATCAACTAAATATATTTTATGTTGTAGAGTTTGCTACCTATATAACTGGGTTTTTTTTTGAATAAGCTACATCTCCATACATGAAGAAAAGCCATAGGAAGGACTAATTCCCAAGTGCCCACCAGTGTTTAAAAGTATTTTTACAAGCGTGTTTCCTATCCAATAGCAGTTGTCTACCTTTTCTATGCGATTCTATTCACTTTTTTTGTGCTGAGAATAGGCGAGCCACTTAGAAACAAACAAGTGTTGCTCAAATACAGCAACAATGGGCTAGTTTTGCAACAAGGCATCAATATTGTTGCAGGGGAAATGAAGCTACCGTTGCATAAACAATGCAACGCCGAAATGCGAATGTAGCAGCGGTTGCTTGAAATTTAATTACTAGCAATTAAGTTGCAGTATTGTTCTTACTTTTTAAGTACCGGTACCGTACGTTGAGATGTCGTTCAGTGTGGGAAGGTCTTGATTTATGGTGGTTAGTAACAGTGACATTGGTCAGAATAACATTGTTTGATCTGATGAATTGAATTAGCTTAATTCTACTATGCAAACACTCGTACGGTAGCTGATAATACTGGAGACCATTTTAGACATTCATTATCAAATGATTTCAAGTGCCAACAATCTCATTATCGCACCTGAGACACTTCTACGATTTTCTTTCTTCAATTTTTTCCCCCCTCCCCCAAAATATAGGTACTAAAAAATAGTAGGTATAGGCTTCACAAGCTGGTATATTATATAGTATATACTGGTATTGGTATATTATATTTCTACTATCAAAACTGACACTGTATTTCTATTAAAATATTATTTTCACTCACTTATACTGGAGATGCTGGAGGGAACTTCACTTCTGAAGAGAAGCTTTGTCAGCCTCTCAGAAGGTCTTCGCCAGTTTTGATATTAGATTTTTCAACAAGTATTTCGTCATGGAAAACATCACAGGTATTATCTATACCAATGTATGATATAATATTGGTATTATATATTATAATATGGTATAATATTGGTATATTATATACTCTGGTATAGCCTTTCCTCACTTTTTTACTTTTGCCACTATTTCTTATAATAATATTTGCTAACTTGGAATCTAATTATCACTTTTATTTATTTACTATATATACTATCAACTGAGACAAACTTTTGTTTTAAGTTATTTCCTCAAAATGATCCTTTCTTCCACTTGTTATTTTATTTCTTAGTTTTTTGATATCTAAGATTGTTTTTTAGGACTCACTGAAGTCAGTTTTTTAATTGAGTATTCCACTACAAGACAGACACTGTTATAGAGGATAAAAGCAGAAATCTTATAAACAATTATTTTGTATTTAGGTTTATTTCGATGTCATGTACCGTATTTTGAGAGCTATGTATTCTGAGTTATAATATCTATTGACGAAATAAAATTCACCCTTTCATTCATTTCATACAATTCTTTCTATGCTCTTTGGTCAGCTGTTGTCCATGCTAATAAAAGTTGAAAGTAATTATTTTTTCATATTGAATTATTATTATTTTTTCCGTTTCAATTTCATGTGTGTAATTCCAATATTATTTGAATATCTTTCCTTCACAGTTATTTTACCTATTATTATTATTATTATTATCATCATTATCATTCATTCTTTCAGAGGGCTTCTTCAATTGTTATGTATTTGATAGTGTATTTTTGTTCATTATAAAATTAAATATTAGATTGAATCGAAGTTAGGCCTATTCTTTATTAGCTTTAAACAGATAAATCTAAATTTTTTATAACTTTGTATAATTGTTTGTTGTACTATATTAACTCTTGTTTGTAGGCTTCAAACTGGCAGAATTGACGATAAACAATTTATATAACTACCTATACTTAATTAAATGCCTTATTGTGGCTTGAGATGCATTACTTTTTGTTCATCTCAGATACCGATACATAAAAGGCTACATCAATTGTGTTGCTTTCCAAACGTCTCTGTCGAATGACGGCTTGGACGCAGGAAGTAGCTCAGAGGTGTGATGATAGATAGTATGCACACTCACCTGTGCAGCCAGACTCTGTGTAAAGGTGAGAGTGGACTAACAAGCATAGAACTTCAGAATTTGTTTCGGTGGGCTTGGCATACCGATACAGTTCTGTTAGCTCAGTGAGGAAAGCAATCCGAAACTACCTCACTCCTCGTCTGTGTAGTACGCTCTTTGGACTAAAACTTGACGTTGAGGTCTCAAGAGTCACCTACAGTCGAAATCAGTTATGGTACTATAAACATACGCCTATACTTGATGAATTACTACCTACTGATTTTTCATATATATTATATAGTTTATAATGTATAAAATATATTTTGTTTATTGTTTTTGCTATTATTACACCATAATATAATTTTTTTTCTTGTTGATTCTAATATTTTAAATTGATTTTGGTATTGTTTTATCCATAATACATTTTTTATTTATTATCAAGTTTTTTTACCTTATAGTAGATTCTCATTCATTTTCTTAATTTATTACTCATCAGAGACTTGGGTAAATAGAGATAATAGTTCTTTATTAATTTCGAATTCCTCAAAGTGCTATTAATAAATTAAACAATAAATTATTTATACTGAAGACTTTTGCAATGGCAGATATTGACAACAGCATAAAATAACTGATGGAGAGCATTCCAATATTAAGCTATAATTACAAAATCATTATTTTTCATTCTTTCCATGTGGAAATTAAACAATATTTAGTTACAATAGTTACAGTTTAATTACATCGTTTCGGGAATAACTGATGAAGGGCATTCAGTGCTATTAATATCCGCCATTGGGAAAGTCTTCAGTATAAATTAATAGCACTTATAGAATTCAAAATTAATGAAAAATTTGTCAGCCTGCTAAATATTGTCAGTTCCTTCAAAACTAACTAATAATTCTTTCCATGATAGTTTCTCTAAACTTCGGTTTCACTGAACAATGTTTTACTCAACATAATTTTCTAAACTTAGTTCACATTTCCATGCGACCCAGATTTACTTATCATGACTGCATCATGACTGTAAATACAAGCTCCAAATCAAACTATTTTATCAGTAATAGGGCTGATAGTTGATAACAATAATAGGGCAAATGGTTGCTAACGCTTGCAGAAAAATGTTAAATGCTTGGCTAATCTAGGAAAGGCAACTCTTAGCATGTACACTACACCTGTAAAGAAGGCTAAAAAGTGGTACATTTACAATGAAATTGGGTGAAAAAAGTAAGGTGAGATTGGAAGGTAGGAATCATAAAGTATGTTGTGTGAGTGTATGAGTGTGAGTAAGTGACACATGCACAGTGAAAGGGGTCAATGGAATGAGCTCTTTTCATCAGCTGGGATAGCGAAGCACGGCTAAGGACCAAGGAGGGATAAGGAAGGATGATGTTAGGAGGGAGGGGAGGGGTTCTAAGGATCCCTTTCCTCGCAACTAGATGCCTTTATAAAAGCAAACAATGGAGCTCACGTATTCAGTTGTTCATTATCTGCCCAGTTAATCACGTGGTTCAGTCACGAAGAGTCAACTTGCATTCACTGGTTTAGATTTTCCGAAATGGTGTCGATAGTGCAGGTAGGTGAAGTTCTGATTTTTGGAATTTTAATAATTATTTTATCGGTATACAGCTTTTTTATTTAAAAAATTTCAATATTTTTTGGAACCAATCATTATTTTAGTGTGCCGATAAATTTTATGAAAATAATTCAATATTTTTGGGGAAAAAATGTCATTCACGGAACCAAAATTATTTATTCACCCCAAATAATTTGATCAATGGGGTTCATTTTACTTTTTAAAATTGGAGGATTGACAGGAGTTATATTAGCAAATTCATAAATTGACATTATTAGACTTACTATGTTGTATTTCATCAATATTTTTTTTGTTGGAGGATGAAGCCCATATAGGTTTGATACCTGTGCGTGAGTAATGAGTGGGATGAAGGTGATTGATGAGTTGGACCTACAACTAGGTGGGTTCCGAACCACCAGGAAGTGATTTTACAGCAGAGAACAGAGTAGTGGTGAAGGTGACAACTCTTTGTAGTGGCGAAGGTGATATTGTGGAAGATATCCATAATGAGTAATAAGACGAAGTTGTCACAACCACATTTATTGAAAACCGTGAGACACTAGTTTCGGTTGTTACACCATTATGAATCTCAAACTATTGAGAGTTTGTTTGGGATTGTTAATGTTGTATTATCAATCTCAAACATACTCTCAATAGTTTGTTTGAGATTGATAATGGTGTAACAACTGAAACTAGTATCTCGCGGTTTTCAATAAATGAGGTTGTGACAACTTCAAGTCTTTTATTATTCAACAGAGAACAGAGTCTTTTTGCTGGCCAATCCAATCGGTCACCCTTATAAAGAGGACCCAGGAGGGCGTTGTTCATCTAATCTGACTGTTAATACAAGATACGAAGATAATCAGTTAAAAACAAAATAGATTACAATTTTATTATAAAATTTGAAATTCAACTTTTCTTAGAAATGTGGTCATTCTTTGCAATAAACTTGAGCCACCTTAAATTGAATTTCAAAGTGGATTTTTATCATGTGTGATGATAAATAATACGTTTTTAAAATTTAATAATGGAATAAATATAATAAATTAATTCTATTTGTCATCGCCAATTTAGAAAAAAATTGAAAATTCTTCTTATTATTGTAATGCAGTTGACTGCCAGTAACATAATAACCAGTTATTCACCTCATTACCCACGCCCAAGTCTCACGTGGATTTTAACAGCAAGAAAAAACCTATCAATACATAAAATTTCGATTATCTATTTATTCATCACATAGAACATAGAATACTGACACAATATTTTGTCATATAAATTAACTCAATAAATTATTCTGTTATAAATGCTGAGAACACGTAACTAACATTGAACATTGATTTTTTTAAAAATCTCATTTATTGGGTTTGTTTAACATATATGATGGAAACAGACATTTTAAAATTCTATACTGACTTGAATATGTCATAATATTAATCTGGGCCCATTTATGAATTGGGGAAAATTATGGTATCGCAATGTGCTGTTTAAATGTTTGAGGGTAGTGGACATGGAATACATCTCCTCTACTTCACACCTAATAATGTTATAATTGAGATAATTTGAAGAGGAATTGTGTGACTTTTATAGAGACAGGTTTCAGAATAGCAACTCCAATGCTTTGCGATTTGGTTTTTTTTTTTTGAGGATGAAGCCCACATAGGTCTTAGACCTGTGCGTGGGTAATGAGTTGGATGATGGTGATTTATGAGTTGGACCTACAGTTTTAGGTGGGTTCCGAACCACCGGGAAGTGATTTTCAGCAGAGAACAGTGTCTTTTTTGCTGGCCAATCTAATCGGTCACCGTTACAAACGGGACCTACGAGAACGCAGCTTATGTATCTGATTGAACAGATACTTGCTACGGCTCGCGGCTATCACTTCCCTTGAAGTCTTGACATGAATTTATTTTTTCAGCAATTTTGGTTGT
Source organism: Conomelus anceps (assembly GCA_948455865.1). Lineage (NCBI taxonomy): Eukaryota > Metazoa > Arthropoda > Insecta > Hemiptera > Delphacidae > Conomelus > Conomelus anceps. The sequence continues at coordinate 6,083,686 of OX418226.1, read as the reverse complement.
ATGAAATAAAAGATACCTTTTATTTGCAGTGAATAGGTTGTGTTCTAAAAACGAGTTACGAATTAAAAGTTTCAAGAACTCTTTGTTCATGTATCAATAATTGATAATTATGGTACATGGCTGATTTTGTTTTTTATAAGTTTTAGTGCGGTAGTCTATTCATTTTGTAGAGTTTGTTTGTAATAATTTTTGGCAAATAAATAAATACATTCATTCATTCATAAGTTACAATACATACACTTGAGTCAAAATTGAAAATTTACATTCTATGAAAACTATAATAAAGTTTTTAGTACCTGTGAGTCATGAATGGTAAGAAAACTTGAGATTGGTGTCAAATTGAGTCATTTGATGAAAATATGAAATTTAAGTTCTTTCATTCATTTTCAGTTTGATCTTAATTATGAGAAAATTAAAAAACGCAGGGAAAGTTTGCTTTTTCCAAATATTGGTGGTAATGCTAGCAAATATTGTTGGAAAACTCTTGGAAAACGATTATATTAGCGACCTGTGTACAATAAAATCAGAACAACCATAATATTTGTTAGAAAAAAGTATTGTAATCTTATTTATTGGACAAGAAGCATCAGAGAGCATCCACTGCATTCAAATTTTATGCATGAGAATTGCGTAAACTTCAAAGACAATAATTATAATTCAGTATTATAAATGGTTTCAACAATTGTAATGCTTCAAATGAAACTGATGAATGTAACAAACCCACAATATTTTACTACAAATCGCTTCGGGAATTGAAATTTATTTAAGAAAATCTGGACGTATCTATTATTGAACTTCAGTTTTAAAAATAATTGAATCTGAATAAAGGAGAATTAATTGCATTGGAGAAGGATGATGAGATAAGAACACAGAGGGGAGAAAATGAGAAGAAAATCAAGAAGATGAAAGCATGAAAATATAATCTGTGATGTTTTCCATGAGACTGATGAAGCTTCTCTTCAGATGTGAAATGTATCCCTCCAGTATCTCCAATATAAGTGAGTGAAAATCATATATTAAAAAGAAATACAGTGTCAGTTTTCATATTAGATTGCTCATGAATATAAATAAAAATAATTATATTTTAGTCACTGAAGTAGTTAGGGTGCTATGCTGAGGTCAATGAAAACAATGTTTCCAATGAGTAGAAACTATTTCGAAGATCCTCAAAAAAAAGCTATGCTGGAAAATTATACAAGATTACCGGTTTAGCATTCCTCACACTACTTCCGTTTTAATAAAAAGAATATTAGAGCATCCCAATCAGTTACGTTAACTTCGGTATAATCCATAATAATCCCAGCATAATTCACCTAGTCATGTAAAAAACTTTCACTTTGATCATTGGAATCTGTCGATAGAGGCCTCAATTATATCGACGTCCATCTGATACTGCTTGAAATCAATTATCATGAATGAACATTGCAATCAGTACAGCATGCAAATGATCTTCAATCGTGATCCACATTGTACTAGAGAATTCCGCCGCTATTTGTTGCATAAGAGCTATTTTTATGACCCGAAGTCGGGTTTTTATGGGGAATCGTGTAGTGATGATTCGTTTATAGACTGTGATCTGTAGAGCTTGGATAGCTGAATGAATCTGCAGTAGATTATGTACCATATTAAAAGATGGGTAATACCAACATTTCTTCAAACATTCTAAAATTTCTCCAATTTTATTTCTTCCGGGATTCAGATGAGGGTCTAGATAGGAAGAGATTGTAACAATTATTTTGTTAAATTGATTTTGAAGTAACTGATAATTTAACAAACTAACAAATATACACAGAAACAGAATTTATTAATTTTGAATCCATCAAAGTGCTATTAATTTATACTGAAGACTTCCGCAAAGGCGAATATTGACAACAGCATTGGATAGCTGATGGAAAAATATCTGTACAAATATATTTTTCCCCGCCGGGATTCGAACCGCGGACCTCCCAATTGTCGGTCGGGCGCCTTAACTATTAGAATATCGCAATGGCGGACATTAACAACAGCATTGAATAGCTAATGGAAATCGATGAATGCTACTGTACAAAAATATCAGTCACCGCCGGGAATCGAACCGCGGACCTCCCAATTGCCGGTCGGGCGCCTTAACCACAAGACTACGGTGATTCTTCTGCACAGGAGCGCTGATTTTAGACTTGGCCATATCGGCTCGTATATCACAAGTTGGTTTTGAAGTAACTGACAATTTAACAAACTGACAAATATACAGAAACAGAATTTATTTATTAATTTTGAATTCGAATAATAGATTATTTTGAATCCTGATAATCACTTACATCAACTCGAATTAAATCCCTGACTAGCTTAAAGTGGATAATTAATTAGTTTTCTGAAATAATTCTTGGTAAAGGATTTATACACATGACAGATAATGTGAGAAAAAGCCAGAAAATTCGAATTATACGAATGTGCAGTCAACATTGCTGAGAAAAAGCCGAATGCCGTACCAGGTATTTGTTCAATCAGAGATAAGCTACGAAACTCCTGGGCCATCTTTGTGAGGGTGGCCGATAGGATTGGCCAGCAAAAAAGACTTCTCTGCTGTAAAATCACTTCCCGGTGGTTTTGAACCCACCTAAAACTGTAGGTCCTACTCATCAATCACCATCATCCAATTCATTACCCAAGCACATATCTCAGACCTATATGGGCTTCATCCTTCAAGAAAAAAGATGACAATTTATAAAACAGGGGTAAATATAAACATAACGAAGTGGAATATTGATAATCTAACCTTATTTCCGAATTTCTAGACTGTTTTCAATAAATTCATTTTTTCTCAAATAATACTTTGTAAGGTGGGATATTTTACAGATAAGGAGAATAAGCCACCTATAAAATAATTGTTCTTATACTTTTATGTGCACAAACAGCATTGCAACTTTTTTGAATTAAATTGTTTTTTATAGACCTTAGTATAAAATAAATGCTAAGATGTCTACTTTGGTATCTATTCTGTGGATAGATCCTGGTACCTAAGTGAGATTTCAAGTCTATAATATTGGTGTACTCTAATAAATACTGAATGATAAGTTTACTGTTAAAGTTAATAATTGCTGTTATGTTAACCGGATATTTGTCAACTCAAATGATTTTAACAATAAAAATATTCTACTTTTGCCAGTCTACTTTTTTGTCTATTCTGTGGATAAATGCTTGTAAGTGAGATTTCGAGTCAATAATATTGGTGTACTCCAGTCAATATTGAAAGCCAAGTTCACAGATCTAAGTTAACTGTTATGCTATCCCAGATTTATGTTAACTTTAACGATTTTAACAATGAAAATATATCCTTTTTCCAGATGAGTTTGGTGGTTGCCGTTTTTGGCGTTTTATCAGTGTGCAGGGCAGGAATTATCCATGACTATCACCACCATCATGATCTACATTATCATGTAAGTGATGCTTCACGCTTTATTTTATTATTTATTTTCATGGAAAAATGAAGTAGAAAGTATGTTAGGTAATGTACAAGTTCTGAAAAAAATAATTTAATTCCTGGATTTCTTGTTCCATGACGAACTGCGTTGTTAATATTAACTTTTCATGTGAACTTTCACATGAAAAGTTAAAATAATTTAACCAGTGTAGATAATAACGGATGTAGCTCCACCTCACCGTTTGTATGTTGAATCTTGCCGATTTAAAATAAAAAAAAACAAACAAAAAAACAAAACAAGAGGAATGATATTTCTCTAACAGTTGTTCCTTTTGCATCAACAGGATTTGACACTAGGGGCGCACCGAAGGGGGGACGAACGGGACCCCTTCCCCCCCACAAGGAGGTTAGCAAGGACGTTTTATTAGGCAATGTTAGAACTACATATCTTGTTTTATATCATCTACAATTTATTTAAAAAAAAGTTTGAACCAAATTACAGAAGTATCGTATTCAACATACAAGATTTTAAATGACAAAACATATAAAAATCAGTGCAGTAGAAGCGTTGCAAGCATGTAATATACAAAAATGTACCACTCTGTAAACAAACTCCTACAAAATTTGGTAACTCTTTCAATAACTTCGTGTACCATATTGCTGGGCGGTAGTTTTTTAATTATTTGAAATCTTACTTGAAGAGCTATCAGAAACTATAATAGTTGCTTGTCATTGTTGTGTGCTCATAAGGACATACCGGTTAATATAATAGAGAGGTTTTAAATGAGCTGGCGTGAACTATAGCGCTTTTTTCATTGCCAAGATGAGGATCCGAACAGCGGTTAAAATCCACACTTGTTAAATATTTAAAAAAATCTACCTGAAATCCCGTTGCATGGGCAAACTACTAGTTGATTTAATACGGTTCTGCAGTATAACATCCGCGCAACTAAGATCAGCAAACTCTTTTAGAATCAGAAAAAACGTGAATCAGTGTTTTTATTAAAGAATTAAGGGCTATGATGTAAAACATTGAAAAACAATGCTTTTATTTTTGACAAAAAAAAAATGAAATTAATAAAAGTGAGACAATCTGGAATTTCCATCCATAAAGATCCTAAAACAAGTTTGAATGAATTTGATTTGAATATTATTTTGTTAGCTCACATTTACATGAAATGTGACATTCTTTTTTCAATCATAACGTTATAAAACACGTTATAATGGGAAAGTTGTCCAGTACGATAGTGGAAAGTACGGTACTGTGTAAGCGATCCAATATATTATTTATATGGTGTATCAAGTACGCCATGCCATTACGTGGCTTTAGGCGATAGCTATGGTTTATTCAAGAGTAAAATAACGAACGTAAAACATTCTCTCTGAAAGTAATCTTTTACAATACTTCTTTCCTCTACTGAAGGATAATTTCATGTAGGACAGAAGGACATTAATTTCATGTAGTCCATGACATTTTATGCAAAGTAGTCCACTGTATTGCCTTAGAACTGCAGTAGCTCACAGGCATGTAATGCATTATTATTTTCATTATATTTTTGTGATTGGAGAATAGCAACTTTCCACTCATTAATCTCAGAATCAATTCAATTTTTTTAATATTGTAGTTTTGCTATTTTATGTCTTTGTCAAACTTCATTATTTGCATTTTGTATGTTTTTGTGTGTGTGAATAAATAAATATGAATATGAATTGTAATTTTTAAAATAAGACAGATGGATATTCTACAGAAATAATATTTGGAATTGCTTTTTTTATTTTAGGAATTTATGCTAAAATACAGGCTAAACGTCTTATATGGAGTAAAGTTTAAAATTTATGTGGTATTGGTTGTAATAAAAAAAATGCTCATATGAGAACCAAGAAGTAGAGTTTTCTCCAACGGCAGTAAGGAAAGACAAAGCTCAAGAAAGCATTTTAGCCAACATGAGATTTTTCAGTAGAGTTCAAGCTCTTATTTATTTATTGAAATTACTATGTGATGAGAGCACCGGGATAAACCCATTATTGTCCTTAAGCTCTTAAGGCTGTTTAGGCTGCACTAAACTTTTGGTCAAATATTTTCCCAAATTACCTGGCTGTTAAGAATTAGTCAAGCTATTGAAATGCTGTGTAATTCAACGAGAAGATTCATTTTCAGAGTCTTATGTATAAGTAAACATACTAATTGATATGTCACTTGAAATTTAAAAAAATGTTCAATTTGCTTGAAACCGATCTCCTACAAGTTGACCTGAAATCTTGCTTTTTTATCATCTAAATTCATATCAGGGTAGAATAATAAAAACATTTCAGTTTAATTTATAATAAATATCCTATTATCAAATAAAATCAAATTTATTCAGATTCTTCAAATACAAATACAATTAAAAGCTATAATTAAATTAAAACTTATGCCTGCAGAGGAAGTCCTGTGCGCAGGTGTGTTGCAAACATTTTTAACATTATAAAAGATTACACGAAATTCTATTTACAAAGATGATGGATGAATAAACAAAAAGAGACAGAGCGATGAGGAAGGAAGAAGCACTGTAAGAAAGATGAAAAAAGTTGAAATGCAATGACAGAATAAAAAGAATAGAAAGAGAAATGAAATGAAAAGAAATATGTAGCAAAGAGACTTGACTACATATTCATACTGAGAGATTTTTTTAGATAACTTACAGTAAAGCCCCGATTATCCGTAGAATTAGGTGACAAGAGCACCGCGGATAGCAAAAAACACGGATAACCCGAAAAAGAGGAAAAATGGGGTGAAAAAGATATCTCAGTATAAGAGCTATGTTTTTTGTACAAAGAAAATATAATATGTAAAACTTTTAAAATATGTACAGTACAGCAAAAACATTTGCTCTACATCTAAATCACTAAAATAAAGAACAGTAAACAGAAAACAATATACTGTACTGTTAACAAAAAGTGTTCAGTATGCCTTTCTAAATAAATCGATGGCTCATTTTTGCTTCTTGCTTTTTAAAATTATAATTTAATTAAACATTTTTTTTGTGGCACTAACGGATAATCCGCACCGCGGATCATCCGCTAGCGTATTTTCGGGGCTATACTATACATTGCAGTAATTGTTTAGAACAGGTTTTGTCAATTTTATTTAAAACTATCCATTTTTCCATTATTAAAAATGATGTTATACTATAACCTTAGTTTATTTGCAACACTTTTCAAAAAAAATTGAAAATATTGTCATTGAATCATTACAAAAAATCTAGACTTGTGATGGAAATAAGTATGTAATATGCCTTCAATATGCCAACATCTTGTAGGGGAAATATCCTGACTCCAAAAACTGAAAATTACTACCTACCTGAAGTACGACATATTTCACAAAATATTTTCTGATGCCAATATAGATAGTAATAGTCATCACGATAAAAAATATCCAAAAAATAAATAAATTACGTCTAAAATTATTCTGGAGCAAAGATTTCCTCATGAGTGATTACACATTTTTCTATAAGAAGCTGTTTGCAAAGATTAAATTACCAAATGTATTCGACATAATGATTTTTAAAATTTCCTTTTAATGCTCCAAATTTTTATATTTTTGTGAGGGAATCGCAAACTTCGATACAAATCAACTAACAAATATTAAAAAAAAAAAATGTTCATATTTTTGATAAGTAGTGAATCACACAATTTTCAGACAAGTCAATCAATAATCATTTCAAATTTTCATATTTTTGATTGTGTTTGAAACACGAGCCATCTACAAATGATTAAAAATAAGCAATTTGACATATTTTCAATATTGTGAGTGAATCACACAAAAAATTCATAGTTTTGTTCGTGGGTGGATCACACAATTCCATCACGAGTCAATAATTTATTGTTTTAAATAAGAAAATGTTTATATTTTTGATTTAAGTGGATCAAATTTTAACATGAATCATGGAAAACTATTTCAAATTATCAAATTTCCATATTTTCAGTTGTGAGTGAATCACACAATCTAGGCACGATTTCACTAAAGCCCCAATTTGAAATTTTTTTTTTGAAAACATGTTAACTTGTTGCAAACAATTCTGCTGCGAGTGGAAATGTTTGCAACACGTTTTCAAGAAGTTTGCAACATGCTTTGCAGCAAAATTTGTTGTTAACCAATTCCTGGTGCAAATTTGCCTGAAACTTTTTCACAAAAGTGAAACACTTTTAGTACAAAAGTGTAAAAAAAACTTTGTGGTTTTTTTCAGGCAGTTTGGTTTCAACATGTTTTGAACTTGTAAACTTATTTCAAGTCGAAATAACGAGGCTTAACAATAATTTAAAAAAACATATTTACTCAAACATTTAACCAATTACTGTACAATGTACATAGAAATGACCAACAAAAACTCCATGAGAAGTGCATCAGCTTCCTCCATCGATTACCCAATGTAATTGTCTCGACCAGCACGGTCTCAACTGGCAATAAACTGACAAAATCCGACGTTTAATTGTGTTACATGACCAACTGAATTAAAATGAAGTGTTTTATGTGGCACACTTGCTGTGACCTGATAGTGTACCCAAATGAAATAATAATAAAATTGTGTGTGTTACATAACGCTGAGATTCTTGTCTCAACTAGTATCCATTACGAAAACAACTAACTCACTGGCCGTGTCTAATTATTTGCTAGCATATCTATGCTAGCATGAAATATGTCGGACTTGTTTGTTTTCCACGTTCTGTGAATTATATTAGTTGGAATTACTAATATAGCACAGTGGAGCGTTGTAATTGCGTGGGTTTCAGTTGAATGAAGAGCAATTTCATTCTGTCTGACGAGACTATGCTCTATGCTCTCTGTATCATTTTTTGAATAAACACTTTAATTTTAGTTTGAAGTAACTGACAAATATACAGAAACAGAATTTATAAATTAATAGCACTTAAATTAATGGTCATAACCTAAAATTTGGATCTTTTAATTAAAAACTAGCCGGCAGACTCGCTTCGCTCGCCTTAACCGTCTAGCCCGGGGGGTCCAACTAATTTCCATTGTGATTAGATAAATTTACAGAAATAGGTGATTTTGGGGAGAATTTTGATACCATTACTTAGTATGCATCTAGGGTCTTAATCAAACAGTGGTATTTCGATTATATAGATATAGATTTCACTCCATGTGGCCTTGAGGTTCTTGAGAAATTGTGATCAACTAAATTCCAAAAATCCTAAATTTTGAGATGAATCATGTAACCCTATTTTTCACGTGTTTAGCACCCCAGCTGAAAATTTGAACTTTTTTGGCCTTGTGTTCTTGAGAAATTATAATCACCTAAATTTTCAAAATCGTTAATCTATGGTAAATTAATTTCACAACTAATTTTTTGTTGATTTTCTGATCAATACTTATTTTCACAAAAATTCTCAGGCTCATGTACTGTTACAAATAGTATTTTATTAATTCCTTAATACTTCTTTGTAAACCTAACTATTGATAGGTAAGAGTTCTTATAAGAACTGATATTTATTCGATTTGAGCATTGGTTGAAATTCACAAATACTCAGAGAACGATGTTAGCAGTCTGATGTGAAACTGCAAACTGATCTGATCGTGAAAGTGAGTGATCGTTTGAGGTAGTAGGCTACGCAATTGAAGTGGGAAGGGGTCAGCCTACCGGCAGTACAGTCAGGTTCGGAACGGAATATGCAACTACAATGAGCATTCTTCATAGGAGAAAGAGACAGCATTCCTCTAGAAAGATACAGCAACGTCGAGAATACTACTATACACTATGCGGATGGGAGTCGAAATGCATAATATGCATGTGCGATTAATTGGCTCCAGCAAAGTTGTACCAAGCAATATTGTACTAATATTAAAAATTATTGTACTTGACCTAACAGGCAGCTCAGCTACTTTTTTACTTTTCATAAACGTTGGCTTTTAGCTATTGAAATTAATTATTTTGGTAGCTCGGGATAAGTTTGCTTTGTTTGAAACAAATTATTATTCATTAATAGACCTAGCCTACTGAACTTGCCAGCCAAACAGCTGATAGAAGTCAACCTTTTTTATTCATATGGCAGACCCCTTAGCAGCGTTATTTACACTGTCTTTGAACAGCAAAAGACTTTGCACTTTGCATGTAGGCTACCATACAGTCGGAGCCTTGCAATATGTGGGAAACATATGACTGGGTATGATGAAATGTTATTATGCCAGGTTGATGACATCTGTTAAGTGCAAATTTCAAAATATTTGGCTGTTTATCACCAAACTTTTCAAAAAACGTCGATTTTGGGTCCATTTTGGGGCTAATTTTGAAACTTTTTTCCAAGGTACATCTAAGGCCGATACTTAACATGAATACCAAATTTTATCTGATTTGACCTTATGGTTCTCTAGAAATTGTTGTCACCTAAATTTTCAAAAATCTTCAATTTTGGGCCCATTTTGTGGTAAATTTTGAAACCCTTTCTTAGCACGCGTCTAGTCCCCCTACTGAATACGTGTACCAAATTTTATCGTTTTTGGTCGAGTGGTTCCTGAGAAACTGTGATGAATGAGTGAGTGAGTGAGTCAGTCAGTCAGTCAGTGGTATTTCGATTATATAGATATAGATTTGTAAAGAAAGCAGTAGTGGGCTGTGCGTGTTGTATCTTTACTTGATTGTGTTTTTGTAATAAATTAATAAATTTGTAACAAAATCTACGTCCTTATGTTGAAAGCCAATCTAATTATTGTAATAGACAAGCGAACATGAACAATACGTTAATTGCCAAATATTTTAATTTGAGACATGTTTTATCCAATTATACGAGCATTCATGGGACTTGGTGCAATGGCGTGTTGTTTCCCAGCCAGTTTAGATCCATGACTATCCGAGCTCATTGAGACATCCAAGCAGCCAGTATTCGTGAGAAAATGTCTGGAACAATGGAATTGTCTGGAATAGCAAATTAATCAACAAAGAATGTCTCTTAATCAGAGAGAATCCTAGGCACTTGCGAAATAAGTTTGTTCTATTCAGCAATGGTGGTACATGCAAAGTTGACCAACAGCATTAGTTCCCACAAGATATCCATTGAATATTCTAGTGATTAAATTGAAAAATATTCGTTGTCCTAGTTGTATGAGAGCTGAGATTGGGGTAACAAGGACTTGGAGACAATGGTGATTGATTGTTACGTTAGCCAATAAAAATGAGTTAATAGAGTTTCGATTAAAATGAACATCTAGTCATAGTTTTTAGAAGATGCCTAATCAATAGTGATACATCAAGAAGTGATGTATTTCTTTTTGTTTTTTTTTTCCTTTTGTTTGACTAAGTGAAATGTCGATAAGGCTTTTAATGAACTTACAGTTTATGTCTGTGAGCTTTTTCATGTATGTATTAAATAAATAAATAATATATTTTAGTAGTGGGGAGAATACTCCTTGACATAAATCCTTGGTTTTCTTGATCCATAATGATCATAGGCTGTTGAAAATGAATCTTCATGGTTCAAAAACGTTTCAGCCAAAGTGAGTAAAAATATTATTAAATTCACATAACAAGTTAATATTAACAACGCAGTTCGTCATGGAACAAGAAATCCAAGAGAAGTTAATCCTTGACGTGCGATATTTAATGTGTATGAATGATCATAACTGTTTGGGTGGTATCTTTTGGAAATACAGTACCATCTTTTTTGTGATGGCCATTTCATGCTGATATTATGCTTAAGCAGATATGTGTTGTGATTTAATAACTAAACGTTATTTAGTATTAAAATTTAGGCTAATTCTGTTCAGTTATAGGGGAAAATGGAACTGTAGTAAGTTATAGTTTTGATAAAACTATGTTCAATAAAACTAACTTGGTTGAGTTGAATAGCACCAAATATGACATATTAAAGTATGGTCAGTATCTAAATAAATAAATTTATTTCTACAAAGCTCATTTCTATGAACACTACAAAATGAAATCCTTAAAATAAAATTATATCATCACTGAAAATTTAAAAAATTTATATCATTATAGATAAATAAATCATTCACAGAGAGACTTCTAAGTTAAACCATTACAAAATTATAAAAAAAAATATCACTATAAAATAATCAAATATTCCGCTATAATTATTTAAAAAATGCGTTCTTGTGGTAACTACCTTAACTTGAGAATGATACTAGGTACCGTACAGTAGAGCCCCGATTATCCACGAGTGCCACGAAAAAATATTAATTTTAAATTAAATTTTAAATATGTTATGATATTGAAGATCCATCATGTTTCCACTAATATACAGTATAACAAAAACTTTAAAGCAAAAGCGAGCGACTAATATTTTTTAGAAATGCGTAACTGAAAACTTTTTTCAACAGTACAGTATATTATTTTTTTGTTTACTGTTTCTTTATTTTAGTGATTTAGATTTAGAGCAAAGGTTTCTGCTGTATTGTACACATTTTAAAAGTTTTACATATATCATGTTTTTGTAAAATATCATAGTTTTTAAGCTGTAATTTTTTTGTGTTTTCACCTCATTTTTTATCGTGTTTTTTCTCAATTGCGGACCTCCCAATTGCTGGTCGCCGATAGTCTTCAGTATAATTAATAGGAATTCGAAATTAATAAATTTATTAAATATTTTATAAGTAATTGCACAAGTATGCAGTCAAATTAAAAAAAATTGTGCTTTTTTCTTCAAACCTTCTCATTTAAATGATAGTCAAATTGACTGCATAGTCGTGCAATTACTTATAAAACTTTTACTGATACGCGCAATTCGTCATGGATACCAAATTTCAAGACTAATAAATTTGTGTTCTATGCACATTTGTCAGTTTGATAAATTGTCAGTTCCTTCAAAACCAACTCTATCTATCATTATATAACCAATAAAACCAAATTTATTGTTCCAGGAGCACCCAAAATACGCCTTCGACTACTCAGTGAGTGACTTCCACACGGGCGACTCAAAGAGCCAATGGGAAACGAGAGATGGTGACGTGGTGAAGGGACAGTACACGGTAGTCGAGCCAGACGGCACACTGCGTACTGTAGAGTACACCGCCGATGACCACAACGGATTCAACGCAGTGGTGAAGAGAACTGAACCCAAGCATCCAGTCCCAGTTCACACCGCTCACCACCAACACCACCACACCATTGATTATGGTCACCACTACGAAACACCACTCTACTACAACCATCTAGAATAAGGCATATTTGGACAGAATTGCATGGGGATTAGCCATCCTCGTGTTCTAACCCCGAGTACCTGCGATCTCACATTTATCAAACTGTATTATTATCATCATCATGCGTTCCAGATACTATTCTCAGCCTTTGAATGTTTGGGTATTTTACACTATAACCCCGCATTTTAAAAAAAGTGTCATTGAACCTTAGATTCCTAACCGAACCTAACGTAACCTAACCTTACTTAACCGGGTCTTAGGTTAGGGTAGGTCAGGTTAGGTTGGGTTAGGAATCTACTGTTCAATGACACTTTTGAATGAAACTGACCTAACCTAACCAGGTCTTAGATTAGGTTAGGTTAGGAATCTACTGTTCAATGACACTTTTTTAAAAATGCGGGGCTATAGTGCAAAATACCTGAATGTTCGTGGTACACCATTCTGATGTTGAGAAGACACTTTAGTGCCAATTATTACCACATTATAATCTTCATCATAATGACAGTCTTCGTGGAAAATTAAAAAAAATATTTGAACCGAAATAATAGTGTAGAAGTAGAGCATGATCAACACGTTAAAGTATTAAATTTTGGTATTCACCGATGATGGAACCACGTGGTTCAATATCTCAGAGAGTAAAATATTTTAATTTTCTACTCAAATAATTGACTGCATAGTCGTGCATTTACTCATAAATTATTAGATTTGTGAACTCAACGTTTTATCATGTTCATCATAGCATGGCGACGTTTTTCATACATGTTTTATTTTAGTTTGATAAAACATAAGACAATCATAATGATGTCTATGATGGTTGCATCCTCATGGTTAATCTGCAGAGACACAATATTTGAGTGGTCAGAATTGAGAAGATTATTATCGAGACTATGATGATCCTTTAAATGCGATGAAATCGCTATTTTAAATTTATCAAAGTTAGGTTGACCTAATGTACAATCTAATATCAAAACTGACACTGTATTTCTATTTATCTCCAGTATAAGTGAGTGAAAACCATATATTAAATAGAAATACAGTGTCAGTTTTGATATTAGATTGTTCATCAAGTATTTCTTCGGCAAAAAGTAATCAAATAGGCAATATGGAGTCAAACCAAAAGTGAAAATCAAAAGAAGTCAAATCAAAACATAAGAAAATATTGACGTGTTGTCAATATCTCGCTTTTATTTTTAAATTTTTATTTTTTCTATGTTAAAACTCGAATATCAAGCCATTAATAAATAATTCCAGGAGCTTAATCCTCAACTTGAAGATGTGATCTTAAATGTAGCGAGTAAATAAAAGTAATGCTTTTATTTTATATTCTCTATGTTTTTTCATATTGCATTTCAACGAAGTTTACACTTGTTGAAATGTAATGATTGAACAGTGAAAAACCGCATCAAGTATGGGAGAAAAGTATTAAATCTCACATAAAAATAAATTATTCTAAGCCATATGAAAATAAATATTTAGTACTGTAATTCAATTTTTGTTTTATTGAAATCCAGCGAGAATTCACATGTAAATAATTTGCCGATCATTTAAAAAAATTTATATAAGTTTATATCAAAAATTTTCTGATAGTTTTTTTATTGTATGTGAGTTTACTTTACCAATTAACTTTAATTTGAATAATCGATCACATGTTTTCCATAAGATCTCAAAGTTGAATGACATTTTGCTTGAATTGCCTGAATCAAAAATGTTTATAAGAAATTCTTGAATTTATAAGTATTCTATAAGTATTTTATAAGTATTCTCGAGAAAGTGCACAAAGTTTTCAGCTGTTATAACAAATTACTATGCCTTATTGTGGCTTGAGATGAATTAAATTTTGTTCATCTCAGATACAAAAAGGCAACATCAATAATTATTGTGTTGCTTTCCAAACGCAGGAAGTAGCTCAGAGGTGTGCTAGATACTATATACACTCATCTGTGTAGCTAGACCCTGTGTGAAGGTGGGAGTGGACTGTCAAGCATAGAGCTTCAGAATTGTTTGGGCTTGGCATGCTGATACAATTCTGTTAGCTCAGTGAGAAAAGCAATCACAAACTACCTCACTCCTCGTTTGTGTAGTACGCTCGTTGGACTAAAACATATAGTTGAGGTCTGAACAGTCGAATCGGCTATGGTACTATACATACATAACAAATTATAAACTTCTGTATTCTCTCACATAGATAGAATTCAGGGGTATTTTTGTGAGGTGCCATGCTTCTCATTCACTTTTTAAAATTCACAATGCTGTTGTCATGATGTGAATTTGCTAATCATACAATAAAAATATTCTTAATTTACGTTTCGTCAAATTGGAAAGAGTGCAAATGACATTCTGTAATATTTTTCAATCATTGAGATTTCTTGAATCATTCATAAAAGGTGGCTTTCATGAATAATTATAACAATGGCGACTTTTAGCAATTACTGACATTATAATAAATAGTTTTATACCAAATAATTTATAAAGTTTTGTAAAGAGACAAAGGAAGTATCAAATACCATGTTACCATGACATAGACATAAGAAAATAAAATAAAGAAAAAACGGATAAAAATAAATTGAATATTTGAAAACGATTACATTGTGTCAATTATCAACCTTCATTGTTATATCTACATAAAATAAGATGAATGTGATATTTATGTATTGTTTCAAATGTGTAATACATTTAATACCAGATCCTTTACATCGTTGAGATGAAATATTTTATAAAATGGATCTTAGGACTCCAGAATCATTATTGATATGACTCATTATTTATTTCCAAAAAACAGAACAGTACAATGAAAGTAAAAGAAAATTGACACAGCAGGAATACCCCTACTAAGACTACGTATTACTATACTAAGACTATACGATTGAATAATTCTTTAGCCAAATTATTCATATGATACATTATTATAAATAAACCATCAATGGAAAGTGTTACTAACTTTTTCAGGTAGCCTACCATAATACCGTAACATGGACATAAAGAAACAAATAAAAGAATTAGATATTTGAGAATGATTTAATCTCAACTCTCCATTGTTGTTTTGATTAAGTACACGTTTCAAGTTTTTTAAGGGTATTAAATATTTATATTGAATATGAGTGTAAATCGACTGTAAAGTTCTTAAAATCATGCTTAATGATTATTGTATGACTTGTTGCATACTTACCCGGGATCGGGTAACCTGTGTCGTATACGCGGCGTAATTACATTGCATCTCAATGAATTAAAAATTAAAAAAGTGTGAAGAGCTAATGTCCCTACGGCCGGGATAGCGACATCGGTTATCCGACTGTCGGGTATGTATAAAACAAGCCTATGTAGTGTCCATTTTTTCAAATGTAGAAATCTTGACTAATAATTTACAATATTTTTGTAGACTCTATAGACTGTAATGCTAATTTTTTTTTGGAAGATGAAGACCACATAGGTCTGAGACCTGTGCGTGAATAATGAGTTGGATGATTGTGATTGATGAGCTGGACCTACAGTTTAAGGTGGATTCCGAACCACCAGGAAGTGATTTTACAGCAGAGGACAGTGTCTTTTTTGCTGGCCAATCTAATCAGTCACCTTTACAAAGAGTGCCTAGGAGAACGCAGCTTATCTCTATCTGATTGAAGAGATACCTGCTACAGTTCACGGCTATCACTTCCCGTTGGCAATGGTTTTCTAAATTGTGGTTCGGAGCCCACCTAAAACTGTAGGTCAAACTCATCAATCGCCATCATTCAACTCATTATCCACGCACAGGTCTCGAACCCATCATCCTTCAATCCTTAAAAAAATAAAAATATTAATAAATAAATAAATGATGATTCTACAGGAAATTCATAGGCCTTTATCTGGTCATGCAAAAGAAGCAAAACAAAACAGGTGATTCCTGCAAAAGAAGCAAAACAAAACAAACTCATGGAGGTTTGATTTTTCATCTAGTCCAGGACAATAATGTAAAAAAAATCACTTCCAAAAATAAAATTACTTTATATTTTCCAACAAATATTTAAAAAATATTAAGAATATTTATAAAATATTAAGAATATTTATAAAATATTAAGAATATTTATAAAATACTAAGAATATTTTTGAACAGTATTTCACATTTTCTCAGAAAAGTTCCTCTCGCGCCTTTAGGACTGACTGTCTCAGTCATACAAAACTTTTCCGAAATGGCTACATCCAATTTTTTTAGTGAGATTGTGGTCCCAAATAGTATGGGAGAGCTGTCTGTTAGTTCACATCTACAATAAATTTCAGCCTCAGATTTCTTCTCATTATCAATGGAGTAGCTTCTGGTTTACTGCTAAGTAGAGTAAAGTGGCGAAGATCCACCAGCACAAAGTGTGTGAGACGTACAATCAATGTGACACCTGCCAAGATAACAACATACGTCTGAATGGAGAAAGCGACGGAAAAGAGGAAAAGAGAGAAACTGACAACAGATAAAGAGGGTGAATTAAAAAGATTTAATGTTGATAGCCACCGGAAGACGAGTGCATATCATTACACGTCACTTCCACTTTCTTTCAATCCTTCTCTTCTCTTTTTAGTAGACATTTTCATTTAAAAGAATTAGGAGATGAGTGAGAAGTGGATACTTTCGGCGTATATTGCCCTGCACCATTGTCTTGTCGCTGCAACTTCCGTGCTACCTGTAAGCCCATTGTTATTTGATGCTAATGTTGACAGTTGGTAGATGCTGAATTTTTAGTAATAGTGATATATTAGTGATGTTGTGAAGTTGGTAGTAGCTAAATAATAATAATAATAATAATAATAATAATAATAACATATAATTATTTCCGATTAGAAACAAATGACTCGGCTACTTTTCCTGAACCCGATCATGAATAGTAGGCCTACTTTATTCACCACTAGAAATACATTAGTATAAATACAACATTATTACGATGTTGAAGTCCATCTTGTTTCCACAAAAAAATAAAAACTTAAAAACACTTTTAAGTGGAAATTTCTATAATTTATTATTACGGGATCAAGACAAATTGTAAGAATAAAACTAGAACTTTATTTACACAATAACACACTTCACATATTATTCATCACACAAGAAATAATACAAATATGTACAGATTTAGTCAATAAAAATGTCCAATTGCTGTAAAGAATGATGAATACTTACTAAATAAATGTCTAATATTACCGTAGTTAAAGACCGATCTCTAACAATTTACCAATAATCATAATAACTGTCAAATATTTTGATGTATACAACTGGAATAATTACGGTCCACTTACTCTCAGAAATTTCAGCACTCACTATTTACACAGACTGTATCAAATTTAAATAAAATTTGTTATATAAACTTAAAAAAACCACTTTTAAATGGAAATTAACTCACGTTATGGCGTGACGGCCGTTTCGCTCTGTTGTCTAGAGCATCGTCAGAAGACCCACAGTATACGATGCTCTAGACAACAGAGCGAAACGGCCGTCACGCCATAACGTGAGTTAATTTCCATTTAAAAGTGTTTTTTTTAAGTTTATATTACATATTAGTGGAAACAAGATGGATCTTCAACATCAAAATTTGTTACATTTAGATCCTGTAGCAACATTGAGAAGAATATGAATAATTAGGTATGGACACTGCTTGTTGCAGTGAGGACACGTTTTTTGTATAATCAGAGTTGGGAAATAGATGAGGTAATTTGGAAAGGGATGAAGGAGAATAAAGGAACTCAGGATTAGTAGGTCTGTGATGTCCAAATCTACTTGCTGGCTTACTTCCCTCAAATTTCATAACATAACCGAACGTTTACCAACTAATATACAATTAATAATTCGAAAATTAGAAAGTGAGCATTCACTCCAAATTCACAACAATGAAACCTGAAACCCAACCACAGTTTTAAATATATTTGGCACAATATGAAAAGAATATGAATGTAACGTGCGAACTGCTTCAACAATCAAAGAGTGAACCACTTCAAGTCCAAATTCGTACTAGGCTATATTTGGCACAATGATCGTAAATATGATGTGTACAAAAAACATGAATAGCCTACTGATCAGATGCAAAAAATTCCATGTCTACTTAAATACTTTGGTATTCCTACATACGGTACCTTTTGTTATCCCTAACAAAATCCAAGCCATCCAAGTACTGTACTGTGTTTAGGGAAGAGATAGCCCCGAGCCGTAGCAGGTATCTGTTCAATCAGATAGATAAGCTGCGTTCTCGTAGGTCCTGTTTGTAACGGTGACCGATTAGATTGGCCAGCAAAAAAGACTCTGTTCTCTGCTGAAAATCACTTCCCGGTGGTTCGGAACCCACCTAAAACTGTAGGTCCAACTCATAAATCACCATCATCCAACTCATTACCCACGCACAGGTCTCAGACCTATGTGGGCTTCATCCTAAAAAAAAAAAAAAAATTACTCTGTTCTGGAAATAAATTCCCAAAACAATGGCGAATCACCTCAACTTCATGAAATTGAATAACTCAAAACATCATGACATGTACATTGTAAAGTTACTTTTTCAAATCCCTACAAAGACTATTATGTTAAATGTTATATTAAATGTTACTGTAAACAGAAGAACTATACCACGCGCTATCTAGCGGTGAAAACTTGAGCTCTTTGAAAGTAAGTTGTGCAGACAGTACAGAACAGCACTGTAAACAATCTGCAAACACAACATGATGGGCGTTAATGGTAACCACGTGCCTTAAAAGTTTCAGGTTCACCAAAGACCCAAGTTGAGTACCAAGTCAAAATTACTCGCCTCAAGGGGTGAAAGTTGGCGTTTTAAATTTAACACAGGTACAGCGTGAGCACAGGTCATCTTGGTAATTCGATGAATTGAAGGAAATTTTTTTTTAAACTCCCTGAGTTTACGTCCAAAACTGATATATAAAATAAATTTGAAAAAATAGTATCGCTTGGTTTACATTAACCAATTAAAACTGTTGTTCTCACATTTATTCCGATGTAGATACAACCCTAATTTATTAAAAAAATCATATTAATAAAAGTGAAAAAACACGAGTTTGTTCAGCGTTAGCCCCCCTTAAGTCACGGGGTCGCCAAGGCCTTTAGCCGCCCTTGCAAAAAGGGTTAAGGATGTGAAACTGATTTGTCAATGAGCCCTGCTCACAAGAAATGTTCTACTCTTCTAAAAATGATTATTAAAGTAGGCTATAAATAATCAATACAACATTAAAAATTAATTTTTATTTTTATTTAATTTTTTATATTTAAATTTTCAACGTTTTGTTAAATTATGTAATGCCTCATTTGATCAATTATGCGAGCCAGCCATAAAGTCTGGTCCCCAGGACAGGAAGTAAATTCGAATTCCCCTTTTTTTAAATAATTGTATGATGGTTTTTTAGTTTTTACATTACAAGTCTGGAAACCCCCCTTAGTCGGGAGGTCGGCCGAATCAGCCTTGTTACGGGTCTGCTGATAGCCTCAGGTCACAATCACAAGACAAGAGTCGAAATAAGAATTCATCATATTCATTTCTTCTGACTGATTGACTTTCCTTGTTTACTCGAAACAAAAGTAATGTACCCCAAAAAAATGTTATTGATAATTACCTCAAAACAATAGCAATTTGATAGCCGGAAAGTGGGAGCCGATAGGGGAAGTGATAGCCGTGAGCCGTATCAGGTATCTGTTCAATCAGATAGAGATAAGCTGCGTTCTCCTGGGCACTCTTTGTAAGAGTGACCGATTAGATTGGCCAGCCAAAAAGACACTTCACTGCTGTAAAATCACTTCCCGGTGGTTCGCCATCATAAAATCACCATCATCCAACTCAATACCCACGCACAGGTCTCAGACCTATGTGGGCTTAGTGCTCAAAAAAAAAAAAAAAAAATTAGTTCAATTTATTATCATCCAGATGTACCGCATTTGAATTTCCAACTTTCAAGCATGAATTTACAATATTTAAAATTCAGAGTAAAGTGAAAAATATCCGTGAAAATCAGACGACCTCACTCGGTCTTCCTTTTTCAGGAGCTGTTCACATAAAATTCCTGAACAATGCTCATTGTCATCATCATAAAAAATGCACCAATAAAATCTCTAGTCCGTTATCTAAGTAGATCATTTCTGATGTTATTGTTAACCTTGAACGAGTTTCCCAGCTTACGTGACCGTAATATAATCCAAGGTCACGCTCAATTACACTTTATACGAGTACACTTTATCACGTAAAAACATAAAACTCCCGCACAAAAGGCGGGAATATAAATGTCCATCATCGAAGACTCAATAACTATTATCTCTTCGAAGCATCTCTCTTACTCACTCACTTAGTCCCCCCTCACGCTCTCTTTCTACCTCTCTCAGGTGAGAAAGAAAAAGAGTTTCGCTGTTTAGCTTGGTTCCGGCAGAAGGCAATCAGTCAAAGAAATAATATAACAATCTCCGTTATTAACATGGACATTATTCAACGTTGCAGTCTCCAACCGTAATAAAAGCATCAGAAGTCTGAAGGATAGAAACAGTTGTTTACATCTCATTTTCCGCAACTAAATTGAGGTTATGTTTAATGTCTATATTCGCAGCTAATTTTTAGTTTGCATGTGTATATTATGTGTGCTATCATTTATCGAAATGAATCAAATTGTCAAGGTGTTCATTGAAGAGTACAATAATTTAAATTGGTTGTAGGAACTTTCAATTGTTATGCCAATAATATCCGTGCAAAAAAATGAAATAGAAAAACAACAACAAATAGGAATAAAAATAGAAAAAATAGATAGATTGATAGATAAATAGAAAGAGAGAGATTCAGATGACTTTATTTGTGTAAATTCACAGTGTCCATGAATGATAATAGTATTATTAATATTAGCAACTCTCAGATTAGGGTTAAGTGTAAGAGAGGACCTGCGAGTCCTAACTTCGCCTCAATAAAGACAAGTTATGTACAGTGATTTTTGAAAAGTGAACTTAATGGTTGGGAGAGAGAGAGATTGAGTGACAAATGTGTTTCTCATTCTAATCAACAAATTTGTTTATTTTCTTTTATGTAGAACAAACCTAACACATTACAGTCTAAGAAATAAAAAATGAAATTTCTCATAAATCAATTTTAATAAATTGAATAAAATTTAAATTTTCAATGAGAATTTAATGTGAACTAAATAAGTTCATCTCATGAGTAACGATTGGATGAAAAAACCATTGCAGTGAAGACTATAAAAACTGTTTACTATTTTAAATTTTGAAATACCTTTAAATATTCACTTCAGAAACACTAAATGGCGGCAGTTTAGGTTCCATTTCCAACCAATAAAATGGCGTTTTGTGTAGACCAATAGGAGCACTTGTTCAAAATGGTTATAAGTAGGCGTGAGACAATCTCAACCGACACAAATAGTGTTTATATGATATTAACATTTTATATTTTAAATCAATTTGGAAGTAAAATGATTAATGAATAATTAGACGATATTGTCACAACCACATTTATTAGAAATATTGAGAAACTAGTGTTTCTGGTGGCTATACTATTATCAATCTCAATCAAACTAGAACTAAAGTACAGAGAAGCTTAATATATACTGAACATGGAATGATACTATTGGCTAATTATGAATGATACTGATTGGCTGACAAGTGGGAGGAGTAACAAGCAAAAATATGAGTCAAATCAATAACTAAAAACTGTGAACATCTAGAAAGCAACAAAGAAGAAAAATATGTAATAAAGCTAGAACTGAATCAAATTGAAACTAAAAAATTAGAAATTCACTGAAATGCAGTCAAGGTCAACCAATAAATACACAAAAGAACTGTTTTTTAAATGTAGGCTGGAATAATGATGAAACCAAGTTGGTAGTATTAAATTGGTTAAAATAAATTTGGTCATTTAAACTAGTATTGGAATAGTTTTTTTTTACCAACCTAGTTATCTCCAAAGCTTCTAAAATGTTCAAATGTCTTGGCCAATCAAATGCAGAAATTCAACATTTTCTTCAGCCTTGAACTTGTGCCCATTATTAATGAGATGTTCTGCAAAATTTAAGCTTTGGAGATAACTAGGTTGGTAAAAAACGATTCCAATACTAGTTTAAATGACCAAATTTATTTTGACCAATTCAATACTAGGCTACTAACTTGGTTTCATCATTATTCCAGCCTACATTTAAAAAACAGTTCTTTTGTGTATTTCTTGGTTGAGCTTGACTGCATTTCAGTGAGCTTCTAATTTTTTAGTTTTAATTTGATTCAATTCTAGCTTTATCTCATATTTTTCTTCTTTGTTGCTTTCTTGATGTTCACAGTTTTTAGTTATTGATTTGACAGCCTTAAATATTTTTCAAAAAGTGTTGTAAAATTTACGAATGCTTACCGATATTGTAATTTCCAACAAGCTTACCGTTCTAGGGTTTAAATAAACAATTGAAAGTTCAGTTTCTTCTTAGCTCAATTACACCCTCTGACACACAATCATAATAATGAGTTTATTCTATCCTTTCTTTTTCATAGCAGCGCCAATCTTCTGTAACTATAGCACAATTTTCTAACTCTCCCACACAATGATTGGAGGCTGATGCTTGATGTTGCAACTTAACTACTAGAGTACGATGAATAGGATTTGATGCTCGTCAAAGATCTTGACGATTAACTTTATCTAGCCAATTCCTACAGTATTATACTATTTATATAGTACGGTCTTTAGTACTATCCTAGGTCTAGTTGAGGTGTGGCCATGCCGTGTATTTGATGGTGTTCATGGAACGTGATTATTATTGTTAGTACTATTGAACAATCATAATTATTGTGATGTGAAACAACTGTCAGTTTCATAGTTTTATAGGTTAGCCTTGAAGTCAGTACCCGAGAATGGTCATCATAATCTTCGCATTCTGATCTAGGCTACTTGAAACAGAAAATTTACTGGGATGAGGAAACCTAACCATGAACTTAGGAGTGGAAATCAAGTCTGCAGTAACGAATGCTGACTAAAACCTTTGGGCATGCGCTGCCAATGAATACATTATTTTCTTAAACAGAATTTATAAATTTCGAATTCCTCTAATTGCTATCAGTTTATACTGAAGACTTCCGCAATGGCGGATATTGACAGCAGTATTTAATAGCTGATGGAAATCGATGAATGCTACTGTACAAAAATATCAGTCACCACCGGGAATCGAACCACGGACCTCCCAATTGCCGGTCGGGCGCCTTCCCGGTTCGATTCCCGGTGGTGACTGATATTTTTGTACAGTAGCATTCATCGATTTCCATCAGCTATTAAATACTGCTGTCAATATCCGCCATTGCGGAAGTCTTCAGTATAAACTGATAGCAATTAGAGGAATTCGAAATTAATAAATTCTGTTTAAGTAAATTTGTCAGTTTGTTCAATTGTCAGTAACTTCGAACTAACATTATTTTAATTAAAATGCGTCTAAAATTATCAATTAATAAAAATGTTTTTTGGTAAATTTAATGACTTGCAGTCAATTTTTAAATAAGAATAAGTAATATATCTACATCTACATGATATACATATTTTACTCACTCTCTATAGGCCGAACGTTTTCGAGTTATGGAAACTCATCTTGAAACTCAACTTTAAGACGAATTTCCATAACTCGAAAACGTTCGGCCTAGAGAGTGAGTAGAATAATACTTATTCCCAATTAAAAATTGACTAGTCGTTAAATTCACAAAAAAAGTTAATATTAACAACGCAGTTCGTCATGGAACAAGAAATCCAGGAATTTAATAAATAAGTGTAAAATAACATTACAAAATGTGTATGCATACTAATTGGGGAAAAGCCTATCTTTGACGAATACAGAACAGACAACTCGTTTTTCAAAAGGATTATGTCAAAAAAAAGAATCATATTGTATCTCCAGTGACTTCAAAGAGTGTTCTGGAAAATCTCTGTTGAACTCGTCATACATTTTGCTGTTCAATAAGCAGAAAAACTCAAGTTTTCCCATTGACTGGAATCTGTTCCTCAATTGAATATTAGAATGTTGACTAAAGTCTCAACGAACAGACGTTTGTTCTCTGATTAATTCTCTTAGACTTTATCCGGGGTTTTTGAAGTGGCAAATAACTTTCACTATTTTCTTAATTTTCTTTGAATTCCTCAACCTAAAACTATGTTCTCTTATTTCTTCTAGTCTCTCGATTACTTCAGTCACATTTTTAGCACAGTAAATCTAAATATTTTGTAAAAAGAATGTTGAAGAGAACGTCTGTGAATGAAAATGAAAATACACTAATCAAAAACGAGTCTGACCTCTTTCTAGAAAAGATAGTGAACCTTGAGCTTTTATTACAGTTTCGCTATTTCAATCAGAAGAGTTCTCAAGGAGGTTTTAAAAGAACATAAGAATCAAGTAATATTTCTTCAAATTGAAGAATCAGTTCCATTTTGGTCTAATTGTTGTTGAAATTTGCAAACTTTAATTTCCAAACTATCTATAATTAAAAAGTTCTGGTTTTGGTCAAGAGGAAAGGTAAGTAAGCTATGCTAATAATAATTGGGAGATAAGGTCATTGCTATTGTCGTCTGTCCTTCCTTGTTTAACCGGGAGATTCATGGCCTCCCCTTTAAATTGGACTTTTATTGGAGGACTTCAAGGGTATGAAAGAGAGGCTGGAGTGGCAGTCTCCAAAAAATGTTTAGCAACTCCCAATTTTGGATCCTCTCCCAAAATTTCCAGATGTGACCGCTCGCTTGATTCAACACCACCTTTAAGATTATTTTTGATTTTATTACCACACGAATATTGGTGATGTCTTCAAAGTCTTTGTCTCTACTATAAGATCTACTGTAATTCATGACTGCATCAATTGAATTTTGATTAATCAATCCAATATCAAAACTGACGCCGTATTTCTATTTAATATAGAGATAAGCTGCGTTCTCCTGGGCCATCATTGTAAGGGTGACCGATTAGATTGGTCAGCAAAATATACATTCTTCTCTGCTGTAAAATCACTTCTCGGTGGTTCGTAACCCATTACCTAAAACTGTAGGTCCAACTCATCAATCACCATCATCCAACTCATTACTGTATGTGGGCTTCATCCTCCTATGTGGACCTATGTGGGCTTCATCCTCCAAAATAAAAAAAATATATACAGTATAAGATTTTCACTCACTTATACTGGAGATACTGGAGGGATAAATTTCACTTTTAAAGAGGAGCCCTATGATTAATCTCTGGCTTTTAACAAATCAGAAGAAATGAACATTTCGACAAAAATTGAAACGTTGTAATTATTACTGAAAATAATCCTGGTACAAAAAATATTTTCAATTACGGTACAATTTCTCAATCTATAAACTGAGATTGAAACGATTGCTACTTTTTCTCTGTTATGTTTTGTTCTCCATTGCTGGTAAAAACTTAGTTAACAAATAATATTGTGTTACACCGCCGCCGCATCAGAGCGACCAATAATTTTTGTAATTATTTATTTATTGCGCTTTTTTCTTGTTTCTTTAAATTAATTTCTTTTTCTTTACTAATCTTCAATTTCTACCATAACCTTCATTTTCCCTATTCTTCTTTTCCATACTTCTTTTTTGTAATTTGTATTATATAATTGATTTCAATTTTGTAATCTTGTCATATTTATATTATGTTGGCATCTGCTGAAAACCCCACAAGGTTTAGCGGGATCTCTATTTGGAACTTGTAAATAAATGATTGATTGAGATTCTCACTTAGTCACTCAATAATTTAGTTGAAAAAATAATATAAAAATGCATGTGAAAATGAAGAAAAAAGAAGCACTCACTTTGATAGTAACTTATGACCTTGACGTAGTCAGCTCCTGATTGGACAATGACAATTGCGCAAGATTAGTAGATCAAGATAATCACATAGTAAGTAGCCTAGTAGCTATGTGGAGGTTGGAAAGCCTTTCGAATATTTTTCACGTGCGACCGCTGTTGGCTGCAGGTAAGCCTCGCTGATTGGTGGAAACAATTAATTATTCATTGTTCATTTTGAATGCTTCAATGGACAAGCTATTAATTACTTTTCATTTTGTGTGGTGAATGTACCAAGAAAGTCAGTGGAGCTTGAAGTCTTTCTGTGTTGAGGACTAGTTCAACGGATGTAAGGGGGCAAGGTTAGCAAGGTTAATAAAAAAGTTCTGGAAATAAAATTTCAAAAAATTCTTTATTACAGTAGGAAAATAGAATGCATCATTTCACCTAACGACACCTACCAGGATGAAGGATCCTTACGGATCACCAAGATCCATACGTGTAAACGATACTTGTTTGTAAACCATAATCAACTAGACCAGGAAGAAAACATTGCATTACTAGAAGTTTTGTTGGATAGACGATTGACCTGGGCTCCATAAATTGAGAAAATATGTTGTAAAATTTCATCTGGGGTATTTGTCCTGCGACAGCTTGCTAGATTAAATGACAAAAAGTTACTTTTCACAGCTTGCCATAGATTCTTACTGACACATATTAAGTATGCTATCTTAGTATGGGGTAACTCATCAAAGAAAACCTCGATAGGTTGTTTAAGATCCAAAAGAAAGCTGGTAGGTGTATGGAAAGAGTAAATAGATTAGATTCATAAGCCGTTGTTCAAGAGATTTGGTCTCCTAACTGTACCCTGCTTATGAGTATGAAGCTACTTTATATGTGAAAAAAGAAAAGATGTTAACCAAAATATTGACGTACCCGTTTATAATACAAGAAGCCGAAGAGATTATCACTTGATGAGTCACAATAGTAGCTTATTCAAACAAAAACCTAGTTATATTGGTAGGAAACTCTACAACAAGCTACCGCAGTTTTTAAAGAGTCTTCAAAATATAGAAATATTTAAAAAACAATTGAAAAAATATCTAGTTGATAAAGCTTTTTAAAGTATACAAGAGTTCCTTTCACATCAAAATTAAGCCTCACCCCAACTAATTGATATAGCAATTATTATGGTAACTAGTGTATAAGAAGAGTATAATTAATTTATTGTTGATCTGACTTGTCTTATTCTCCTTAACTGGAGTCTCCAAGGCGTAATCTACAAAAAAAGGAAACTCTACAACAAGCTACCGCAGTTATTAAAGAGCCTTGAAAATATAGAAATATAAAAAAAAAACAATAAAAAATTATTTAGTTGATAAAGCATTTTATAGTGTCCAAAAGTTCCTTTCATAATAGTACCTAGCTTATTCGAATCCCCAGTGGGTGGGGGTAGTAGAATTGCACCCACAGTATCCCTGCTTGTCATAAGAGGCGACTAAAAGGGCAACTGTCCGTTGATCTCATTATCCTAGAAACCTATCCTTTATCCTGCTCTTCATCCCAGCCCCTCCCTCCGCCCATTCCTCTATCTCTGTTACAGGTCAACCCAAGGTGTGATGTGAACCGTGCTGATGGGTGGATGGCACTGGGCCTTTTGTACGGTGTCTCTAACGGTGCCTGCAGGACACCAGGCGCCCTCCTGCAGTATGTAGCCTTGCCCGGGCATGTGGGGCTCTGTCCAGGTTGACTCCACTTCCCTAGCTGCTCGTGGGAACCACATGAATTTCCAAAATCTAGACTCTAGAGCCAACCAAGGACTCTGGCAAGTCTCAACTGTCTCAACAACAGTCAAGGACAATGCCCAGGGTCCTTCAAATCAATCTACACCACAGTAAAGCAGCCTCAGCTGCTTTCTGCCAGTTCTTCCTCAGAGAGGGATTTGACCTGGCACTGATCCAAGAACCATGGCTTCACCGAGGAAGGGTTGCAGGCCTGGGCAATACCAAGGGCAGGTTAATTTACTGTGCCTGACAATACTGTGTATTGACAATTGGCACGTAAGTCATGAGGCCTCTTTGTCTGACCACAGGTACATCTGTTTTAACCTGCAAAGTGAAAGCAGCTCGTCCTGCTATCGAGATCCGAGGAGAACAGATTGGTCACTCTATAAGTCTGACCTCCTGTCTCAACTTGGATCATTAGGCAGGAGGGTCACCTGCTTTGCAGACATTGATCAGATTGCTTCCAATCTTCAGAATGCAATCATAAGCTGCTTCCAGGACAATTGTCCATTGCGGCGGGGAAAGAGTCATACTAATACTAAGTGAAGGCAAGGAATGGAGCACAATTGCAGGCTCGGTTTACTTGCCCTGTGGTGGACTGCTGACCTCGACCGCAGAAGGGCGGTTGTCAGGAAGCTTCATAACCATTGCAAACAGAGCCGTATCTGGGAACCATACTACAGGGCACTCACAGAATACAGCCTTGCAATCAAGAAAGCCAAAGAGAACTCTTGGAGACTGTTTACACAGGAGGTAAATAGTTTCAGGGCGGCAGCAAGACTGCAGCATGTCTTAGCTTCAAGCCCAATTGGCCTCCTGGGAACCCTGAGGTCACCAGTGGGACAATATACCACTGGAACTGGTGGAAGTCTCAAACTTCTCCTTGAGACTCACTTTCCAGACTGTGTTTTTGAGAGTGCTTGTTCAGGCATGTCCGGCAACAGCGAAATGGGCTCATGGCCAAGAGCTGATCATGGAAGCTGGACTTTAGCCAGACGTATTGTCACACTTCCCAAAGTTAAATGGGCCATCTCCAAGTTTGGCCCATTCAAATCTCCTGGGGGGGATGGTATCATACCGGCTATGTTGCAGCAAGGACCAGAAGCTCTCTTGGTCCTCCTGTGCGAACTCTTCAGAGCAAGTCTGGCTTATGGGTACATCCCTCAAGCCTGGCGCCTCAGTAGGGTGGTCTTCATTCCCAAGAGAGGAAGAGCAGACTACTCAACTGCAAAATCATTTTGCCCCATCAATCTTACATCATTTCTCTTGAAGACGCTGGAGAGACTGGTGGAGAGACATCTAAGAAAGGGAGTGCTTTCAGGTACTCCTCTTCATTGGAATCAGTATGCTGTTATGAATTTGGGAGTAGCCCAAATTTTTTTTGTTAGATTACCTTGAATAACTTACTTGTTTGGTATCATTTTAAACGTTATTAAATTCTAAAGATATTTTTTTATGTAAAGTTTTCTGAATTAGGACATTTTAAGCTAGTTATTGGAGAGTTTAGATTTTAATTATTAGTTTTCAATAAAAGTAATTGAATCGATTGGGTTTTCATGTTGGGATTGGTAGTACAGTAGAGCATTGTTTTGAGATTCAATATCGAGCAGGATTTAGTCCCACGCTAGTCTAGTAAAAGGAGATAGAGGTAGTTTCTCATTCTTTTGCTCTATCTCACACTCACTTTACCTGTTCATTTTTCATTTGCGAAATTGGCGTTCTGCGCAGGCCTGCAGGCAAATCTAGAGTTTTGATTCGATGAAAAGTACGTAGTTTTGTAATCCCCGTTTTATTTCTGAACATCGATTCCCACCAAGAGCAAACTCGGTTTGTAGGCGAGCGATCGGCTCATTACTCTACGAAATTGCATGGAGCAAACACCACGCTAGTTTTGATGAAGTTACAGTGTAAATTTTAGGTTATGGTGACGTGATAGTTTTGTTTTTAGGCCCCTGTGCTGGGCAATGTTTATTATGTCAAATTTATTTTATTATGTGATTTAAAAGTTTATATTAGGAAACCGCCACTCACCTCGTGTTTAGTTTGAATTAGTTTGTTTGATTTGAAGATAATTTGTGATGTACTTCGCCGCTTTATAAGGTAACAACAATAATATTTTTTTAATATGAAATACTTTGTGAATTTATATTTCTAGCTTAATTGTTCTCATGTACGTAATTGATGTAAGCAATTGTTTGTCAGAATTTATAGGCTATGGATAAGAGTTTGAGAAGTTTCGTATAAAAGAGGAAGATATTAAATATTCAATTTAAATCAGTAGTAAAAGTTAGCATACCGATATTAGTGTGATAAAAAGATTATGAATTTGATGATGTAACTAAGAAACTCAACTTCCTTATTGCTATAGATTAATGTGAACTATTTTGAATTCTGCGATGCTGTGATACTTATGAAGTAAAGGTTAGGTTTGTTTAATTGTTTGAATTTTAGTAATGTAGATGTGTAATTAAGCGACATAAATGTTTGGGATTTGTGGTCGTGAAAGTAAATTGGAAATAGTAGTGTTCATCTCAAGTTAAGGGTTTATTTCATTATCAAAATAGGAAGTTACAAAATTTGAAATTTCAGCGGTTCCCGAATTGGAGAGTTTCCGGATAGGAGGATTCCCGAGTTGGGGTCATTCCCGAGTTGGGGTCATTCCCGAGTTGGGGTCATTCCCGAGTTGGGTCGTTCCCGAATTGGAGTCATTCCCGAGTTGGGGTCATTCCCGAATTGCAGAGTGTTGCCGAGTCGCAGCATTCCTGAATTGGAGTCTTCCTGAATAGTCTAGACTTCGAAACTTCGAGGCCTTGAGTATTCCAGCATTGGAGAGTACGAGAATTCCAGACCAAGGCTGTATTAGATCAACATGAACTCTATACCTTGGAAGTAGTAAGGATTATCGAACGAGGTAACAAATTTATTATATTTCTTGCTTCGATCAAAGTGAGTGCAACAAATTGTGGGGAACTATTAATTCAATGGGATAACGAAAACGACGATATAATTTTGTAAATTAAAGTAATCTTCGAAATGCGCATAATTTTAAAGACTTGAAATAATCATAAGTTTAGGCTGTATTGTTGATTGATATGTATAATTTTTGATTTGGTTATTTAGAGGTTAAGTGAGGTGTGAATATATTTTCGAGTGGTTGTTTCCTAAACATGCGCTTCATTTGGCTTGGTAACCTAGTTCCTCTTGGTTTTGTATGCATTGGTATTTGATGGTGTTTTGGTGTACAAGCGTGTAGAAAGGAAATGTTTTCCTTTTTCCACGTTTCGCCTTCTAAATTTTGGTTGTTTCCGTCATTCTAAATTTATTCTAAATTAAAAAATAAATTGATGGGACAATTTACTGCGCCACTCTGCTGCTGCTATGCTACAGCTATGCTATTGCTATGCTACATAACTTTTCTTAAATGTTTAGCTAACCTGACAAACCAGGGTTTTGTTTGAAAGTTGAACTTTGTTAAAGAATACCGATAATACCTATGCAAAAACTTGAGGAATAGTTAAGCCAATTGTGTAAAATAACAGTGTAAGAAATAGTAGTTGAAATATAAAGTGAATATTGGAACATAATATCTGAGATATTTTATAGTCTACAATGTCGTCATCAGAAATGAGATCACCAGTTAGGTCCCCAACTATTATGCCGACAAAAGCTAATTACTGGGATGTTAAAGCTCAAGTTGAGTCTTGTGTAGATTTAAATAAGTTGTTTGTACAAACCCTGAATCCGGATTATTTGTCTAAGAATGAGCTAATTTTCGAATTCAAAACATTAGGGGTACCCAGTAGTATAACAAAGAATTCTAGTAATGATGAGTTGAGAGCTAAATACCGTTTAGCAATTAAAGAACCAGATCCTAAAATATGTAGAATAGTATATTCTGCAGAAAATTGTGAAGAGGCTTTTGGAGCAATTTTAGAACAGTTGAGCAATTTAGATAGATATCTCCAGGAATTGCCTAAAGAAAAAGAATTTGTAGATAAACGTGGGGTTATAAAAGGAATTAGCAGATATTTGCATACGTTGAACAGAATTACTCATTTATTAGTGTATGCTAAAGAAGCCGTTAATGAAGATTTAGTGGAAAAGTTAGAGAAATTATTTGAAGATGTGAAACGAATTTATGAGTTGATTTTGAAAATTCAGAGTATAGCTAGAAGTAGAGCACCGTCACCCATACCGACTAGCCTAACCTTACCTAGGGCAAACCCTTCTTTCGATTTCACGCCCAATAGGCCCGAAATTATAGAAGAAACATCACAACAAGTGATAGATAAATATTTTTCAGGTCAAGTTAGCACATACGCATCACAGTTAGCCAAGACACCTACATTTAGCGCGACTAACATGTATAATAGACTGCCTAATCCTATTGAAAGTTTAATTAGAGAAATACCTAGTGCGGACGGATTAGTAGTTGAGGATTTATTGAATTTTATCTCTGTCACTTTAAAAATTAAAGAACGCGCTTGTCTTCCTGATACCGATTTGTTACATTTAATTCAGCCTTTTGCGATAGGACCCCTTGCTGATAGGATAACGTTAGCTTTACTAAATAATATTACTTTTGATCGTTTTCATGCTGATGTGCTATTTCAATTTATTCCACAAAGATTAATCTCTGTGATTGAGAGGGAAAAATTTTATAGGCTTCAAAGTTCAGGTGAACCATTGTCCAGTTATATTTTGTCTATTAAAGAGTCAGCCGCATTATTGAGACTGGGGAAATCAGAACCTGAAATAGTAGGTACTATAGTTTCTGGATTAAATCCTGAGGAACGCTCAAGATGTATTTTTCAATTTAGACCGCGCACTTTTGACGACTTGAACGAAATGTGTGTGCAATCCCAGAATGTTAGGTATGCTGATTTCGAGAGGAAACAAATGGAATTGGCGACAAGTTATAATAGGTCTGTACAAAATCAGAAGTCATTACAATCTGTGCCAGTAAAATGTTTTAATTGTCAGAAAATAGGGCATGTAGCTAAAGTATGTAGATCAGCACCTATTAATCAATCTATTAATTTTAGAAATAGACCCCAAATAAGTGACACTGCTGCCGCATCAACCAGTTTTGAAAGAAAGCCGCAAATACAGTTATTTAAAAAGCCAGCTAGCGATGTGAAATGTTATAGTTGTCAAAAATTTGGTCATTATTCTCGTGACTGTAGAAATAAAAAGAGTTGACTATCTGCGCGAAATAGTAATTTTGGAAAACAGTTTAAGAGAGATTATATTGAATCAAAGGTACAATTAAAGGCACAAGAGTTAAATAATACTTCAAATTTCATTAATAGCGCACAAGAGGATGTCTCAAAAAGGTTACTAGGCTCTAAATTAAATTCAAATAAAACTACGCCATTGTCAGATAAACCATTTGGGAAATATAAAATTAAACCTGTTGCAAATAGAATTATTCCTTTTATTAGTTGTGAGTTAGGTTTGCCAGCTAGAAATTTTCCTGCTTTACTAGATTCTGGTGCCGTTAGGAGTATTATTTCAAAATCGACTTTACAAGATCTGTTAGTTGATAATCCTTCTTTAAAATTGCAGAAAGAAAAGATTAAATGTACCACCGCGAACAAAGGGCAACTTGTTCTAACTGAGTCAGTACACTTGAAAATTAAAATTGAAAATTTTAGTTGGAAACATAAATTTTTTATTTGCGACAACTTATCAGTACCAGTAATAATAGGTTGTGATTTCATTAATCATAGTCAAATGATCATTGATTTATTTAATAATAGATATTATTTTGGTTTCAGACCTAGTTTTAAATTTACGTTAGATTTGGATTCACAAACGTTTCTACCCAGGAATGCTAACACCGTGGGGGAAGAACAGTCCGAATATGCTCACTTGGGAAATAAGGAACAGGAGCAATTACGTGATGTATTATCTAGATTTCAGGACGTAATTACTACCAGATTGGGTAAGACTAACCTAGCTGAATATAAAATTCGTTTAACTTCAACACAGCCAGTTAGACAGGCACCTTATCAGTACGATCCCAAAAAGATGCAAATTTTAAATGAAAAAGTTCAGAAAATGTTAAAAGAGGGAATTATAGAAAAGGCTACTTCTAATTATGCTAGTCCATGTTTTCTGGTACCTAAATCAGATGGTTCTTCGAGACTGGTAATAGACTACAGATCTCTGAATCGTTGTATTCAATTGGATTCCGTACCTCTTCCTGATATGCAAAATTCATTTCATTGGTTTAGTGGCGCTAAGTATTTTTCAGTTCTTGACTTAAATCAAGCATATTATCAGATGCCTTTAGCGGAGGAAAGTCGTCACCTTACAACGTTTTGCACAATGCAAAATACTTATCAGTTTTTAAGAGTTCCCTATGGTATTAGTATTGGAGCTCAGGCGTTAACTTCTCTTCTTGACACCTTGTTTGAAGATGTAAAATTTAAGTTTGTATTTAATTATTTGGATGATATTGTGATTTATTCCAAGGATTTCAATTCACATTTGAAACATATTTCAGTAGTTTTGAACAAGTTAAGAGAAGCAGGTTTTACTGTTAATCCTCAGAAAGTTCATTTTGCACAGGAACAAATTTCATTTCTTGGACACTTAGTTGACCACAGAGGTGTGTCTGTCGACCCAAACAGAACTAAGAGTATTAGAAATTTTCCTTCACCCAAAAACCAGAAAGCTGTTGGTAGATTTATAGGTATGGTTCAGTTTTATCATAAATTTATTCCTAATTTTGCAGAAATTGCCGCGCCAATCAATGCGCTGAGGAAAAAAGGTATTAAATTTGTGTGGGAAAAGAAACATGAAGAAGCATTTCTAAAGTTGAAAGATGCAATTATTAATCCACCCATTTTGAGGACTGCTAATTTTAATTTGCCTTTTATTTTGCATACAGATGGCAGTGGTACTGCGATCGCCGCCGTTCTTTCACAAGAAGTTGATGGTATTCTTCAACCAGTAGCTTATGCCTCTAGGAAACTGACCCAGGCTGAATGCAAGTATTCTACATACGAAATCGAGTGTCTAGCTGCTATATTTGGTATGGAGAAATTCAAATTGTATCTTCAACATTCTAAATTCTTATTGTACACTGACAATTCCGCTCTTTCATGGGTGTTGAATCATCCAAAACAGTCAGGTCATATTGGTCGATGGGTATTGAGACTTCTTTCATTTCAGTTTGAGGTAAAACATATACCAGGTAGAGAAAATGTTGTGGCAGATTGTTTGTCCCGTATGTTTCAGGACGAAATTAATGAAGAAGCAGAAGAATCAAAGCTTTTAGTTGAAGAAAAAACGTTTGAGTCTATTAATACTTTAAAATTAAC
Organism: Conomelus anceps; assembly: GCA_948455865.1. NCBI lineage: Eukaryota > Metazoa > Arthropoda > Insecta > Hemiptera > Delphacidae > Conomelus > Conomelus anceps. Next base: position 6,048,287 of record OX418226.1, on the reverse strand, counting down.
CGATTTTCCTTTAATTTTCACGGACATTCGCACTCATCAAGAGAATGATCCTTTTATTTCAGAGAAAATTAGAAATATTGAGGCTAATGTAGATCAGTTCCCGTATAGCTTGTCAAAAGGAGTCCTGGTGATTAAAAAACGTAATGATGATAATTTTAAAATTGTTGTGCCGAAAATTCTTGTACCTGTAATCTTCAAATATTTTCATGAGACGTCTCTAGGTGGACATTTAGGTTTAGCTAAGACTATGAATAAAGTGTTAGAAAATTTTTATTGGCCTGGTGTAAGAAAAGATATTGCTCTTTTAGTAAAATCTTGTGAAATATGTGGTAAGAGCAAGCCTGCTCAAAGACACAATTTTGGTTTTTTATCTTCTAAAATTGAGGAAGAGCCCCTTGCTAGGTTTCATTGCGATTTTGTAGGTCCTCTTATACGTTCTACCCAAGGTCATACTCATATTTTCAGTTGTGTAGATTCATTCTCAAAATTCTGTTGGTTAATCCCAGTAAGGAAGGCAAACACTAGTTCTGCTATTAAAGCATTGAAATCTATTTTTGTAAATTTTTCCGTTCCAAAGAGTATTGTAACTGATAATGCTACCGTCTTCACCTCAGCTCATTTCAAAAACTTTTGTTTCCAGTTAGGAATCAAACATATTACTACTAGTCCATACTATCCGTGTCCAAACGTTGCGGAAAGAGTACACAGAAACCTTAGGAGTGCTTTAATTGCTTTTCACGGCAATGCACAGTCAAAATGGGATGAGAGTTTTATCATGGCTCCCTTTAGCTTTTAATTTAGCAAAACATGAGAGTACTAATTGTACGCCCTTTTCGTTGATTTATAGGTATAATCCAAATCATCCGTTGATTAACGCCTGGAGATTAGAGGAAATTTTGCCTAATAGCTGTAATGAGGACACACTGAATGTTTGGCAAAAAGCTAAACAGAATTTGACAAGGAATCATGCTAGAGTGAAACAGAGATACGATCAGCATAGAGCTGAAGTTCCTTTTAAAGTTGATGATCTAGTTTGGTTGAGGACTCATATAGTGAGTAAAGCTGTAGATAAAATTATGTCGAAATTGAGTTACCGTTGGAAAGGTCCATATGTCATCTCGAGATTTTTAACTCCAGTGACAATAGAATTGTGTGACCCGCATAGTGGTCGTTTTGTGCAAAAAGCGCACGTGTCTCAAGTTAAGCGATTTTACCCTAGTGTATCTAGCACTGATGATTGAATTTCACATCTTTGCACACTTGTTGGTTATTGTCTTAGAATTTGAATCCCAAATATGTTGTTTGGTAAATAAGTTGTCATCTAATAGAGCTTTGGTACTGTAATGATTGATAAGGACTATGCGCGCAGTCTCATCATTGACACTCAGACTCTACTTTTTTTTGGTATTGAAACCAGCTGTAACATTGTAGTTGTAATGTATACTCTTTGAATGAATATATGCCTTGTAATAGATAAATTTTTCTTATAGATTTAATCATGTGACGTCTAGAACCTTGCCGCATCTTTCTTAATTGAGAGCCAAGTTTTGTAGAAATTTCTGTCATTATGTAGGTTAAACCGTAAATTTAGTATGGGAATAGTAAAGTGTTAGAAATGTGAGATAATTTAGGAAGTAATCGTTAGTAGTAGTATTTGCTGTACTGAGAAGGAGATATTATAGATATCAAGTGTAGATATGATTTATAAGTAAATAAGAGTTGTAGGACGTTGCCTTTGAAATTTAAGCCTCATGTAATTGTGCCATGTAGATTTTTAAGAGATTAATAGGTATTAGTTAGTGTTGGTATTAATTAGTGGATACCCGCGCGCGAATGAATTGACAATTTTGGGAAACTCAGATAAGAGTATTGTATAGGATCGTAGTTGAATCATTTAGTTCAGATTTTGGGGAACATTCATATTATAGTTTAATAGGAGAATAGTTTTGTAGATTTTGCGAGACTATAGTTTAGGGAATCACTACTTGTGATTATTTTTGAACATCACCTTTAGGTTTTCACACTATATCATCACCTTTAGTTAGAGATTTGACACATACGCGTGGTGCCATCTTTCGATCTTTACTTATATATTATTTAGGACCTCTTAGTTTATGTATTATGTCTGTTGGCATCTGTAGAGTTGCGGCCACTTCACTATAGTTGTTTAGGAGATTGATTTGATTTTATTACACATCACTACATCTATTGAATTGCTACCACATTTAGTTAGTTAAGTTCACCTGTGATACTATTATTAGTAGATTGTCTTAGGCGGTGTTTCACACTGCGAAAGGGGGGGAGAATTGTTATGAATTTGGGAGTAGCCCAAATTTTTTTTGTTAGATTACCTTGAATAACTTACTTGTTTGGTATCATTTTAAACGTTATTAAATTCTAAAGATATTTTTTTATGTAAAGTTTTCTGAATTAGGACATTTTAAGCTAGTTATTGGAGAGTTTAGATTTTAATTATTAGTTTTCAATAAAAGTAATTGAATCGATTGGGTTTTCATGTTGGGATTGGTAGTACAGTAGAGCATTGTTTTGAGATTCAATATCGAGCAGGATTTAGTCCCACGCTAGTCTAGTAAAAGGAGATAGAGGTAGTTTCTCATTCTTTTGCTCTATCTCACACTCACTTTACCTGTTCATTTTTCATTTGCGAAATTGGCGTTCTGCGCAGGCCTGCAGGCAAATCTAGAGTTTTGATTCGATGAAAAGTACGTAGTTTTGTAATCCCCGTTTTATTTCTGAACATCGATTCCCACCAAGAGCAAACTCGGTTTGTAGGCGAGCGATCGGCTCATTACTCTACGAAATTGCATGGAGCAAACACCACGCTAGTTTTGATGAAGTTACAGTGTAAATTTTAGGTTATGGTGACGTGATAGTTTTGTTTTTAGGCCCCTGTGCTGGGCAATGTTTATTATGTCAAATTTATTTTATTATGTGATTTAAAAGTTTATATTAGGAAACCGCCACTCACCTCGTGTTTAGTTTGAATTAGTTTGTTTGATTTGAAGATAATTTGTGATGTACTTCGCCGCTTTATAAGGTAACAACAATAATATTTTTTTAATATGAAATACTTTGTGAATTTATATTTCTAGCTTAATTGTTCTCATGTACGTAATTGATGTAAGCAATTGTTTGTCAGAATTTATAGGCTATGGATAAGAGTTTGAGAAGTTTCGTATAAAAGAGGAAGATATTAAATATTCAATTTAAATCAGTAGTAAAAGTTAGCATACCGATATTAGTGTGATAAAAAGATTATGAATTTGATGATGTAACTAAGAAACTCAACTTCCTTATTGCTATAGATTAATGTGAACTATTTTGAATTCTGCGATGCTGTGATACTTATGAAGTAAAGGTTAGGTTTGTTTAATTGTTTGAATTTTAGTAATGTAGATGTGTAATTAAGCGACATAAATGTTTGGGATTTGTGGTCGTGAAAGTAAATTGGAAATAGTAGTGTTCATCTCAAGTTAAGGGTTTATTTCATTATCAAAATAGGAAGTTACAAAATTTGAAATTTCAGCGGTTCCCGAATTGGAGAGTTTCCGGATAGGAGGATTCCCGAGTTGGGGTCATTCCCGAGTTGGGGTCATTCCCGAGTTGGGGTCATTCCCGAGTTGGGTCGTTCCCGAATTGGAGTCATTCCCGAGTTGGGGTCATTCCCGAATTGCAGAGTGTTGCCGAGTCGCAGCATTCCTGAATTGGAGTCTTCCTGAATAGTCTAGACTTCGAAACTTCGAGGCCTTGAGTATTCCAGCATTGGAGAGTACGAGAATTCCAGACCAAGGCTGTATTAGATCAACATGAACTCTATACCTTGGAAGTAGTAAGGATTATCGAACGAGGTAACAAATTTATTATATTTCTTGCTTCGATCAAAGTGAGTGCAACGAATTGTGGGGAACTATTAATTCAATGGGATAACGAAAACGACGATATAATTTTGTAAATTAAAGTAATCTTCGAAATGCGCATAATTTTAAAGACTTGAAATAATCATAAGTTTAGGCTGTATTGTTGATTGATATGTATAATTTTTGATTTGGTTATTTAGAGGTTAAGTGAGGTGTGAATATATTTTCGAGTGGTTGTTTCCTAAACATGCGCTTCATTTGGCTTGGTAACCTAGTTCCTCTTGGTTTTGTATGCATTGGTATTTGATGGTGTTTTGGTGTACAAGCGTGTAGAAAGGAAATGTTTTCCTTTTTCCACGTTTCGCCTTCTAAATTTTGGTTGTTTCCGTCATTCTAAATTTATTCTAAATTAAAAAATAAATTGATGGGACAATGCCTATCAGCCCAGTAAGTCCTGTGAAACAGCCCTGCATCAACTTGTGAGCAGGGTGGAGGACAGCCTTGCTGCCAAGGAGATTGCTCTATGCGCCTTCATGGACATTGAGGTTGCTTTTGGCAATGTTACTTACATGGCCATGGTCCAGGCAGTGCATGGGCCTGGTCTTGAGTCTGCTATATGTAGGTGGATTGAGGCCATGCTCTGCTCCAGGCAGATCAAGGCTGATCTTCAAGACAAATCGATGGTGATCACACCTGCAAAAGGTTGTCCACAGGGAGGTGTGCTTTCTCCTCTTCTGTGGAACCTTGTGGTGGATGGTCTCCTTTGTGAACTCACTAGTAAAGGCATCTTTGTCCAGGGCTATGCAGATGACATAGTCCTCATGGTACAGTTGGGCCAAAACTTCTGGGCGCATGGACAGCTGGCTACTACTAACCGTACAACTAAACTATACTATACATAGATCATTGCGTGCAGTAGCCCGATGTCTTCAGAATAGTACCTGCACTAACCCCCTTGCCATAGCCCGACAGGTTCTGGCCACGCACCAAGAAATTTTGGCCCATCTATACAGGGAAGGTTCACAATTATTGTTGCTGATGTCATGAATGTCAACCTTCAATTTGTTAATGACTGGTGTCTTGGAGAGGGACTAAGTATAAATCCCTCAAAGACTGTAGTTGTTCCATTTACAAGGAAAAGGAACCTGGAGTCTCTCTCCTGGTTGAAACTTGGACCAACACAGCTCAAAGTATCAAGTACAGTCAAATGCCTAGGGCTGACTATTGACTCCAAGCTGACTTGGAACAATCATTTGAATAATATACTGCACAAAGCAAAATGGGCACTTATGAAATCCAGGAGATTTGCAGGCTCCATGTGGGGGATCAAGCCTCACATAGCACTGTGGCCGTACAAGGCAGTAATAAGGCCTCAAGTTACATATGGATCACTAGTCTGGTGGACAAAGGAGTACCAGATTACAGCCATAGCCAAACTCACAAGTTTACAAAGGATGGGCACACTCCTAGTCACTGGAGCTTTCAGGAGCAGCCCATCAGCAACTCTTGAAGTTGCTCTTGGCTTCCCGCCCTTGGGTATTTTCATCAAGGCAGAAGCACGAAAATCAGCCTATCGATTGCAAGTCACAGGCCAATGGAGGGAAGGCCTGTCTGGAACAGGCCATTGCACAATCACCAAAGCTGTTGCTCACAGCCCTGTGCTTGAAATGACTTCAGATGTCATGAGTACAGAGATGGTTTTCACTAAATCTTTTTCTGTTAAATTCTGCTCCAGAGAAGAGTGGAGGTCTGAGGAAGAGCCCTATATCAGGAGAGGCAGCCTTGTCTGGTACACAGACGGCTCTCTCATTGAAGGAAAATCTGGCTACGGGGTGTTCAGTGAATCACCCAGAACAGAAATCTGTGCAAGTCTGGGACAATACTGTTCTATCTTTCAAGCAGAAATTTGGGGCATCATGGCCTAAATTTATTTCTAAATTTTGGTTGTTTCCGTCATTCTAAATTTATTCTAAATTAAAAAATAAATTGATGGGACAATTTACTGCGCCACTCTGCTGCTGCTATGCTACAGCTATGCTATTGCTATGCTACATAACTTTTCTTAAATGTTTAGCTAACCTGACAAACCAGGGTTTTGTTTGAAAGTTGAACTTTGTTAAAGAATACCGATAATACCTATGCAAAAACTTGAGGAATAGTTAAGCCAATTGTGTAAAATAACAGTGTAAGAAATAGTAGTTGAAATATAAAGTGAATATTGGAACATAATATCTGAGATATTTTATAGTCTACAATGTCGTCATCAGAAATGAGATCACCAGTTAGGTCCCCAACTATTATGCCGACAAAAGCTAATTACTGGGATGTTAAAGCTCAAGTTGAGTCTTGTGTAGATTTAAATAAGTTGTTTGTACAAACCCTGAATCCGGATTATTTGTCTAAGAATGAGCTAATTTTCGAATTCAAAACATTAGGGGTACCCAGTAGTATAACAAAGAATTCTAGTAATGATGAGTTGAGAGCTAAATACCGTTTAGCAATTAAAGAACCAGATCCTAAAATATGTAGAATAGTATATTCTGCAGAAAATTGTGAAGAGGCTTTTGGAGCAATTTTAGAACAGTTGAGCAATTTAGATAGATATCTCCAGGAATTGCCTAAAGAAAAAGAATTTGTAGATAAACGTGGGGTTATAAAAGGAATTAGCAGATATTTGCATACGTTGAACAGAATTACTCATTTATTAGTGTATGCTAAAGAAGCCGTTAATGAAGATTTAGTGGAAAAGTTAGAGAAATTATTTGAAGATGTGAAACGAATTTATGAGTTGATTTTGAAAATTCAGAGTATAGCTAGAAGTAGAGCACCGTCACCCATACCGACTAGCCTAACCTTACCTAGGGCAAACCCTTCTTTCGATTTCACGCCCAATAGGCCCGAAATTATAGAAGAAACATCACAACAAGTGATAGATAAATATTTTTCAGGTCAAGTTAGCACATACGCATCACAGTTAGCCAAGACACCTACATTTAGCGCGACTAACATGTATAATAGACTGCCTAATCCTATTGAAAGTTTAATTAGAGAAATACCTAGTGCGGACGGATTAGTAGTTGAGGATTTATTGAATTTTATCTCTGTCACTTTAAAAATTAAAGAACGCGCTTGTCTTCCTGATACCGATTTGTTACATTTAATTCAGCCTTTTGCGATAGGACCCCTTGCTGATAGGATAACGTTAGCTTTACTAAATAATATTACTTTTGATCGTTTTCATGCTGATGTGCTATTTCAATTTATTCCACAAAGATTAATCTCTGTGATTGAGAGGGAAAAATTTTATAGGCTTCAAAGTTCAGGTGAACCATTGTCCAGTTATATTTTGTCTATTAAAGAGTCAGCCGCATTATTGAGACTGGGGAAATCAGAACCTGAAATAGTAGGTACTATAGTTTCTGGATTAAATCCTGAGGAACGCTCAAGATGTATTTTTCAATTTAGACCGCGCACTTTTGACGACTTGAACGAAATGTGTGTGCAATCCCAGAATGTTAGGTATGCTGATTTCGAGAGGAAACAAATGGAATTGGCGACAAGTTATAATAGGTCTGTACAAAATCAGAAGTCATTACAATCTGTGCCAGTAAAATGTTTTAATTGTCAGAAAATAGGGCATGTAGCTAAAGTATGTAGATCAGCACCTATTAATCAATCTATTAATTTTAGAAATAGACCCCAAATAAGTGACACTGCTGCCGCATCAACCAGTTTTGAAAGAAAGCCGCAAATACAGTTATTTAAAAAGCCAGCTAGCGATGTGAAATGTTATAGTTGTCAAAAATTTGGTCATTATTCTCGTGACTGTAGAAATAAAAAGAGTTGACTATCTGCGCGAAATAGTAATTTTGGAAAACAGTTTAAGAGAGATTATATTGAATCAAAGGTACAATTAAAGGCACAAGAGTTAAATAATACTTCAAATTTCATTAATAGCGCACAAGAGGATGTCTCAAAAAGGTTACTAGGCTCTAAATTAAATTCAAATAAAACTACGCCATTGTCAGATAAACCATTTGGGAAATATAAAATTAAACCTGTTGCAAATAGAATTATTCCTTTTATTAGTTGTGAGTTAGGTTTGCCAGCTAGAAATTTTCCTGCTTTACTAGATTCTGGTGCCGTTACAGTAGGAGTATTATTTCAAAATCGACTTTACAAGATCTGTTAGTTGATAATCCTTCTTTAAAATTGCAGAAAGAAAAGATTAAATGTACCACCGCGAACAAAGGGCAACTTGTTCTAACTGAGTCAGTACACTTGAAAATTAAAATTGAAAATTTTAGTTGGAAACATAAATTTTTTATTTGCGACAACTTATCAGTACCAGTAATAATAGGTTGTGATTTCATTAATCATAGTCAAATGATCATTGATTTATTTAATAATAGATATTATTTTGGTTTCAGACCTAGTTTTAAATTTACGTTAGATTTGGATTCACAAACGTTTCTACCCAGGAATGCTAACACCGTGGGGGAAGAACAGTCCGAATATGCTCACTTGGGAAATAAGGAACAGGAGCAATTACGTGATGTATTATCTAGATTTCAGGACGTAATTACTACCAGATTGGGTAAGACTAACCTAGCTGAATATAAAATTCGTTTAACTTCAACACAGCCAGTTAGACAGGCACCTTATCAGTACGATCCCAAAAAGATGCAAATTTTAAATGAAAAAGTTCAGAAAATGTTAAAAGAGGGAATTATAGAAAAGGCTACTTCTAATTATGCTAGTCCATGTTTTCTGGTACCTAAATCAGATGGTTCTTCGAGACTGGTAATAGACTACAGATCTCTGAATCGTTGTATTCAATTGGATTCCGTACCTCTTCCTGATATGCAAAATTCATTTCATTGGTTTAGTGGCGCTAAGTATTTTTCAGTTCTTGACTTAAATCAAGCATATTATCAGATGCCTTTAGCGGAGGAAAGTCGTCACCTTACAACGTTTTGCACAATGCAAAATACTTATCAGTTTTTAAGAGTTCCCTATGGTATTAGTATTGGAGCTCAGGCGTTAACTTCTCTTCTTGACACCTTGTTTGAAGATGTAAAATTTAAGTTTGTATTTAATTATTTGGATGATATTGTGATTTATTCCAAGGATTTCAATTCACATTTGAAACATATTTCAGTAGTTTTGAACAAGTTAAGAGAAGCAGGTTTTACTGTTAATCCTCAGAAAGTTCATTTTGCACAGGAACAAATTTCATTTCTTGGACACTTAGTTGACCACAGAGGTGTGTCTGTCGACCCAAACAGAACTAAGAGTATTAGAAATTTTCCTTCACCCAAAAACCAGAAAGCTGTTGGTAGATTTATAGGTATGGTTCAGTTTTATCATAAATTTATTCCTAATTTTGCAGAAATTGCCGCGCCAATCAATGCGCTGAGGAAAAAAGGTATTAAATTTGTGTGGGAAAAGAAACATGAAGAAGCATTTCTAAAGTTGAAAGATGCAATTATTAATCCACCCATTTTGAGGACTGCTAATTTTAATTTGCCTTTTATTTTGCATACAGATGGCAGTGGTACTGCGATCGCCGCCGTTCTTTCACAAGAAGTTGATGGTATTCTTCAACCAGTAGCTTATGCCTCTAGGAAACTGACCCAGGCTGAATGCAAGTATTCTACATACGAAATCGAGTGTCTAGCTGCTATATTTGGTATGGAGAAATTCAAATTGTATCTTCAACATTCTAAATTCTTATTGTACACTGACAATTCCGCTCTTTCATGGGTGTTGAATCATCCAAAACAGTCAGGTCGTATTGGTCGATGGGTATTGAGACTTCTTTCATTTCAGTTTGAGGTAAAACATATACCAGGTAGAGAAAATGTTGTGGCAGATTGTTTGTCCCGTATGTTTCAGGACGAAATTAATGAAGAAGCAGAAGAATCAAAGCTTTTAGTTGAAGAAAAAACGTTTGAGTCTATTAATACTTTAAAATTAACCGATTTTCCTTTAATTTTCACGGACATTCGCACTCATCAAGAGAATGATCCTTTTATTTCAGAGAAAATTAGAAATATTGAGGCTAATGTAGATCAGTTCCCGTATAGCTTGTCAAAAGGAGTCCTGGTGATTAAAAAACGTAATGATGATAATTTTAAAATTGTTGTGCCGAAAATTCTTGTACCTGTAATCTTCAAATATTTTCATGAGACGTCTCTAGGTGGACATTTAGGTTTAGCTAAGACTATGAATAAAGTGTTAGAAAATTTTTATTGGCCTGGTGTAAGAAAAGATATTGCTCTTTTAGTAAAATCTTGTGAAATATGTGGTAAGAGCAAGCCTGCTCAAAGACACAATTTTGGTTTTTTATCTTCTAAAATTGAGGAAGAGCCCCTTGCTAGGTTTCATTGCGATTTTGTAGGTCCTCTTATACGTTCTACCCAAGGTCATACTCATATTTTCAGTTGTGTAGATTCATTCTCAAAATTCTGTTGGTTAATCCCAGTAAGGAAGGCAAACACTAGTTCTGCTATTAAAGCATTGAAATCTATTTTTGTAAATTTTTCCGTTCCAAAGAGTATTGTAACTGATAATGCTACCGTCTTCACCTCAGCTCATTTCAAAAACTTTTGTTTCCAGTTAGGAATCAAACATATTACTACTAGTCCATACTATCCGTGTCCAAACGTTGCGGAAAGAGTACACAGAAACCTTAGGAGTGCTTTAATTGCTTTTCACGGCAATGCACAGTCAAAATGGGATGAGAGTTTTATCATGGCTCCCTTTAGCTTTTAATTTAGCAAAACATGAGAGTACTAATTGTACGCCCTTTTCGTTGATTTATAGGTATAATCCAAATCATCCGTTGATTAACGCCTGGAGATTAGAGGAAATTTTGCCTAATAGCTGTAATGAGGACACACTGAATGTTTGGCAAAAAGCTAAACAGAATTTGACAAGGAATCATGCTAGAGTGAAACAGAGATACGATCAGCATAGAGCTGAAGTTCCTTTTAAAGTTGATGATCTAGTTTGGTTGAGGACTCATATAGTGAGTAAAGCTGTAGATAAAATTATGTCGAAATTGAGTTACCGTTGGAAAGGTCCATATGTCATCTCGAGATTTTTAACTCCAGTGACAATAGAATTGTGTGACCCGCATAGTGGTCGTTTTGTGCAAAAAGCGCACGTGTCTCAAGTTAAGCGATTTTACCCTAGTGTATCTAGCACTGATGATTGAATTTCACATCTTTGCACACTTGTTGGTTATTGTCTTAGAATTTGAATCCCAAATATGTTGTTTGGTAAATAAGTTGTCATCTAATAGAGCTTTGGTACTGTAATGATTGATAAGGACTATGCGCGCAGTCTCATCATTGACACTCAGACTCTACTTTTTTTTGGTATTGAAACCAGCTGTAACATTGTAGTTGTAATGTATACTCTTTGAATGAATATATGCCTTGTAATAGATAAATTTTTCTTATAGATTTAATCATGTGACGTCTAGAACCTTGCCGCATCTTTCTTAATTGAGAGCCAAGTTTTGTAGAAATTTCTGTCATTATGTAGGTTAAACCGTAAATTTAGTATGGGAATAGTAAAGTGTTAGAAATGTGAGATAATTTAGGAAGTAATCGTTAGTAGTAGTATTTGCTGTACTGAGAAGGAGATATTATAGATATCAAGTGTAGATATGATTTATAAGTAAATAAGAGTTGTAGGACGTTGCCTTTGAAATTTAAGCCTCATGTAATTGTGCCATGTAGATTTTTAAGAGATTAATAGGTATTAGTTAGTGTTGGTATTAATTAGTGGATACCCGCGCGCGAATGAATTGACAATTTTGGGAAACTCAGATAAGAGTATTGTATAGGATCGTAGTTGAATCATTTAGTTCAGATTTTGGGGAACATTCATATTATAGTTTAATAGGAGAATAGTTTTGTAGATTTTGCGAGACTATAGTTTAGGGAATCACTACTTGTGATTATTTTTGAACATCACCTTTAGGTTTTCACACTATATCATCACCTTTAGTTAGAGATTTGACACATACGCGTGGTGCCATCTTTCGATCTTTACTTATATATTATTTAGGACCTCTTAGTTTATGTATTATGTCTGTTGGCATCTGTAGAGTTGCGGCCACTTCATTATAGTTGTTTAGGAGATTGATTTGATTTTATTACACATCACTACATCTATTGAATTGCTACCACATTTAGTTAGTTAAGTTCACCTGTGATACTATTATTAGTAGATTGTCTTAGGCGGTGTTTCACACTGCGAAAGGGGGGGAGAATTGTTATGAATTTGGGAGTAGCCCAAATTTTTTTTGTTAGATTACCTTGAATAACTTACTTGTTTGGTATCATTTTAAACGTTATTAAATTCTAAAGATATTTTTTTATGTAAAGTTTTCTGAATTAGGACATTTTAAGCTAGTTATTGGAGAGTTTAGATTTTAATTATTAGTTTTCAATAAAAGTAATTGAATCGATTGGGTTTTCATGTTGGGATTGGTAGTACAGTAGAGCATTGTTTTGAGATTCAATATCGAGCAGGATTTAGTCCCACGCTAGTCTAGTAAAAGGAGATAGAGGTAGTTTCTCATTCTTTTGCTCTATCTCACACTCACTTTACCTGTTCATTTTTCATTTGCGAAATTGGCGTTCTGCGCAGGCCTGCAGGCAAATCTAGAGTTTTGATTCGATGAAAAGTACGTAGTTTTGTAATCCCCGTTTTATTTCTGAACATCGATTCCCACCAAGAGCAAACTCGGTTTGTAGGCGAGCGATCGGCTCATTACTCTACGAAATTGCATGGAGCAAACACCACGCTAGTTTTGATGAAGTTACAGTGTAAATTTTAGGTTATGGTGACGTGATAGTTTTGTTTTTAGGCCCCTGTGCTGGGCAATGTTTATTATGTCAAATTTATTTTATTATGTGATTTAAAAGTTTATATTAGGAAACCGCCACTCACCTCGTGTTTAGTTTGAATTAGTTTGTTTGATTTGAAGATAATTTGTGATGTACTTCGCCGCTTTATAAGGTAACAACAATAATATTTTTTTAATATGAAATACTTTGTGAATTTATATTTCTAGCTTAATTGTTCTCATGTACGTAATTGATGTAAGCAATTGTTTGTCAGAATTTATAGGCTATGGATAAGAGTTTGAGAAGTTTCGTATAAAAGAGGAAGATATTAAATATTCAATTTAAATCAGTAGTAAAAGTTAGCATACCGATATTAGTGTGATAAAAAGATTATGAATTTGATGATGTAACTAAGAAACTCAACTTCCTTATTGCTATAGATTAATGTGAACTATTTTGAATTCTGCGATGCTGTGATACTTATGAAGTAAAGGTTAGGTTTGTTTAATTGTTTGAATTTTAGTAATGTAGATGTGTAATTAAGCGACATAAATGTTTGGGATTTGTGGTCGTGAAAGTAAATTGGAAATAGTAGTGTTCATCTCAAGTTAAGGGTTTATTTCATTATCAAAATAGGAAGTTACAAAATTTGAAATTTCAGCGGTTCCCGAATTGGAGAGTTTCCGGATAGGAGGATTCCCGAGTTGGGGTCATTCCCGAGTTGGGGTCATTCCCGAGTTGGGGTCATTCCCGAGTTGGGTCGTTCCCGAATTGGAGTCATTCCCGAGTTGGGGTCATTCCCGAATTGCAGAGTGTTGCCGAGTCGCAGCATTCCTGAATTGGAGTCTTCCTGAATAGTCTAGACTTCGAAACTTCGAGGCCTTGAGTATTCCAGCATTGGAGAGTACGAGAATTCCAGACCAAGGCTGTATTAGATCAACATGAACTCTATACCTTGGAAGTAGTAAGGATTATCGAACGAGGTAACAAATTTATTATATTTCTTGCTTCGATCAAAGTGAGTGCAACGAATTGTGGGGAACTATTAATTCAATGGGATAACGAAAACGACGATATAATTTTGTAAATTAAAGTAATCTTCGAAATGCGCATAATTTTAAAGACTTGAAATAATCATAAGTTTAGGCTGTATTGTTGATTGATATGTATAATTTTTGATTTGGTTATTTAGAGGTTAAGTGAGGTGTGAATATATTTTCGAGTGGTTGTTTCCTAAACATGCGCTTCATTTGGCTTGGTAACCTAGTTCCTCTTGGTTTTGTATGCATTGGTATTTGATGGTGTTTTGGTGTACAAGCGTGTAGAAAGGAAATGTTTTCCTTTTTCCACGTTTCGCCTTCTAAATTTTGGTTGTTTCCGTCATTCTAAATTTATTCTAAATTAAAAAATAAATTGATGGGACAATGCCTATCAGCCCAGTAAGTCCTGTGAAACAGCCCTGCATCAACTTGTGAGCAGGGTGGAGGACAGCCTTGCTGCCAAGGAGATTGCTCTATGCGCCTTCATGGACATTGAGGTTGCTTTTGGCAATGTTACTTACATGGCCATGGTCCAGGCAGTGCATGGGCCTGGTCTTGAGTCTGCTATATGTAGGTGGATTGAGGCCATGCTCTGCTCCAGGCAGATCAAGGCTGATCTTCAAGACAAATCGATGGTGATCACACCTGCAAAAGGTTGTCCACAGGGAGGTGTGCTTTCTCCTCTTCTGTGGAACCTTGTGGTGGATGGTCTCCTTTGTGAACTCACTAGTAAAGGCATCTTTGTCCAGGGCTATGCAGATGACATAGTCCTCATGGTACAGTTGGGCCAAAACTTCTGGGCGCATGGACAGCTGGCTACTACTAACCGTACAACTAAACTATACTATACATAGATCATTGCGTGCAGTAGCCCGATGTCTTCAGAATAGTACCTGCACTAACCCCCTTGCCATAGCCCGACAGGTTCTGGCCACGCACCAAGAAATTTTGGCCCATCTATACAGGGAAGGTTCACAATTATTGTTGCTGATGTCATGAATGTCAACCTTCAATTTGTTAATGACTGGTGTCTTGGAGAGGGACTAAGTATAAATCCCTCAAAGACTGTAGTTGTTCCATTTACAAGGAAAAGGAACCTGGAGTCTCTCTCCTGGTTGAAACTTGGACCAACACAGCTCAAAGTATCAAGTACAGTCAAATGCCTAGGGCTGACTATTGACTCCAAGCTGACTTGGAACAATCATTTGAATAATATACTGCACAAAGCAAAATGGGCACTTATGAAATCCAGGAGATTTGCAGGCTCCATGTGGGGGATCAAGCCTCACATAGCACTGTGGCCGTACAAGGCAGTAATAAGGCCTCAAGTTACATATGGATCACTAGTCTGGTGGACAAAGGAGTACCAGATTACAGCCATAGCCAAACTCACAAGTTTACAAAGGATGGGCACACTCCTAGTCACTGGAGCTTTCAGGAGCAGCCCATCAGCAACTCTTGAAGTTGCTCTTGGCTTCCCGCCCTTGGGTATTTTCATCAAGGCAGAAGCACGAAAATCAGCCTATCGATTGCAAGTCACAGGCCAATGGAGGGAAGGCCTGTCTGGAACAGGCCATTGCACAATCACCAAAGCTGTTGCTCACAGCCCTGTGCTTGAAATGACTTCAGATGTCATGAGTACAGAGATGGTTTTCACTAAATCTTTTTCTGTTAAATTCTGCTCCAGAGAAGAGTGGAGGTCTGAGGAAGAGCCCTATATCAGGAGAGGCAGCCTTGTCTGGTACACAGACGGCTCTCTCATTGAAGGAAAATCTGGCTACGGGGTGTTCAGTGAATCACCCAGAACAGAAATCTGTGCAAGTCTGGGACAATACTGTTCTATCTTTCAAGCAGAAATTTGGGGCATCATGGCTTGTGCCAATATAGGCATTGCCAGATGCTATTGCGACAAGCATATAGTAATCTTGTCAGATTGTCAGGCAGCCCTCAAGGCTCTTGACTCTAGTGAAATCAAGTCAAAATTGGTGTGGGAGTGTCACAAAACACTCAGCAAGCTCGCAACACGCAACTCTGTGCATCTTGGTTGAGTACCTGGCCATGTAGGCATAGGTGGCAATAAAAAATGAGTCTGCAGATGGGCTTGCTAAGTGGGGTTCCAGTATGTCATTCTTTGGTCCAGAGCCAAGCTGTGGCATAAGCAAAACAACTGCCTTTCACACAATAAACAAATGGTCCAGGGACTTACATCACCAGCAATGGCAAGGTCACTCAGGTCAAGCACTTGGCAAAAGGCTGCTAGCAGACACAAGTTCCTACTTCACCAACTGGCTGGTGAGGCTGGGTAGAGGTCAGGTCAAGCAGTTGATTGCTCTGATAACTGGACATGGCCACTTCAGGAAACATCTCCACACAATTGGACTCAGAAATGAAAGTCAGATGTGTAGGCTTTGCAATCAGTCTGAAGAGACTGCCAAGCATATCATACTGGATTGCGAGAGACTCGGGGCAAGGAGAAGGGCTCTGTTTGGCTGCAAACAACCAGGTGATGAATGGGACGTTAGCTACATCGGCGCCGACTTACCAAAAACTTTGGGTGGGCTCAATTGTTCTGGGGGGTATGGAATAAATTTTTTATGGGAAGTTTTTTGAAATTTTAAGGTGCCTAGAAGCATTTTTAGACTATCATTTTACTTATCACAGTATTAGTAAACCAGGGAACAAAATCTCAAAACACAATATAATTTGTTTGGATGCTGAGTAACAATTAAGTTTTGACTAAAATAAAATAAAAAATTGCTTATAAAAATAGAGCTACAAGTTGAGGGTTTTTCATTTTATAATGTTTTTACTTTCTAAACATTGACATTGATTAATTGTAAACACGTTTTAGAACATGTTTACCTAATAAATTAAGGATGACAAGAATATTTTACAGTTATTAAAACGCTGTTTTCTGTTTCCGATAATTTATTCTTTAAACCTTTGAAATTTTGGGGGGGCTCCGCCCATCCAAAATTATTTTTGAGGGGGCTTGAGCCCACCCAGGCCTTATGGAGTCGGCGCCCATGCGTTAGCATAGGGAAAAAACTCCTGGATCTTGTAAAGGGCACAGGTATTGGTTTGCCCAACTATCGTACTAGGGACACACAATAAGCTTCAGTTGACGTGTGAGGATCTTTGAATCTTTGGATCTTCGAATCCGTCCCTTCATAACATAACATAACATAGCTTATTCGAACAAAAACCTGATATAAATAAAAATGTTGATGTACCCGATTATAAAACAAGAAGCCGAGGAGATTATCACTTGGTGAGTCACGATAGTAGCTTTTTCAAACAAAAACCTAGTTTTATAGGTGGAAAACTCTACAACAACAGTCTTGAAAATATAGAAATATTAACAAAATAATTGAAAAAAATATTCAGTTCATAAAGCTTTCTATAGTGTACAAGAGTTCCTTTCACATCAAAATTTAGCCTCACCTCAACTAATTGATATAGTAATTATGGTAACTAGTGTATAAGATTGTATATAATTGTTAATCTGACTTGTCTTATACTCCTTAACTGGAGTCTCCAAGACTAGGCCTAATCTACAAAAAAAAAAAAAAAAAAAAAAAAAATTAAACCTGTATGTAGGAGGCGATTCCAAGCCATAATTAGAATTAGAACGGTGTGTCTACAAAAAACTACACCTTCACTATTAAACTCTATCTACTAAAAATTCACCATTGTTGATGTTGATCCAAGATTCAAAAACCGAAAGTGGGAAGTGAAGCTGATAGACTTCGAATAGTTGACAGGCAATTAGAACAGTTTTTCAACATTCTATGAACTAGACGCCAGCGGTAAAGGAGCATTAATTTTTCCCCGAGCTACAACAAGGACAATCACACACAAACACTGTGATTCGGGTCGCGGGACCTGCTAATTATTGTTGCTCTGGAGCTAGTCTACTAGATAAGCGCCTGTTATGCAAGGAGACAGACTAAAACTATATCTGTACACAGGAATAATCTATACTATGGTTGGTGCTTGGAATTACGTATGTACTATACCTATACATGCCTAATCTAGCTGATGCTTGGAATAACGTATGTACTATACCTACACTCGTACATAAGCATAATTTATACATAGCTGATGTTTGGTATAACGTGTGTGATTGGGATCACAGGCTTTGGCTGCGGTATGTGAACGGTGCGGCTGCGGTGGTCACGCCGAAGAGTGCCCTATTATTGTAGACTGCGGTCCTTTCGCTGCTATTTGCACTCCGTTGGACCGTGACAGCTATTTGTTGCAATGTTCGCTACTATAGAAGCATATTATATTATTTCAAGAAATATATTCTCATCTCATTGGTTATCATTCAAATTAATAGATTTACCTCATCAGTTAGCAATAATTTAATAACATTATTATCCCACTTGCTGTTTATCAGAGGTCTTCACTGTTCACACATGAAGTGGAAAGGTGGATTCACAAGCCTTCATATTATATTGATACTCTCCAATAGTTCTAATTACCAATTCAATTGAAAGATTACCTATCCTGTCAGCTACAAATATATATCCCATTCTCCATCTCATTGGTTACCAGTGTAATTAATAAATTATCCATTGGATCTCATTGGTCACCAATAATAATTTAATACTGATCAAATCAAATTTATTCCATTCAGAAAATTGTATATAATGTTCAATACAAACGTTATACAAAGATTCATTTGAATAAAAAAAAACATGAAATGAACCCAATGAATTATAGCTGTTTCTATGGAATCAACAAACATAGGCTATATCCACTTGTGCAGATCATCCTCATCCCATTGTTTACCATTCAAATTAATAGATCAATCATCTTATCAATCATCAACTTAGTTAATATTATTATTAGCCATCTCATCAGTTGTAAATGATTTAATAATTATATAGTATATTCTAACATTATCTTCCCACCCACCTGCATCTGACTAAGAAATGTGTTTACTGTTCAGATTGCTAGTGAAGACTGGAGAAAAAATCTAGTCTGCAAGCCTATATATAGTGTTGGTGTTTAATACAAAACATATTTTTTATTCCATAATCGAAATCGGAGATTGAATTTGAATGGCCTTAGTGAGATGAACAAGATGATACCATTCAATTTGCACTAGCTTAAATGGTTGGAGAGTTCATATTAACCACCAATGGGATTATATCTTATCATGTTCAAATCAAGATGATTGATGGAATCAATTATCCAACCAGAACCACACTGTTGAAATTTATCAAAACTAACAATGATTTTACCCTCTGCCTCCTTCAATTGGTTTTCAAATTCTTCAATGTTATTCTCTATTGATATAATATTTCTGGATTCACCATGAAATGTTGTATTCACAGTAGATTCCCCACTGATGTTGAACTTTTTGAATTTTATAGATACACTTACAAACCATCTTATATTACCATCAAATTTTACAGAATTTTTAATCATTGTTTCTAATATAATTGGTTTAAAAATAGTAAATAATAAATTTATATCGTTTGTATTGGGTGTGTGCCAACGAAATCGTTGACAATTACCATTAATACTGTGTGAGGTATCCATTTTTTCTATCCTTTTTTTATATAGATGTAACAATACCTTGTGTTATAGTTCAATTCGTGGTTTTTAACGTGAGTTGGAGTATATTGCAAGGAGTTACTATATCATAAGATGTTGCTATACCACAAGATTACGTTAGACTCAGAAGCGGTACTGCTTTTAGTACAGACGACCCAAAAATTTTATTATTATTTTTCCCCAATTAATCGTGATCGAAAATTCGTATTTGATACATGAATTTGGGATGTCTTGAAATGCTGAACAAGATGGCGTCTTCTAATTAAATTTATCTTGAGTGGTTGCAAAGTTCAAATTTTTTCGTGATTTTTAGCTCCCGTGAAAATGGGAATTTTCGAGATTGGATAGATTGCGTTGGTTTGACTTTGACTATACCGCAAGGTATTGCTATACCTATTTCAGGTTAGGTTAGGTTTGGATGGATTGGTTAAGGTTAACCTTAAATTTAAGATTAGGTTAGACTCAGAAGCGGTACTGCTTTTAGTACAGACGACCCAAAAATTCTATTATTTTTTCCCCAATTAATCGTGATCGGAAAATTGTATTAGATACATGAATTTGGGATGCCTTGGAAGGCTGAACAAGATGGCGTCTTCAAATTTAAATTCGCTCCAGGGGTTAAAAAGTTCAAATTTTTTCGTGATTTTTAGCTCCCGTGAAAATGGGAATTTTTGAGATTGGATAGATTGCGTTGGTTTGACTTTGACTATACCGCAAGGTATTGCTATACCTATTTCAGGTTAGGTTAGGTTTGGATGGATTGGTTAAGGTTAATCTTAAATTTAAGATTAGGTTAGACTCAGAAGTGGTACTGCTTTTAGTACAGACGACCCAAAAATTCTATTATTTTTTCCCCAATTAATCGTGATCGGAAAATTGTATTTGATACATGAATTTGGGGTGCCTTGGAAGGCTGAACAAGATGGCGTCTTCAAATTAAAATTCCCTTCACGGGTTAAAAAGTTCCAATTTTTTCGTGATTTTTAGCTCCCGTGAAAATGGGAATTTTGGAGATCGGATAGACTGCGTTGATTTGAATTTGACTTACCTATTTCAGGTTAGGTTAGGTTTGGATGGGTTGACTTAGGTTAACCTTAAATTTAAGGTTAAAGAAAAAATAGCCCGAACTCTCATTTTCCCCCTACTCCATGATAATATTAATGATAATTAATTTTTTTTTTTTATTTATTTTTTTTTTATTTTATTCATCGGAGTGCTTGATACATGCAATTGGAACGCCTTGGTGAGCTACATAAATTTAATTTCAAATGAAAATTTTTAGAATCTGTTTATTTAACCCTCGTTAGTTAATCACCTTTAAAATTTAATCATCGTTAGTTAACCACCGTTAAAATTTAACCACCGTTAAAATTTAACCGACGTTAAAATTCAACCGATCCGTTAAATTAGGTTTTCCTATGTTAAATTAAGTTAGGTTAAATTTAACGGCCGTTAAAATTTAACCGTGGTTAGTTAACCGCCGTTAAACTGGCCCAGTATTCCTACTCTGCCCTACTAACATAGCTCAATGATTTCTATACGTCATATGGACTCTCCAAATTTAGACAGTTCAAATAAACATAAACCAGAATAATTTTTTTTGAAGCCCAAATAGGTCTGAGACCTGTGCGTGGGTAATGAATTCGATGATGGTGATTGATGAGTTGGACCTACAGTTTTAGGTGGGTTCCGAGCCACCGGGAAGTGATTTTACAGCAGAGAACAGAGTCTTTTTTGCTGGCCAATCCAATCGGTCATCGTTACAAAGATGGCTCAGGAGTTTTGTAGCTTATCTTTGATTGAACAGATTCCTGCTATGGCACTCGGCTATCACTTCCCCATAATTAACATAGACTTTTCCATAATAGCCTAAACAAACATAGTCAAACCCTATATAAATTTAAAAAATAATAATCCAACTATTAACATTTTGTTAACTAATTGCAACCTGGATTCAAATAAGAAGAAGCTCAATCATGAACCCCAATTGAGTAGAAGATACTTAACATACTTTATGTTAGAAGAGTCACTGTAGTCTAGTGGTCAAGAGACCTGCCCGACAGTTGGGAGGTCTGTGGTTCGATTCCCGGCGGTGACTAAATATATTTGTGCAGTAGTGTTCATCGATTTCAATCCCCCTATTCAATATCCGCCACTGACGAAGTCTTCAGTATAATTGATAGAACTTTGAAAAATTCGAAATTAATAAATTATGTTCTATTTATTTGGAAGTCTACAAATTGTTAGTTCCTTCAAATTCTAACTTGACAAAATACCTACTGATTAGTTGAGGTGAGAGTTCTCCCTGAGGAAGGAGAAATAGGGAGAAAAGAACTTGGGTAAAAATCTGGTTTTTATATGTGATTCCTGAACCTGATTAAAACATTCGACCGAAAGTTAGTCATTAAAATATTTTGTGGGTAATAAACTTTATTGAGCTAAGTTTCATTAAGACATGTGGTCGACATCAGCACCGTTCTTGCTTCAAACATCAATGAGGAAACGCTAAAAAAAAAATACACGCGTAATTTAGACCAGTATTTCGAAACTGTAATCCAATTTTGTTTACTCATTCCCTTAACTGGATTGCATACGCGTATATATGTATATACGCTACAGCCGTGATGTGAGATAACAGTACTGTAGCAGCGGCGATCCAATTCTAAAAATAGCTGAGATCAATAAACTCACGATTGAATCTAAACTCTCACCTCAAGGTGAACAGGAATTATTATTGTTACTGTTCTTCAGTTGCTGTCATATATTCATTGATTCACGCCTGGGTAATCACAATCAACACGAAAAGAGAAGGCAATTAACGGCATATCATAACATTTTTGCTTCAGAAGAATTTAATTTTAAAATTGTGAATGTTAACATAACAGTAAGTTATGGATCCAGAAATTTAAGATTTTATTTTCATATACTGAAAAAATGTGAAAAGGATTCCATTTTAATGAATGAATGTTTCAAACTACAAATGCTCTTTGTTATGGAAACATAATTTATTAATTTCGATTCCTCTAAGTGCTATTAATTTAGTTTATTTGTCAGTTTGTTAAATTGTCAGTTACTTCAAACTAGCTCTTCGAAGACGATTTTAAAAGACAAAAAATCTGTAAAAGCAGTTAGAAGATTTATTTAAATAGTTTTTTTATAAAGTTCGAAAAATTGTTGGCTACTTTGAAACAATTAATTGAGTTATTTTAATCTATTCCCGCAATACTATTCCCTCAATGTTCCATTCTTCAAAGAACCTCACAAATATCGACATTACAAGGCTAATAATTAGAAAAATACAATAGGACTTCGCAAGAAGTGCACTTTATAGACGTTAAAAGTGTCTCAAACAGAAACTGAAGGGGCTGGTTATTTCATGATGGACATAATTGCGAAAGCTACTATCCAATTTTCTTCGAGGTACTCATCATCGAAGCCATCAAGTTACCCAAGCTACATGACACTTGTTCTTCAGAACGACCTTCCGAACCATAGTCGCCTAACGATATTTTTCACAAAATAAGAGCGGCTTTAGTGATTTTTTTCCAATGAAATCAGGTCAATAGACGTCCGAGGTCCCTCATCAACTGAGACCGACAGTCCTTGTATTGGCTTTTTTCCGAATTTACAGCCATTCAATTATTGGTTACGATCATACAAAAATTATTGGAAACAACCGAGTTTGTCTCCACATAAGTAGGTGCTGTATTCTAGTTAGTTAAGGAACGTAATACTATTGGGTAATGGGTTTGCGGTCGTAGGATATACTCTTCTCAATGCCAAACACGTGTTTTACTAATAAAAAAATGTAATACCGGCTTTTCCCTACGCGCATGTGCGTGAAGGCTATGTGCGTGGTCAACAAAATATAATATTTGGTAATTATTAGTCATACATCTTCGGTCAAATTCAAACTCAATTTTTTTTTTATTTATGAATGATTTATTTGCTACAAAAAACAATACAATATATATACTTCATAGATGTTACATTCATAAATATGCCATATTCACAAAAAACATTAACAATGAAACAAAATAAAGAACATACCTACTTAAAGTTAATAACAAATCCAAACAAAACTATTTGTACATGAAATATGACACTACTGGCAGAAGTAGGACTTGATCGCCAGCAGTGAGTACAGTATTTAGGTAAATTTAGATGATAATTTCGGAAGATGAATATTTCACAGATCAGATTTTTGCTCTACTAATGGTCTTTTTGTTACATTAAAAAAGTTTCCAGATGTGGGGTGGAAGACAGGTCAGTTTAATACGTCTAAATACATTTATTAGGCTATGTCTAGTAGGGGCAAATAATTTATGTAACTACCTTGAGGCTTACTTAATTCGAGAAAGACTTGATAAGCATTCATTCCAAAGGTTCAAAGGCCTTCGTTAGAGCGGATAGCGGAGCTGTTCATTGGAAGGCGCTGAAAAAGGCGATTTCCAAGATTGTTTCCTCCGTCTCAAGGTAGCCTCAAGGTTGGTTTATAAATATGGGTCTAAAACGTCTTCAGACATGTGGCAAAAGACATGGTCAGTTCAACACAATAATCTAAACCAGGGTTTCTCAATCTTTACCAAAGATTGTACCCCTCAATGAAAAATAAAAATTTAATGCAACTTCTTTGGAAATATATTTGAAACGTATTACATAAAATCAATGAGAAGGATGAGCTTGCTTCCTTTTATATAGTTCCTCAATGTTCGGCTCAAGTATTGCTTATTTATTTATTTATTTAAACACATGTAAAAGCTTACAGAATACTCTATGAAGAGCCTTATTGACATACAATAATTGATATATAACAATATTTAAAAAAGAGAAAAAATACAGCACTTTCAAATAACATCAAATAACGATATTAGAAGAGACGAAAAGCTTAAGTACAACCTTAAATTAATCGTCCTCAACATTAAGCTTGTTCATCTACATTCTACATGGTTATTGTTAGTTTGCATGATTTTTGCTGTATTTTCTAGTCTTATTGGTAGTTGTATTGGTTTGTATTTTGTATTCTCTGCATCCTCTCAGCCTTATCTCAGTAGTAGCCTATTTAAGCTTCGTTTATTTATTGTGACAAATTTACAACGAATGTGAAGGCGCAACAGACTCAAGTCCAAAACTGCTCCCTTCACAAATGAATTACAATGTATTTGTTGTTTTTTTTGGTATTTAATAATACAGGGTGGGCGGTTGAATTGAGAATACTTTTACATAAAAAACACACTGAAAATATATTTGAAACGCATTACATAAAATTAATGAGAACCTTTTGCTTCTTTTCAGATAGTTCCTCAATGTTCGGCTCAAGTTTTGTTAATTACAAAATTAAATCGTCCACAACTTAAGCTTGTTTCTGTACTTACTTTTCAGATATGTTAAGCTCGAAAACCTTCTTTCACATAGGTATGTAGTTGAAAACACAATAAGAATCTATACAGCAGTAGGTATTTGAAAGTTCTTGGTACTCCTTTCCTACACCGATCCAAAAATCCAACGACTTTGCACTCAATATTTTTTTTAAACGTCGGATCACATGATAGTTCAATAAGTTGTTCCTTCTGGTGTGTTGTCAGGTTGCTCAAAGTTTCAATAGCATCAAAAGAAAAGGGGGCACGGATCCAGTACAACTTTTTGTCTGCGGGTGGGAAGTCACATAAATACTGGTCTTCAATGACCACACAAGTATCAATTAATTCCATTATTGAATTATTACCTTGTTCAACTCATTACCCACGTACAGGTCTCAGATCTATGTGCGCTTCAATTTAAATTATTGTTGGGAAGTTATAGCCGTGAGCCGTAGGAGGTATTTGTTCAATCAGATAGAGATAAGCTGCGTTCTCCTGGACACTCTTTGTAAGGGTGACCGATTAGATTGGCCAGCAAAAAAGACACTGTTCTCCGCTGTAAAATCACTTCCTGTTGGTTCGGAATAGGTGCTACCATTAAATACCAGGGAATGCTCTAGTTGATAGTGCAAGCTGTCTACGAAACCAGCAAATCCTACCCCAAATGGGGATGGGTGAAGGGGAGTCTCCGGCCCCTCATAACGGGAACCTGTCGGCTAAGGGAAGGAAATCCCTAACAGAAAAACCCTGGTCCTCCAGGTTGGGGGTTGGGCGCAGGGCCAACAACCCTGCACCATAAAAAAACCAACAGTTATGAAACCAACACAACTGCCTCGGAACGATAACCGGAATAAAGGATTACATAAAGGAAAACGCACTGATTTGGATTTGGATATGGATTTTGGAAGTAGAGATATTGGGATAGCCACATGGAATGTGAGGACAATGCTCAAGCCTGGAAAGATGAAAGAGATTATAAATGAAATGGAAAAGACAAAAATCGATATTGTGGCACTTCAGGAAATGAGATGGCAAGGTAAGGGAATGATTGATAAGAAAGAATGCTCGGTTATGTATAGTGGTACAGAAAGAAGGACAGGACTAATGGGCACAGGTTTTATCATAAGTAAAATTGTGAAAAAGAGCCTGTTAGAGTTTGAGCCTGTGAATGAAAGAACCTGTAGAATAAGAATCAAAGGAAAATTCAGAAATATTTCTTTACTTTCAGTACATGCTCCTACAGAAGAAAAAAGTGAGGATGAGAAGCAGCAATTTTATGATGATCTGGAAAAAGTATGTGATAGTATTCCCAGATATGATGTACTGGTGGTACTGGGAGATTTCAATGCCAAAATCGGAAAAGAAAGTGAACTACAGGGAATTGCAGGCAGACATACTATACATGACGAAACAAGTGAAAATGGTTGGAAATTGGCTAGTTTTGCGGCAAGATCAAATATGTATATTAAAAGTACTCACTTCCCGCACAAGAGAATCCATCTAGGTACATGGAAGTCACCAGATGCAAGAACAGTGAACCAAATAGATCATGTGCTGATAAGAAAGAGATATGCTTCTTCAATAATAGACACCAGAGTTTGTAGAGGGCCAAACTGTGACTCAGATCACTATTTGGTAAAGGCTGTCCTGAGAGAGAAATTAAGTGTCATAGGAAGGAATGCTATCCAGCCAAGGAAATGGAATATAGAAAAGTTGAAGTCGGAACAATATAAGGAAAGCTACAGAGAAAGATTGCAGGAGAAAATTGGGAATGAAGTGATGAGAGAGAGTGTGGAGGAGGAATGGAAAACCATCAGAGAATCAATAAAAGAGACTGCAAAGGAAATTTTGGGCCAAAGAAATAGTGCAAATAGAACGGAATGGTTTGATGAAGAGTGCAGAGTGGCCATAGAAAAGAAAAATGAGGCGCGTTTGAGGATGATACAAAGGGAAACCAGAATGAACTGTGAGATTTACAAATGTGAAAGGCGGAAGGCAGATAAAATATGCAGAAGAAAGAAGAAGGAAAAGATGAAGCAAGATCTGGAGTATATTGAGCAAACGAGCAGGATGAGTGAAACCAAGAAGTTCTATTTGGCAATCAACAAAATGAGAAAAGGCTTTCAGCCAAGGATGATGGTTTGTCGTGGAAAGGATGGAAGAGTGGTAAGTGAAGAAAGAGTGCTAGATAGATGGGCTGAGCATTTTGAGGAGCTTTTGAACCAGAACAATGAGGAAGAGACAAATGATGAAGTGCAAGTGGAAACAATAAATGAGGATAGTGACCCCCTATCAATGCAGGAGATAACACAAGTGTTGAGGAACATGAAGAATGGTAAGGCACCGGGTGAAGATACCATAATGGCGGAGATGATAAAAGAAGGAGGTCAATCTTTGATTGAAAGGTTGCATCATCTGCTAGGCATAATATGGAGAGATGAAGTCATGCCTGAGGAATGGCAAGGTGGTATTATTCACCCAATATTCAAGGGAGGAGATAAAATGGAGTGCCAAAACTATAGAGGTATTACACTACTGAATGTAGTGTATAAAGTCTTCTCTGCAATTATAAGAAATAGACTGGAGCTATATGCAGAAAATATACTTGGAGATTATCAATGTGGCTTTCGCAGAGATAGGGGCACTACGGACCAGATTTTTGTCATAAAACAAATAATAGAGAAATTTTATGAACATGAAATTGATGTACACTGCCTTTTCATTGATTACAAACAAGCGTTTGATAGTCTCATCAGACCTAAGCTGTGCCAGATACTTAGAGGTTGGGGAATACAGAGTAAACTGGTTAATCTCATCACAATGATAATGTCAGATACCACTGCCAAGGTAAAGATGGGTAATAGGTTGAGCAGGAGTTTCAGTTTCAATGCCGGTGTGAAGCAGGGTGATGGGCTCTCAGCGGTATTGTTCAACATTGCTCTGCACAAAGCTGTTGAAAAGGTGGATCAAGGAGGCAGCATTTTCAATAAGATGCATCAGGTGTGTGCTTATGCCGACGATGTAGTCATAATGGCTAGAAATGTGGCTTGCTTGAAGGATGTTTATAAAGTACTGGAAGTTGAGGCAGAAAAAGTAGGACTGGTTGTAAATGAATGTAAAAGTAAATACCTCTGTGTGTCAGCAGTCAAGTCCAGGGTACCAAGGAATATACATGTGAGCAACAAGAGGTTTGCAGGAGTAACACATTTCAAGTATCTTGGTTGCCCAATAAATTCAAAAGGTGACAACTCTCATGTACGGGATCGAATTCAAGCAGCCAATAGAGCATACTATGCAAACATTAAGCTTTTCAAAAGCAGACTCATCAGTAGAAGTACCAAGATGGCAATTTATAAAACCTTGGTAAGGCCGGTAGCAACCTATGCATCAGAGACATGGGTGATGAATATGTGTGATGAAAATGCTTTAAACATTTTTGAAAGGTCCATACTCAGGAAAATCTATGGCCCCGTACAAGTGAATGGGCAGTGGAGAATAAGAAAGAACGATGAGCTAGAGTCTTTTATCCATGGAGAAAATATTGTACGGTTCATAAAGTCGCAAAGGATTAGGTGGCTAGGGCATGTAATAAGAATGAACGAGGCTAGAATGCCAAGCATTGTTTTCAACAGCAGGCTCCATAGTAGAAGGAAGAAAGGTCGACCTAGGAGTAGATGGATTGACCAGGTGACAAATGACCTGAGAAGGATGGGTGTACAAGGATGGAAGAGGAAGGCAAGCGACAGAGAAGGATGGAGGCTAGTTGTGGCGGAGGCCAGGGCCCACCTCGGGCTGTAGCGCTGGATAAGTAAGTAAGTAAGTATTACATAAAATCAATGAGAAGGATGAGCTTGCTTCCTTTTATATAGTTCCTCAATGTTCGGCTCAAGTATTGCTTATTTATTTATTTATTTAAACACATGTAAAAGCTTACAGAATACTCTATGAAGAGCCTTATTGACATACAATAATTGATATATAACAATATTTAAAAAAGAGAAAAAATACAGCACTTTCAAATAACATCAAATAACGATATTAGAAGAGACGAAAAGCTTAAGTACAACCTTAAATTAATCGTCCTCAACATTAAGCTTGTTCATCTACATTCTACATGGTTATTGTTAGTTTGCATGATTTTTGCTGTATTTTCTAGTCTTATTGGTAGTTGTATTGGTTTGTATTTTGTATTCTCTGCATCCTCTCAGCCTTATCTCAGTAGTAGCCTATTTAAGCTTCGTTTATTTATTGTGACAAATTTACAACGAATGTGAAGGCGCAACAGACTCAAGTCCAAAACTGCTCCCTTCACAAATGAATTACAATGTATTTGTTGTTTTTTTTGGTATTTAATAATACAGGGTGGGCGGTTGAATTGAGAATACTTTTACATAAAAAACACACTGAAAATATATTTGAAACGCATTACATAAAATTAATGAGAACCTTTTGCTTCTTTTCAGATAGTTCCTCAATGTTCGGCTCAAGTTTTGTTAATTACAAAATTAAATCGTCCACAACTTAAGCTTGTTTCTGTACTTACTTTTCAGATATGTTAAGCTCGAAAACCTTCTTTCACATAGGTATGTAGTTGAAAACACAATAAGAATCTATACAGCAGTAGGTATTTGAAAGTTCTTGGTACTCCTTTCCTACACCGATCCAAAAATCCAACGACTTTGCACTCAATATTTTTTTTAAACGTCGGATCACATGATAGTTCAATAAGTTGTTCCTTCTGGTGTGTTGTCAGGTTGCTCAAAGTTTCAATAGCATCAAAAGAAAAGGGGGCACGGATCCAGTACAACTTTTTGTCTGCGGGTGGGAAGTCACATAAATACTGGTCTTCAATGACCACACAAGTATCAATTAATTCCATTATTGAATTATTACCTTGTTCAACTCATTACCCACGTACAGGTCTCAGATCTATGTGCGCTTCAATTTAAATTATTGTTGGGAAGTTATAGCCGTGAGCCGTAGGAGGTATTTGTTCAATCAGATAGAGATAAGCTGCGTTCTCCTGGACACTCTTTGTAAGGGTGACCGATTAGATTGGCCAGCAAAAAAGACACTGTTCTCCGCTGTAAAATCACTTCCTGTTGGTTCGGAACCCACCTAAAACTGTTGTAGGTCCAGCTCATCAATCACCACCATCCATTACCCAAGCACAGGTCTCAGACCTATGTGGGCTACATCCTCAAAAAAAATTCTTGCGTGATTACGAAACGGAAAGAAATAAAAATGGTTTAATTTTTCATAAAACTGCCCCGCGTACCCCCTGAAAGTTTTTGTAGGCTACCAAATTTTGAGAACCCCTTTTCTAGAGAGAGAAAGTATGATTTATGATTACGTATTCGTGATTGAAATCGATAGTGACCAATTGCCACATATTTTGTAATCTCTGAGGTGGAATTGGTCAAATGCTTTCCAAGTTTGGTGTTGAAGTGACGGTAACGTCAATCTAGTAGCCTTGCTCTCCTGAAAAGCCATAAATATCACATCTTTCTAAACGGCAAAGATGAAGCCCAATTTTGACGGTGCTATTTGTGCTTAATTAATTGAGCTTATGATGAAAGGAAATTTTTCACTACTTTTTTAATTTCGACAAAAACTAAGTGGAATAATTGGCCTACATTGCTTAACATCTTACTGTATTGCATAACAAATTACTTTTGAGAGTGTTTCGTCTACCCGAAAATGATGAGACGCCTCCAACTCTATACTAGTACTATACTATATTCATATAATAATATATCATAATTCTAGACTAATAGACAACTCTATCTTCCTACAAATCAAAATTTACTGACGAGTTATAGGGAGAGAGAATTTAGCGGTTATACACAAGTTACCCAGATTTGAAGATTTGTATGATAAAATGGGTTGATAAAATACAAAATATACTAATATATAAAATGTATTAATATACAATATACAATATACTACATACAATGTACAATATACTAATAATATCTAACTATTATACATCATTTTTAAACTTACCTTGATTAATGAATCCGTTGAAGGGAATGAGAATGTATAAAAATATTCTCTTCACTTCCACTTCTAAATTTTCTGCGCGTCATGGAAGAATTTGATAGAGAAAAAATAGGGTTGCCCCGAAAGGGATATTTATGCAGTGTTGCCTCAAATTCTTTTGAGCAAAAATTCCTGTTTTTTAGGTTCTAGGCGGTTGGTTTAAAAAGTTTGCAGTGAGGAGAAAAAACCGAGTGACAAACCTGAACTTGGCAAATGCACGGTCATCTGATGAAATTTGTCCTTGTCTTTAGAATATTATTGTAGGGGACAACCCTCCAAATAAAAAAAATCTTTTTTCTTTTCAATTAAATATGGTTTTGAAGGTAACATAAAAAATCGAAAAGTTTGAAATTAGCCGTGTGACATGGGTAGGTTTAGATTAGATTAGATTTCTTTATTCATGTAAGTTTACAAATTTCGCATAATATGAGTTCAAATTTATAAGTTTACAAATTTACATAATATAAGTTTACAAATTTCGCATAATATGAGTTGAAAATTTTGAACAAAATTTTCAACATCAAAGTAGGGAGATGTGATGATGATGAGTAGGGAGTATAGTTCAACATGAGTAGGGAGAGAGAAACGGGGTATTCAATCATTTTAATTTACAAAAGTATTATTTTTATGACTTTATTATTGTGTGGTGAAAAAGTAAATGCGTATAGCTTTTATTGGTGGGGAGACCCTTACGGGTAGTTCCACCTTACTGTTTGAGACGTGTTACTGAGAACACGATGCAATTTCAGGTGGTTTCCGAACAACCGGGTGAGTGATTATAATGCTTATGACATAAAGTCATAGAAGCACGGTCACCCATCCAGGCGCAGTCTTGAGCGGTCGTGTCTGAAAATCACGAACGCATGAACACCACACTCACTCTGTGACCAATAACCACCCTACAAATACCAATAAATATTTATTTCAACAAAAATTTGAACTGCAATTTAAATTTTTGTAAGAAAGGTTGGGGAGCTTGTGCTAGTTTACACACCGATAACTCATCTCCAAATTATGCCCGGATTCATAAAAATTTCAAATGTTTGGAGAAAGTGATGTTTAAAAGAAGCTCCATTGCTTTTACCAGCAAAATAATACTTTAAAGCCAATCTCTTTGTATTGACGGTTTTTTGTATTATATGCTATATGTAATATTTACTAACTTTTCATGTGAATTTAACGACTTGCAGTCAAATATTCATTAAGAATAAGTATAACTTACTTAATCTGTAGGCCGAGCGCTTTCGAATCTTCGAGATCCATCTTCAGAGGCTTTAATATTAACAACGCAGTTCGTCATGGAACAAGAAATCCAGGAATTCATTATTTACTATTCTATAATTATTATTACTGCCAGTTACTGCTATAAATTTGTAACATTATTGGTCAAGATTGTTGGCCTACTATTTAGGTTTTCTATTACTTTTATAATAATTATTTTGTAGCTTATTTATAGTGCGAGCCATCCCTCCACACAGGTTGACCCTAAAGAGGGATGCACTGCTGTCATATTTTGTTTTTATAGTGTACAATATTTTACTGTTTAATTTCTTTTATGTTTATTGGAATGTAAATGCTTGCAGTGAAATAAATAATCTTTAATTTAAAAGATACAGTACTTTTTGTATTCGTATTTGATAAATCTGTATCTGTATTTGAAAGATATTTTTGTATTTGTATCACCAAACACTACTCAGCAATGTAAAGGCATTGTCACACTTGACACACAACGACGACCATCTGCTACACTACTGGAAGGACAAACCTGATAAAACATAATCATCGAGTTCGGCGTTCCTGCAACTGTTGTTGAGTCAACAACGGAAGCATTTTAGCAGCGATTGTGGTAGCTGTTATTTTTACGATCATGCAATCTGGTTCCGCGCTATAGGTCTATACTATATATAAACTAAAATATAGTTATAATGAACTTTATACTCTTTAAATATATAGATGTAGGCTACTATAAAAATATATTCATGGAGTAGCATTACTAAATCACAGGTTTTAGAATGAGCGGTTAGTCTCTGAAGACAGATCACATTGAAAAATTATGTTTCACCACACCCTCGCTTCACTGAGGACAGTATATATGTATATATGTTCTTATTTTTATACATCTATACTATCTTTGCTTTACCTGATAGTAAAACGACTGACGTTCTTTCAATGATTTATGATCGGTGCTGAAGAAAACCTAACAACCTGAAAGATCGTTTAGATTGACGAATGGATTGTGCACCTCCAATGAAACTATGATCGCACCTCCAACTCTGTTTCACAGCCATAATCTTTATGAATCACTATGCCGGTCATAATCAGGGCCGTTGGATTGAGCTGTCAATAATGACAGCGTAAGATGTGCGTTTAGTGTAGCCTGAGCGTGTGAAAGGTGCTTTCAAGGTTAATAGATCATCTGGTTCCTGGATGCTTGATCCAGAGCACAGCTGGATAAATAGGCCTTTATCACGATAATATTAGGCTACATAAGCTGATTAAACTGTCAGGAGTAGGCATTAGTCTGAATATTGTATAATATTGTGTGTCAAAATCAAAAACGTTCCATGAGTGATAAAAAAATATAAGGAATTACATTAAACAATTTATTCTACCAACAGCCCGATTTTTCTAAACTACAATAGATGATGAATGTTCCAATTGCATTTTTCAATTGGCGAGGGAATTGAAATTGAATTCAATTAACAATATAGACTGTTAAGTTTTGAGTAGTAAATTAATCCAAATAATTCAAAATTATTTAACTAGTGAGCCCAACGGGCTGGAGAACTCGCTTGCAAACAACTAATTTTGGAAAGGAAATAAACTCATTTGGGAAGCTTATCGTAGGGGAAGGTGATAACGAAAAACGGCTGTTTTGAAAATAATGATTTAGATAAAATTCACAAGACATCTATCACTTGAAGTTCAATTTCATTGTTGCTCTGATACACACATTTATTTTCCACAAAAAAGATCTACCGTACTCATATACCTATATAACAGGGCAATGGAATTAGTGTATCAATCTATAAAGAAGATATATTTACCACATGTAAAATGTAATATGTATGAATGTGAAATGTGAAAATGTAAAATGTAAAATGTAATTACCACTTAAATGTAATAAGTAAAATTTTTGAAAGAGTAGTTCTAAATAGGTTACTTCTGCACCTTCAAGAAGCTAACTTTATCTGTGATGAACAGCATGGCTTCCAGAAAGGGAGATCAACAAAAACAGCCATAGTTTCTCTAGTTGAAAAACTAATAGATATAATAGATTCAGGTGATAAAGCTACTGCAATCTTCTTAGATCTGTCAAAGGCATTTGATTGTGTTAATCATAGAACTTTATTGGAAATACTGCAAAATGTAGGTGTAAATGGGGTTGAACTGAAATGGTTTGAATCATATCTTATTGGGAGAAAACAATGTGTAGAACTAACTACAGTAGTTGGTAATAGTATAGTAAAGAATAAATCTAATAAATTAGAGGTGCAAGCTGGAGTGCCTCAGGGGTCAATACTAGGTCCATTGCTTTTTTTGTTATATGTCAACCATTTACCTAAAGAATTAATTAGTGGTAGAGCCCTCTTATTTGCTGATGATACATCACTCATTTTCAGCAATTCCATTCTAGATAATTTAGAAATAAGTGCCCATATAGGTGTGCAGTCCATTGTCCAATTTTTAAACCAGTTGAAATTAACTATAAATAGTAAAAAATGCCAATACCTTCAATTCAAAAACAAACATAATTTAAATGAAGATAGGGCTATAAACGTGTTTGTAAACGATAATCAATTAGACCAGGAAGAAAAAATTGCATTTCTAGGAGTTATGTTGGATAGACGATTGACCTGGACTCCATACATTGAGAAAATATGTAGTAAAATTTCATCTGGGGTATTTGTCCTGCGACAGCTCGCTAGATTGAATGACAAAAAGTTACTTTTTACAGCTTACCATGGGCTCTTACTGTCACATATTAGGTATGCTATCTTAGTATGGGGTAATTCATCAAAACAAAATCTTGATAGGGTGTTTAAGATCCAAAAGAAAGCGGTTAGGTGTATAGAAAGAGTAAATAGATTAGATTCATGTAGGCCGTTGTTCAAGAGACTTGGTCTCCTAACTGTACCCTGCTTATATGTGTATGAAGCTACTTTATATGTAAAAACGAATGATATTAACCAAAATCTTGATGTACATGATTATAATACAAGAAGCCGAGGAGATTATCACTTGGTGAGTCACAATAGTAGCCTATTCAAACAAAAACCTAGTTATATTGGTAGGAAATTCTACAACAAGCTACCGCAGTTTTTGAAGAGTCTTGAAAATATAGAAATATTTAAAAATCAATTGAATAAATATTTAGTTGATAAAGCTTTTTATAGTGTACAAGAGTTCCTTTCACATCAAAATTAAGCCTCACCTCAACTAATTGAAGTAATTATGGTATCTAGTGTATAATATTGTTGATCTGACTTGTCTTATACTCCTTAACTGGAGTCTCCAAGACGTAATCTACAAAAAAAAAAAAAAAAAAAAAAAAACATGAAAAACAGCTGTTTATATATCCATATATCAGGGCAATAAAATTAGTATATTATCAGCTTATAGGGATCCTATAAAAAGCCTGATCGCATTTATTCACCTACAGCTGATGATAGCTCAAAATATATTTTGAAATCTATTGCGAATTCCATATGGTGAAAACAACTATTTTCTCAAATATAGTAATTTATAGATATATTAATGAAGGGGTGAGAACCTATCCTTTTGTTTCGCCTCTAAAAGGATGAAGGAGTCGGTTAATTTTATTGGCCAACGAACTTGACCTGTTTAAAGATACCAAGAATCTGTGTTTGAAATTTGAAGTTGATTGATAAAGGCGTTCGAAAGTTATCGTGGAACATACAAACACACAACGCCTCGAGCCCAAAGTCAAAAGGAAGAACTCGCTTCGCTCGTTCAATAATTACTATAATATCCTGAGGCCTCTCCCGTGTTTCGGAGGACATGATACGCCTGTCGGTTTAATATTGGCTACCAAATTGACTGTGATAATAAGATGTTAATAGATACAATGTTTGCACTCTGTTATTGTATCTTAATATGTTATCAACAGTTAAAACAGTTACAGTTTTTTCTTCTGATGCATGGTCTATATTATATTATTATTATTCTGCTATTACTATATACTATATTATACTATATTATTATTCTGCTGATTATGGTCTATATTTGAGGTGTAATTGTTAATGTTATTTGACTTTTCAAATATATGTTTTACTTTTGAAAGAAAAGCTATGCATTGGAAAACATAAGAGAATTTTAGACGTTTTCATATTTTTTGTACCATTTAGTGTCTGTTAGTTTCATAAAGTCAAGAAATTATATTACTCATAGGCTATAAATATAATAACATTTATTTAGTATTGACACTATAATTCACAGACCGTTGTATAACATGTTTATTATTATTATTAGACGTAAAACTCCCAAAGTGGAAAATGCTGAGTAAAGATGGTTCATTTTTTGGACTTGTTCTTCTTGTTTGCCCACCAGCTTTT
This sequence comes from Conomelus anceps, assembly GCA_948455865.1. NCBI lineage: Eukaryota > Metazoa > Arthropoda > Insecta > Hemiptera > Delphacidae > Conomelus > Conomelus anceps. The sequence goes on along the minus strand of OX418226.1, from coordinate 6,011,956 downwards.
CATTTTTTGAGCGAATTCAGATTTTCTCTCTTCACTCAAATGTTTTATTATTTAAGATAATAATTATGATTTACCTTATTATTATAAGGTAAACACGGAGCTGAATTGAAACTCTAGATCTCCACTCACCATGTCCTTGCCGCCACCTCAACAGTGGTGCCAACCTAGTGGGCTTTATAATAAAAACTTAACAAATAATAATAACAATATGTTAATATAAACATTTGATATTTGACCACTTTTTGGCTTTAAACCGTTTATTTTTTTAAAATATGTATTATTTATTATATGTTATGCTTATTAATATTATTATTATTATTATTACTAATATAATTATTATTATTACAATTATCATTATTATTATTATTATTATGTTATTTACATGTTAGTATAAACATTTGATATTTGACCAGTTTTTGGCTTTAAACCGTTTATTTCTTTGAGATATGTATTATTCATTTATGCTCTGCTTATTATTATTATTATTATTGTTATTATCATTATTTTTTATTGTTATTATTATTATTATAAATCAATAGGAAACCAACAATCATATTTCTCAATAATTATGTTGATAGGTATAACAAAATATACATATAACAGGAAATTACAAAAGTTGAAGCCATAAGTACAACTGAACCTCATAAAACAAAACTGTGGTATAATAATTGGAATAAGTCTAGGAAAACAAAATAAACAGAAAAATAATTTGATAGAAAACCCTAATAAAAGCTTAAATTAGCTTCATAGGGTAGCCACCAGAATAAATATGATGAAATTTACTATTCTACTACTATTCTCACAATTATGTATAAATTATGCTTGTGATTGTATACTGTACTTATATTATTGATTTTGTCATGTAAAAGTGAGATAATAAATAAATAAATAATAATAATAATAATAATTATTATTATTATTCTTCTTCTTTTCCCTGCGCCTATATCCCATTATTATTATTATTATTATTATTATTATTATTATTATAAATTACAACTAGAATTCTTGTCCATGTTTCCGGTAGAAGTAGCCAATGCCTGTTTGCAGCCTCAAATCACTAACCAATTAAGAAGCTCACCGGACCTAATTTTCCAACGAAAACGATAAGACAAATTCAGGAACTAGTCTGAAACCAGCGAAATAAAGACCTACATTCACAATGCAGTGAGTAAAGTGAGTCATTAAAATGATATCAATAAAATGTTTACTGTCCCATTGCGTATTCAAATTACACGATGCGGAGGGATTATGTATCCAGGAGCCTCGTTATGTAACAGAGAGATACAGACTAGCGGCTACTGTGTTGCTTTGGAAGTCACGACAGCACCACACCAATTATTTATGCATTAATTTTATAGAAGGTTTGATGTAGAGCGAAATGGGTTGCTCAGCTCCCTAGTTTGTCATGATTCACACAGAAATTTGTGGTAATTGAGACAAAACATTTTTTTTAAAATCAAAATTCATTTATTCTTATGTTAACCTTAGTTGTTGAGGCAGAGCGCAGGTTTTTTGGTCATATTTTTTCGTAGTTTCTTGTATTGCATATTATTAGGGCTTTGAAATGTTATCTATTGCCGTGAGATGTTTTTTCATCAATTATTTTGTAAAATATGGGGGTTCAAAGTCGAAATTTTTCTTTTTGGGGTCAATTGATCTCACTACAAGTGATTTTAAAGTTTTGAAAAATGTTCTATACCTAAAAGACACTTTGAGGAATACAATGACATAATTTTTATTCCAATCTAACAAATAGTTTTTTCAAAATAAATTTTTTACAGATTAAAAAAATGTATTTGGAAAAAACTGATTGCTTGAATAAAAAGACAATATATTAAATTAAAATACAGTGTTAGTTTTGATATTATATTGTTTATCAAGTATTTCGTCATTGAAAACATCACAGATTTAGTTTTAAATGGAAATTAATTAATTTATTTATTGTTACTTCCTTGTTCTCTTCATTTTTATATCTGCATCCACCAAATAGATAAATTTTATTGTTTAGCTTACTTTGCAATTGTCAATACATCCATTTTAAACAATCTATTCTACACAATGCTATATTTTTATTTACTTTTAGAACTTCATCAATACTTTGCTATCTATTGTTCGATGTTTTGTTCTATTCGATGAATAAATAAAAATAAATAGATATTTTATTGCAGTAACAAATGAGAACATCATATGCATTACAACGTCAAACTATAATAGAACCAGTAAATAATAAAAATATACAAATGAAAGTACAACTACAGTATAATGGATTTTTTAACAATTATAAAAATCCTCTATTTTTATTTCTCCTAGAACCAAACGAAATTAATGTTATTTAATCTTCTAAAAGTAAGTTATTCCTGCTCGAAATTAATCTGAAAAAATTCATCTATTTTATATATACAATCATCTGTTAATATTGTTTTTAATTTACTCTTAAATCCGGCACTTCCTAACTGTTGAATAGAGGGAGGGAGAACATTATAAAATCTTATTGCCATATAATGAAAGGTTTTTTGAGTTCTTCTGTAGTTGAACCTGATCAAACTTAGAGCACTCCTATTTCTTGTTCCATAAGTATGATTAGAGCCCAACTCATCATATAAATGAATATTCTCCCTTATGTACAGAAGGCTCTGAAAAATGAACAATGCTGGTACTGTCATTATACCAAGAAAGACAAATTTTCCTCTACAATGAGTTCGTGAAGGAAGTCCACAAATCAGTCTAATACATGTTTTTTTCATTCTCAGTATCCTAATACTAGAGGACTCATGACCCCATAGCAAGGTTCCTCGACTTAACTGACTATGAATGTATGCAAAATAGACTGTCCTCAACACCCGATAACTCACACAGAGTCTCAATCTACGCATCAGGAAAATACCCTTGCTGATCTTTGATTCTATTTTCATTATGTTACTCTCCCAATTCAAACTATTATCAATCATGAAACCTAGAAAATTTACGGATTGTTTTCTGGTTTCAGTATTATCCCTTCTTATGTAATTTATCTCCAAATCTTATCTCCAAATACCGTACCTGACCTGACTTATACATTTATTTTCATTTTCAGCAAATAATAAATCATATTATAATGAACTATGAATTGTGAAATGAATAGCAAATTATAAAATCATTAATAATAATATCCAAGACTAAGATTTGAGAAAATTGTGAAGGAAAATTGAGATGAAGCTTCTCTTTAGATGCATCCCTCCAGTATCTCCAATATAAGTGAGTGAAAATCATATATTAAATAGAAATACAATGTCAGTTTTGATATTAGATTGTTCATCAAGTGTTTCGTCATGGAAAACATCATAGATATAAAATTGTGTTGAACAATGACGTTTCAATTGATGTCATAATCTCTCAACCCTGCATTGTCTATTTTATTTTTCGGCTTTTCAATTATTTAAATTAGAAACTGTAAAATGAGGCTTGGCTTACAGTAAGAGTAACCTATATACTTTTTTAGATTAAAAAACTGTCTATAAATGTCCATTCACTGTCTATTTAGTGTCAATTTATAATATTCATTCGTGATCTCGATTCACAAATAGGAGAATGAGTTATAACAATTTGATTGTTGACAGAAAATATTTGAATTCCATTCACGTGGCAGACCTAGCAACCGATATGCCCACTGACCCGTGCATGATAGGCCACTTTTGTGGCACTAGCAGCGACTATCCAGCCACTTAGGAGCTATTCATATAGAGATAGACAAGGATCTATCTCTATAGAGCTAGACGAGGCCCGTCCTATCTCTATAGAGATAGTAGAGAGTGTATACCTGTAGAGATAGAGAAGGCTCTTGCACACATGCGCCCCTGTCAGTGCGTAGGTGTGAATCGGTCCGTGAAAGTATTACTCTTTTATGATATTGTAATCAGATGAGGCAATGAGCGTCCACGTTTTTCACTTCAGCATAGTTTGCTATCTCTCTGAACGCATAATATTCATGCATAATAAATTCACTATTAATACAGGTGGGATCAATCAATTGAACCAACAATAATAATTGATTGATGAGTAGTTTTGTTGATTGATCATTCTTTTTTATTACATTAAATATTGTTGGTTTTGTATAATTTAATATTTAACTAATGTTATTTTGTTAAATTAATGCCCAAGCCAGAGCACAAACAACTGATGGGTGTTTTTGTTGATTTATGACCGAACGTATTGTTTCTGTTTCAAGGCGACTGTTTTGCGTTTGTCTGTCTGTTTGTAACGCATTTATGGCTAAACGCGAGGATCAAATTCATTGAAATTTAGCATGGATCTTCCTTTGAGGAATGCCCAGCGATGTATGTGTAAGGATTATCGAAATTTTGTTTGTATTGCGGATGATGCCCACATGAGTCTGGAGACTTGGGGATGAGGTGAATGGGTGAACGATGAGTAACATCACTAAATGAGGTTCGAGCCAAATGCTGCAGGAAACGAAGCCAGCCAGAGCCTTATCTTATCACAGACAAGCGCTCCAGCCAACTGCGCTACCAGAGCAGCTTGCATTGCTTGCATTTGCTACCATCTCCTTGCATTTAAAGTATATTTAAAAGGGAAAAAAGTAAGGCTCTTAGGCCTTTCTATTGGAACATATGATTTTTAAAATGAGCTTCTCCATCATATGCAATTGAAAATATATTCATAGAAAGCCTTGTGCCCCCATATTCATCAGGTTGAGCCTTATTCATATAAATATAGTTATTATTCATTGGAATAACCATTTATTTGAGAGAAACAAACAATTTATAATATTTCAATTAAGTATAATAACAAGTGATTACTAAGTAAATTACATACATATTTAGTTATGCGAGCATACTGCCATAAAATACCACACAGAAAAAAATTAGCATTCCACAGAAGTACATGATATATTTAATACATATTTTGAATATATATTCTATATTCCTTAAAGTTCTCCATCTATATTAATTTGCAGCGTTCAGTGAAAGTGCTCTAGGAACCATTTTGACAATTAATTACCCTCTTACAAAATCTTTGGCAAAGAAAAACGCTATGGAAAAAATTTCACATGCATTTAATGACTACGTGGTATCAGTTGAATCTAATTGACTAATTAAACAGCGCATAGCTCTACTAGGAGCCTACCAACCTTTTATAGTGGAATTAGTGTAATAACTATTCGATGCAAAAGTGACCTGATTCCACCATTTTTCTACCAAGGTAACATTCTTGTACCTCATGTAACCTACAAAACTGACTGACTTTTTATGTGACTCTATTATTTTTCCTTTCCAAATTACTCAAGAGATAAATCCTTAGGTAGGCATGTGTTCAAATCTGGAGTTTTATGACTTGTTCTTGAAAAAATGTATTTATTTATTGTGCCAATGAATTAGCCTACAATGAATGTGAAGGTGCAACAGACTCTAGTCCAAAACTGCTGACTTCACAAATTTTGAATATGTTATATTGTCCAAAACATAGAGGTTAATTTCAATGCTGAAAATTTAGATTTAGCAAAATGCTCCACTCGAAAAATAATTAAATTATTCTTTTTCACTTGAAGGCAATCGATTTGAAAGTGCACTCGGAACGAAACACTAAACAGTAATTACCGTATATTGTATTGTATTGTATTGAACCACAATAGAATTTGGTGTCACTTTCAAGATTTCCCTCAACTGAATATTTTTAGATGCTATGCAGTTTCCAGGACAGAACAGTACTGTACGTTACATTTTTTTCTTAAGATGTTCAGAAGACTTGGATAAAAAATAATAATTTTCACTGTATTGGATTGGAGCATGGATGAAATTAAAAGAAATTAATTTAGCAGATGAAGGTAATAATCAGAACAATGATTGACCGAACGAACAGAGGTCTCAGTTTCAAGTTGACCGTTTTGCATCTGCCTGTCTGTCTGTTTGTAACGCATTTACGGCTAAACCAAACCAAATTCAATGTAATATTGCATGGATCTTCCTTCAAGCAATGAAAGAATGCCCAGCAATGTATGTGTGAGAACTTCCAAAATTTGCTTCCATTTAAAGGATATTTAAAAGGAGAAAATTAAGGATCTTAAGTCTTAGGCCTTCTTCTTTAGGAACATATGATTTTAAAAATGAGCTTCTCCATCATATGCAATTGGAATTAGATTCATAGATAGCCCTCAGACCCTTCTATTCATCTGGTTGAGCCTTATTTATATGAATAAAGTTATCATTCATAAGAATAACATATTTGTTTGAGAGAAACAAATCATTTCTAATATTTCAATTAAGTATTATAACAAGTGATTACTAAGTAATGATGAAGTGCATATTATGGAGATCATTTAAAAAATCATGTGTTCCTATAGAAAAAGGCCTGAGAGCCGTACTTTTTCGTTTTAAATCTCCTTTAAATGCAAGAAAATTTAGAAAATCCTTACACATACCGTACATCGCTGGGCATTCCTTGAAGGAATATCCATGCAAAATTTCATTGAATTTGGTCCATGTGTTTAGCCGTAAATGCTTTACAGACACAGACTTAATTGAAAAACGGATGACTTAAAACACAGGCCTCTCTTCCTTCAGTCAATTAAAATTATTACACAATGATAAAAAAATATTACTCACATTTTTAGTAATCAAGTATAATGTTATCAAACGACATGCCATAAACATTGTTTCACTCATGCGGAAATAAATTTAAACTTATCTTGATACTGCATTCCTCTCGAATTACTTTCATTTTTTCTCTATTTTCATGAATCATCTACGTAGACCTCGAAGCGTGTGTTTCTTGATCTAGATCACGCATTTTACAGAACGAAGAGTATAGAGCGAATTGCCATAATTCACGTCTCTCTCTGCACACCAGTTTCTTTCTCTGTTACGTTGCGTCTTTCTGTGTTACGTTAAATCGTTTTCAAATCGGTAGAAACTATCGGATTGAATGCTATTGTGCTATTGACACTATATATTATAATAATTTAATGGAGATTTTGAAGATCCTATTCGTAACACTGCCTATGCTTTTCAGGCTTGAAGAGGAAGTTACTTTTAAATTTAATATAAACATTTCATTTATTACGTCAAATCTGTAACAGAACAGCTTGGATGAAAAGGAGCTTCAAATTTTCGAGTGCCGTAGCAGGAATCTGTTCAATCAGAGATAAACTACGAAACTCCTGGGCGCTCTTTGTAAGGGTGACCGATTGGATTGGCCAGCAAAAACGTCTATGTTCTCTGCTGTAAAATCACTTCCCGGTGATTCAGAACTCACCTAAAACTGTAGGTCCAACTCATCAATCACCATCATCATCATCAATTACCCAGCACCGGTCTTAGGCCTATGTGGGTTTCATCGTCCGAAAAAAACAAAAAAAAAAAAAATACCTGCTTGAATTGGCCTACTGTAAAATCACTTCCCGGTGCTTCGGAACCCACCTAAGACTGTAAGTCCAACTCGTCCATCATTATAATCCAATTCATTACCCACGCTCAGGCCTCAGACCTATGTGGAATTCATCCTCCGAAAAAAATTCATGATAAATTTATAGCCTAAATGTTTATATTGTTTTTATTTCCGGTCTTTCATTTTTTACTGGCATTGGATTCCATCGAAACTTGACTCTAAACTTCATATTTATTTTTCCATCTTTCATTAAGCAGTCTTGACCATGACTGGATGTCAAAGGAGTACTCTTAGTTTTTTACTGTTATTTCTCCTCACTTTATTTCTGGTTGCTGTTTGCAAAACCTGACTATTACTTATAGTTTAACCATTTTCCATGTTCCCCCATTTGTTTTAGGTTCTACTTTTTTGTTTAATTATAGGACTGCGCAACTAGAAATGTTATAAATTATTGAAACCATTAAAATTGTTAAAAAACTTATAAACTTTAAAAACTTTCGGATGAGATTTTTCCTTTTTTTTAGTTTGAAATCACTTCACCGACTCATTTTTCATTATTTTCAATAATCACTTACGGTTCACAATTATTTCCACTGGAAATATAATTGGTTAAGAGTGTAGCGCCCGCAATATTAGCAGGTCGAAGCTGCCAGCCTTCTTGAAAATGGATTGTTACGAAAGTGCAGTATGTATGGAAAAAGGAACTTCTGTTTCCTTCTTAAGTAATTTGTGACCTTGACAGGATGTGTGAGATACATTACATCATATTTTTCTAAGTAACTCACATGCGATCGTGCAGGGAAAGAAAGCTTGTGTGACGGACGGTCCAAAGTGTACTACTAAGTATACCTGTATATAGATAGGACAACGACCTTGGGTGGGCAACAGAAATACACACACGCAACTGTAAATATAGATATATTCATCTATTGATGGGCGATGACAGTCAATTGTGGTATAATCATTCTTCAGAGGCAACCACAATATAGATTAATGGAGTGCAAGGTCTTGAACTTACCACTCACTCACCCAAGCATAATAAACGCAACTTGCTGAAAAAGTGTCGAAAGTTTTGGTGTGAGGTGCTGAGAGGATGTCAAAGATAAATCAGTAATTATTGATTGAAGGAATCAAGCTTGATGGGATTTCTGAATACGAAATTTCATCAATGGAAAGTAATGGGATGGTTGCAACCCCAGAAGCATTTTAAAATTCACTACCACTTTGTTAGAATTAGATGGTTTGATTGGATGGGTGACCGTGCTTAAATGACTTGATGCTATAACCTTTATTATCGTTTACCTGTTGTTCGGAACCCACCTAAAATAGTAGGTCCACCATGTTCCCCATAACTTGGCTCAAACGACGAGGTGGAACTACCCGTAAGGGCCTCCCCACCAATAAATTATACTATTATTATTAATGAATAATAAGATGGAGTTTTCACAACCACATTTATTAAAAAAATAAACTCTCACTATTTTTATGTATTAATTATGGATATCTTCCACAATATCACCTTCACCACAACAAATAAAGATTATTATTATTATTATTAGTAGTAGTAGTAGTAGTAGTAGTATTATTATTTATTTGAATAACAATTTAACAATTACGAGTTCTACTCTTCTTACAAAACCACAAAGGACGATCTGGTGCAATTTTTGTCCGCAAACATTTCTTTTAAATAAATAAATAATTTTATTAATGGAGACAACAGGTGTAATCCCATTTTGCCTCCTTCACACAATACAATAATTTCAACACTATACAATTTGAAATAATTATAAATGAAAATGAAAACAAAAGAAAATTCAATCAATAATAAAGAAAACAAGCAAGTAAAGTCATTATGATGACAATAATAAATAACATAATGAATACAATAATAGATCAAGAGTATGAAAAATAATAAAATTAACAAAATTTTAATTATAAAAATTTAAACTACTAAAATAATATGATGGATGAGAAGAATGAAATGTCTGTGTAATACTTACAAAAGGAATAATTAAATGCAAGCACAAAATCACAAAATGATGACCACATGCTACACAACTGAATCATACGCAATCCTACGGAATTTGGCTTCGTATTCACCCTTACAGTTAACAAAAGGTCAAAGGTCTAGGATCCTTCACAAGAAAATCGAGAGAAGTGTCTTCTAAAACGCGTTCCGAAGCGTTTGTGTTTTGAAGATATGTTTTCAAAAATATTTGTAAAAAGCCAGAAATTTTCAGTTGGCTGAATAGTTCTCGTAGTTGAAACTGGAACTGCCAACAGTTCATTCACAAAAACCGTGTGTGCCAATATAATATTTGTGATCTATTAGTAAGTTATATTGTTTTTAATATCTGTGCATATTTGTGACTGTCTGTATAGGGCATATGAGAGTCTGCTTGCTGATGATATCGGAAATTTCTCTCCAATTCAGGTTTAGGGTTCCTCAATTTCAAAGGTCCTATTTTGAACATCTTCTATTTCTACTTTTTTCTATTTTATTATGGAGTTCCACAACATCAACAAAAAATCTACTTATAAATTGAAATTATATTGTCTAATTAGGATCTCTAGTTATAAAAAATGTGTTTTTTAAAATGAAAATCCTTCTGACTGTATGGTAATACTGTTGCATCAAGTGAAACTGTGAAATTTCAAAAAAAATCATTCGTCTATGAACTCATAGAGTTCAAATTCATGAACATTTTGGGATCTAATAGAATAGCTAGTAAATTATTTAATTATTGATTATTATTCCTGTAACAACTCCAATTATTTTTGCTGTTTAATAAGCTAATTTATTAATTTTATATTACTACTCAAAAATTAAAGTAATTGAATGTTACATTAATGTTAAATTACCTGAATATTTATAAAAATTCTCACTTGTATCTCATATACTGTGTTCTTTAGAAGTGCTATGATTTCCCCTAGAGAACTCATCCCTCACTCACAGGCTATGGTCATATGAGAAATCTTCAATGCTATAATTTGTCACTTCATAAGAAATGGTGAAGGTGATTTCGATTTTTACAAATAGGAGGGAAGTCTTGATCAGACAAAACTTGATCAACAAGACTACTTGATAAAGACCCTAAACTTAAATTTAGCATAGTTTGAAAACCCTGGGAAGCTTATTAACACAAATAGAAAGAAGTTCAATTGAAAAAATTCAGAAATATCTTGGAAAGTATCAAATAGAATCAACCACAGTGCTTCATCGTTGAAATTGAACTTGGTAATTGTGTTTTCCAGAAGATTAAAGTTTTAATCAAAACGCAAACATAGTGATATCACATCTTCTTATTAAGTTACTTTGATCAATAATCCACCAAATAAAAATACACAGTGTTTATAAACATAAGCTATGCAGGGAAGTGATAGCTGAGTGCTGTAGCCGTTAGCAGGTATCTGCTCAATCAGAAATAAGCTACGAAACTCCTGGGCGCTATTTGTAAGGGTGACCGATTGGATTGTCCAGCAAAAAAGACTCTGTTCTCAGCTGTAAAATCACTTCCCGGTGGTTCGGAACTTACCGAAAACTGTAGGTCCAACTCATCCATTCAATTCATCATCCAATTCATTACCCACGCACAGGTCTCAGACCTATGGGAGCTTCATCCTCCGAAATGTGTGTGACAATGTGCTTACAAATATTTCAAATCTTGTAAAAATTTAGTAATTGAGACAGTTCTGGGCTAAAAGAAAATTGTTTCTTTACAATCTATACCAATAAATAAATAATAATTGGTCTTTGGTGTTATGCTAAAAAATTAATGAAGATTGTTAATGTGAAAGAGTATGAATAAAGAGGGGAGTACAGAAAAATCTATTAATGTCGAATTCCTTCAGGTGCTATTAATTTATAATTAATAGTAATAATTTTTAATTCATAGTCTTCAGTATAAATTAATAGCACTTGAAAGAATTTGAAATTAATAAATTATGTTTCTGCATATCTGTAAGTTTGTTTATTTGACAGTCACTTCAAACTAACTTGTCAGAAAAAATTCTTAAACAAACAAAAGGTCCTGTTTGAAACGGTGACCGATTAGATTGACCATAAAAAAAGACACTGTTCTCTGCTGTAAAATCTTTTCCCGGTGGTTCGGAACCCACCTAAAACTGTAGGTCAAACTCATCAATCACCATCATCCAACTCATTACCCACGCACAGGTTTCAGACCTATGTGGGCTTTTTCCTCAAAAAAAAAAATATATAATAATAGTGTAATGAAGAGGTAGATTAGGACTCTCGGACAATTACAAAATGTAATAAGTAAGGATTCAAAAGAAATGAAAAAAGAATGGAGAAAAAAGTGAGGGATTATTTCAGAGATAGAAAGAAATAAGGCTGAAACAAGAAGATAAGATTATAAAAATAATTATAGCACTACTTGGAAACAAGAGCAAACGCCTTCAAGAAAATTTCATATCTGAGAGAAGGCCGGTAATACAAGAGCAGGTGAACTTCTAGGTGAACAAAGCGACTGTGAGTGGCGGTGGAACATTCGTTACTCCTCCGAAGGACGAAGGTGGTGAAGAAAGAAAATGAAGAAGAAAGCTGATGAAGAAGGAGGAGGAACATTGGAGGAGGTAATGAGTGACGAAGAGGAGGGTATACAAAATACTCCTGCTATGTACTAGCGCGTCCAGCCCCGCCCTGGTCAGTCTTTTTGACATCATGTATAAAAGGATAAGCCTCCGTCTGCATGAAGTCAGTGTCTTTCAGGACTTGCAAACTTTCAACGAGTTATTAGCAGCTCTGTCGTTGTCTGCTTATCAGCTTCTGTTTCTTATCAGCCGATCTTCCTTCATAAGCTACAGTCATGCAACTTAGTGGTTTTATTCAGGTGAGTGATAAGACAAAACATAAAAACAAATATTCATAATAATTTATAGTCTACATTAAAATAGGTAACATACAATACAGATATAAATTGATTGATTAATTGCCTTTATTAAGGGTGAAGTTTTTTTTGTAGATTACGTCTTGGAGACTCCAGTTAAGGAGTATAAGATAAGTCAGATCAACAATTATACAATCTTATACACTAGTTACCATAGTTACTATATCAATTAGTTGAGGTGAGGCTTAATTTTGATGTGAAAGGAACTCTTGTACACTATAAAAAGCTTCAACTAAATATTTTTTCAATTATTTTTTAAATATTTCTATATTTTCAAGACTCTTTAAAAACTGCTGTAGCTTGTAGAGTTTCCTACCAATATAACTAGGTTTTTGTTTAGATAATCTACTATTGTGACTCACCATGTGATAATCTCCTCGGCTTCTTGTATTATAATCGTGTACGGCAAGATTCTGGTTAATATCACTCTTTTTTACATATGAAGTAGCTTCATACACATATAAGCAGGGTACGGTTAGGAGACCAACGGCCTACATGAATCTAATCTATTAACTCTTTCCATACACCTAACCGCTTTCTTTTGGATCTTAAACACCCTATCAAAGTTTTGTTTTGATGAACTACACCATATTAAGATAGCATACCTAATATGTGACAGTAAGAGCCTACATTAAAAGTCTAATTTATAGTCTACATTAGAATAGGTAACATACAATACAGATAATACATGTGTTGTGATCCAATTATTGAATTTTTGTGAGTGAATCTTTCCTTTTACACCAGGATTAGATTAGATTAGATTGCTTTATTCATGATAAGTTTACAATTTTTTCAAATGTGTGCTCACATACAATATTTTAACATCACATAGAAAGTGACCTGGTTGATACTATTTACATTTTGTTGGAAATATTAACAGTGATCTAATGGGTAGAGCTAATGAAATGAAATTCTAATTGATGCATGAAAATTACATGAAAAGGCGAAGTTTGGAGAAAATTCGTCCATTCGAGCACTTAACCTCACTCAGATTTAATGGAAGGATAATGGCAAAACAAAAATAGAACAATGATACCGGGTTATTTATTTGTGAAGGGTGGGGGATGGTTTCCAAGTTCCTCTTTTTCAAGTTTCTAGGTCAATCTCTTCTTCTGTAGATAGCTCTGGGAAAATTGTATTGAAAATATTTGAAAAAAAAATATATACAGTATAAAGTGAAAAATGTTGAAGTAGTTCCATTTTTTCCCACAGTGTGTTAAAATATTGAATTCTGACACTAAAATGACTTTCAATAATCTAACATCAAAACTGACACTGTATTTCTATTTAAATTATGATTTTCACTCACTTATACTGGAGATACTGCAGGGATGCATTTCACTTCTAAAGAGAAGCTTCATCAGCCTCACTCTTCTCTTTTCTCTTTAGACCTGAAATTCATCTCTCCAGTATCTTCAATGTGAGTGTAAATCATATATTACATAGAAATACAGTGTCAGTTTTGATATTAGATTGTTCATAAAGTATTTTGTCATGGAAAACATCACATACTTTAAATAAATAGCTGATGTAGTACCATTTTTTTCATAGTGTATTACAGTATTGAAGTACAACACTTAATAACTTTCAATAAACACTGACTTTTGTGGGATGGCCATTTCGCACTGGTATCGTACTTCATTAGACATGGTAAACCGACAACATCATACCAAACAAACAGTAAAAAAGGTCAACAGTGATGGAGTGTAAAAGTTTTATGGTATAAAAGTTAAATGCGGGTGTATAGAAATGCAGTTATAACTTGTAGTCCACAGTAGAACAGATAACATACAATACAGAAACAGATAATCAGGGGCGTATCTATATTTTTTTAGGGGATTTTAACTAAGCAAATATTTAGGGGGATATCACTTAAAAGGAGGTTTTCGCCTCCCTTGAAAAATACACAAATACAGCTTTTTCTACTGTTGCTTGAACATTTCGGGAGGATACATCAGAAATAACAGAAGGGGAATAATAAAAGAACAGTACTACAGTGTTATTTTTCATTAATCTATGAATAGATTATATAAGGTATTTAATCATTTCAAGTAATATTACGAACAATTCATCTTATATTAAAACTTACAGTGTATTTCTATTTAAATTATGATTTTTACACACTTATACAGCATTCCACTTCTAAAGAGAAGCTTCATCAGCCTCTTAAGAAGTGAAATACATCCCTCCAATATAAGTGAGTAAAATCATAATTAAAATAGAAATACAGTATCAGTTATGATATTAGATTGTTCATAATCCGTTTAGATAAGCAACGCTCTCCTGGGCTCTCTCTGTAAGGGTGACCGATTGGATTGGTCAGCAAAAAAGTGTCTGTTTTCTGCTGTAAAATCAGTTTATGGTGGTTCAGAACCCACCTAAAATTGTATGTCTACCATGCAGTGGCGGATTAATGAATTTTTATGGGAGGGGGCGACATACCCCAAAAATACCCGTTGGTCGAGGGGGGGTATGGAATAAAATTTTTGGAAATTTAGTAGCCTTTAACCGCATTTTACACCATTCTAGCACTTAAAATGTAGTAGAAATATAATTTTTTCGTGTTTAAGAACAATCAAATTTCCCCTAGCTAGAGTAGTTTATTTCTGTATATTCATGTGGAATTAGGAATACAAATTTTTTATACAATACAATATGTCTTGAACAAAAATTGCTTTGCTAGCTCAATTTTTATCAAAATTTACAGAGGAATGAACAGAGTCTAAGCAATTTATTCGTGATCGTGATGATTTTTAGACCTATGTATATATTTAAATTAATCTCAACATTCTTTCATGTTTCATAATACCAGTACTACAATAAATATGTATTAGGTCAAAAACAAACAGAGATTTATATGCCCCTACCTATTCTATAAAAGATTAATCTTATTCAAACTAATTTCACTTGATATAAGATTTCCTTCATTCTCTGTCATTTGTTAATTCGTCATTGAATTAAAATTATTTCAACAGTTAAAGATAAAGTAAAGGTAATATAGAAAATAAGGCAAAATAAGTATTACAACATTTGTTAATTCCCGGCCGGCGGAGGCGGAGTGGTAAGACAAGTTGGAGGTATTTCGTCTGTGGCGGGACAATTAAAATTTAACCGTGTGCATGTCACAAGTGTCACCTTTTTTAATTTTTTAAAATGTGCAAGCCCTCGGGGGGGGGGGGGGCGGTCGCCCCCTCCGCCCACCCCTTTCATCCGCCCTTGCTACCATGTTTCCAATAACATGGCTCAAGCGGCGAGGTGGAACTACCGGTAAGGGTCTCCCCACCAATAAAAGCCATATGCATTTACTTAGATTTGGATACTCAGATGCATAATTTTATTGGAAGAGAAACAACTAGGATGAAGAATAATGTTTACCTACTTTCTACCAAAATAAACATTGCTAGTCCTCTATTAGCTCGAATTTTTAGACATGTTTCTAGTTGAAAAACGGGACTAAAAATACTAGTTCAAGATGCTAGATGCTAGAGATAAGAAGTTTCTTACTACTATTCATCAGTTACCGAGCAAAACATATCCCAATTGAACTGGTTACTGGTGTATGGACTGAAAATAGAGTAGTTAACCAACTATTGTATATGTATATTCAATTACTTCTCTCTTACAGAAGAGAATGATGCTGTGCAACACATTTCAATTAATTTAAAAAAGATAAAAATTCCTCATGTTACTCGACTTTAATGTGGAGCAGCTTCGTCTGAATTTAGCCTACTTCTTCCATTTAGGTAGTTAGACTAGCTTAGGTGACTTTCCACTAAAAAAAACCTACAACTTCCGGATAATAGTCATTACTAAAATATGTTACCTAAAGATCATTTAAAATGTATATATTACTTGAAGAATATATTACAAATACATTCATGTGATTGTTTTTTGGATAGTAATCTCCAAGCTTATCTGATAACCTCTCGACATTCACTAGAGTTTCTACTAAAATTGGGTTCATTTCCACGTTACACATTATTAATTTTTTTTATCAGACATCCTTTATGGCGGCAGCAATGCATCTAATTAATACTACAGTAAGAATATTTTCTAATTTGTTTATTGATGTTGGATAAAAAAAATATTGCTTATCTATTAGGCAACAATTATCTAGTCAAATCAGGAAACAATACTTATTGTAGTCTTTCGGCAACATCTTCTTTTGTTCACTTATAACAAGTTTCGTCTTAAATAAAGTCCTCCATGTTCCCCATAAATTTTTTGTAGATTACGTCTTGAAGACTCAAGTTGAGGAGTATAAGACAAGTCAGATCAACAATTATACAATCTTATACACTAGTTACCATAATAATTATTTTATCAATAATTACAATTTTTATTATTATTTTTAAATTATAAGTTGCTTAATTTTGATGTGAAAGGAACTTTTGTGCACTAAAAAGCTTTATCAACAAAAATATTTTTTCAATGGTTTTTAAAAAAAATATTTCTATATTTATAAGATTCTTTAAAAACTGCAGTAGATTGTTGTAGAGTTTCCTACCAATATAATTAGGTTTTTTTTTGTTTAAATAAGCCACTATTGTGACTCACCAAGTGATAATCTCCTCGGCTTCTTGTATTGTAATCGTGTGACTCAAGCGGCGAGGTAGAACTCCTCAAGAGATTTCCCACCAATAAAAGCCATAGGCTCATTATTATTAATAAGTTTCAATTTCGTGTTCCTTTCCATATGTATCATTGTTTTTTACTTCGAAAATGTCATAGAATATGAAGAGATTACCTTATAGATTTAATTTGCAGAGTATTTCAGATAGAAACCAATCCTAAAAATCCTTCTCCACTTGCCGGGCTGCGAGTTTTAGATGATATTTGAGTCATTGAAATGGAATAGTGAATTGTAAGCTCAATATTGAAATAGAAATAATATATAGCTGCGAAGTTTTAGATAGATGATGGAGCTATTGAAACAGTGTAGCCTCAATTGAATAGTAAAATATGGAAATGTGGTGATGTAAAATACTCATTCAAGAAATTCAATTCTATATTTTCCTTTAAAAATATACGTAACAGAATAAAGTATTACCTTGAAATTAGTTAAAAGAACAAAATTTACTTTCAAATAATAAAAAGAAAGAGAAACTTGGCTTGTGCTAAGTTAGAGATATTAGAAAGAACTATTATTTCAATTATTAAATTCGAATACAACGCGATGAATGATTTATTCTCCTATGTTTCTTTTGTACCAGTTTTTAATAGCTGACTTTAATCTTTCAATCTTCCATTTATTTGTATGAAAATCTTTAGCTTCTCAACATTTATGCACGAAGAAAACTCCGACTTTTACACTAATTTGACAGAATTTTCCGTTGAATATTGATAAAGAGAAAGAAAGAGAGAAAGAGTGAGAGAGAAATTAAATAAGTTTCCATAGCTACTGTATCAAGATAGGAGTTCTGAGTTTTCCGATTACGGTGGGTTTATATTTTAAAAACTAATAAATACAAACTAATACAAATGTTGCTCAACTTGGAAGCTACTACATACTTGAGACATTGTTTTCCTCAGTAATATGGGAAGAAAAGATGCCTTTTCGACATTAAGAGTTAAAAGAACATTATAGAACCGTGATAGAATGTCTGATAATTTGGTGGTAGACTCTTACTTCACCAACTCCCAATGAGAACTTAGTAAAAACAAAAGACGTTCTGGAGTTCCCACAGTTGATCAACAAGCTATTAAACTTCATAGTAGATCAACGCTCCCATTACTACATTGTCTCGAATTTCAACATTGCAAACTTTTGGCTCGTGGAAAAGTTTTCAACTCGTTACAAATAGAATTAAAGCATAGTAGATGATTTAAAAGATGTTTGAATTATAGAAAGAATTAAAAAAATTATTAAGGTGAAATAAAATTGTAAGGAATAAAAAAGATTAGAAAATAAATGTGGAAACTTTTATTGCAATAATAATTATTATTCAATATACCGATAAGGCTATACATTTGAGAGTGCACTGAGGAGTGCATGAGGAGTACCTGTTTCAGATTTAAAAAATATCAGAATCTAATTCGAATTTTTATTATGCGTAATTGTAGTGCGAGAAAAAATTAAGAATATATTTATGAGGAATAGGAAAATTTTAGGAGTAGGCTAAATGAAAAAAATTGATATGTTTATAATAATGTAATATCCATCCCCATTTGTTAAAAAGCAATGAATAGAAAAAAACATGAATTATTTTGTCGCAGAACTATCGTCTTGAATTTGATATTGTGTCAAATTGATAAATAATCACTTCAGCAATGCTTTATTTTAGCACGTTAGATACACTGTTAGGTATAGTGACCATTACTACAGAGTCTAGTGGTTAAGGCGCCCGACCGGCAATTGGGAGGTCCGCGGTTCGATTCCCTATGGTGAGTGATATTTTAGTAGCGTTCATCGATTTCCATCATCTATTCAATGCTGTTATCAATATCCGCCATTTTCAGTATAGTTAATAGCACTTTGAGGAATTCAAAATTTATAAATTATGTTCTATAAATTTGTCGGTTTGATAAATTGTCAGTTTGATAAATTGTCAGTATGATAAATTGTCAGTTCCTTCAAAACCAACAAGATTTACGTTTTGCAATGCATTTCAACCAGTAGTGAGAGAAGGTTGTTTGTTAAAAAAATTGCATTATTTTGGAAAAGCTTATTTTCAAAAGTAATTTCTGACTTGCCTTAATCTTGAAAGGATTCTTCAAGGATAGAAAATACAGTTAGGTAGATAAATCTCTAGTTGAACTTGGTCATAACCTAAAATTTGGATTTTTTAATTGAAAATTTGTAAAAAAGCAGTAGTAGACTGTGCTTGCTGTTTCTTTACTTGATTGTGGTTTTGTAATGAATGAATAAAATAGTAAATAATAATAATAATAATAATAATAATAATAATAATACCAGAGACAAAACCCCCAAGAGTTGAAACAAAATGGAGTGAAGAGAGAAAAGCAGAATTTGCACAAAAAATGAAAAGCTGGTGGGCAAACAAGAAAAACAAGTCCACAAAATGAACCATTTACTCAGCGTCTTCCACTTTGGGAGTTTTACGTCTAATAATAATAATGATGATAATAATAATAATAATAGCTGCAAAAGTCTGTCATCCTGAACACAACAACAATAGTTAGGCTTGAGAGTTTTTAATCTTCCTCCATTGTAGTCTTATTACTCTGATAAATTTAAATGTTCTACATCTTGCAAAATTATGCCGATGTAAGAATATGAACCACTTTCTTAAAAGTGTGAGATAAAAAATAAATAATAATAATAATAATTCATTCTCCACCACCAGGCTTCTAACAGCTACCAAGCCTGATGTTGTCCTTCTCGATTTCAATGCAAAGGCAATCTATGTTATTGAGTTTTCAGCACCTGCTGAATGGAACATAGCTGCAAAAGAGGAGTACAAACGGACCAAGTATCAAGAGCTATTGGTGGAGCTGCGCAAGCTGAACCCAGGCTTCTCTGTTAAGCTGGTGGTGCTGATAATTGGTGTCCTAGGTGGGGTGCGCCCAACGCTGCTTTCAAGCTTAAAATCAATTCCGGCTTGTGAAAAAAGTGCCTCTTCACTGATAGGCCAAATGCAGAAGGCAGTTATCTTGGGCTCTCTCCGGCTGCTCAGAGCAAATGATTTGTGGATGACGGACCTGGCATGATTGCTTACCGCACGGATGTGTGGAGCAGTCTTGCCTTTAACCGCTTGTCAGGACTCCTTGGGTATCGGAGCCCAAGGTTGGACTGGTCAAGCACCCCTTTAAAAGGAATAATAATAATAAACTTCGCCAAACTTGAGTGCTCCCATGCTCACCCTCTTTCAATGCTCAGGATTTTGGATGATACAATACACTTTCCCTACACCTCCAAATCACGGACTTCAAAATATAATATGCGTAGAAATCACCTATTACATCAGCTCCAAATCTCCAATCTCAGTACAAACCTACATTTTGATGGTATATGAAAACAAAACGAGCACATATCTGTTTCCGCTTTACTGGCCTAGAGAATTACGAAAGCGGATTCAAACATCAGACAGTAATACCGTATAACTGTATTGTGTGTAGTCTACACTAATATAGATGTTGTACAACAAATATATTATATATGTTGTGCCTTTGTCGGCAAGATATAGTTAGGTTTCTTTAGACAGTGACCACGCGGCCAGATCTCAGTCACAGGTCTATTGACATGTGGGTCAGGCAAGGCCGTATCTGAATACGAATTGTCTCTAATAACCTGGCTTCACGTCACACACTGTCAGCCATTGTCCACGCGACTTACAAAGTAAAAGTAAATAAGATGTACAGGATGAGATTGACAAGGAACGAGATAATGAAAAGAAGTCGGACGGACATGTTTGTTGTGATAGAAAGAGAAAAACGAGCATTGTAGTAGAGGGGAATAAGAAAAGATGAATGTATGTTTGCAGAAGAAATAATAATAGTTGTTACCATGTGAGTTAGTTGTTGAATCATAATTGGTCCATTTTTTTGACAAAAAACGATTTAAAAAAAAATTCTTTATTGGGCGGGGTTAAGACTATAAAGTTAAATTCCTGGATTTCTTGTTCGATGACGAACTGCGTTGTTAATATTAACTTTTCAAGTGAATTCAACGACTTGCAGTCAAAAATTTTTTAAATAATTAGTATTTCACTTACTTCTTTAGGCCGAACGTTTTCGAGTGGTTAAAAGCATTGAAGATGGGTTTTAACAACTCGAAAACGTTCGGCCTATAGAAGTAAGTGAAATACTACTTATTTTAATAAAAATTTGACTGAATTCACTTGAAAAGTTAACTATAAAGTTATTGCAATCAAGAAATTGTATTGTGATGGAGAACAGACTAGCGGTTATGTTTACAGTGTTTTTCTTGATCTGTTGAATAATTTCTCTGGAATTTTATCATTGGGTCAATATAGTTAGCCGTTGTAGGTATCTGTTCAATCAGATAAAGATAAGCTGCCTTCTCCTGGGCACTCTTTGTAAGGGTGACCGATTAGATTGGCCAGCAAAATATACATTGTTCTCTGCTGTAAAATCACTTCCCGGTGGTTCGGAACCCACCTAAAACTGTAGGTCCAGCTCATCAATCCCATTATCAAACTCATTACCCATGCATCTCATTCTACATCTGTATGTAGGCTTCATCCTAAAAAAAATATATATATATTGATGGCAGGGTTGAATGAGGGGGTCACTGTATGATATCAAGTGTGACATTCAAAAGAGAATGCTTGCTGTGAATTGTGAAGTCCAGAGTAACCAGTTTTTCATTCACTGGTAATAATATAAGTAATAATTTCAAAACTATCAAATTATGTTGGCTAATGCACTCAACAGTAGCACAATACTAACAATAACACTACTGTCATATGTTACTGGAATCCTATAATACTATAAGTTAATTAGTAATATTTAATAGTACTGCAAACAGTGTTATGAAATCACTATAACAGTTTTAAAATAAACCCTATTCTGGCTCATGTTGTTCAACTATATTTTTAAATAATTGTTGTCAATATCCGTTTTTATGAACTGCAGTAGGCCTACAATTATTAATATAATACTATTAATATAATTAATATAAAACGACGGTCGTGTTATTTTGAATCTAAATTGAACTCCAACTATTAAATTGAATTTGGACGTAATAAAAGAGAACAATGTAATATGAGTACACCTCAAAAAATTTCATATAGAACACTAGTAGGCTAAATAATAAAATACCCAAATAGTTTTGGAAAACTTATCAAGTTCTTCATTTTCGATTTCCTCCGGACTGACTATCATCGCTCATCTCGTCTAGTAATTTACTACTTTCAATCTTATCTGTGTTTTCTACCTGTGAGCATCTACTCATTTTAGTATTTTATACTTTAGAAATCCCTCTTGCACCATTTATCCACATAATAAACATCAAAATAGCCATTCTTAGGTCCCTTTTATACAGCGCGTCGTATTGCAGTACTATTGAAAATGAATTTTTCTTCATTAGGCGAACGGCGGAGTAAGACTTCTCTACCACTTAACCTTCAAGTATTGCACAGTACTTCCAAAAGATAATCTTCCCGACCAGCTGTGAAAACCTCACCTCAATTTATAGAGTACCCTACGAGCAAAAATTAAGCACTTCATGTTTATTCACAAGCGAAACTTTCTTTTCTTGTTTTGCAAATCAGCGAATGTCATGGTCGCGAATAGGAGCCGTGAATAAAGCCTTTAGAAGAGCCTCTGAAGCAGTTTGTAATGTTCTACGTAGGTACCTTATTTTAATGATAGTGCCAGTCATGCTCACTTTACAAGCAGTGAACTTGCTGAAAGACAGCAAGAAAAGTAGATAGATAGATGTATATATAGGGAATAAGAGAGTGGAAGAAAGAGAGTGAGAGAGAGGAGTGAGTGGGAAAGAGCGAATGATGAAGGAGTGTATGTGAGATACGTAGTGAACTGTCTTCTAATTTCTGATTTGTCCTAAAACTTTTACTTTTACTACTTGGGCCTTTCACTGGACTTGAATTTGATGAGTAGCTTCGATAGTCTCATGCATTGATTATAGACTATAAGATTGGATCCAAGAAAAATAAAATTGTTACCTGTTGCCCACTAGCAAAATCAGAAACCTCTTATCTTAGCGCTTTTACTTCTCAAACTAAAATGTTGATTTTTCCTTAGAATTTATTATTTGATTAAACTTTTGAATGTTTCTGTCTTCCATTTTTTTCTTAAATGTTTCTCGCTTCAATGACTTGATATTATAAGATTTATTATCACTTGCCCGGTGGTTCGGAACCCACCTAAAACTGTAGGTCCACCATGTTCTCCATAACATGGCTGAAACGCCAAGTGGAACCACCCTTGTAGTCGTATATCTTATAACATTTCTGTAGTTTTTAAGTAGTTGATATATTACTTTATGATATAATACTTTGTTAGTATTTCTACTATACTATGTTTGTTTTGTAATGTGTTGACTGTTATTCATAATTTATCTGATCTTTATGACGTGACGGCCGTTTCACTCTGTTGTCAAGAGCATCGTCAGACAACCCACAGTATACACAATATTGTGCTTTAACAGCACACTCCACTTGAAAGTGTTTTTTAAGTTTTTAGTGGAAACAAGATGGATCTTCATCATCATTATCTGATCTGTTTAATCGACTTGGCCTATGTTATATTGATTGTATGTTGGCTCAATAAAATCAATTATCAATTACCCTCAGGGTCTCCCAACCAATAAAGCCTATTAAAAAGCCAATAAAATGCTTATTATTATTATCATTATTATTATTATTTTTATTATTATTTTTATTATTATTATTATTATTATTATTTATATGTAATTTTAAATGTTTTGTAGATGAAATATGTATTGATTAATTATTAATTTGTTGCCATTCACGTTTTAGGTTGCAGTTTTTGCGGCCTTGGTTGGCATTAGCTGCGCCGGCTACATTGGCTATGCCTCACCCACTTACACACATGCCTATGCAGCACCTGCCATCAGCTATGCGGCGCCAGCAGCATATGTCAAGCATGCACCAATCGACTACTATGTAAGTGCCTTCATCAATGCTATGATACTCAGTCGGAAATGACCCAAGCTAGATAATACGTATAGCATAGTGATAGCTATAACACAAAGTTTCCCATCTATTTAGTCCAATTTCCCAAGTTTTTCTATAAAATAAAATAGTATTCTAGGTAGCCAAGCAGGCATAATGCATTAATTCCATAGAAATTATTATTTTAAAACATAATTTAAATATGTGCAAAATATTCACAGCTCCAATAAATTTTACCAGCGTTACCAATAAGAAAATATTAATTTCAAAATTATTTTATTCATGAAAAATGTCTATTATTGTTCACTCTAATAATATTTGCAATCTCTAAATGTTTTATAACTTTAGGTAATAATTTCCTCAAAAATGATAAAAGATACCACATCATATTTAATGTCAAGACTGACACCGTATTTCTAATTAAATGATGATTTTTACTCACTTGTACTGGAAATACTGGAGGGATGCAGCTTCATCAGCCTGCCACCAGGGGTCAGGCCTATATATATTTGGTTCAGTAACAATTTGAGACATTATTAAAAAATTGTTGGCTATTCAAATAATGAAACCAATGACATTTTGTATTATTTTTATCGCATTTGTGATTTCTTTCATTAAAGATTTCATATCCAAAATCGAATTTATCTTTAGACAAAAATCGAAATCTTTGGATCAGAAAACAATAATTATTTTCTGGTCTAAAGATCAGACTATGCAAAAATATATTCAGATATTTTTATATAATGATTTTTTGTTGTAGATTACATCTTGGAGACTCCAGTTAAGGAGTATAAGACAAGTCAGATTAACAATACTATACTATCTTATACACTAGTTAACATAATTAGGCTACTATATCAATTAGTTGAGGTGAGGCTTAATTTTGATATGAAAGGAACTCTTGTACGGTACTCTATAAAAAGCTTTAGCAACTAAATATTTTTTAAATATTTCTATATTTTCAAGAATTTAAAAACTGCAGTAGCTTGTTGTAGAGTTTTCAACCATTATAACTAGGTTTTTGTTTGAATAAGCTACTGTTGTGACTCACCAAGTGATAATCTCCTCGGCTTCTTGTATTATAATTGTGAAGATTTTGGTTAATATCACTCTTCTTTTTTACAAATAAAGTAGCTTCATACACATATAAGCAGGGTACAGTTAGGAAACCAAGTCTCTTGAACAACGGCCTACATGAATCTTACCTATTCACTCTTTCCAAACACCTAACTGCTTTCTTTTGGATCTTAAACACCCTATCAAGGGTGATTGAAACTGCTGATTGATGAACTCTCAGAAATGAATTGTATTTGTCCAGGCTTACCCAAAATACGCATACAACTATGGCGTGAAGGACTACCACACCGGTGATGTGAAGAACCAATGGGAGGAGAGAGACGGTGACAAAGTCAAGGGCGAGTACTCAGTTGTTGAGCCTGATGGCACCATCCGCACAGTCACTTACACCGCCGATGATCACAATGGATTCAACGCAGTTGTGCACAAAACTGGACACGCTGTCCACCCCGTGGCTGCTCCAGCTCCCGTCTACCATCATGGATACCTGCATTAGAAAACACAAGGCTCTAATTTCCTCCCCAAATGATTTTAAATTCAAAATTCGTTTCATTATGTCAGGTTAGATCCAATGTGTGAAATGGCTTCACAATTTTTAAATTATACAAGAAAGGCAAAAAGTACAGATTTATTTCGAAAGTTAACAGTGATATTGATAGGTTCTATTAAAAAGGCTATTAAATGTCACTATATTCAAAACACTATGTAGGCTACTGCAGGTACCAAGTCAGGTAAAAGTTATGTCAGGTTAGGTCCCAAGTATGAAATGGTTTCATAACACTTTTAAATTTTACTTAAAAGGTAAAAATTACAAGGATACCTCAAAAGTTAACAATACTATTGATAGGTTCTATTATAAAGGCTGTAAAATATCACACTATATTCAATCAATACACTTGGTGGGCTACTATAGGTACCAAGTCAGCAATAGGCCTATAGAACTGGCATTGTATGTTACAAAATTGTTAATACAATCTCTAAAGTTTTTTCCACAATTTTTATCTACCTATGTATCCAGATTGTGTAAAATACTTCAAAAATTGTATAACAGTACAACAATGTTAACCCAAAATGAATTGTTCAAAAAGGTACAAACAATCAAAATAACAAGTTTTACTCAAAAATGCTATCACTTTAGAATCTATGAAATATCATTGATGTAATTTATTGTAAAACAATGAGAATTTCACGTAATGTATCATTTTTGCAGACATTTGCTACTGTAAACTATAAAAAAACTAGGTGATACTTGCTCCTCTAATAGATCTGAACACATTAACAAAATTAGAGGCTTGTTTTGTTGGAAATTTTCTATTAAATTGCCAAGCAATTACAAATATAGTTTTGTAACTTAAGAAAGAGTGCAAAAAATGAGTTTTAATGACATTACTCATAAATAGCGGTGATTAACGAATTTGACGATAGTTATATGCTATGGTATTTTCAATATTATCTTGTATTGAGTAGTACCAGTAGTTTAATTGTGTATGGTTTTAAAGTCAATAACTCATCAAATGATTTTATATAAGATAGGTAACCTACCAAACGTATTCGCTTCCAATGATCTCTTAGGTTTTATCTATAAAATACAATCCAATCTTTATGCCAACAACATGCCTCTGTAAGCTCTCTGTAACAAAAGTTCAAAATGTATTTAAGAATCTAAAAAAATAGACACTAGTGTTAGTATTCAAGAAAATAACAAACTTGTCATTTATAAATGCTTTTGAATGAAAATCATGGGAGGAAATTAAACTGATTGGAAAATCAAAAACGGAAAAATCAAATCAATGTTCAAAATCAAAAATGAATTGACTGTACTGTGAATGATTGCGCGAGATGTCTTTCAAAAGTAGTGTGTAGTATTTCAATTTCTATTTTCCTACAATTATTTATATGTATAAATGTGTTCTCTTGTATATAATACGTATATTTCGTTTTGTATTTTTATTGTATACCTCAACTTTATCATAATTTTTGTACAATAAAAAATATTGTCAAAAAACTGTTTCAATGTCTAATCTTTGAGCATTCATAGTCTTCTATAATCAAATATCAGAAGTAGGTTGTAGTGTTGAGCCGACTCCTCGTTTACCTAGTAAATAGTATAGCTCACCATACTAAAGATCTGTGAACTATAATACCGGTGGATATTTATAAATGATCAAAAATTATGTTTTGCTTGTGTCATGTTGGATTTACATGAAATAGACGAGTGCAATAGTTCTCACAGGTATATTCTCAAGCTTGTCTTATACCCCTTAACTGGAGTCTCCAAGACGTATATCTACAAAAAAATAAAAATTAAAAAATAAGAGTCTTCTCTGTTATACCGTTATTCATACCATGTATGAATATACCGTTATTATACCGTTATTCATAGAAACATGTCATCACAACCACAATTTAAGTCATTTTATAAAAAAAAAAATTCCACATGTTATCACAACCACAATAATTTAAGTCAATGTATAAACATATTTTTGTCAAATTAAAAAATTTGGGTGACTTAATGAAATTGCGGTAATTTGGAGTCTCAGGAATGACATACCATAGATAAATCATTGTCACCATTTATGAGTAAGTTATTTATATGAGCTCAAATACGAAATTCTAACGATTTTGAGAGATACATAAAAGCTTTTCAATGACTACAGCTGAAAACTAATAGAGATTAGATGATACAATTATTACTTTCAAATTGTAGAGAATTTCATTTCAGTGGGATTTTAAATTACAAAACAATTTAGGGTCTGCCATTGGTGGGATACAGCCGCTAAATCAATTCAAAATTATCAGTTTCCCAAAAATTTACTAATATTTTGAAAAAATCTTTCTTGGGATCTATTAAAGGTAGCCTACTATACAGAGATTTTTTTTTTAGATTACGTCTTGGAGACTCCAGTTAAGGAGTATAAGACAAGTCAGATCAACAATATTATACACTAGATACCATAATTACTTCAATTAGTTGAGGTGAGGCTTAATTTTGATGTGAAAGGAACTCTTGTACACTATAAAAAGCTTTATCAACTAAATATTTCTTCAATTGTTTCTTTAATATTTCTATATTTTCAAGACTCTTCAAAAAATGCGGTAGCTTGTTGTAGAATTTCCTACCAATATAACTAGGTTTTTGTTTGAATAAGCTACTATTGTGACTCACCAAGTGATAATCTCCTCGGCTTCTTGTATTATAATCATGTACATCAAGATTTTGGTTAATATCATTCGTTTTTACATATAGAGTAGCTTCATACACATATAAGCAGGGTACAGTTAAGAGACCAAGTCTCTTGAACAATGGCCTACATGAATCTAATCTATTTACTCTTTCTATACACCTAACCGCTTTCTTTTGGATCTTAAACACCCTATCAAGATTTTGTTTTGATGAATTACCCCATACTAAGATAGCATACCTAATATGTGACAGTAAGAGCCCATGGTAAGCTGTAAAAAGTAACTTTTTGTCATTCAATCTAGCGAGCTGTCGCAGGACAAATACCCCAGATGAAATTTTACTACATATTTTCTCAATGTATGGAGTCCAGGTCAATCGTCTATCCAACATAACTCCTAGAAATGCAATTTTTTCTTCCTGGTCTAATTGATTATCGTTTACAAACACGTTTATAGCCCTATCTTCATTTAAATTATGTTTGTTTTTGAATTGAAGGTATTGGCATTTTTTACTATTTACAGTTAATTTCAACTGATTTAAAAATTGGACAATGGACTGCACACCTATATGGGCACTTATTTCTAAATTATCTAGAATGGAATTGCTGAAAATGAGTGATGTATCATCAGCAAATAAGAGGGCTCTACCACTAATTAATTCTTTAGGTAAACGGTTGACATATAACAAAAAAAGCAATGGACCTAGTATTGACCCCTGAGGTACTCCAGCTTGCACCTCTGATTTATTATATTTATTCTTTACTATCCTATTACCAACTACTGTAGTTAGTTCTACACATTGTTTTCTCCCAATAAGATATGATTCAAACCATTTCAGTTCAACCCCATTTACACCTACATTTTGCAGTATTTCCAATAAAGTTCTATGATTAACACAATCAAATGCCTTTGACAAATCTAAGAAGATTGCAGTAGCTTTATCACCTGAATCTATTATATCTATTAGTTTTTCAACTAGGGAAACTATGGCTGTTTTTGTTGATCTCCCTTTCTGGAAGCCATGCTGTTCATCACAGATAAAGTTTGCTTCTTGAAGGTGCAGAAGTAACCTATTTAGAACTACTCTTTCAAAAATTTTACTTATTACATTTAAAATACTAATGGGCCTATAGTTTTCTACCTTTTCTTTATCACCACTTTTGAAGATTGGCAAGATCTTCCCCTCTTTTAAGTTATCTGGAAAAACACCTTGTTCTAATGAATGATTGATCAGATGAATCAAAGGGTCTAACAATTGATCTTTACATTCTTTCAGAATTTTACTGGATACCCCATCCATTCCCACAGTTTTTTTATTATTTAAACTATCAATGATATTTGACAACTCGTCTTGGCATACTGGGTGGAATTTTAATTCGTTCTGTATCCCCTCAGTATTCCTCATGTTTGCATCACTAATACCTGTATTAAGAGATTTTTGAAGATCCTTAGCAACCAGTTGATAATATCTGTTAAAGAAATTACAAATGTCTACACTATCATCAATATATTTGTTATTTTCGTTAATTATTCTGGGGACACTAGTATAAGCATCTACATGAGCTACTTGCCTATTTTTGTTTATTACATCCCACACTGCTGTGTTAAAGTACACACTATTATTCAAAATTTCAGCTGTTTTCTTACATTTCGCTCTTTTCACTTCTTTCATATAGTTTTTCTTTAGAGCTTTGTAATTATCTTCACTTAACATATTTCTAGATAGTTTGAATTCATCATATGCATCTTTAACCCTATTTCTTTCTGCAAGGATATCATCAGTTATCCACTCTTCAATCTTGTCTCATTTGTTCTTTACAGGGACTTTTTTAACTGGACAACTCATAGTAATATGAAACCTTAAAATATTAATGAAACTATCATATTTGTCATTCAAACTATTGCTATTGTAAACCCTACTCCAGTTTTCTTGTAGCAGATTCTGCTTCAAACAATCGATATTCCCCTGTTCACATTGCTGAATTTCTTTCATTACTCTACTCTTTTTAATTGATTTATGACCTTGCAACCCCACCTCTAAGATTTTATAGTCATGATCAGATAGTTCTGAGCCGCCTAATCTTGTTTTAGAGTAATCTATATAAGGATGTTATCAATTATTGTTTGTGATGTTCTTGTGACTCTGATGGTATATTCATGAACTTTTATTTCCAAGTTATTCATGCATATAATATCCTTTAAAGCTTCTGTCATTTTATTCTGTGTTGCAAAGTCTGTATTGAAATCTCCCGCTACAATAACGTTTGTAAAACGAGTAGTAGTAATCTCTAAAAGCCTATTGAATAGTTCACAAAAATTGTTCCATTCCCCATTTGGTGACCTGTAAATACCTAACACCGCTACTTCGAAATTATTGTCGATTTTTACTCTCAAACCAGTTACTTCTAAATCCATTTCCACAGCATCCAGATGCATCTAGTGTCTAATTCTTGTGAATTATGTTCTCTAAAAATTGTGTAAACTCTTAGTTTATTTCCCATTTCGGGAAAAAATATAAAATTTTATCATTAAAATACTTAATGTCATCGATATATTAACGGGTTCCTTTTCTAAACAATGGGATTGTAATAAATATTTAATTAAAGATCCACATTTAATTATATCAGCAGTCCATGCATAACAGGAAAACACCCATTTGGCAGAGAATGAAAAGCTAAAAGCTTTTTTAGAGCTTTTTGCAAACCTGTTCACGCTATAAGGTCAAGTTCAGAGAACTGGTTTGATTTACTTCAACTACAGTATTGCTATATGTAAACCCTCTTGAAACTTTAGTATTGAAAAAGATTCCGTACACACTTCATATTCCCCAACAATATGTGGCTCAAGTTTTATTTGTTATTGTTTATTTCAGCATTGTCGACTTTGACTTTAGGGGAAGGTGAGAAGTAATTTCAAATAATTTAAATCAAAGAATTTATTACATGCTACGAATAATTTTCCTAAGTATGATCAATGCATGATATGAACATAACAATCACGTATTTGTTGATCAATGAAACAGAAAATAATTATGTAATTCTCTGTTGTTACGGTACATGTTCTGTTCGGGATGCTATAAATTTAAAGGTTAAATATAAGGAAAAATTATTCAATATTATGTTAACCGCCAGTAGCCTACAGGGAAAATATTGTTTGTCAAAGAACGAATGTTGACTCTAATAATGCATGTAGGCTATGATATGAACTTGATAATGAATTAGTCTATTTACAACATATTTTGATTTTATTCAAGAGGAAATTAGTGGCTCATTTTCTATTACTTTAAATTACATGGTTGAGCTCCTGGGAGCTCTACCGGTAACAGGTAAATGTTACCGGTGGCGTCTGATTGGTCTATTCAAATTTGTTAACGTCTCTGAATTTGTGTAGACCAATCAGACGCCGTCGGTAACATTTACCAGTTACCGGTCAAGCTCCCAGGAAATCGATCATTAAAGAAGAAAATTGATTTTATCTGCTTCTGTGATATAATAATAATTTACTAGTTAAATAAGATGCCAAACATTTTAATAGTGGAGCATATTGCTACAAA
Organism: Conomelus anceps; assembly: GCA_948455865.1. Taxonomy (NCBI): domain Eukaryota; kingdom Metazoa; phylum Arthropoda; class Insecta; order Hemiptera; family Delphacidae; genus Conomelus; species Conomelus anceps. The sequence continues at coordinate 5,980,271 of OX418226.1, read as the reverse complement.
AGCAAACAAAGCAGTTATTTACGCACTCGTTCTACATAGATCATTCCATTCATGGTCGCAAGTGACTTGAAACTCAATCTTTGTTCTCTTGCTCTTCACATGTCTTTGACACGCTTATTCTTCAAGTGTGCAACTCTCTCACTCAATTGAATTTCTCGAGATTTCTTCAGACTTCTTGAACAATCAAGATCATATTCTGTGACCTTCTACGGCATCCTTGATTCATCTAGAAGCTGTTACTTCTTGGAACTATGACAACTATCTTGGATATAAAGGAGCTCATGTGAACCAGTGAGTTGATTCTTACAAAAGCTTGCGTGACAGTTAGTCTAAAAACCCGCGTGGTAGATTGTGTTACAGATCTTGTGCCAGTGGAGTAAACAGTGCTCGATACCAGTGTCAAGTGTAGAGACAAGTGTTTACTGTTCGTGCAGCTTACTAATAGTTTAAAGACGTTGTGTTAAGTGATATTATTTGGGACTGTCAAATAACGAATTGGACTGTGTTTTGTAAGTGATTAGTTGCTCTTTTTATCATTTCTTTCTACATTATTGTACAGTTTATTGGATTCTTGTTTCTTTTATTATTGATGAGCCTGTAATTAGTTATTCATTAATTCTTGTAAATAATTATTGAAAATAAGTATTAGCTTGTCATTTGTTGATCTGTTTTACTTATTAATTGAACTTATAATTAGTGTGTGTAAATAGACTAATTTGTGTAAATAAAGTGCAAGTGTGGATTTTAGTGTTGCCATCTTATTTTAGCAATTAGAACCCTTAACAATATTTGCTCAAAAATGACAGATCTTTCACATAAGATGACTCAGTAACTTACTGACTTATGTATGGTACTCTACTACTTATGTTGAATTTGGCACCAAATTATGTTCACTAATCAGTTTGGAATATATTTTCTAAATTAATATCTAGAATATGTTCAATAAGATAAGAGGTTTTAAAGGTAGAGTGATAGCCGTGAGCTGTAGCAGGTATCAGCTAAAGTCAGGTAAAGATAAGCTATGAACTCCTTTGTAAAAGTGACCGATTGGATGGATTGGCCAGCAAAAAATACTATGTTCTCTAAAGCTACTGTAAAATCACTTCCTGGTGGTTCGGAACCCACCTAAAACTGTAGGTCCAACTCATCAATCATTATCATCATCCAACTCATTACCCTCGCACAGGTCTCAGACCTATGCGCAATTTCACTAGTAATTTTTGAAAACTATATGCGAATATGCAGTCAAGTATTTTAGTAAATTACATCAATGAGCACAAATGATGAAACCAATTGGTCAGTCTAGTATTTCAAATTCACTCAACAGTTATATGCATTGTTCTCGAAAATCGCTATTAGAGCATGCTATCATTATAGCTAGGTAGCTCTAGGAATCTAGGTAGCAGTGGTACTGTGCATACGTTGTCTGAACAGGCTCTGCGAATTTTGAAGCATAGAATTTTAATTCGAACGGATAAGTAGTATTTTTGTTTATTATTATTAGTATTTATAATATCTTAATAATTTACATCATTAACTTGTCTAATATAAGTTAAAGTATTTAAATAAAAAGTCAAATTCTATTTTCGAGGTTAGGTGTACCGATATTGATAAATTTTCTTGTAATTAAATAGTCTCAAGTTGACAATTGTAATAAATTAAGTAATATTTCATTAAACATTTAACTAAAATCAATTGAAAACAATTTTTAGCTAGGAAAATGAGTCCAAACAAGGCATCTAAATCTAATTGTTCAACTAAAACTCAAGTAGCTACGCGATCTCAGCAATTATTAACGAAAAAATCTCCAACAGCTCTTAAAGCTACTGTAGATGTAGAAGAAAAGGTTGCTAAACTATTGAGTGATCACACCAAATTGAAAACAAAATTAGAAACATCACTAAAAAATTCTGAGGAAGAACGAATAGGGTTAGTGGATCACATAAAATCTCTGGAAGTTATTATAAAATTGCAGCAGGAAGACCATAAAACTGAAATACTAAATCTCACGAGTCAATGTAGGTCTATGTCAGAGGAAATCGAAATATTAAAATCAAAAATAAACTTGGCTAATGTAAGATCTGAACCTCTGATCAATACAAAAAAAGTAGAACCTAAATCAAATGGGGAAAAAATAAATAGAAATGGTCAAACAAAAACGTATAGTCAGGTTTTGCAAACAGCAACCAAAACTAAAGTAAGGGCAAATAACGATAGGAAAGGTAGAGTACTGCTCTTGACATCCAGTCATGGACGAGACTGTAGTGACCTACTAAATAAAAGATTAAAAAATAAGTATGAAGTTCAGAGCTTTTTCAAACCAAGTGCCCCTATAAACGCTATCGTAGAGTCAGCACAGGAACAAACTAAAGATTTTGGTAAAAACGATTTTCTAATAGTACTGGGTGGCTCAAACAATATAAATGAACCTAATCTAAAACATCTTCCTGAAATAAATGAAAAAATTAAAGAGATTGTGCCACTCAGCCAAAAAACTAATGTAATAATAAGTACAATTCCGTATAGGTTTGATAGGCCAGAGCTAAATGAAGCCATTAAGTCAACAAATAAATCAATTCATAATACAATCAACAGCCTAAAAAATAAGAATTCTAAGCAGTTGGGGATTTGTTTTCTAAATGAAAGGCTGAAAAAACAAAACTTCACTAATCATGGTCTACATCTAAATCAATCTGGCAAAGTAATATTTTGTAATAGGCTGGCAGAGCTGATTGAAAGTCGTTTGCAATCTGCTGTCAATAATTCTCCTAAACAATCATCTAACGAACCTTTTTTAGTAAAGTGGCTCAAAACCGGGAAGGGAAACTAGTTTCAGATGATAAATTCATATCTTCAATTGTATTAAAAGACGTTAATCGATCAAAAAATCAGGATAGCATTAGTGGAAGGAACTCTTGTAGCAATCTGATAGGCTCTCAAGATTCTAAGAGATTAAGTAAATCTACTTCAATATGCAAAAGCAACGATAAAGTAATAAGGGATGATAGGGAAGTACCGATACTCACTGTGTTCCATCAGAATATTCAATACATTCGTAACAAAATAGATAGAATCGAAGTATTTTTTAAAGAAGAGGCTCCTGATATAGCTATTTTCACAGAGCATGGTTTAAAAGAAGATGAATTGTCACAACTTAATATTCCAAACTATTCATTGAAAACGTCGTATTGCAGGACATCTCATCGAAGTGGGGGAGTAGCTATCTTCACTAAAAATGCTAAGAATATGCAAACATTTAATTTAGAATATGCAGAGAAATGTGCTGTGGAAATGGATTTAGAAGTTACTGGTTTGAGAGTAAAAATCGACAATAATTTCGAAGTAGCGGTGTTAGGTATTTACAGGTCACCAAATGGGGAATGGAACAATTTTTGTGAACTATTCAATAGGCTTTTAGAGATTACTACTACTCGTTTTACAAACGTTATTGTAGCGGGAGATTTCAATACAGACTTTGCAACACAGAATAAAATGACAGAAGATTTAAAGGATATTATATGCATGAATAACTTGGAAATAAAAGTTCATGAATATACCAGAGTCACAAGAACATCACAAACTATAATTGATAACATCCTTACTAATATAGATTACTCTAAAACAAGATTAGGCGGCTCGGAACTATCTGATCATGACTATCAAATCTTAGAGGTGGGGTTGCAAGGTCATAAATCAATTAAAAAGAGTAGAGTAATGAAAGAAATTCAACAATGTGAACAGGGGAATATCGATTGTTTGAAGCAGAATCTGCTACAAGAAAACTGGAGTAGGGTTTACAATAGCAATAGTTTAAATGACAAATATGATAGTTTCATTGATATTTTAAGGTTTCATATTACTATGAGTTGTCCAGTTAAAAAAGTCCCTGTAAAGAACAAATTAGACAAGATTGAAGAGTGGATAACTGATGATATCCTTGCAGAAAGAAATAGGGTTAAAGATGCATATGATGAATTCAAACTATCTAGAAATATGTTAAGTGAAGATAATTACAAAGCTCTAAAGAAAAACTATATGAAAAAAGTGAAAAGAGCGAAATGTAAGAAAACAGCTGAAATTTTGAATAATAGTGTGTACTTTAACACAGCAGTGTGGGACGTAATAAACAAAAATAGGCAAGTAGCTCATGTAGATGCTTATACTAGTGTCCCCAGTATAATTAACGAAAATAACAAATATATTGATGATAGCGTAGACATTTGTAATTTCTTTAACAGATATTATCAACTGGTAGCTAAGGATCTTCAAAAATCTCTTAATACAGGTATTAGTGATGCAAACATGAGGAATACTGAGGGGATTCAGAACGAACTAAAATTCCACCCAGTATGCCAAGACGAGTTGTCAAATATCATTGATAGTTTAAATAATAAAAAAACTGTAGGAATGGATGGGGTATCCAGTAAAATTCTGAAAGAATGTAAAGATCAATTGTTAGACCCTTTGATTCATCTGATCAATCATTCATTAGAACAAGGTGTTTTTCCAGATAACTTAAAAGAGGGGAAGATCTTGCCAATCTTCAAAAGTGGCGATAGAGAAAAGGTAGAAAACTATAGGCCCATTAGTATTTTAAATGTAATAAGTAAAATTTTTGAAAGAGTAGTTCTAAATAGGTTACTTCTGCACCTTCAAGAAGCTAACTTTATCTGTGATGAACAGCATGGCTTCCAGAAAGGGAGATCAACAAAAACAGCCATAGTTTCTCTAGTTGAAAAACTAATAGATATATTAGATTCAGGTGATAAAGCTACTGCAATCTTCTTAGATCTGTCAAAGGCATTTGATTGTGTTAATCATAGAACTTTATTGGAAATACTGCAAAATGTAGGTGTAAATGGGGTTGAACTGAAATGGTTTGAATCATATCTTATTGGGAGAAAACAATGTGTAGAACTAACTACAGTAGTTGGTAATAGTATAGTAAAGAATAAATCTAATAAATTAGAGGTGCAAGCTGGAGTGCCTCAGGGGTCAATACTAGGTCCATTGCTTTTTTTGTTATATGTCAACCGTTTACCTAAAGAATTAATTAGTGGTAGAGCCCTCTTATTTGCTGATGATACATCACTCATTTTCAGCAATTCCATTCTAGATAATTTAGAAATAAGTGCCCATATAGGTGTGCAGTCCATTGTCCAATTTTTAAATCAGTTGAAATTAACTGTAAATAGTAAAAAATGCCAATACCTTCAATTCAAAAACAAACATAATTTAAATGAAGATAGGGCTATAAACGTGTTTGTAAACGATAATCAATTAGACCAGGAAGAAAAAATTGCATTTCTAGGAGTTATGTTGGATAGACGATTGACCTGGACTCCATACATTGAGAAAATATGTAGTAAAATTTCATCTGGGGTATTTGTCCTGCGACAGCTCGCTAGATTGAATGACAAAAAGTTACTTTTTACAGCTTACCATGGGCTCTTACTGTCACATATTAGGTATGCTATCTTAGTATGGGGTAATTCATCAAAACAAAATCTTGATAGGGTGTTTAAGATCCAAAAGAAAGCGGTTAGGTGTATAGAAAGAGTAAATAGATTAGATTCATGTAGGCCATTGTTCAAGAGACTTGGTCTCTTAACTGTACCCTGCTTATATGTGTATGAAGCTACTCTATATGTAAAAACGAATGATATTAACCAAAATCTTGATGTACATGATTATAATACAAGAAGCCGAGGAGATTATCACTTGGTGAGTCACAATAGTAGCTTATTCAAACAAAAACCTAGTTATATTGGTAGGAAATTCTACAACAAGCTACCGCATTTTTTGAAGAGTCTTGAAAATATAGAAATATTAAAGAAACAATTGAAGAAATATTTAGTTGATAAAGCTTTTTATAGTGTACAAGAGTTCCTTTCACATCAAAATTAAGCCTCACCTCAACTAATTGAAGTAATTATGGTATCTAGTGTATAATATTGTTGATCTGACTTGTCTTATACTCCTTAACTGGAGTCTCCAAGACGTAATCTACAAAAAAAAAAAAAAAAAAAATTATTATTATCATCGTTAGCTTATGGTTTTTTTTTGTGCAGAGGCCCTCACGAGCTATACCACCACTATTACCTCGCCACTATTAGAATAAACGAGTTACACTGTGATGTTTATTCATTTATCATCTATTACTGACATTAATAATAATAATAATAATAATAATAATAATAATAATAATAATAATAATAATAATAATAATAATAATAATAATAATAATAATAATAATAATAATAATAATAATAATAATAATAATAATAATAATAATAATAATAATAATAGTAATAATAATAATAATAATAATAATAATAATAATAATAATAATAATAATCTTTATTTCCGCAAATACAAACAAGCAAAAAAAAAATACACAGGAAAAAATTATACATGATAGAAAATAATAATAATTATAAAACAATCAATTATTAGGAGAGAAAGCAAGATGTTACAAAGAAAAAAAAATACTTAGATCAACTTAACTATCATGTACAAGAAATAAAATGTTACAAAAAAAAAATATCTGCAGAAATAATACTGTATGCAAATAATTTCATTGTGAAATTATGTCCGCATACAGGAGCATCATAGGATCCAACAAAGATGCCATGAATTGATGTAATAAAAAAAAATGAATAATAGAATTAAAACACTTGGAGGAAACATAGAATAATAATAGTACGAAAATGTAGGAGTAGAAACAATAAGGACTAAAAATATACCATTAATTCAATAGAATTGATAACTTGAAGCATTGAAAGCGAATTAATAGCTGGTAGAAATTTTAAAAGAACTCAACATGATTTGATGATGTTGTCATGGAATGATCACTGGTTGAATATTGCAGCAATATACTTAGGAAAGCAATACAAAAGTAAAATTAAACATTAGTAATTATAATATATCATTTGTGAGCTACATCGGGTTTTTTTTTGTAGATTACGTCTTGGAGACTCCAGTTAAGGAGTATAAGACAAGTCAGATCAACAATTATACTCTTATACACTAGTCATCAGCATAATTACTATATCAATTAGTTGGGGTGAAGCTTAATTTTGATTGAAAGGTACACTATAAAAAGCTTTATCAACTAAATATTTTTTCAATTGTTTTTTAAATATTTCTATATTTTCAAGACTCTTTAAAAACTGCGGTGGCTTGTTGAAGAGTTTCTTACCAATATAACTAGGTTTTTGTTTGAATAAGCTACTATTGTGACTCACCAAGTGATAATCTCCTCGACGTCTTGTATTATAATCGTGTACGTCAAGATTTTGGTTAATATCATTCGTTTTTCATATAAAGTAGCTTCATACACATATAAGTAGGGTACAGTTAGGAGACCAAGTCTCTTCAACAACGGCCTACATAAATCTAATCTATTTACTGTTTCTATACACCTAACCGCTTTCTTTTGGGTCTTAAACACCCTATCAATGAGCTCTGTTTGACCCTCTTAGGCTAAGTTGGAATGAATGCAATATTGAAACTTTTTGGCACATTCTTTAAAATTATTTCTTTTGATAATAGATATTTCAATACAGTAGGGTATAATATTATAAAGATGTCTTGAAGTTGGCTATTGAATGTTGGGGTTAGTTTGTTGATTGTTTTTGAATGTTAATTCACTTTCATATTGAAAAAGGAACTACCTATATATTGAGTGTAGTATATAGATAGCATTTAGCTAGCCAACTCTACAATAATTCATAGTTTTTGCTATATCATTTCATGTAAAATATACACAAAATGACAGTATATGATGTGTTTCCGAATATAGATTATATAAATGAATCATTTATTGCATTGTATCACTATAATCTGGCTTTAATCACTATAATATTCTGTTAAACAATCTAATATCAAAACTGACACTGTATTTCTATTCAGTACATGATTTTCATCAAGTATTTCGTCATGGAAAACATCACAGGTATTCTGTTAATGGAAAAATATTCTGTTTTATATAGTTTATAGAATTACCCATTTATATATATGTATATATAGGCCTACCAATTTTTACATTATATTCTAATCTATATAGCCTAGTTTATAGGATTACCCATATATAACCAACTTTTACAGCATATTCTGATTTATATCGTTTGTAGAATTACCCATGTATTATATACCAACTTTTACATAATATTCTAATTTAGGCCTATGTAGTTTATAGAATTATTAATATATTATATTCCAACTTTTACAGCAGTAGGCCTATTTGTTTTAATTGTGCCGTTTTATTATAATGTCTTAATTTTTATACAATTTTTTTTAGCAGGACTCTACGCTGAGGCTTCAAGGCATGTCAGATCAGTTGGTCAAATCAGTGCAAAAAGTAAGTAAAATACAATTTATATTAATAATAAATTATTATTTTTTTGAAACAATTTACTGATACATTTTTTTTTTGAGGATGAAGCCCACATAGGTCTGAGACCTGTGCGTGGGTAATGAGTTGGATGATGGTGATTGAAGAGTTGGACCTACAGTTTTAGGTGGGTTCCGAACCACATTTCATATATTTGTCACAAAATGTCTCACTCTAGCAAATTTGAAAAGATCCAACATTGAATTAATATCTTGTATTATTTATGAATGTCTCTACAATTCAAGTTGATGATAGCGAATTTCTCATTAAAAATATGTTTATCCCTTTATAATAAATGTTCATTAATGAATAAAATTATAAGCGAGTTTAGGCAGGAGCGTTCCCATGGTTAGTGCTTGGAGGGACCGACTTCAAGAAGGGCAGAGGACAAAATACAACCCTGCCATTGGCCAGAAGGTCAGAATTATCTTTGCTAGATGCCACCTTATATTGTTTAAAATCTCTCTCTGCAAGTACAGTATTATAAGCAATAAAAAATAGTCTTTCTTAGTTGAAAAATGTATTTTATATATATTTTTTTGTTTCAGAATGCGAAGAATATTCAAAAATAGTACAGAACAACAAGTGCACTCATTTCACTCCTGAAGATGCATGGTGGTATATTGCTAGACCTGGAGAGTTTCCACATCTGGTAAAGAAAATTATTCACATTATTTATTCATGAAGATTTTAAAGTTCCAACTATATAATTTTCTCATGCTCTTATCAAACAGAAATCTGTTACAGAACAAACTAATAAATAGTATCTTTTTAAGTGAATTCAACGACTTGCAGTCAAATTTTCAGAGATCCTCTGAAAATGGATCTCAAAGATTCGAAAGCGTTCGGCCTACAAAGTAAGTAAATTCTACTTATTCTTAATGAAAATTTGACTGCAAGTCGTTGAATTCACTTGAAAAGTTAATATTAACAACGCAGTTCGTCTTGGAACAAGAAATCCAGAATTTAATAAATAGTATTTTTCATTAGTTGTTGTATTTCGAGTTTCTGCAAAACGCGACAAAAATTTGAGCTTGTGGTTTGAGATTTGTTATCGGTGTTTTATCTACTTTTTTTTGTAGATTACGTCTTGGAGACTCCAGTGAAGGAGTATAAGACAAGTCAGATTAACAATTATACTATCTTATACACTAGTTAGGCCTACCATAATAATTACTATATATCAATTAGTTGAGGTGAGGCTTAATTTTGATTTGAAAGGAACTCTTGTACACTATAAAAAGCTTTATCAACTGAATATTTTTCCAATTGTTTTTCAAATATTTCTATATTTTCAAAACTCTTTAAAAATTTCGGTAGCTTTTTGTAGAGTTCCCTACAAATATAACTAGGTTTTTGTTTGAATAAGGTACTATATTGTGACTCACCAAGTGATGATCTCCTCGGCTTCTTGTATTATATTCGTGTACATCAAGATTTTGGTTAATATCACTCTTTTTTACATATAAAGTAGCTTCATACACATATAAGCAGGGTACAGATAGGAGACTAAGTCTCTTGAATAACGGCCTTCATGAATCTAATCTATTTACTCTTTCCATACACCTAACCGCTTATTTCTTTTGGATCTTGAACACCCTATCAAGGTTTTGTTTATACTACCAGTAACTGTAACTTTTTAACGTTCATTATTATATCTTTCAATTTAGGTTATTTTTTCCATTTTTCGATTTATCAAGTGTCTAATGTGTTATGTCTTAAATTACAGCTCAGATTATAAGCCACGGTAGGAAGAATACTCTTCTAATTACCTTCATGAAAGCTATTAGTACAACGGTATAAAGAAGGAAACAATAGGGTTGTGTTCTAAATTGGGCTGATAAAAAATTATTAGACATTCTTTTTCAACATACTTTTTTCCCTTTCTCTTAATCCCTACTATTCAGTCTCTACGGCGAACTAGCTAGAGCATAAACAGTATTATAATTTTTTAAAATTGTGATTGTTGTGTAATATATTTTTACAGGAATAATTATCACTTGGTGAAAAGGAATTGCAGCTACAATGTAGTCATATCATAGACTGTAAGATTCTGTTTTTCAAGCAACTGTATAGTTGAAATAATATTTTTTGTAGCTTACTTGAGTAAAAGGTACCATAAATGAATGGAAATTTCAGGCATTACTCAAAGGAAACAAGAATGATACGATATTTTGTCCTGGAAGTCTAATCAGTGAAAAGTTTGTACTCACAAATGCACGCTGCGTAAGAACGCTAGAGTGAGTATTATATTCATTTCAATATATATCAGTAGCTACCAAGAGAAGACGACTTGATTCAGGTATCAGAAGGGATCAAATTTCTCTTAAATACTTAATTTATATATAACTCCTAATTTGTATAATTGATTTGAAAGGTTAAAGTGAATAATATGTAAAGAGCCCGGAACAAGTTGAAAAGACCTTTGCGAAATTGGTGGATTTTGATTCAGTAAAACCATGATTTCTGAAGTACTGGTGTAGGTGAATTTAATGCTGATTTATTGCCACTTTTTATGCTCAGAACTGAATTGTCTACCATACAAGCTTTGCTTGAAAAACATGACGTTTATAAAACAATATTAATAAAGTGAATCTTTTTGTTTCTTGTGTCAATATATTGGATTTTTTAAATTCAAAAACAGATTTTTAAGGAATTATTAACGTGTTTTACAGAATATCTCAAATTCTCAATGAATTGTGAAGCTAGAGAATCAGTGATTTCACCTTTTATAATGAACCAAGTGGCCAAAAATGTATTATACCTGTCTAGCAGAGTCTCTATAGCGCGTGCTGTAAAAGCGTTACAAAACTTTCCACAAAATTATCAATTTCTGAACATTCTATACCTTGGCTCTGGGAAAAACTATATTTTTTAATGATGTACAATCATTATCAATACAGCCTGATGACTGGAACATATTTCAAAACATTTTTTCGAGCATATTTTACATAAAATTTCTGTTTGTGTTCAACTGTTTAGAGGAACATATATAACAAAATCTATTAATTTAGAATTCCTCAAAGTGCTATTAATTATACTGAAGACTTTCGCAATGGGGGATATTGACAACATCATTGAATATCTGATGGAAATCGATGAATGATACTGCACAAAAAAATATAGTCACCTCCGGGAATCGAACTATGGACCTCCCAAATGCCAGCCAGGCGTCTTAACCAATAGACTACTACTAACAGCGACCCTTGATAGGACTTTGAGGAATTCGAAATTAAGTTCTGTATATTTGACAGTTTGCAAAATTGTCAGTTCATTCAAATCCAACTCGGAATTTATTTAAGTTGCATATAAGTAGGCTTATCATTTCTCTGGGATTAGCCCGGTAATTCCGGGATTCTTTTGTGTCTCCGGGGAAAAATCCGGGTTTGATTTATCTCCGGGGTTTTGAAATATTTTTTAAAGTATTATAGGCTAATATTTGAACAGTAAAATTTCACAACTTTTCCCTTTCTTGTTCTTGATTTTTTTAGTTCAATAAAAAATCAATTTTATTTGTAGTTTATCCTCTGAATAGTCTCATTCTGATAGGATTGATATAAGTAGTATTACAATAATTATTTTTGTATTTAGTCCATAGAAAATAAACTGATTTTGTTTCAAAAGGCAGATGATATTATTATTTAATAATAAAAAAACACTTAATATTTTTAGCCTTAATATATTTATTATTGTAAAAAGGAAATACATCCAAAACAAGCTTGTTCAACATATTATTATTCCATACTCCTTTTTTACTAACTGGAAAATTATCGGGATTGGGGATGGAAAAATATGGTAAGCCTACATATAAGCTAAATGAAAATCATTATGTTTGTAGAGAAACGTTCGAGGGTGGATTTTGGGCTTGGATCGGTGATACCGATTTGATACCTAAAAATTCACACGCATTCAGACTGAAAGTCATCAAATCCTACGTGCATCCAGAATTCAATCAATCCGGGAGCAGTAATGATATAGCTCTTGTTGAATTGGAGAGAAATGTGCAATTCGATCAAATGAAACGGCCAGCCTGTTTGAACACTGAACATGAAATCGTTGAACCTATCTTAATTGCCGGCTGGGGAAATAGCAGTCACAGCTATTATGGAAAAGGTATTGAGTTGAAAAATTAATTTTTCTCTGTTTTCCATTCATGTTCTACAAAATTAGTTCAAGTTGCATATTTTATTCATAATATTCAAAATAGTTTTATTATATAGTCTCTTTAAAACGAATAGTCTCTTTAATTACTCTCATGAATTTGATTCAAGCTACAGCATTTTATTTATATACGGTATTCAATAGGCCTATTACTGTTATATGAAATTCATTTAAGCTTTACATTTCATCTACATGAGTGTTTAAAAAAGGACAAAACCTATGTGGTATCCTATAATACCCTACAAATGATATATGATTATTATTCAATTTTGTACTAATTTTAAGAAGCAGCAACGCAAATATAATATTCCTTTCCTTATTTGATGTCCTATAACTTTATTTAAGGAATAATTTCATCATTTGATGCCGTTTAAGTCAAGACGATCAATTATATTTTATAAAAATTATATTTTATCAACTACATTATTTTTACATGGACTATATATTTAGTACATAATTATATTAACTTTTTATGGCAAATTTAACGACTTGCAGTCAATTTTAATTGAGAATAAATAATATATTTACTCACTTAGGCTGAAACGTTTTCAAATCGTAATGATTTTTGAAAATGGGCTGTTGAAGATGAATCATCACGATTCGAAAACGTTTCAGCCTACGTGAGTAAATATATCTATTCATTCTCAATTAAAATTGACTGCAAGTTATTTAATTTACCATAAAAAGTTGATATTAACAATGCAGATCGTTATGGATCAAGACATTCAAGAATCTAATATTCTTCTTTTTTCAAATAGATTGGCAACTGTCATCTAAATTACTGAAAAGTATGTTGGAACTCTGCAATGAAGGTGATAGTTCAACTTTCATGAAGGCTGAATTAAAATCATACTTGCACTTTTGTACAGTAAGTACTTAATGTATTGAACGTCTGTCTATATTTTCTATTGATAATTGACCCAGAGAGCACTGAAAGCTGACAAACTAATGCATGAACTAACTTAATTCAAACCAGGAAAAATGATTCTTGTCTGATAAATATTTACTTAAAGTGAATATTTTTTCTTAATCTTGCTAATAGGATAGAATATGCTATAGCATATCATTGACAGAGTTTGCCAATGCATAGTAGTGGCCGTAGCCGAGTGGGTTAAGTGCTGGTTTGCTAGCCCAAAAGTCCCGGGTTCGATCCCAGTTCTGACCGAAAGATTTTACCTCGGGCCACTCCCGTGTTTCGGAGGACACGTTAAGCTGTTGGTACCCGGCTGCCTAAAAAACAGTCGTTAAGTCACGTCAGAGGCCCTGAACTTATTCAGGTGCGACCTGATAACTCTGATACCAGACCTGAGCCAGCTAGGTCACACGATATTATTATTATTTTACTTGACAGTGCGCAGAGCAAAGAATTCTATTTGTTCACTACACATCCCGGGTAACTTAGAGCTCCTAGTGGCTAAATTGAGAAGTGATAGTCAGATGTAGTAGATGAGAACGTCACTACCATATGATTAAAAACTGTTGACTTCAATCAGCTGTTCCTTTAAGAAAATATTTTTTTGTGTCCTTCAGCGAGGACTTTTGAACTCCCAACCTTCACAGGAACCATCTCGGGACTATTCTACATTGTGCCTGAAAATTTAATAAAAATCGGTTCTGCGGTTTTGGAGTTTACTGGGAACATACATACACACATCGCCTTTAATATAAAAATATGTAAGAGATTATAATATTATAATAACATAATTAATTATGATCTTATGAGGCATTAACGCAAGGTTAATAGATAAAATTATCTATTAACCTTGGCATTAACGTACTCATGAGCATGTGATAATAATTATCTTGTAATCTTTTGTAAATTTGTAATAAATTGTGATTTTCCAAACTTATTCAATTAATTTTTCGCAGGGGGAAAGCGGGTCTCCAGTAATGACAAATATCAATAATTCACCCTGCATGTATAAAATTGTTGGAGTTGCAGCTTTTGGTGCAGATTGTCTCGTAGGCTGTAAGAATGCAATCATAGAAGTATCAAAATACATTTCATGGATTGAGAGCATCGTATGGCCTGGAGAGCATTGAGGCTTTCCCATCGAGATTACTACAGTATGAATTCAATAATGATTGCCGATTATTGTATTTTTTTAAAAATCATAAACTCTTGAAAACTTCTATATTATTATTCATTGACCTAGCTTTGGAGTCGTCTAACAAACAAAAAAGAAAGCAAAAATTAATTTTTTGTAACTCAAGATTGAATATTCTATTCTTGAAATTGATTATATTCAATTCAATTATTTTATCTTTGTCATTCTATTCCATTCAATAATTTCTAGCCTATGAGGATTCTAAAATCTGGTGTAAAATAAGATTCCTATTTATCTCTTCCTCATCAACTACCTCACCACCACCATTTTTTTTTCTTCGGAAGATGAAGCCCACATAGGTCTGGGACCTGTGCGTGGGTAATGAATTGGATGATGGTGATTGAAGAGTTGCACCTACAGTTTCACGTGGGTTCCGGACCACCGGGAAGTGATTTTACAGCAGAGAACAGTCTTTTTTGCTGTCCAATTCAATCGGCCACCCTTACAAGATGGCCCAGGAGTTTCGTAGCTTATCTCTGATTGAGCAGATACCTGCTACGGCACTCAGCTATTATTTCTGCAAAGAAATGAATCTAAGGGTGCTTGCACAGTGGTGGAGCATCATCACTTGATGATGCTGATGATGATGATGATGATGATAATGATGATGATGAACTGATGATGATAATCACAGATGCAAACTCAAACCTATTCGATTAGACAGTCATTCCATGCTTATTCAATTCTAAAAATATCTCTGCAGTCTTACAAAGAATTGTTGATCTGACAGTAAAACATCCAAATAATTATTTTAGTGAGTCTAACTTAAATGAGTCTTATAGTAAAGTAGCATAAATTTGGCATGCATATCAGATATGAATCATCAATAAATTTATTTTCAATACTTACCTTGCACATCCAAGCAAGAATCAATGGTCGCTATTGATATTATAATTTTTTTTAAGATCAGTGGAAATGGTTTTTTTGTAGATTACGTCTTGAAGACTCCAGTTAAGGAGGAAAAGTCAGATCAACAATTATACAATCTTATACACTAATTTGAGTATATTAGGTAAGTGATAAATTGTATTTTGATTGTATCAATAAATAAATAGCAACCAAGTGATAGCCGTGAGCCGTAGCAGGTATCTGTTCAATCAGATAGAGATAAGCTGCGTTCTCCTGGGTACTCTTCATAAGGGTGATGACCGATTAGATTGGCCAGCAAAAAGGACACTGTTTTCTGCTGTAAAATCACTTCCCGGTGGTTCGGAACCCACCTAAAACTGTAGGTCCAGCTCATCAATCACAATCATCCAACTCATTACCCACGTACAGGTCTCAGACCTATGTGGGTTTCATCCTCAAAAAAGTTACCATTATCAATTAGTTGATGTAAGGCTAATTTTAATATGAAAGGAACTCTTGTACACTATATTAAAAAGCTCCATCAACTAAATATTTTTCCATTTGTTTTTAAAGATATTTTTTCTATATTTCCAAGATTCTTTTAAAACTGAAATAGCTTGTTGTAGAGTTTCCTACCGATATAACTAGGTTTTTGTTTGAATAAGCTACTATTGTGAGTGATAATCTTCTCGACTTCTTGTATTATGATCGTGTACGTCAAGATTTTGCTTTAAAACAATATTTTTATATATAAAATAGCTTCACACACATATAAGCAGGGTACAGCTAGTAGAAAAAGTCTCTTGAACCTACATGAATCTATCTACCCTTTCCATACACTGTCAGGCTGGTTTCTCCTCTGCCCTCGATAATTAAAAATAATATTTGAAATAAGTATTCCCTCCTTGGAAATGCCGTAGATGCGGTAGAGCTTCAGGTTTGATCAAGGCGAAAAACTTGGCAGATTCGAATCAAACCTTACAAGAAAAGCAATATGCCCCTCAAGTAATCCTTATAATTATTTCTCATAGGCCTTGGAAGGACATATTACTGATTAATTGCAGATTTCCGGTCGTACCTGAATCTTATGCTAGTAGAAAGAAAAATAAAAAGTAACCAATAAAATTCAGTATCACCTGTGAAGTGGCCGCTATTATTTGGATAACGCCACTTTATGTGATACACATTCAGATCCACTAGGGACCGAATACTGTCTCTACCCTTGCTCAATCTTGAACAGGTAAATTCAACAATTGAACTCCTGACTCACAAATGAGTGATGTAATACGGTATAGTTGGACCAGAGCAATCGTCAAACAGGGTGTAAAACAGAATAATGTAAGAAATGATACTTGAGAAATTTATTGGCACAAAAAAGAGAATATGTTCCAAGCATGGAACAGAAAATTAAAATTAGTAATGAAACTTATTAAAAGTGAATTGAGATGAATCTATGGTTATTAAGTTTTTTAAGAAATATTGTTCATAATGAGATGTTTGAAATTTAATTAAGAGTGCGTGATTTCACCTCACTAAGGGTGTTTTTTGACCACGAGGATGACGATTTGTGCCTGTACAGTGATAATTTAAATTAGGAGTCGTCCAGTATGGATACTTTTCGACGACACTTTTACTACGCGCACAAATGGAATTCCATTAATTTATATGAATTATATTCACCACTTTGATGCATGAGGTCGATGTGGAATATTGCTGTCCCTTCATTTGGTGGTCATCGTGTACCTCACGATTCAGCTGGACATAAGTCGTAGTTGGGAGTTTCACAATGTTTAAATTAATTTAAAAAATAGACATCAGTCGTCATTTGGAACTCTACATTAAGTAGGCTACCTACTTGTGGTCCTGCCAGAGTAATTTACATTTAACACTTAATTTAGCCACACAAATTATTGGGCTACTCCCTCTGGACAAATATGGCAAGGACTCCTGAAGCCTCTGAATAAAAAATTTTCACATAGAAAAAGTCACGTGACATCCACAGTTACAGGGGTTGAAACCTCTTTGGAATTCTGCATGTCACGGACTAAACAAATAAAACAATGAGAAATTTATAACAAATCCATTTTTTATGGATGGGGAAAATAATGAGCGGTCCTTAGCGTTTACAATATAGTTTTAGAAAATAAAATAATTTGAACATAATTTGGTTGAAAAAACTTGTCCGAAAGCCGGTTCATTTACAGCTGACAGATTACTGATAAGGACGGTAAGGTAAACAATGAATCGAATAAAGTTTTGGTTAATTGTTACTAGTCTATGGATGATTGAATAAATACTTATTGTACAGTAAATTAGGTTTGTATTATGATTTATTTATCCGATTTGTTTTATTAATAATCTATTCAAATTTATTTTTAATCTATTCCTTTTTATTTCTTGGTGAAATAGTCGTATGACTAGGCTGCTACATTTAGCATAAATCTTTACTTTTTTTTTGTTAATTTTTAACTTAGTGCCCATATAGCATTTCATAAAAATGCGACCCCACATAAAGCCCCTCAATTAGTAAGGCTTTTTGCCAAAAAGGCTTGCTAATTTCAAAAATTGTTGGGTCGTATTTGACTTGACCTTAGTTGACTTATTCTATATTTCTGACTTATATTTTGTGCAATATTTTACTTTGCTACATTTCAACATACATTTGCTTTGTCTTTTTTCACATTATCAAATAATTTCATTCAGTTTCCTTACTTTTCACATTAATAGATTATCTCAATATTTTTCCTTTCACAATTAATACAATGCCAATTCTCTTTCAGGTACATTTCTTAAGTTCACTTCATTTTTATACAATATTCACATAAAGTTGGGCATAATTAGCATTCCCAATACAACATATTATTTATTTATGTTCTTGCTTTCATTTATATAATATTATCTTAAATAGGCTACATTAATTTACATTCATTTCAGACATATATATCACTAATAACCTTATATTATATCCTTATTCAATATCTCTTATAATAATTTTAATATTTTACATTTCGGTTCGCAAATTTTGCAAATAATTGAATTTTGACTGACCATAACATTAAAACTATAAAATGGCAACAACATTGCTGTGAATGATTAATTAATACAAGTGAATATTCTAATTTATTTTTATATGCATGACTAGTATTTAATTCGACTTCCATGCCATGAGACATTAAAACAATAAGTAAAAGGTGAATAATTTATCTAAATCTTAATATATTAGTATCACAGAAATATTTTTTCTTTTTTTTATATAGTATTTTTTTTTTATTATAGATTTTTTTTTTTTTTTTTTGGACGTCAGTGACGTTATTAATAAAGATAATGAACAATAGTTGATTTATTTAATTTCCCTTTCACCTTTCTTATAAAACTACTTTATAACAATTTGCATGACTATTCTTATCACTAGTATCAATAATTACATATAATACTTAACAATAAATACATTTATAAATCCGCGCCTTTCGTGGTGAGGTAGCTATGATGACGGCTGAATCCTTGACGTCGATGCTGTACTCACACTGACGAAATGATGTGGCTGCAACGTTGGCGATTCCGGGGTAGTAGGTTGTTCCTCAATGGACATCAACGGTACCTTTAAGTTTTCTTCTTGACATTCTGTCTTGAAGGTTGTAGACTCATATGACTGGGTCGTGAAGTGTGGATGTTTGTGCATCTCCCTACTGTTGGTTGAATGCATTATGCAGCAAACATCTTGGTAGCTGTCACTGGCGGCACAGTTTACAGAATTCTGTGGCAAAATTTTATGGCCAGACCATCCTAAGAGAATCCGTGAAGCGGAATCCAGTGTCGCTGGTAGTATGGTCTACACAATTCCCATAGCAATCTTGTTAATAACAGAGATTGACCAGACTCAATGTTTTAAGCTTTCAGCTATACTGCTTGTTCCTTTTCGTCTGTCCTTATTATCCTTTTTATTACCGGGTTCCGTTTCTATTTTGTTCATACTAATTTTGGGAGTTCGATTTGGCTGCTTTTTGAATCGAGTCCGCCGCTTGTAAGTGTACCGGCGATCAGTTCTTATCAGTGGTATTAGTGAACTGGCTTTGTGCCTCGGTGTGGATCGGTACACAGGAGTAGAGTTCGGGTCCTTGAGCTTCTCCTCGCATGGAATGTTTTCTGTGACTACCTTATCTTTTTCTGTATTTTTTATTTCATCTAAGGTAGTCATTGATAATTGTCAATTGTTCCTGCTTTTGTTTCCGAAAATAGGATTTTTATTTCTCGGAGTGGAGTCTTCATTGCGTCCCGTCGTCTGCGCTGTAGGTGTGTGAATCTTTCCAGAAGGCCGTGGTGCATTCGTCGTTGGTAGACGGCTCTCCGTAGCCTCTACTGTTCTGTGCTCCCGCTCCTGACTCGTACGCTCGCCAGTTGAAAAAGTTTGGTTATGTTGATTCTTATTAAACCACGTTGACCCTCTATTATTATTTTCCTGATAGTTGTCATTCCTACCTCTATTATAGCTGTTATTATTTCTTCTATTTTGATTTAAACTGTCTCCTACTTCCCGATATTCCTCTCTTTCATGTTGCAGCTCATTTTTTTTATTATAGATACCATCAAAATAATCATGCACGGAGGTAACACGATGTAGACACTGTTCAAATGTTTCAAAATTTTCAAACTGTTGGGAACTAAGCGCCAACTGTACACTCTTAGGTAATTTTTGAATAATGATTTGTATTAAATTTATTATTTCCAGTGGATGATCTAGAAGTTCATTCTGATATTTTATTTGTGATGCAAATGCTGTGAATGATAAATCGAATCTCTGAACATAACGGCAGGTTATCAAGTGTGATAGCAGAGCTTGTTGTCGTGCTGGTGGCCAAAATGTAGACAAAAATTTATCATTAAATTCTTTCAGGCTATTAAATTCAGTTATTCGACTCCTGAAAAATATGAGTGGTTCACCTTGCAAACAACACATTAATTGTATGCGCCACATAGGCCAGCTAATTGTAGCCATGGAATCTATTGTTTGTATTTGCTTAATAAATTCCATTGGTTGTACGGTGTCGCGAGTATTGTCGAATTTCGGCAAGGAGGTAAATAGGTGGGTAAGGTTATATTCTCTACCGGTACCTGTGTTCATCATGTCCTGCTTCAATTTAGCAATGTCGTTTTGAGATTGCATAATTTGCGACCTCAACTCGCTGCTGACCGCTGAATTTATGTCACTTGAACGAATACTGCCCAATTCAGTTTCTATTTGTGTTATTTTTGTTGTGGCAGTTTGCTGTTGAGACTCAATCTGGCTGATTTTTTCCTCAGTCTGTTTGAATTTATAATTCATTTCATTGCTTAATTTACTCTCTACATTCTTTGTCTGTGTGAGCAGTAACTCTTTTTGCGCATTGCCCTGTTCATTTACTGCGGTGTGCATCAACTGAATTTGATTATCAGTATGTTGTATGGCCTGTTGGTGGTGTACAGCTATGCTTTTATTTAAATTTTCTGAGTTTTCTTTGAGATGGCGTTGAAAACTTGCTTCTAGTTCTTCCACTTTACTGTCTAATTTCTTGTTTACTGTATCAATTTTACTGTTTAATTCCTGGGCTGTGGCGTCCAGACGAATAGACAGTTGGCCCAACTTTTCATCGAATCTCTGACACAATTTCGTAGATTGCTGTTCTAGCTTATTGTCCATTTCACTTAATATTTGTTGGCTTTGTGTTTCGGCTTGCAGTTTTTGTGACTTAGCTTGCTGACGAGCTTGCTCCTTCATGAAGTCCATTAACATCGTCATTGTACCGATCGGCAATGGTTCAGTGGGTGCTGGTTTGTTGTCAGCTACTGCGGTTTGGGCGCTGACATCTGGGCTCTGCATGGCTGTCTCTGAAGGAATATTATCACACTCAGTATATGTGGATGATAGCTGCTCTCTAACTTCTTGGCTGAATCCAACAGACGTCGCGCTATCAACTGGCCTGAGTTCACATACTGATGTGGAGTCGTCCAAGTCCACAGTGAAATTGGCTGCTGAACCGTCGTTAGCCATGTTGATATGTGATTGAGTCAGTACAGTGAAAATATCAAGTGCTAATAGTGCAGTGTGTGTTAAAATTTTGGATAACCAATTACTCAAGGTAAGCTTTTTATTATGATGAGTATTCTTTGAAGTATCCGTTGTCAGTGATTTTATGACGCTGATGATAGCTAGCCCCTCACTCACGAAAGGTTACAATGCGCGGTAGTGACTTACAACTAACATGAACAAACATAAAAAACAATGCAACAATACATAATATTAAATGTGTCCAAATTGCCATGTGCAATAGTGGGCAGGAAGTAGATTCTGCAGAATTATATTTCTGTCAACTATACTGATATATAGTACAAACTAGACAGCTGTGGCTAGTTGTAAATATTGTAGGTTCCAAACGATTATGAGTATAACATAAAAAATTTCCTACGTCTATTAAGGATCGCTCATTAATGGGAGTGTTCAATTTACCTAACCCCAGTGCAGCGAAATCACGCAACTTTATAAGACCTGTTTGACAATTACTCTGCTCTGAGTCTATATTAATATAATTAAGGTTGGTAAATTTCGACTGCTCCAGTATGGTATTGGTCCCTTTCTTGTTGATTGAATTACTGAAATAGAACAAGATTAATATTCCACTGCTATTTCCGCTTCCCGACTGGTGCATGAATTCTGAAAATAAATTTATTAATGGAACTCCTATTATTTTCTCGTCTCCCAAACGGTCACCTTGCTTCGGGCGCCATCTTGTCAGGCTGGTTTCTCCTCTGCCCTCGATAATTAAAAATAATATTTGAAATAAGTATTCCCTCCTTGGAAATGCCGTAGATGCGGTAGAGCTTCAGGTTTGATCAAGGCGAAAAACTTGGCAGATTCGAATCAAACCTTACAAGAAAAGCAATATGCCCCTCAAGTAATCCTTATAATTATTTCTCATAGGCCTTGGAAGGACATATTACTGATTAATTGCAGATTTCCGGTCGTACCTGAATCTTATGCTAGTAGAAAGAAAAATAAAAAGTAACCAATAAAATTCAGTATCACCTGTGAAGTGGCCGCTATTATTTGGATAACGCCACTTTATGTGATACACATTCAGATCCACTAGGGACCGAATACTGTCTCTACCCTTGCTCAATCTTGAACAGGTAAATTCAACAATTGAACTCCTGACTCACAAATGAGTGATGTAATACGGTATAGTTGGACCAGAGCAATCGTCAAACAGGGTGTAAAACAGAATAATGTAAGAAATGATACTTGAGAAATTTATTGGCACAAAAAAGAGAATATGTTCCAAGCATGGAACAGAAAATTAAAATTAGTAATGAAACTTATTAAAAGTGAATTGAGATGAATCTATGGTTATTAAGTTTTTTAAGAAATATTGTTCATAATGAGATGTTTGAAATTTAATTAAGAGTGCGTGATTTCACCTCACTAAGGGTGTTTTTTGACCACGAGGATGACGATTTGTGCCTGTACAGTGATAATTTAAATTAGGAGTCGTCCAGTATGGATACTTTTCGACGACACTTTTACTACGCGCACAAATGGAATTCCATTAATTTATATGAATTATATTCACCACTTTGATGCATGAGGTCGATGTGGAATATTGCTGTCCCTTCATTTGGTGGTCATCGTGTACCTCACGATTCAGCTGGACATAAGTCGTAGTTGGGAGTTTCACAATGTTTAAATTAATTTAAAAAATAGACATCAGTCGTCATTTGGAACTCTACATTAAGTAGGCTACCTACTTGTGGTCCTGCCAGAGTAATTTACATTTAACACTTAATTTAGCCACACAAATTATTGGGCTACTCCCTCTGGACAAATATGGCAAGGACTCCTGAAGCCTCTGAATAAAAAATTTTCACATAGAAAAAGTCACGTGACATCCACAGTTACAGGGGTTGAAACCTCTTTGGAATTCTGCATGTCACGGACTAAACAAATAAAACAATGAGAAATTTATAACAAATCCATTTTTTATGGATGGGGAAAATAATGAGCGGTCCTTAGCGTTTACAATATAGTTTTAGAAAATAAAATAATTTGAACATAATTTGGTTGAAAAAACTTGTCCGAAAGCCGGTTCATTTACAGCTGACAGATTACTGATAAGGACGGTAAGGTAAACAATGAATCGAATAAAGTTTTGGTTAATTGTTACTAGTCTATGGATGATTGAATAAATACTTATTGTACAGTAAATTAGGTTTGTATTATGATTTATTTATCCGATTTGTTTTATTAATAATCTATTCAAATTTATTTTTAATCTATTCCTTTTTATTTCTTGGTGAAATAGTCGTATGACTAGGCTGCTACATTTAGCATAAATCTTTACTTTTTTTTTGTTAATTTTTAACTTAGTGCCCATATAGCATTTCATAAAAATGCGACCCCACAACACCCAAAAGCTTTCTTTTGGATCTTGAACACCCAACCAAGGTTTTGTTTTGATGAGTATTCTAAGATAGCTTACCTAATAAATATAGATAAATAAATGTTTTATTCTTCGAAAATCTTCATATGAATTAGCCTGACTGATAATTCAATTCATAGGATCACTTATTTTCATCCAATACGGAATATGTTTTTGAAAAATAAGCTTGCAGCACAATGTTATTCGATGAAAATTCGAATTTTTTATAAATTATTACAGATGATTATGGTACTGTGTAACGATTTCATAAGAACACCACGCGTATTAATTTTAATCCGTGATATAAAATTTATTGAAGGAAAAAAGTTTCATTTGCATTAACATTGGAGAACTGTTTGTAGATTCAAAAAAATCATGACCGACATGTTTCTGAGAAATAATATCATACTGTAATTGAACAGTGTACTACATACATTTACGTAATCATTGAATGTTAGTTTTAATGACGGCTGCTTTTTCATTAATATATTCAGACCATTTCATACAGTAGGATATAAATAAAATGAAATAAAAAGCGTGTAAGGAAAATGATCCTTCATTATGTTAGCTGTCTGTACAAGGAAAATCACACATGATTTGATAAAAAGAATCTAAAAGAACTTTAGCTTCTTTTGCAAACCTTTATAAGACAAGTTCAAAGAACTGGTTTCATCTTCAACATTTTGCCTAGTATAAATATAATAATCCTCTTGGGATTGTACCCAGTCTCAAAGAAGATTTCCTCAACAAATATGTACTTCAAGGTTTATTTGTTGGTAGTGCTCGTCTCAGCATTGTCAACTTTGTCTTCAGGAAAAGGTGAGAAGTAATTTTCAATCATTGTATTCATAGAGCTATGAAAGAACTAACTAATCCCTTACTATAATCCCTTGACTATGATGAACGTGAATAATTTTCTATCATTTAACTTAAACAGCTATGAAATAATTTACTAATAAAATATCCCCCGAGTACCTATATGATGGACATGAATTTTAATAATTACAATATTTTTTTATTAAGTCATCAGAAAATTAGAGACTCATCTTTTGATACCTACTTGAAATTCTATGAAACAGAAATATAAACTTGTTTTTGTGACAGAATAATGTACAGAAATAGTTGAGGAAAACATAACAATTTAAATAGAGGAGCAAATTAATCAATAAGTTACTGTTATGAAAGTTTCCAAGATGTGTATACTGTAGTGAATCAAACTTCGTATCCTATTCAATAATTTATTAGATTAATTTTTTTTTAGATTTGTAATTATGTATATTTGTATTTTTTCTGATTTAAGAGAAGTAAATAGAATAATTCAGTTACACCACAATATCGGTACTGTACCTATCGTATTAGTATCTATCAATAGTTTTATTTTACTCATCAAATTGAAATTCAAGATTGTGAATAGTAAATAACCTTGTCATAGTCAGTTTTCATCTAATTCGATACAATGAAAGATACTTCAAAAACATATGAAAGAACATGATTTTTTAATTTCTGTGATTTCTGTGACCATGATTTATTTAATGCTGTTGTCAATATCCGCCATTCCGGAAGTCTTCAGTTTAATTATTAATAGCACTTTATCAGACTGATGAAGCTTTAGAAGTGAAATGCTCCCTCCAGTATCTTCAGTATAAGGGAGTGAATAATATATAAAATAAAAATACAGTGTCAGTTTTGATATTAGATTGTTAATTTAGAATTAATTACACTTTGTAAAAGAAACACTAACACAGCCCAGAACTTCTTATAATTTGATATAATTTGATATAATTTGGCTACTAGTGATGTCAGTAATGTATTTAAGAACCGAATTTCTAATCCCATATGGTTCATAATATAAAATGTTCTAGACAATTTTGAATCTGTGATAGAGGCTGATGAAGTTTCTCTTTAGATAGAAATACAGTGTCAGTTTTGATATTAGAAAATTTTGAAATTGAAAGTTTAGCAGTAACAGTGATTGAATGTCAGGAGGAGCAAGGTTGCCATGTTTGAAAGGAGTGGGAGAACACAATATTAAAAAAATATATTTTAAATGAAAAAATTGGATGTTTTTGTTAATTTTACCAGAAAGTGATTGCCACTCCTCCTGATTGTCAAGGAGTCAACTTTTAACTCCTTCTGCATCAACTGAAACACTTGTATAGGGAACAGTTAGTACGTGGTCATTTACACTGAAAGCACCCCCAAAAATTCATAAAAAATATCATCTAGTGTTAGCCTGTAGGTACATAAATAACTTATTTTAACACTTCTACTCATTCTTGACAGATCTTCCTCAAACTACTAGTACAAGTTTAAAAAATTGGCGCTGTACTCTCCTGACTACGCCCTTGTTACCAATACTAAAAAGTTGTTGTTTTCTTTTGTCATAATGACTGGCATCTTCTCTAAAAATCAAATTTCTTTTTTCTAATTAAATTAACTTTAAAAAAAAAATATATTTTCTTTCCCACAGGTCTCCATCCCAAACTTTCAAGGCAAGTCAGAGCAGCTTTGAAGAGACCAGTTGGCCAAATCAGTGAAAAAAGTAAGTAGCACACTGTAGAGTGGTATTATTCATCAATGTTGTAAATTACTCTTTATTCTATAATATTATTATAAACACCTCAACTTTTAAATTTGTCACAAAATGTCTTATTGAAATGAAACGTGAATTGCTCTATCATTGAATTCCTCTCTAGTATTTTATTATTTCTTTAGAAATTATGAAAATAAAATTTCTAAAATATGAAAATAAGATTTCTTGTTCCATGACAAACTACGTTGTTAATATTAACTTTTTAAGTGAATTCAACGACTTGCAGTCAAATTTTCATTAAGAATAAGTAGAATTTACTTACTCTGTAAGCCGAACGTTTTCGAATCTTTGAAAGATTCGTTTTCGAAAGATTCGAAAACGTTCTGTCTACAGAGTAAGTAAATTCTAGTTATTCTTAATGAAAATTTGACTGCAAGTCGTTGAATTCACTTAAAAAGTTAATAATAAAATAATTAAAATAACGGGAATGTTTCATTCTTATCAAAAAATGATTGCATTTTACAATAGTTTATTTATTAGGATTTCCAGGTGAAAATGGATCCAAAAAACCATTCTAGGGGTTACAATTACGTAATTTTTCAATGCAGAACTAAATTACATGTAGGCCCTACCCAGAGCACTTTTCATCGGTTTGGGAAAATACATCAGGCCCTAACACCACTAACTAGATCCATAAATAATATTATAAAATAAGATAGAAGCAATAAGCTGGCTGTAAACCCACTAAACCGAGCCAAATTGCTTGGAGAAAAATTAATTATCTATCAACTCAAAATGAGCTACCGGTATTGAAATTGTACAACAAATTAGACTACTTTAATAAAATTGTTAATTTGGAAAAATATGAAAGAGCTAAACTTTTTCTAGACATGTAATAAATTCTTGGATTTCTTGTTCCATACCGATCTGCGTTCTTAATATTGACTTTTTATTGTAAATCCAACTGCAAGTCGTTGAATTTACAATAAAAAGTTACCGTCATGTAATAATGAGATATTTTTCCTTATTTAATTAATAAAAGAATACTTACATTCAAATTTTAGGAGAAAAATTCCCTTCTTGTGAGAAAATGAAGAGAGGCATGTGATTACATGTCCTATGTGTAGGACAAAGTATTCTTCGTTTTTATTATTCAATAATATTATTTATATTGTTTGTTCTGCGTGGGTGTCATTGGTAAAAAATAGTAACTTTAGTTATAAATCAACGAGAAAAGTAACTGAATGAACAACAATTCTTTAATTTCTAATCATGAAATGAATAATTGGATTTTAATTTCTGAATATTTAGGCTATTTGTGTTAGCCTGCTCAATATCAAGAAATTGAGATTTTAAATACGCCATTGATATTATAACCAGACCACATCAGCTTGATCGCACCGAAATACTTTTAAGACTTCAGGGAAATAATTATATTACTGTATCGCAGATATTTGAACTTTTGAATGTTAGCGCCGTAAACGCCTGGCTCAGGCTGGCCATTCTAGCCGACGCTGGTTGCCTGCTTTTCCGTCTACCATGCTGTTCTTGTTCGTGTGTGTGTTTGCTATCTGTCGTCTGTCATCCTTCCTATGTGTATCGAAAGAACTCTCATCCCGGTTAACTTTCTTCGGACACGTTAGTTTTTATTCCCCTTAATTGTGCGAGTGATAAGTTTTGACTCATGTAACTTTGCTTCCTTTTTAATCCAGTGAACGTTATTAGTTATTTCGATGCTAAAATATAGGTGTGTCGCGTACATCTACTCCAGAGTCGCCGAATTTCTTCATGAACTGTCGTGTGTCGCCCAGTGCAGATTCAACTAGAATTTTTGCTTCTAGACCTTCTACCGCCCGTATCCTTTTTCAGACTGTATACCTACTAATTCTTTTATTTTGGCCAATGTAATTGAGTTCTTTTCCAGTTTGGTTAATTGGCTTCTACCCGTCGCCGATCTGCTCATGTTTCGTCTCGTACGGTAAGTCTTGTCTGTACCTGGTTCTATAGATGTGAAAGAATTCACCTGTTTGAATTTATCCTTATTTTCAATAAAGCAGATGGCTTCAAAAATATACAGGATTGGAAGTGGGAGAATCTTTAATTTCTTAAAATATAGTCTACAACTTGTGCGAATGTATAGGTACCCCTAACGTTACTCTTAATGCCCACTATTGAATTCGAAATAACTTATCTCAATTACCTGACATGAATTGCCCAAAAAACAATACCATTCTCAAGAAGAGAATGGAACACCGCAAAATAAACGTCCTTAAGAGTTCTCGAGTCTAATACCGTTTTTCAGTTTCTAAGCACAAAGTCTACTGAATTAAGTTTTAAGGATTCCAGATGAGGTCTCCAGGAAAGTTCAGAATCCATCACCACCCTGAGCACCTTTATAATGTCATTTACAGAAAATTCTATGGTGCTGTCTCTTATCTTTAGTTTAGTTCCTCTAGCCGTTCTAAATGATATCTGTTTAGTTTTGTTGTGATTTAATATCAACATGTTAGCAGTTGGCCATTTCTCTAATTTTTCAAGAGCAATTTTGCAATCTGACTCCATGTTTTGCTGGCTGTTATTCTTCAATAAATACTAATGTCATTGGCATATAATACGCAGTGAGCAGGTTCAAGGTATTGGGGCAAATCATTAATATACAGTAGGAATAGCAACTGATCCCTCAGGGACCCTGCTCCTTGTCTTCATCCATTCTGAATGTCACACGCAGGTGTTTGACTGTATTACAACTTGCTGATATCTCTTATCAAAGTAGGAAATAAGCCATGTGCACACAAGATCCTCAAAGCCATATAGTTTCAACTTGTGTAGCATAATCTCAACATTGACGAGATCAAAAGCCTTAGAAAGGGCTGCGACACGCTTTGGATCTGCCATCCACAGACATCAGTACCTCGTCCATGAAACTGTATTTTCAAGGGCATCTTTGCCCGTTAAGAACA
The DNA here is from genome assembly GCA_948455865.1 of Conomelus anceps. Taxonomy (NCBI): domain Eukaryota; kingdom Metazoa; phylum Arthropoda; class Insecta; order Hemiptera; family Delphacidae; genus Conomelus; species Conomelus anceps. The sequence goes on along the minus strand of OX418226.1, from coordinate 5,950,818 downwards.
CTACCTATACTATACCTTGCATACCACATACCATACTGCCTATACCACACCATACAACCTATAATATACCATACTACCTCTACCATACTACTTTGTAGACAATAATACCGTGTGACAAAGTCATGATAACAGAATGAAAAAATGCACATAAGAAATTCTTTTGACTAATAAGAAAACAATTCACAATTATCCTCTTATAATCATACACAGAGGTAATTTATGATTCATTAATCATTGAAGTAGGGAAACGTTTTTAAAAATGATGTAATGATATAGTATTGATTCAAAGTTGCCAGTATCCTTAGACATCTTTTTCATTCAAGTGGCTTCTCTGCTGTATTACTGTGGATCTCTACTGTATCACACTTTTAATTATAAGCAATGAAAATAACATGGTGAAACATTTATCACAAAATTGTGAATAGTATTTTTTCTCAGATATAAAGGTGATATTTTTATTTTTCTCGGTTTCAGAATGCGAAGAGTATTCGAAAATAGTGAAGAACAACGAGTGTACTCATTTCAATCCTGATAAACCATGGGATTACAATGCTCTACCTGGAGAGTTTCCACACATGGTAGGCCTATAGAAAATCATTGAACTTACAACATTTTTTATTTGTGAAGATTTTACAATGATGCTAATTATCATTTCTTGATTCTTTTATCAATTAGAAGTCTGATTTATAGCATCTATAAATTAACGGTATTAAATTAGTTCTTTTACTTGAGGCTTCTGCAAAACATTACAAACATTTGAACTGGTACTATGTGATTATTTGTTTTGTAGAACATGCTAGAATGATTTTGGAAATTCATTAACTGTCTGATGAATATTGTAGATTTTTCATTGTTGGTAAATAGAATAACAAATTTATTGTTACAACAGGATCAACTATTCTACTAGGATGTGTGATATATGCATCATCCTCTTTATTTATTCAAGTGTTTTGTCAAAATTTTTTACTGGAGCCTACAGGAAATTTGAACAAAATATAAGCTAAACCAGAACACCACTATGTAGGAATTGGTAGTGTTCAGGTTAAATTTCGGAAGTCTTCTGTTACTTTATGTAAAAATGTTTATCGATAGGGTACTTGAAATTAAAAAGGAGACCGATTACAGTTGATTAGTTCTCCATAGGAATATAATATCTAAACAAATGGAAATTAAAATTGAAATTTATTGCCAAACAACAAAAATAAACATACAAAGCAAACTTGAATTATAATAATTAAAAAAAAACAAACAAATTCAATGTTTAATTCAATCACCCGCCATTTAGGATACAGGATCCTAATTTTTTTATTAAATGACATCATTTTTGTTGATAAAGACCTTAAAAATATTATGTTTAACAGCGAGTGTTGCCTTTCAACATTTTCAAGTTCTGATATCCTGCGCCGCCTTCTTAAAATGATTTGAGCGTTTGAGGATACTCTGTTGAACACAAACAATGAATAATTCAACAATAACTTATTATTATAGAAATTATATTTTTGAGGGCTACTAACTATTAATGGTCCACTTAAATTCTGTTTCCAATTTCGATTTGCATGACACATGATACAACATTTAATGAAATGTCTTCGCAAGTTGTCAAATTAAAAATGCAGTAGGTATCTTTGTTTTTCAGCATATTAAGTTGATTTTTTAATGTAATTGGAGTTCAGAGATGAAACAAGAATTAATAAAAATCTTTGTAAAATTTTCACAGGTAATATTGAAAGGAACTGAGGTTGAGGATGGCAAGATCACTTGTGTTGGAAATCTTATAAGTGAGAAATTTGTTCTGACAACTGCAGTTTGTATAATAGGGTTGGAGTGAGTATATTTTTATTCAGTTCTTCTACATTAATTCAGGTCTTCTACATTAATTCAGTTCTTCCACATTAATTCAGGTCTTCTATAGAAGAAAGCAAACGTCTAAAAACATAACCCCCGACATGTGAAGTAAATTTGAAAGTTTTTACTTTATTTTCATTTCATTGTAAAACTGGTCATTTACGTAACATTAAAGTGGACAATAACATTATTGTAATGGGCGCTCTTTGTAAGGGTGACCTATTGGATTGGCCAGCTGAAAAGACTGTTCGGAACCCTCCTAAAACTTTTGGTTCAACTCATCAATCACCATCATTCAATTCATTACCCACGAACAGGTCTCAGACCTATGTAGGCTTCATCCTTCGAAAAAAAAGAGAAAACAATTGTCATAACGGAGGTCTTCATCCTCCAAAACAAAAATAAAAAAATGGGTGAGACCACCGCTAAAATTTACCGAAATCTGTTCAATAGTGCTCGAATAATTGATGTACAAACATTAAAAAAACAGGTTGAATTGAGAACCTCCTCCTGTTTGGAAGTCGGTTCAAATAGTGTAACATAGCCTTACAAAAAAATATGTGGACATGAAAAAACATATTTTGAAAGCAATAAAATTAGGCTAGGCAGATTTGAAAGGTAAGAAAGTAAGAACTTAGTATATATTAGTGCTTCCTCAGTGAGTTATTACAACTGACATATTATTATGATATTGAATATTCAAAGGAAATAATTAAAAGTTCACATGTTCGATTGAGCTCAATCCAAACAATTTACTCGACTTTATTCATTTTTACTGGCAAATAGTGCTGCATGTTGAATCAAGCAAAAAATACACTGTTCTCTGCTGTAAAATCACTTCCCGGTGGTTCGGAACCCACCTAAAACTGTAGGTTCAACTTATCAATCACCATCATCCTCCATCATTACCCACGCACAGGTCTCAGACCTATGTGGGCATCATCCTCAAAAAAAAGCAACAACAGGCATCAGCAGTATCTGATGATGCTCGCACACAAGAATGAAACGTGTATCTTACGAAATTATTACCACTTTATTTCAGGTTGATATTAACCTATTTATAAAAAAAAGATATTAGTTGAAAAGAAAATACAATACAAATACATTTATTGCCATTAAAAACTATTTACAAAATTAGGATTCATTATTCGTCAGAAATGTGATTCCCTAATAGGAAATCCTGTGCGTGGGAATGGTCATCTAATAGCGCGATTAGTAGGAAGGAGCACCAGGAGATGAAGATGGGGCACCGGATGCTTCTTGATCGAAGAGGCAAGAAGATGTAGCAACTTCAACAAACCAATATTGAGTTGTTGACGGAAGGTTCATTTTGAAATATAACGTACCGGTATCAATTTTTACTTGTTTCCAAAATTAATTTCTTTCACTGTCAGTTTAGTGATTTTCATTGAAATAGCAGTTGTTGGCTCTTGTTATACTGATTTAATTCAATGAATGACACAGTTTTTGTGTACAGTTGGGGAATTTCGTCTTAGCAACGATGTAAGTTACAAAATTAATTTTTTGTTATATTTTTCTATAATGCTACACAAACTTAGTTTCATTCTACAATATCGGAAATTTTCTTCTCCATTTCTCAAAGTTTTGACAAAAATTTATATTTCAGCTTGTGAATTCAAAAATGTTGCAACATTAAAGGAACTCTACACCTAATTTTAAGTTACTTGAAAACAATAATTATGTTCTGCTTACAGAAAAAAGCATAATGGCACATACTGGGCTCGAATTGGTGAGAACGATTTGGTACCAAAAAATTCTCAAGCAATCCGACTGAAAGTCATCAAATCCTACATACATCCCGAATACCAGAGTCCAAAATCACATTTGAACGATATAGCTCTTGCTGAATTGGAGAAAGATGTGCAGTTCAATGAAATGAGACGGCCAGCCTGTTTAAACACTGAAAATGAAATCGTTGAACCAGTGTTTGTCTCTGGTTGGGGAATTTCGTCTGAGCAACAATGTAAGTTACAAAATTAATTTTCAAGAAATCCAGGAACAAGAAATCCAGGAAATTAATTTTCACTTTATTTTTCTATAATGCTACACAAAATTATTTAAAACTACACATTTTATTCATACTGCCCATTTGAAAAATACACTGATAAATTGATTAGAGGTTGAAATTATATTTAGATCATGGCGGCGCAGCTGGTTAGAGCGCTTGTCTGTGATAAGATAAGGGGCTCTAGCTGGCTTCGTTTCCTGCAGCCTTGAGTTCGAATCTCATTCAGCCATGGATGTTACTCAACATTTACCTCATTACCCACGCACAAGTTTCAAATCAAGTCCAAAATTATATTTTAATCATTATTTTACGAAATCATTCCATGTTACAATTATTTTCATGATCTAATAATTACTCTAAAATATATGTAACTTACATGAGCTACTTATTGCGCACTACGTACATTTTATCTGCCTCTTCGGAGCTTGCCTGATTTATTATTTAGATCAACAATAATAGCTCAAAAATAACAACAATAATAATTTTCGTAATTCAATTAATATCAAAACTTTCTTTGTAGTGGCGAAGGTGATATTTTGGAAGGTATCCATAATGAATAATAAGACGAAATTGTCACAACCACATTTACAGTTTTGTTTGAGATTGATAATGGTATAAAAACCGAAACTAGTATCTCAATATGTTTAATAAATGTGGTTGTGACAATTTCGTCTCATTATTCATAAATATCAAAACTACTACATCGAATACAAGCGTAAGGTTTTGATTGATTGGTAGATCAAAAACATTCATTACACTGAAAATATGTGCAATATTATTATAATTTATCCATTTACTAGAAACTAATTTTAACTACGGTAATATATGCAAACACAACTCTATTAGGAAAAACAACATTTAATTTTTCCTAGACAAAATATGAATTTCTGCTGGTTTTGATTATAACGAGCTCTAAGCTCTAACAGTTGAGTTGAAACTTATCAATTACATATAAGCATATGGAGTATTTAGAGTAGATCTACAGTATAAGTAGAAATAGTGATCTCAAAAAAGCCAACTGTGTAATATGCCCATTTTTTATTTTTTCGATTAGTTAAGGGACTGTCTCCTACATTACTGAAAACTGTATTGGAGATCTCTAAAGAACGTACGAAACTTATGGACCCAGACAACCCAACGTTAGTACTTACTAAATCGAAACCAGGAAAAAAGGATACTTGTACGGTGAGTACTGTACGGTACTTATGTGATGAAGTAATTATGTTTTTACGCTTTGTAATAATTATAGTGGATTTTAGTGATGTTTTCTATGACGAAATACTTGATGAACAATCTAACATCAAAACCGACACATTTAAATGATGATTTTTACTCACTCATACTGGAGGGATGCATTTCACTTCTGAAGAGAAGCTTCATCAGCCTGCCTGATGCTTTATTTATTTTTATTATTACTTTGTTGCGTTAAGCTGCTCAAGTGAGCAGAGCTCTTGCAGCATGCAACTCGTCATGTTCTTGTCCTATATATGCTATTTTGTGTTTGCTGCCTTGCTTCTTTGCAATATCGCAGCATTCACCTATTGTGTAGGGACATCCGTCTGTCAGCTGTTGAGTCAAATTTCTTGACACATTATTCATGTCTAAATTGTTTTTTTTTGTTGTAAAATTCGTTTATCTGAAAACATTTTTTGAAAATTTTTAGTAAAGAGGTCTTGTGAGAGCAGTGTATTGAACAATTTAAACAATATCTTTCTAGTCCAAAGTCAGCTAGCCTAATAACATACTTGATAGATGGTTTTCAGTATTTCTTGAATATTATTCATTTAATATTAGAGAGGTAAGATAAGATAGATAAGATAGTGAGTAGGCTACAAACAATTTTATTATACTAAACAACTTTATTTTTTATAGGTAGCACACTTTGATTATTGAATGAGCGTAGCGAGTTCTTAATTTTGTCTTGTGACTAGGCTCGCAACTATTTCTGTATGCTTATTTGTTTGTGTGTTTGTATGCTTCACGATAACTTTCGAACGCTTTGACCAATCAACTTCAAATTTTAAACACACATTATTGAAACCTTTATACAATTGCAATTTAATTTGTTCGTTTGCCAATGAAATTGACCTATTCCTTCATTTTTTTTTTGAGGCAAAACAAAAGGATACGTTCTCAGCTCTTTATTAATACATATATCTATATATACTACTATATAGAAAATATTTGTTTTCACCATATGAAATTCGCAATAGATTTCAAAATATATTTTGAATTATCGTCAGCTGTAGGTGAATAAATGTGATCAGCACCTTTTCAAAATAGAACTGATACAGGCTTTTTATAGAATCTATATCTGATATACTAATATCATTGCCCTGAGATATTATATGAGTAGCTCTTTTTTTGTGGAAAATATATCATCTGTGTATCAGAGCAACGATGAACTTGAACTTCAAGCGATACGATAGATGACTTGTGAATTTTATCTGAATCAGTATCTTCAAAACAGCCGTTTTTCGTTACTACCTTCCCCTAAGATAAGCTAGAAATGAGTTTCCCTTTCCAAAATTTGTTGTTTGCAAGCGAGTTCTCCAGCCCATTATCGAGTGCTCTAAATTATCAAATTGTATATAAAAATGCTGTAGAATAACAGTTAAATATGTCATAAACCAGAGGAGACGTCCAAGTTTCTTGAAAATCACATATATTTTGTGAAAGAAACTTATTAAGTTATGCAATTCAACATGTAAAAAATAGATGAAATCGTTAAAAGAGACCCATATGACGTCACTGCATCAGCTGTCAGGGTTCGTCAGATGAATGGAGATGCGTATAAACACTGTCTTGTCTGTCTTCTAATTACCTTGATTTATACGAATAAATCTTATTCTTTTAAACGAGCAATAATTTTATATTTGTATTTTGTAATTTTTTTCTCGGGAACGGCTCTAACGATTTTCACGAAAATTGGTATTTTGGGGTAAATTGGTATAGGGGTTTTTTGACCTCAGGAATCCAATGATCATAGTGAAACTATTGGGAAAATTACTTTTCTTTAGGCAGGTCACGCCTCCTCAAGCGTTCTTTAATCTTATTATTTTAAAAAAAACTGGCAATCTGAATGAAGAATAGAGATAAGTTAGTCGTTGAGAGGTTATCAAATTGTGGACAGATATGAGTTTGAAATATAAGCATATGCTTGCAGCAGAAAGCCAGTTCAATTGATTGCGAAGTGGAGTAATTGATACTCTTTCATATCTATTTATATTGAAAATAAACCGAATAACACCATAAATAAATAAATATTTTATTTCCATTTAAAACTAAATCTAAACAAATACGTATAAATAAGACTACATGACTAAAACTACCAAAGATTACATTTTTTGCGTGGAAATTAACCTACTCTTCTATGGCATGCCATGTTCTAGAGCACATTTTTATATTTGAGTATTAACCGATCAAAGATCGGTTTCCTGGTACTAATTTCATAATTTATGAAATAAATTCGATGGATAATATAAATGAATGTCACACAATTGTTTGTTAATTGACTAATCTTTCATTTCATCTTTCATAGGGGGATAGTGGAGCTCCTGTAATGACGAACTTGAAAAATGCACCCTGCATGTACAAAATTGTTGGACTTCCCTCTTTTGGTGGAAAATGTGTTGTAGATCAGACTGCTAGCACCAGAGTATCCTACTACATTCCATGGATTGAGAGTATTGTTTGGCCTGAAGAGCATTGATAATCAAATACTAACTTTTAAGTTGAATTGAGGTTTTGCTACCTTTAAACTTATTGAATTATTGACTTATTCGCTAAACTCACCCAGTAGAAATGAAGAATCCATTATGTGTAAGTGAAGATTAATATTCTATTGCTTGAGATTGTTGTCATTTTATAGTTGCTTATTACTAGGATTTTACCTGGTCTTGCCCGGTAAACTTGTCCAGTTCTTTTTAAATCTTTTCTGGTAGATAACTTATGGCATTGGTCACAAAATTACGAAACTTGGAAGGGTGAGTGAAAAAGCATACAGTGTTTATATACATACAGCTCATCTGTTTGAAAAGAGAAGTTCACAAATAAAGTGGTTTTTTTGCACTGATGTCGTGAACTTTCAATGTTTTTTGTTAGTAAACTACCTTTTTAGCAACTTTGCAGGAAAAGTTGTATTACAGGAAAAAGCTTAATCCACACAAGTAAGCTCACATGACGCTGGGTCTGCAATATTTATACAGAGCTAATCTGTTGCTTAGGCCTAAAGCCGCGTCTCCACCAACCGAACATGTCTGCCGAACATTGTTGGCGAATACAAAAACCGGGCAAACATTAAACATATGGGTCACCGAACATGTTCGTGAGTTCAATTGAAATGTTCGGTCTGTGAGCGACCAGTGACAACCAACAACAGGTTCCCGCCACTAACCCCACCACACCGATCATAATGTTCGAGAAGGCGTCCACACCAATCCAACTCCAAAAAATGTTTGGTGACATCAGCTGAATCCAGCGAACATTGTTCGTCGAGCATGTTCGGGTGGTGGAGACGCGGCTTAAGATATATCGACTATGTTATCACCATAGTGCCGTATCATGTTGTCAGCTGTTCCTGCATCTAAATACATTTTGATACAGTAATAGTGCCCATAAGTGAAATTTAAACATTAATTTTGAAAATCCTGAAAGGAAAATAAAAAATCGGGCTTCGAGGTGCACTGAATCTAGTTTAGAGGAAGCTATGGGCTAAATTTAGTGTTACATATCGTTGCCGTTTATGTGAAATGCGTCAGACAAAAAGTACACACACACACACACACACACACACACACACACACACACACACACACTCACAAATACACTCTCTCTTATGTAGATTATTTCTATATTACTTCATCAATTCACCATGTTTTATGGACAAGAGTTTTTCAGACACTTCATTTACTTACCAGGAAAAGTCTGAAACTTTGGTGGGTATAAAATGATTTTTTCGGTTCTAATTGAGATCTGTAATTTTAGTTGTCTTGAATTACTCACTTTATTTTGCTTGTTATCAAAGGGAGATATGGATCTCATAGTTTTTAATCTTATATAATGTTGTAAGGAGATTCCAGGAGAAATGAGTAATGTTAGATTAGATTTCTTTATACATGATAAATTCACAAATTTTTCAAACGAGTTAAAATATTATTAACATCAAATAAGAAGTAGACCTGGACAATACTATTCAGGGGAGAATAGTATTTAAGCTTAAATTTACTAATTCAAGCTCAAATATAAATATTCAATGTACACCATGTATATTGAAAATGGCGTCTTAAAAGCTTTTCAGAATGGTTTCGATCCAAGGATATCAAGAGCTGTCAGTCATACAAGAGGTGATATATTAAGAATTGTGATAGATAGTATTATTTTAAGAAAGGGGAATACATTAAATGCTCTCTATTATCCCCTAATATCAGTTATTCTTCCAAAAGTATCAAGATTTTTCAAAAAATAATTACTGTATATTAAAAATATTATTGTATTTTACATTATTACATTGGAAGAAGTCTTAGAAATTATACGCAGACAGGCTTTAATCCAAAGAAAACAAGCATAATTGCATTGGTAATATTTATAACATAATTAATTAATTTCGAATTCCTCAAAGTGCTATTAATTATACTGATGACTTCCGCAATGGCGGATAATGGTGGAAATCGATGAACGCTACTATACAAAAGTATCAGTCATCGCCGGGAATCGAACCGCGGACCTCTTAATTGCCGGTCGGGTACATGTGAACATTTCTTACTCTTGTGTAATTCTGATGTTAAAGCCTTGAATACTATTGCAGTTTACTGTTGTACTATTTTTTCATTATCATTTAATTTTATGGCTGAGGGTTTGAAAGGAACTAGAGTTCCAATTCCTCCCCCTCAATAGATACAGTTAATGAAATCGCAAACAGCAAGCAGTATAAGTTGGCAGTCCAGAACTTCCATAATAAATTATTCTATCCTGAACGACTGAATCTGAACAATTCATAATAAATATAATTGCCTACACTACATCATCAATAATTACGATATACATACAGTAGAATTTCATCTTATGTACTGTACTCCAATGTTAATTTTTATTAATAGATATAGTTCAGGAAAAACTACTTTAACGATACCACTAACCTGAATACTATATACATCTGCCTGTCCGATAGCATCTTGCTTTTGGTGCAGGCAAATAGCATTAGCGTAGTCGTTAACGTAGTTTATATAAAGTCTCTATTGATATCTGTTTTTGTTGTGCTTGCTATGGACTAAAATACTTTTCTGTTGATTTGATGTCCTGGTTGATTTGAACTTTATACCATACCAAAAACTACCATTACAAAACTATTATTATTTTGTAGATTATGTCTTTGAGACTCCAGTTACGGAGTATAAGACAAGTCAGATAAACAATTATACTATTTTATACACTAGTTATCATAATTACTATATCAATTAGTTTAGGTGAGGCTTAATTTTGATGTGAAAGAAACTCTTGTACACTATAAAAAGCTTAATCAACTAAATATTTTTTCAATTGTTTTTTAAATATTTCTATATTTTCAAGACTCTTTTAAACTGCGGTAGCTTGTAGAGTTTCCTACCAATATAACTAGGTTTTTGTTTGAATAAGCTACTATTGTGACTCACCAAGTGATAATCTCCTTGTATAGCTTCTCCTTGATAAGCTTCTTGTATTATAATCGTCTACTTCAAGATTTTGGTTAGTATCACTCTTTTTTACATATAAAGTAACTTCATACACATATATAAGCAGGGTACAGTTAGGAGACCAAGTCTCTTGAACAACGGCCTACATGAATGTTATCTATTTACTCTTTCCAAACACCTAACCCCTTTTTTTTGGATCTTAAACATCCTATCAAGGTTTTTTTTGATGAGTTACCCTATACTAAGATAGCATACCTAATATGTGACAGTAAGAGCCCGTGGTAAGCTGTAAAAAGTAACTTTTTGTCATTCAATCTAGCGAGCTGTCGCAGGACAAATACCCCAGATGAAATTTTCCATGGGATATTTGCTAGCTTCTTTATTATGAAATTGGTTTGTTATTTTGGTGACGAAATTTTGAATGCTTCGTGCATGTATGACAATTCAGGCCCTCATTAGTTAACGACTGTTAAGGGAGTTCAAGTGTGTGATTTTAATCAAGTGTGTGAAGTTGAATAATAGGCCTGCGTGATTGTTACATACAAAAGAGTGCTTCATAAGGCCAGTTCGGCAGCAGCAAGATTTTCTACGTAACTTATTTGAAGCGGAGCAATTAGTTTAGTTCAAACTTGACAACCCAAGAATTGATTAATGATGATGCCCATGGGTAGAAAAATCAAATCACAGTCATGTTGAATGGAATTGTCGTCGTGGTGTTGAATGGTTTCAGCCGGCGGCCATTTTTTCAGTGCTACTGGTAGTGAAGTAGTCCTCCATCTTGTGAAACTCCATGTCCATCACTTACTTCGCTAAAGTGAACTTTGTAATTCGTAGCTGACATCAGGGGCGCTATTTGTGGGGGGGGGGGGGGGGGGCAGGGCGCCTAGGCCCCCCCGAAGATCTGATAAATACTAATTTGAAATAGGCCTATCTACCTGAAACATAAAATTCACAAGACTAATTTAATAATTTATTTTAAACAGCAGTAGTATAATTTCAAGACTAATACATATTATACAAACGGAGGCCACTATTTTACGATGCACTGGTTCGGAACCATAGGAGTAACGAGGGGGGGGGGGTTTATTGGGGACGTAACCTCCCATGAAACAGAAAAAATTAAAAAAAATTGTAAGAAACGATTTGAAAAAATAAAAATTTAAAATATGATTTATTCAATTTGAAGGAACCAGGTAAAGGAACCAGTAGCTGACACCTTAATTCATGAATATTTATGCATTAAATTTCGAGCCATTGTATGGATTAATAAAAAAATAGTATTTTAAAAGGCTAATTGAAATTGGAATCAATTTGGATACAAATTTGAACTTGAAATTTTGATTTTAAAATTACTTGACATCTACACCAATAGAGCTGACACCTCTATTTTTGGTCACATCCAGTAGCTCACATTCCTTCAGACCAGTAGCTGACATCAATGGCGCTATATGGGGGGGGGGGGGGGCAGGGGGTCTAGGCCCCCTCGAAGATCTGATAAATAATATTTTGAAATAGGCCTATCTACCTGAAACATTAAATTTCCGGTGGAACACCCCCACCCCCTCTCCATGGGGGTATTCCATATCCCCATACCCCCCTGTGTTTGCCCCCTCCCCTAACAGTTTGGTGAAATGGCGCCCCTGGCTGACATCCTTGTCATAATATCTAATATATTAAATAATTAATAATATACTAATAATTTATAATATACTAATAATTTATAATATACTAATAATTAATAATATACTAATTATTAATAAACATAGTAGAGAAATTTGAAAATCAATAGCCTACTAATAGCTTAGAGTCTTCATTGTAAGCAACTAGTTTGTTTATTTTCTTCTATATAAAACAGACCTAACACATAAAGCCCAAGAAATAAAAAACAAATGAAAAAATGAATTCCTCATAAATACATTTTAATAAACTGCATAAAACTTAAACTCTCAAAGTGAATTAATAAGTTCATCTCATGAATAAAAATGTTAGAAAAAAAGAAATTGTCGCCAAAATATGAATAATATCAAAAAAGATAAAATGTGTCATAACCAGAAAGGTTGTCTGCCAGGAGTCAGTCGCAATAAATTATTCTTACTCATTCTATAGGCTAATTAGCTCATTCTCTGTCCTACAATAATAAATGTCTTGAAAATACTGTAAGCCTATAGTATAAGTTAGAGACTTATATTTAGACGTTCCTTTCGAGATTATTATGAGGAGATCCTTATTGAGGTTACGGGTAATTCAACTTACCAATCGCGCTATGCTATAAGTGAGGTGGACCTACAATTTTAGGTGGGTTCCGAACAACCGGGTGATAATAGAGGTAATAGTAGCTCAGTCACTCAAGCTGTAGATACCAAATATTTTGATTCATAGCTGTTTAACATTGAAATTGAATCAACTTTTACTGATAATGTAGTCTAAATTTCAGAGATTCAATTTAAAAAATTCAGAAATATCTTGGGGAGTATTAAATAGAAGCATAAGTGTTTTATCGTTTAAATTGAACTTGGTAATTGTGTTTTCCAAAAGATTCAAGTTATATTTTGATCAAAACGTAAACATAACCCGTGCTTACAAATATTTGGACTTTTTTTTTTAGGATGAAGCCCACATAGATCTTAGACCTGTGCGTGGGTAATGAGTTGAATGATGGTGATTGATGAGTTGGACCTACAGTTTTAGGTGGGTTCCGAACCACCGGGAAGTGATTTTCAGCAGAGAACAGTGTCTTTTTTGCTGGCCAATCTAATCGGTCACCGTTACAAGCAGGACCTACGAGAACGCAGCTTATCTATCTGATTGAACAGATACCTGCTACGGCTCGCGGCTATACTCTTGTATAAATTCAGTAATAGACAGTTTTTTTGGGCTAAAAGCTTGTTGTTTCTTTACAATAAGTTGCATTTTTTTTCTGAGGATGAAGCCCACATAGGTCTGATACCTGTGCGTGGGTAATGAGTTTGATTGTATCAATAAATACATAGCAACTAAGTGATAGCCGAGTGCCGTAGCAGGTATCTGTTCAATCAGAGATAAGCTACGAAACTCCTGGGTGCTCTTTGTATGACTTTAAGTGCTCTTTGACCGATTGGCCAGCAAAAACGACTTCGTTCTTTGCTGTAAAATCACTTCCCCGTGGTTCGGAACCAACCTAAAACTGTAAGTCCAACTCATCAATCACCATCATCGGAGAGGGCGTAGGGAAGCGTTGCTTATCTAAATCTGATACGGCTCACGGCTATCTCTTCCTGAAGAAAAAAAGATTGACCAATTAGATTGGTTAGCAAAAAAACTCTTCTCTGATGTAAAAACACTTTCCGGTGGTTCGGAACCCACCTATAAGAGTAGGTCCAACTCATCAATCACTATCATCCCATCTTCCAATTCATTACCCACGCACAGGTCTCAGACCTATGTGGGCTTCATCCTCCGAAAAAAGGGGGATAAAGAAAAAAAACTACTCCACAGTTAACAGAAATTACGTTGTTGTAATAAGTAGCCTACAACTGTAGAGGTGGACTACATTATCAATTTTTCTTTTACTTGCTAGAAGTCGATAATACCGTATGAAAAGTACATGCTCGTTTGTACCTACTGAATAACAGACTACATTCGGGCGACACAACACAAGACACAGATTGAGACATTCCGTGCTGTGTACGACTGAATTCAAAACAAGAAAAACCACTGTTACAGATCTCCAGAGGAAATGCACGAACTCAGATTGAACTCAGAGATTCTTGCTTGAAAGCCACGAATTAAAATCACAACGTTTTAATTAATAACGAACGACTGGCTCATTTTACACCTCCTGTTTGTCTGTTTGCGGGCTTGCATGTAACAATATTCGGTTATCTAAATTAGGTTTCATAATTTGAAACCAACGAATTCGGTAGGCTGACGAGATTGCTTTATGAATTCCAGTTCACTGTTCATTTCAATGAATGCTGTGATGACTTATTGTGCCTATTGATAAAACATTCATTCTTAATAAGTAACTGACTCACTAACCATTGTAGGCCTATTTTATTTTTGAAAAATGAAGCCGACTGCTGACACAAACTCAGAGGTAATAATCAAAAAGCTCAGTGGCGGATCCAGAATTTTTTTTAGGGGTGGTTGATGGGGGGGGGGGGGGCGCTAGAGGTGAATGAATACAAGTATTGTGAATTGTGAGAGCTTTTGAATTTATCCTAATCAATCATACCCGAACTATAACATATTATTGGGAAATAAAAAATAGCTTTACTAGTGCTTTGAACCGTATTAGCAATAAAATTAATTTTAATTTAAAGTATATAAAGTATATTGGAAAATTTTGATTGAATTATGGCTGAATCTGGTGTGTTCAGTAGTTTGTCAAGGAGCATAGTATTATTCAGGTATACCGGTCATATTATTCCATTTTTAAGAATAAAAATCAATGTTAGTGCTTTAATTAGTATTATTCCGTTTTTGTGAATGAAAATCAATGTGAGAGCTTTAATTAGTTACACATTTTTCAATTAACTAATGTTTCATCTAGTTTTAATAGATAAACTTTGTGTGAATTCCACAATGTAAGGAGAGATGCTTTTCTAAAGTTTTTACGTGACGATTAGACGATTAGTTTTCCTCCTATAAAAATATGGCATCTAAAGCTACTTCCCCAGAAAATTTTTGTATAATATCTTTGAGAAATATTTTAAAATGGTATTAGATCCATATTTTTAATTATAAGTAAACCCAATGCAAGCGTTGCATCTGGAATTTTTCCACGATATGACCTATATCAGTAGCTGGTGATCACTGGTTTGCCGACCACTGTGATAGAATGTTGAAAAAACATTGGTTGATATGCTAAATAATGTAGTTCCTCATTAGTTTTCATTAAAAGAAAGTTGGAACTGTCGTGATTCAATTACTGCAATTTCATGTTGCACTACTTTTTCTATTCATCAAGAGTACTGTGTCCGGCACAAAAATCTAAACACTTTGAGTTGATTGGTTGCAGGCAATGTAAATGTAAGACATTATACAGTATTAAAACATTAACAAATTTCATACAATTGAAGACTTAGTAGTGGAATTAGGTAATACTCGCTAATGAATATTTTACGAGCTTAAAATTGATTATATTGGTAAAAAATTTGCATTCTTACAAAAAACCTTTTTGTAGGGTTTTTTTTGGGGGGGGGGGGGGTGGCTTCAGCCCGGAAGCCCCCCTCCGTAGATCCGCCACTGGAAAAGCTGAAGGTTGACTTGCGACAAATGATGAAGTTTTATTTCTTTATTGAGACATCTAGTTTGATTGTAGAGATTTAATAATGCTCAAAGCTAATAATTACATGTCATTGATGTTTACATTACTAATAATTACAATATAAAACATGATATTACATTTCGTATATTTAGTGTATCAGCACTTAGTTCTTTGTTGATCATCAGGTACTTTTTTTTAGGGATGAAGCCCACATAGATCTGAGACCTGTGCGTAGGTAATGAATTGGATGATGGTGATTGATGAGTCGGACCTACAGTTTTAGGTGGGTTCTGAATCACCGGGTAGTGATTTTACAGCAGAGAACAGTCCTTTTTCGTGGCCAATCTAATCGGTCTCCCTTACATAGAGGGCCCAGTAGAGCGTTGCTTTTCTAATCTGATTGAACAGATACCTGCTACGGCTCACGGCTATTTCTTTATGGTAATCTGACACACTTGCATTTATGGCTGCATTCTTGTTCCTAATAAGGAGATTTATCAGCTGGTTGTCTGATCAAATATTATTTTATAGAAATAAATTTCTTCTAAATTATTTCTTCTTATAAGTTTTGAGATACAGATTTCGAATAAATAATCCTTCCATTATCATTATAAATTAATTATTTTCTGTCATAATTTTTGTAAATGGATCATCCCTTTACAATATTTTTATAAGTTAGTTTGAAGTAATTGACAATTTAACAAACTAACAATATACATATATAGCTGCGTTCTCGTAGGTCCTGTTCGTAACGGTGACCGATTAGACTGGCCAGCAAAAAAGACACTGTTCTGTGCTGAAAATCACTTCCCGGTGGTTCGGAACCCACCTAAAACTGTAGGTCCAACTCATAAATCACCATCATCCATTACCCACGCACAGGTCTCAGACCTATGTGGGCTTCATCCTCAAAAAACAAAACAAAACAAAACATAAACAGAATTTATTAATTTCGAATTCCTTTAAGTGCTATTAATTTATACTGAAGACTGAGTTATAGAAACTTATTTTCAAGGCTTTAAAATTGAGTTTCCATAACTCAAAAACGTTCGGCCTAAATACTGAGTAAAATATTACCTATTTTTAATTAAAACTGACTGCAAGTGGAAGTGATAGCCGCGAGCCGTAGCAGGTATCTGTTCAATCAGGCAGCGTTCTCTTAGGTCCTGTTTGTAACGGTGACCGATTAGATTGGCCAGCAAAAAAGACTCTGCTCTCTGCTAAAAATCATTTCCCGGTGGTTCGGAACCCACCTAAAACTGTAGGTCCAACTCATTACCCACGCACAGGTCTCAGACCTATGTGGGCTTCATCCTCAAAAAAAAAGTCGTTAAATTCACCTAAAAAGTTGATAACAATTTGAGTCACAGTACCGGCTTCGTGTTTGACAACTGTTTTGTTTCAATTATTCTATATAGAACTGATGATATTATGAAATCAAAATATTATTGATTTCATAATATCATCAGTTCTAATATTGCTATTAATCATGCTGAAGACTTCCACAATGGCGGACATTGACAACATTATTAATGGATGGAAATCGATGAATACAACTGTACAAAAATATCAGTCACCACCGGGAATCGAACCACGGACCTCCCAATTGCCGGTCGGGTGCCTTAACCACTAGACTATAGTGACCCTTCTGCACAGCAGCACTTATTTTAAACTTGATCATATCAGCTCGTATCTCACAATTTGGTTTGAAGTAACTGACAATTTAACAAACTTACAAATATACAGAAACAAAAAATTATTAATTTCGAATTCCTTTAAGTGCTAATAATTTATACTGAAGACTTCTGCAATGGCGGATATTGACAACAGTATTGAATAGCTGATTTTTGTACAGTAGCATTCATCAATTTCCATCAGCTGTTCAGTAATGTTGTCAATATCCGCCATTGCGGAAGTCTTCAGTATAAATTAATAGCACTTCAAGCTGTGGCGTAGATTGAACTTTGGGGGTGATACCCCGGTGGGTGGGGGGGGGGGTTGAAATCCCCCAGTTGATAGGGGGTCCAGGCCCCCCGGTTTTTTTATATTTATCATTTTTATAATGATTTTTTGAGCATTTTAAATGAATTTTTTCTTGGATATTTGAATTATAGCAATTGTTAATTTAAATTAAATATATCTCCGATCCGGAAGAGTCAATGACAGACATCACTTGTTATTAAAGCTTAATTAAACACCAAATTTAATTTTTTACCCTAAAACTAAAAAAATTCACAAATAAAATTTAAGCAAAAAGATAAAATTTAGATTTTTTATAAGAAAGAAAATTTGATTTATTCTACCCCAATTAAATAAATAAAACTAACTTCCTATATTAATCTATAAATTGAAAAAAAAATTTAGGATAATGTATAAACGCGTATGCTGACACATTACTTTACTCCCAATGTTTATTAAATTAAATAAAATTACCCCCCAATAAATTTTATTAATTTTAAACACCAAAAGCACCCCATAATTTTTTAAACCAACCTCCTATAGAAAAATTTGCACCTAATTTTACTTGTCCCTCCTACCTTATTTAAATAAAATAGTGAAAATAAAAAAGAATATGAAATTATAATTATATGAGAATATGAATATGTATCCCGATATCCCCCCTGGCTACGCTCCTGACTTGAAGGAATTCGAAATAAATAAATTTATTTCTCTCAAAAAGAACATTACAATTTTTAAATAAATCAGAAATAATTACATATTAAATAATACTATTCATTTAACATCTTTTGTTTGAGAAATTAGGTACTCCCAAGAATTCCTTTATGGGAGCTAACAACTGTGAAATTTAAATACACATTGCAAACATAAAAACAAAATTAATAAGCTACATCCTAGACTCGTAATAAATACAAGATTTTAAATTGAAACAAAACTTACAATTCGTTTTTTAATCAAGTTAGAAGGAAGTAATAAACTTAAGTTGAATGATACAACACTGTTATACTGTTACGGGTTCTATGTCTAAAATAATGCTGGCAACACTTAAATTTATCACTCGCACTTTATTAACACAAATAATTCACAACTCACACTGTTCAGTAATTTCTTACACAAAAATAAGCAATCGGAAACAGATGAAACGATATTGTTCAACTGATAATGAGTTTTCAATAAACTGAACGAAAATAAATCACTAAATGTCAAAAGGCCAATCTAATATTAAATAATAACTGTACAATAATATTAGAAAAGAATCGTCGAGGAAGAACAATTAACTTACGTAGCACAAGTAATAGGTAAAAGAATTATCACTATTGAACTATCAAGAGAATTATCACTACAGACAATAAAAGTTCCTTAGATGGTTTGTAATAGCGCCAACGGGATTGTACTGTCTGTATTAACGGGAACTGTCACTACTGCCACTTATCAACGTAGAACAATAACTGAACTACTTAACTGTCACACTTGTTTACCATGACGAATTACAGACAAGACTGAACTCCTTTACAAGAGACTTCCTCTATTTATATAAAATTTCATAATTGAGATATCTCTCGAATTTTCTGTCAACCTCTAAATAAATAAATCAAGGAAACTGGAACTTTCCACAATATTCGATAAGACTCCATTAATTTCTAATCAAACAACTAGAACATTCTACTAATTACCAAGTAAACACCATAAAAGTGTCAAAAGCAGAATAATTAATTGCTTAAAAGTAAACATTTACATAGCAGTTATCACCGAGAACCACTGTTTCTTCTTTCTTTCTATTCTTTCCAATTCCATATTCGCTACAATACTTTATGTACTACAGTTATATTTTTTCATTTATTTATTGAGAAATCATTATGAAATAAATTATATTTATTGTGAACACTATTTTGTAAAATCAAAAATGTCTGATTCTGTCCAGTAAATAGGCTTCAATTCTTGTTTTCTTGTTGTCAAAACAGCAGCAGTCAACCGATCTATTAGCAACCTAATCTCTTTTAGACATTCGATTATGAAATTCTTTTGACTTATTTGGAACCTGAGCTTTTAAAATGTTTTTCGCGATATGAATAGAGAATTAGCCCACAAAAAAGTACAATATTTAATTGAAAGCGGAATGAAAGAGAGTGGGATAATCTGGTCGTGAATGAAGTAATCCGAGCTACTTTTTCATGAATAAAACCAAGTACAAGGAACTGGTCTGAAATTTGACTTTCATTAGGCTATCAATGTTATCGTTCAAAGTAGGACCACTCTTGTTCTTAGCATAATAATAACGCTTTTTAAATGCTGTGCCGGAAAGGCATAGGAGAAGAAGATGGAGAAGAAGAAGGAGAAGAAGAAAAAGATGGAGGAGGAGACGAAGAAGGACTTCTTCTTCTCCTCCTCCTTGTTCTTATCCTACTCCTTCTCTTTTTCCTCCCCTTCTTCTTTTTCCTTCTTCTGCTCCTCCTCTTCCTTCTTCTTCTTCTCCTCATTTTTCTTTTATTTATTGCCTTCTTCTTTTTTCTATTTCCTTTTTCTTTTTCTTTCTCCTCCTTCTCCTATTCTCCTCCTCCTTCACCTCCTTCTCCTCCTCCTCCTTCTTTTTTCCTCCTCCTCTTCCTTTTCGTTCTTCTCCTCCTCCTCGTTTTCCCTCTTCTTCTTCTCCTTTTTTTATTGCCTTCTTCTTTTCTTTATTTCCTTTTCTTTCTCCTCTTCCCCCTCCTTCTTCTTATTCTACTCTTTTTCCTTCTCCTCCTCCCCCTTCACCATCTCCTTCTTCTTCTCCTCCTCCTCCACTTCCTTATTCTCCTCCTCCTTCTGTTTTCCTCCTCCTCTTCCTCCTTCTTCTCCTCCTCGTCCTTCTCAGTTTCCTTCTTTCTTCTCCTCCTCCTCCTCCTCCTTCTTCTTCTCCTCCCCCTCCCCCTTCATCATCTCCTTCTTCTCCTCCACCTCCTCCTCCTCCTCGTTTTCCCTCTTCTTCTTCTCCTTCTTTTTTTATTTATTGCCTTCTTCTTTTCTTTATTTCCTTTTTTTCTCCTCTTCCCCCTCCTTCTTATCCTCCTCTTTTTACTTCTCCTACCCCCCTTCACCAGCTCCTTCTTCTCCTCCTCCTCCTCCTCCACCTCCTTATTTTCCTCCTCCTTCCTCTTCTACTCCTTATTTTTTTCCTCCTCATCTTCCTTCTTCTTTTCCTCCTCATCTTCCATCTTCTTCTCCTCCTCGTCCTTCTCAGTTTTCTCCTTTTCTCCTCCTCCTCCTCCTCCTTCTCCTCCCCCTTCACCATCTCCTTCTTCTTCTCCTCCTCGTCCTTCTCGTCCTTCTCAGTTTTCTCCTTTTCTCCTCCTCCTCCTCCTTCTCCTCCCCCTTCACCATCTCCTTCTTCTTCTCCTCCACCTCCTCATCCTCCTCCTCCTCCTCCTCCTCCTCCTCCTCGTTCACCCCCTCCTCCTCCTCCTTCGGCTTCTTCTTGTTTTTCTCTAATGAAGTACAGCACGAGATAAGATGGCAAGAGGCCTGTATACACTATACATCCTAGCGAGGTGGATATGTACGTATTAGACTAACCAGCAAATCGCATGTAATTATTCAAATTTATTACACAGTCAGATGTAAATTGCAGGTTGCTTGGTCTACCATACTAACTCCCTTCATGCGAAACATAGTATCGGACAAGGATTTTTACTTTCTTCTTCCAATCACTATTTTTCCCTCTCCTTCTCTTTTCCTCTTGCTCCCTCCTTCCCTCACATTATTTCTTTTCAATTTTTCTCTGTTTTCGCACTATCATATATATTATTCTGGGAATAAAGAGAAACATTTGAGTATCATATTAATATTCTGGAAATAAAAAAAAACATTTTGATAAAAGTACAATATTGCACTTTGATTTTAGTCATTGCATCATCAAGATTCACCTAGGATCAGTTTAAATTTCCTATTGCTGATGAAAAAAGACGGACAAAAGCTTTAAGTTCGTGCGTAGGTGATAAGTAGAATTTCATTGAAGGCTGCTGAAAATTGAACCCAAAAACAACTTACTGGTACCAAATAGGGCATGTCAAAAATCATGGTTGGCGTATCACTTTCTCCATTATTATTATAAGTCGTTAGCCTTTAAAGAATAGTCGTAATTAAAATTTATATTTAAAAAAAATAAGGCATTTAATCTGTATTTGCGCATTGCGTTGAGCTCTGATATCATTCACATGAATTTAAAACCACGGTCTTAGTTCATCAGAAATTAGTGTTTAAAAGTTCCTTGAACAGCACTTATTTAAATGTTTGAAAAGTCTTGTTGACAAAAACAAGTAACTTAGCGTAGCCAATATTTTGAAATGAAAACCTAAACATTGATTCAATTTGCGTAGTCTATTTCATGTCTGTTCTCCACAAAGTGTCACTCTGTATCACATCACGAAGGTTGCATATTTTATTTGCGAGACAGCTGATTGCTCAAATAAGATTTCAGATGTCTTATGAATGAGTTTAGATAGACAGATAGAAATTAAGGACATAAAACACTATTAATTAAATTTGTATATCATTTACTTAGTAATCATTTGTTATTATACTCAATTGAAATATTAGAAATGATTTGTTTCTCTCAAACAAATATACGAATGATAATTCTATTCATATGAATAAGGCTCCACCAGACGAATAAGGGCGCTCGAGGGCTATCTATGAATCTGATTCCAATTGCATATGATGGAAGAGCTCATTTTAAAAATCATGTTCTTATAGAAGAAGGCCTAAGAGCCTTACTTTTTTCCTTTTAAATATCCTCTAAATGCAAGCAAATTTGAAAACCCTTACATCTCTGTCCATTCTTTGAAGGAAGATCCATGCAAAATTTAATTGGATTTGGTTCACGCGTTCAACCTTAAATGCGTTACAAACAGACAGACAGGCAGACAAATGCAAAACGGTCGTCTTAAAACACTCTTCATTCGGTCTTCAATATTGGAAACTGTTCCACTGATTGAAGCACTATCAATCAGCTACTAAAATCTATCAAATTAAAAAAACTGACAAATAACGTATACAGAAACAGAATTTATTCATTTCGAATTCCTTTTTGCTATTAATTTGTTAAATTGCCAGTTATTCAAACTAACTTGTGAGATACAAGTTTAAAATGATTGCTGCTGTTCAGAAATTTCACTATAGTTTAGCGGTTAAGGCGCTCGACCGGCAATTGGGAGGTCAGTGGTTCGATTCCCGGTGGTGCCTGATATTCTTGGACGGTAGCATTCATCGAATTCCATCAGCTATTCAATATCCGCCATTACAGAAATCTTCAGCACAAATTAATAGCAATTAAAGGAATTCGGAATTAATAAATTCTGGTTCTGTCGATTTTCAGTTTGTTAAATTGTCAGTTACTTCAAACTAACTTCTAATTTTCCTTGTAGATCACAGTACAGTACTCAAAACCTACCTGCTTTTCCAAGAATTCAACAAGAATACCTAGAATCTCTACAAGTATGTTCAGAGCAGCTACTGTATCAAACTACAAGCACAATTTTATTAGCGCAGTGAATTTGTGGATCAGCCTGAGGTGCAGGCCTCGTTTAATTGCGAGCGGGCACAGCCCTCAGGCCTCGTTGTTTTTCGTAACCAGTAAATACCTCTATCAAACTGCGCAGACCTGCTTGTTACTACGGCGATATTAATACTTTTGTAATGGGTATGTTTATCACACACACGCGCACACCTATACACATGCTGGGCCCTGGATGCTGACCCTCGACTGCACTACTTTCACATGTCTTTTCGATTGACGAAACAGCAGCTAGTGTAACAACAACAACAACAAAAGTCAGCTCATGCGCGTGCGTGCCAATGCTCTCCATTATAATATTTACGCAAACCTTCCGAGAAAATGTTACACTTTGAAAACTGCCAATAACTTGTTTCAACACAGTCTGAAACTCAATACAATAAATTCACACCTGCATGTTGGATGTAAAGGGGGGGGGATATGTAGCGTGTAAAAGAGGATTTTTCAGAGAGAGAAAGATGGATAGTGAGAGAGAGAGTGGAGAGGGTGTGAGAGAAAAAGAGAGAGTGAGAAAGATGGATAGAGAGGGTGGGAATAGTTTGAGATGGTGGGAGAGAGCGAAAAGAAAGATAGAGAAAGAAAGAGTGAGAGGGTGCGCGTGAGAGAGTTTTCGTGTGAGAGAGAATGTTTGTGTGTGGGATAGATAGACGAGAGAGGGATGGATGAGTGAGAGGGAATAGAGAGAATGCATGTGAGAGAGAATGCGTGTGAGAGAGAATGTTTGTGTGTGGGATAGATAAACGAGAGAGAGATGAGAAAGTGAGGGGGAATAGAGAGAGTGAGCGAGCATGAGAGAAACAGTGAGTGAAAAATGAGAGAGCGAGAAGGATACATTGTGAGTGAGTAAGTGGGGGGCGGGAGCTCCCCTCATAGTACAGAAAACATTTCACTGATGAGTTTACATAACGACAACCTTAGTAAAAAAGAACCTACTTAAACTCGTAAGTGTAATAATGCTTTAAACATGATAAGTTAACACTTCCTTCAACTTAACTTGTCGCTAATTATTTTAATCACCGATAATCGATTCGTTCTGCCTTAATTCAGGTTGCCTGTTTCGATAACAGTTTAACGGTTTTAATCGATAATATAATTATTAATTATGATACTAAATTGAGTGAAGCCGTTGAAGGTGTTTGCTCCACTAACCTACAAGATTGTTGATTTGGACACATGGGGAGAGATTAGTGGTCGAATATCAGGCTACACTCTGATAACTTTTTCAAGTTGACTTCATCTCAAAATCGATAAAAAAGCTGTTGTTACAGAACAGTTTTCTGTTCATAATGAAAAAAACTTGATGTTGTCAGTACCACCACTACCACTATTTGATGTTATTACTGTAATATTATTATTAGAGTAATGTTATTACTCTAGGCCGTGCACAGGGTTTTTGGTCATAATTACTTTTTGATGCTTCCTGTATTAAATTTAATATTATTAGGGCTTTGAAATGTTATCTATTGCTGTGAGGAAAAAAGTTTTCATTAAATTATTTTGTGAAATATGGGGGCTCAAAGTTGATTTTTTTCGGTTTTTGGGGGCAGTTGTTCTCATCTGAGTGATTAAAAACTTTTGATCAATTTTCTGTAACTAAAAGACAACTTGAGGAATAAAATGACATATTTTTACTCCAATATAGAAAATAGTTTTTTCAAAATAATTTTATGAAAAATTCAAATTTTTTACAGAGTTAAAAAAATGTATTTTGAAAAACCAATTGCTTGATTTGAATAAAATTTTTTCTTTGAATTATTTTGTGAAATTTGGGGGTTCAAAGTTTAAATTTTTCGGTTTCTGGGGGCAATTGATCTCACCTTTGAGTGATTTTAAACTTTTGATAAATTTTCTGTAACTAAAAGACACATTGAGGAATAAAGTGACATATTTTTACTCCAATCAAACTATTCGTTGTTTTTTCAAAATGTTTAAATCTGTAAAAAGTTTCAATTAAAAAAAAATATTTTGAAAAAAACTATTTGTTGGATTGAAATAAAAATAAGTCTTTTTTCTCAAGGTGTCTCAGTTATGAAAACTTTATCAACAGTTTAAAATCACTTATGACATCAATTGCCCCCAAAACTGGAAAAATTTCAACTTTGAAACTCCATATTTCCCAAAATAATAAATGTTTTTCTCACAGCAATAGATAACATTTTAAAGCCCTAATAATAATCAATACATGAAACTTGAAACAAATTATAACCAAAAACCCTTCGCACAGCCTTAATAACAATTGTTGGGTTCCATACTAATAATATTATGAAATATATAGATTAAGCCTGCTAAAATAAGCCTAAACTGCCTATATAGGCTATGATTAACAATTTTTATGAACAGGAGGAACTCTGATCTACACCTCAAGTCTTGATTGGTTGTTTTGCGTTCGATCCCCAGCTTTCATCAATTAATAATTTTATAACTCTTTATATGGAGCTCATACATATTGAAAAAGATAAAACTTCCTGAAAATGTTAGCCAAGGATGACATAACATTTTTCACGCTTTTCAAAACAAGCGATTCTTGACTATCCTTATATCTGATGATTATGAGTTGAACTTCTTTGGATTGCAGTCAAGGCGCAGATCGGTAGCCAGCTAAACATCATCAGGTTGATGCTGACCAGGAGATTATTAGTTGCTCACACTAGCAGCAAGATGAAACTGACCGCGGGAATTACTGGAACGGAATTAAAACGATCCGAATTAACGTCTGTAGCGGTAGCGAAATCGCAAATCAATGTCTAGTCTATTCTGTTTCTTCGGATTATGCAAATCTCAGCATTATTTCGCCGTAGTTGGCAGACACATCCAAATAATCCATATAAATTTAATTGGCGAAAAATAGAACTCGGAACCAGTTAGGTGGTTTTCTTCTGTCTTTGTTTATCGAGCGCGCTGATCTCTTTTGCGCGATCTATGTCATCCAGTCTGACAATAAATTTATCCTCACTACTTAACGATAGGAAATCATACATAAGAAGACTCTAAGCTGAGGTCACTAGCCTCAAAGTTAACTTAGGTCCGAGTCATTTTGAGTACGGTTTGTTTTGGTCTCCATATTTATGTTTCCATTGCTCTTGGAGAAGGTGCTGGTCGAAAAAAATGTATCATTCTGTGATTGAAATGACTTAACTTGTACATTTTCGGCTCTGAAATCTGGAACAAAATTCAAAATTGTATCCACTTTCTTTGGATTATTGAACTGTTTTAGTGCTTCGTCTTTAAAGTGAACTTTTAAATTAATATTCTTGTTTTGGAAAGAATTAGTAATTGTACTTCAATGTGAAATCTCTAGTTGAACTCGGCCATAGCCTAAAATTTGTATTTTTTTAGTTGAATATTTGTGAAGAAAGCAGTAGTGGTCTGTGCCTGTTATATCTTTAATAGATAGTGTTTCTTGTAATAAGTGCATAACTAATTTTTATTACGATAAAGCACTTATATGACCTGAATTATACATATGTTTTATAGATTGGAGCAGGGGTTCTCAACGTTTCAGGCTCTGTGCCCCCCTTTAAACCCTAAACCCTGTTGTGAGCTCATGCTATGGGTATCGGTAGCCGGCTTGAAAACAAAGCATTAAAACTCATAAGTCTCTAAATGTTTTTTGAAGGAATTCTACCAATCCTGCAGTGCATTCAAAGGTACTAAATCAGTTGAAATAGCGTTTGGAACGAATAAAAGTTATCAGGGAGGAAAGAATATCATCGCTTATTGGCATGGCCTTAGTTTTATTCAATCCAAAACCTTCAACCAATATTACTCTTAAATATGAAAAATTTAAATAGGAATCTGTAAAAAAGATGGTAAATTGAAGACTGGTTGGAAAAAGTAGGGTTCATTGCATTGTTGAATTCACTAATACGTTTTCACTAAGCTGAAATAATAAGTTTTTATTTAAACAATAAGCTGAACAATTAGTTTTTCACTAATAAGTTGAAACAATACGTTTTCACTGAGCTGGACCAATAAGTTATTACTTATACAATATAATTTTTTTCACTAATAAGTTGAAACAACAAGTTTTTACTAAGCTGGTATCCTATAAGATGTTTCTCACATGTAAATTCATACACTCCATATTTATGAATTCATCATCCTCTATTCTATCTTCACCACCTCGATAGTTTTGAGTCCCACAGAAATATGACATATTTAACCCATATTTATGAGGATTGGGGGGTGCCCACCCCCAAGCCTCATGTCACACCCCCCTAAATTCAGCAGCACCCCCCCCCCCCATAAATTAGGCAACCCCCAAAAATGCGAAAAAATGCTCTCACGTCTCGCTAAGCTTGAATAATAACTTCCTGCACAAATCCTAAACATAACTATTTTAGCTAATTCATATTCAATAGTATAATAATTATAAATCTATTGTCATTAATATAAACTTAATAAAACAACTTTTGAAAGGAAATTAACTCACGTTATGGCGTGACGGCCGTTTCGCTCTGTTGTCTAGAGCATCGTCAGACGACCCACAGTACACTGACTTAAGGTATGAGTTTGAGGGTTATGTATGTTGGAATGTTGGTGGGGTGGGGGGATGAGTAGGCGGGAGGTTTGAAATTGGGATTATTTTGTCAAATAGAGTGTGTGAGAAGAAGTTAAGTTGATCATTTAAAATGTTGTCAGGTTCCTGCTTTGCATGTTTGTAAATATCATATTGTTCTAAAACATTGAGTTTCTGGCTTTTGTGAGTGAAGTGTAGTGTGTCTAAATTAGTGTCAATGTCTGTATAACTGTGGCCTGTTGAAATGATGTGTTCAGCAAAAGTGGAATGTGTGTTTGGGTGTGAGATGGCTCTTGTGTGTTCTTTGAATCTAGTGGTGAATGTCCTGCCAGTTTGTCCTATATAGAACTTGTTGCAGTCATCACATTTCAATTTGTAAATTCCAGATCTGTTGTACTTGTTTTGAGATGTTGTCTGAGAATGCAGGTGTTTTTTGAGTGAATTAGTTGTTCTGTAAGCTATTTTATATGTGAGTTTCCTGAATGAAGCTGCTATTTTATGAGTTTTGTTGTTGAGGTAGGTAAGTGTGATGAATGTATGGTGGTTGTCATTCTGTTTGTTGCTGGTGTGAGTGATTGGTTTTGTTGATATTCTGTGCAGTAGTTTGTCTATTAGTGTGTGTTTGTAACCATTCTGTTGTGCTATGTATTTTATAGTATTCAATTCTATATTGTAATCTTCTTGTGACATAGGAATGTTTGTTAGTCGGTGGAGCATGTGATTGAAAGCGGCATGTTTATGTTGGGTTGGGTGATTTGATGTGTTATGTATTACTGTATCAGTTGTTGTGGGTTTCCTGTAAATTCTAAATGTTTTGAATGCATGTTCCTGCTTTGTTATAGTGATGTCCAAGAAGTTGATACTATTATTGTGTTCAATTTCTAAGGTGAATTTTAAATTGGGATGGATTTTATTGAGATTGGTGTGGAAAATTTCAGTTTGTCTTTTGTTGCCTTTGTATAGAATTAGAATGTCATCAACATATCGGTGCCAGCTAATGATTTTGTCTGTATTATGTAGGATATGTTTTTGTTCTATATTGTGGACAAAGATTTCAGCTAGGATGCAAGAAATTGGGGAACCCATAGGAAGGCCATGAGGTTGTGAATAGAATTTATTATTGTATGTGAAGTAATTTTGTGAGGTAACTAGTGTTGTGAGGTCTAAAATTTCTTGGAGCTGTTCAGGTGGTGTGTTGTTTTGGATGAGCATTTGTTTAAGGTGAAGAAGTGTTTCGTGAATGGGTACATTGGTGTAAAGATTTGTAATGTCAAGAGAAGATAGTGTGGAATTGTGTGGTATATGGATTTTTTGTAGTTTGTCTATCAGGTCTATGTTATTTTTTACTGCTGTGTGCTGATGGAATGTTGTGTTCTGTCTTATTGTTTTATCTAGGAGTTTTGCTAATTTGTGTGCAGGTGCATGTGTGTGATTTATGAGAGGTCTGATGGGAATATCTGCTTTGTAAATTTTTGTTAAGGCATTTAGTTTTGGTGCTGATGGATTTATGTGTTTGAGGTGCTTTTTGTGGCTGTGAGGAATGATGTGTTGAGTACGATTGATGGCATCTTTTATTTGTGTTTGATACTTAGAATGATCCCACTCCTACTTAGGAACTAATTTCAAACCTCCCGCCTACTCATCCCCCCACCCCACCAACATTCCAACATACATAACCCTCAAACTCATACCTTAAGTCAGTGTACTGTGGGTCGTCTGACGAAGCTCTAGACAACAGAGCGAAACGGCCGTCACGCCATAACGTGAGTTAATTTCCATTCAAAAGTTGTTTAATTAAGTTTATATTACATATTAGTGGAAACAAGATGGATCTTCAACATCACTATTGTCATTAATTGACATTCTATCTTGTGACTTCATAATATATTTTTGAATGTCGTCACATTAAACACGGTTCCAATCAACTTTACCCCCTCCCCAAAACTTTTTTTGGAACTCCCCAAGAATTTCAATGACGCAGTTTGCGTCATTGCCCCCCCCCCTCCTCTTTGGGCACCCTTGTGAAACACAAATTTATCGCATTACATACAATGCAATGAGAATTTAAAATCTTTATCATCCACTCGAATCTGTATCATCCAATCGAATCTGTATCATCCACTCGAAATTTAGACATTCATTCAAGCAGCACACCACATAGCAGCACACCAACCGATGCACATGCTTACTGAATTCAATTATACTTCATAATAAATAACAGCGTGGAGAATGTGATATATAGGTGCAATAACGGAGTCGATTATATAGCAAACATGAATTTATTACGGTAATGAACAACAACTCAAATTCTTCTCTGAACGACACTGCAAACTGGCTAATTGACTCGGTGGCTTGTCGCACATTCTGAAATTCCAGTCTCAGGTCTGTCTGCTTTCATCTTTTCAGAATTCATGAATAATTAATCATTGCCGAAAGCAATGGCTGTTGAACTAGTGGCCGGATTAGGAGTAGCGTAACCATTGTCCATACTGACACTAAGCCCATGTATTTGTTGAGAAGTTGAGCTCAATACTAGAAAGAGCACGTGGCTTATGTCCATATATTGGCTATGATTATTTCTTGTTTATAGAAACGGCTGAGCTGTAATTGTGTGAGGGGAGAGAGAAGATATGACAGCCACCCACTCTGAACAAAAGGAGAAAACAATAAAAATAAAAGGAGATAAAGGTGGAATAAATGCTACAAGCTATAAGAGATTATTTGCTGGCTATACAACTGAGATATTACATATCTCTTCCAATAGCGTGACCTTATTCAGGATTTTCACAGAATGTCACGATATCTTAACGTGACGTTATCAACATTTTAATCATTATAAAATGTGCATCTGTGCACTCGCTTGTGTGGGGATCTAAATCCTCACATAAATTTAAAAAATTTAAATTTTAGATTCCATTGCATCTTTGCATTTATTGTTAATTTGTCTAAGTCAACTTATATGAATACATAAATATAATCTGTACAAATAGTATGAAAACAGTATAAAACAAATAAATTGATATTCTTCTTTTTAAACTAAGTGCAGAGCTCCCCAATAATTTCAGTTAACCATAATTCAATTCAAAATATTCGGTGATAGATCCAGTCTTCTATAAACTGCAAGGACTATAACTATTACAATAACTAATATTGATTTTATTTAAAAAAAGACTACCTCACTCTTTACAAGTAGCCATTGTTTAAGAGAGAGCCTGAAGATATTGCAGCTTGAGGCATTCCTTAATTCTATAGGAAAAGTATTAAAAATGTTAGGAGTAACATATAAAATAAATCTTTTAAATAGATAGATAGATAGAGATTGATTGATTGATTGATTGATTTCTTTATTCATGCAAATAATAGTTGAATAGTTACTAGTATAAAATACAATATATAAGCATCACCAAGTATTATTACATAAAACATTATCAGTTACTTATTACATAAACTTTAACTATATACAAACATGAAATTATGACTGAAAATTATATTAATATGATATATAGAAAAAAAAAGAAAAAAGCTTGGTATACATTTGTATGAAAAGGCGAAGTTAGGGACGGTGTCCCTCTCTTACACTTAACCTATAAATTCTACCTGATAGTGTTTACACATTATGAAATTGAATAAATTTTACTAATAATAATAAAAATAAATGAAATAGAATGAACTAATAAAGGAAGAACAACTTATAACTAACAGGGTTTTGCTAAAATTTCCCACGCCATCACTCTAGGGCTGAACAACCATAGACATCCGCCCAAGAAAATGCTTCCTCAGTGAAGAAGCAAAACCTGTCCGGCTCTCCAAATTCTTTATTGCAGTAGGGAGTGAATTCCATATTCGACAACCACTTACAACAAATGATTTGTTGTAAATTGTTGTACGGTGGTTTGGAATTCTTAAAGCTCTACTACCTCCTCTTGTGGTTGTTACACTATTGGCTCTGCCATCTGCTACAAATTTAAAATTATTTTTGAAATATTTCGGATTACCATATTTCAATATGTCATTTACCAGTTTTGATATCCGAATGAGTCTTTGTTCCGGTAGTTTGAGGGTATAGCTTTGTATATAATAATAATGAGAGAGAGAGAGAGAGAGAGAGAGAGAGAGAGAGAGAGAGAGAGAGAGAGAGAGAGAGAGAGAGAGAGAGAGAGAGAGAGAGAGAGATGGAGAGAGAGAGAGAGAGCGAGAGATAAGATAAGATAAGATAAAATTACTTTATTTACGTAAATTTACAAAATATAACTGTGACTGATTAAAAAGAATATTATTAACAACACAATAAATAAGAAAATGAGAAAAAGTTTGGATATTAACAATAACATTTTTGTGAAGCATTTACGTAATAAGGGCGAAGTCTGGACAAAAATTCGTCCATTCAAACTTAACCTTGATAACTTCGAACTGCGAGACTATATAATTGGTAATAATAGAATAAAATTTGAGTACAAATTGAAAAAGTTAAAAGTGATTAAAAATAATTGATATTGTGTTTTTTTTTTTAAATATTTTCTGAACAATACAGATGGGATATTATTTACAAAATGAAAGATGATGGTTGTCATGCATGTGCTCTATGGTTGAAAAGATGCAGTCATTCCCTCCAAAAGATACCTCTTCAATGATGAGGTGAAGCCCGCTCGACTCTCAATGCACCTTATGGAATTAGGAAGTGCGTTCCAAGCCCGACAAGCACTTACAACAAATGATTTAGTATAGATTGTAGTACGGTGGTTCGGTATCCTAAGCGTATTATCCCCGGTTCTTGTATGAGAGACATTATTCTGTCTGCCTTCAGAAACAAATTTGAAATCGTTTTTAAAGTAATTAGGTTTGCCATATTTGAGGATTTCTCTGACAAGTTTGTTTATTCTGAATAGTCTCTGATCTGGGAGTTTGAGAGAGAGAGAGAGAGTGAGAGAAAGAGAGAGATTAAGTTTGAGAGAAAATTAAGAATTACTGAGCTAGAAGTCCACCTCTTTGTACATATTCGTTCTTTGAAATTGTTCAAGATTCTTGAGTTTGAGGTAACAATTTCATGAAGCATAAGATTGACTCTTAAATCCTCTGCACCAAGTTTGAGCAACATTCATAATACCTTTCAAACCCCCAAACATCGAACAACAAAATTTCAAATATTTTTAGTAGGCCTTTATTAAGGTTATTGAAAATTTCACACACCCCTGGTCCTCCTTTCGACTATGTACCATACTTACTTGCCTTTTCCTGGAGCTATTACAACAACTATTAATGAACAAGCTACACATGATAGAGCATTCTTTACGATACACCCATGCTATATTGTGTGTCTGTACACCATCTTGCTTGTTGAATAGCTGGCTCACCATAGTTATGCGTTCAACCAGAGGATATTTCATCTTTCGAAAGTTCTGTTGGGAGTCCATTGATCAACTGGTTCTGATTCCATCGCAGTTTATGCGCTCGAGACCGCGAATTCTTGCACTCCATAAACTAAACAGCCCACTTCCTAGAAGCGTTTACTTGTGCTGGGGTGATTTGGTTTATCGCTGTTCGTAATCTCAAATTGTTGTTCGAACGCGAAAGAAGCGACGTTACGTTTGAGCTCGAAACTTGAAGCTCAACAACAATCCATTGCTGAGTTTAAATTTTCATCGTACGAGTTACCGAACTCTGATTTATGAGCTGTTGAATTAGATATGTATCTCGTCAGTTGCAATGGTCAGTCAATTACTTGTTAACAAGCATCGAATAATTGCGAGTGTGATTCGAGCTAGTCGAACAGTTGCAGTTGATCTTGATTAACAGCAGTCAGGTCAAATTTTTGGGGTGTGAGGTATGCAGAGATACTTATATTTCTTGTGTCTTGTTTGGAAAATTGATTATGTTGCATTTCTGGGCCAAATTTATGGATAAAAATTGATAAATTCAATATTTTTTCAATCTTTCTTAGTAATGGCGAAGGTGATGTTGTGGAAGGTATCCATAATGAATAATAAGACGAAATTGTCACAACCACATTTACTCAGTTTGATTGAGATTGATAATGGTGTAACAACCGAAACTAGTTTCTCGAAGTTTTAATAAATGTGGTTGTGACAATTTCGTCTTATTATTCATTATTTTTTCAATCGCTAAAATTAATCAACTTATGAATAATAAGACTTGAAGTTGTCACAACAACATTTATAAATGTGGCGGTGCCAACTTCAAGCTTTATTCAGGGCTTACTTTATGAATTGAGAAGTACCAGAGCTGTGACTTACTGGGGGGTATGGAATAACCCACAGCAAAACGCGGGTCAGGGGGTCCTACCCCGGAAAATATTTGAAAATTACACTTGAATTAAGAAGTGCCTACTTCTACGAATTCCTCGTTTCAAAATCAGCCATTGTTGACTAGTTGAGAACCAAAAACTAAATACGTAGTGAATAGAACAAAGAAGCTATGTGCTATAGACTGTTACGAACAGTACTACATTGTAGATTTTACCTTTTCCAAGGTGATTTTCACAATTATGAAAGTGTGTATAACGCTATTATCGCAGGTTGAAGTAGAAATTACTTTATATTATTGTAAAATTCGCAATATCAATATTGTTAGAAATACACTATATAAAATGTAATTATAGGAATCACATTGAAAGAGTACAAATCACCTTGTTAAAGTAATTTTTACAGTATAAGATTGTAAATTACCACAAACAAGTGGTGTTCATTACCTTACATGGTAAATTCGCTAATTACCTTTTATTATTTGTGTCTTTCACCATTTTAAAAGATAAAAACTACTTTATAAAATTGGAATAGACACCTTTATTCAGTACTAATTACTTTTAAAATGAGATTTTCACCAAAAAATGATTTTACCTTCAAAAAAGGTAATTTCTACGAGACAAATTTTTCTCAGTGCAGTTTTTCACAAAATGTCACTCTGTATCACATCAACATGGTTGCTATTTGCAATACAGCTGCCGCTACTACGGTGTAATCCGGCTGAAATTAAGCCCTGGCTTTATTATTCATTATGGATATCTTCCACAATATCACATTCGCCACTACAAAGAAAGTCAATTAAATTAGACTACTAGTAGTTCTGGAACAGTAGACCTCACGCCCAAGAATAAGGGTGCTTGAACAGAGGAACATACTCGATGTACTCAATGATAATCACCATCGCGAAATTGAACACAGTCATCAGACCTAACCCTTAATTCAATTCGCGTAGTATATTTCATGTCAGTTTTTCACAAAATGTCAATCTGTATCACATCAACATGGTTGCTATTTGCAGTACAGCTGATTACTCATATCAGATTACATAAATGTCAGATGAGATTATAAAACCATATTAGATAAATTTGTAAATCGTGTTCTTAGTAATCACGTTCTACTATACTTAATTGAAATATTAGAAATGAAACAAACAGATAAGTTATTCTTATTAATGATGACTTTATAAGGCTCAACCAGATGAATAAGGGAGCCCCAGGGCTATCTATGAATCTGATTCCAATTGCATATGATGGAGAAGCTCATTTATAAATCATATGTTCCTACAGAAGAATGCCTAAGAGTCTTACCGTACTTTTTTCTCTTAAATATCCTTTGAATGCAAGCAAATTTTGAAAATCCTTACACATACATCGCTGGGCGTTCCTTGAAGGAAGATCTATGCAAAATTTCATTGAATAAATTTGGTGTCTCCCTAATTAATTGTAAAAATTAGAGCATTTGAATTACTAAAATAAAGAATTTGCATTTCTACAAATTACGTAAATTTCAAACATTGAAACTTCACAAATAAATTTGTCCTTTAGCCTACTCAATACTTCACCCATAAAATAAATTCACCACTCACCCAATAATTTTCTCATTACTCAAATAATGTTTTCAAATCAGAGGAAGTGGTAGCCGTGAGCAGTAGCAGGTATCTTTTCAATCAGATTAGATCACTCTTTGTAAGGGTGACCGATTGGATTGGCCAGCAAAAAATACTCTGTTCTCTGCTGTAAAATCACTTCCCGGTGGTTCGGAACCCGCCTAAAACTGTAGGTCCAACTCATCAATCATTATCATCCAACTCATTACCCACGCACAGGTCTCAAATCTATGTGGGCTACATCCTCAAAAAAAGTTACCATATTACTATATCAATATTAGTTGAGAGGAGGCTTTATTTAAAATCCTTCAATTGATACAATGTCATTTTTTATGGATAGATTTTGTTGAATAGCATTCATTCATAACATTAATTTCAGTAAGATTTGCACACAGACAAACTAATTCAAATATTTTCTGTAAGAAACTTATGTTTTTATTTTTTAAATATTTATGTGCCGATTCTAACATGAATTCCATGAATCCAGTTGTTATAAAAGATGTTGAACCAAATGAAGAGTCAAAAATGGTAAATCTATCCTCACCAAGACTAAACTTTGTTTAAACATTGAGTAGTCCGAATGTTCATGAAATTAATACTGTCATAGAAGCAATATGTTCTATGTAGGCTTGGCAATGATGACTCTTTTCAATGATTCGTTCAATCGCCCTCACTCTTATAAGTGAGTCGTTCATTTCAACTTGTTAAAAAATGAGTCATCAGCAATGCTCGTGCTCATTTACTACCATTACCATAGCTTGTTCAGACGCTCAGCGGTCACTGAGCACTCATACACACACAACAATAAACAGCCTTGTCGTATGTCTGGCGCCTCAATATAAATAATTCTCAGAATCTGAGTCATTAGTCATCTATTCCAGAGCACAGAGCATATTCTATTTTCCAGAAGTAGTCAGCCAGGTTATGGAGCTGAGAGAGGTGAGTGAGTGAGCAAGCTGTTGTAGTAGTTAGTTCACTTCACAGTTCAAATTGCTCGTGGAGTGGGGAGGTGAGTGCTCTGATCTAGCAGTGTCTAGCAGGCCGCTGCACTGCTCTGCTAATTCAAAGAGCGCTCACTAGATTCAGCGCTCACTAGAACTACTTTCTGAATTTGAACTACTAACTAGTTCGTAGTTCATTTTAAAGAGTCATTTACTTTGAACGACTCGCTCATTCTGGTCACATCTCTAGTTCTATGTTCAGATGCTTTGTTGCTTCCAAGGGGTTTTTGTAAAGAATAAATAAAAAATAGTAGCTTTGAGCATTATTGAAACTCTACATTCAAACTAGATGTCACAATAAAGCAATAACACTTCATTTGTCGCAGGTCAACCTTCAGATTTCTGATTATCACCTCTGAGATTGTGTCACCAGACTCCAAATAATACTAATAGAGTAAAACAGAAGCCATTAAAATCCTACGGAAACAGAAAAGTTTCGAAAAGAAAAGTGACTCAACCCAGTTGCAAACACTGCAGCGGACCAGTTCTCCTTTTTCAGAGATGTAAAAGAGACAGTATGTCACTTTCTGAAGAGAACCAGTTAGTCATTCACAGCAGAGAATGCGTTTAGCTTTGGCGTCAGACTGCTATTTGAACCGGCTTTATTTCGTTCAGTAATTTGCATGGATCTAATGTCGAATAGCAACACATATATTTGTTCAGGTCACGTATTAGATAGTAAACCTATATAGATAGAAAAAATACACAAGTCCCTTGTCACATAGACGACTGACCAAGGAATAAAATACACAGGACCAATATTTGCTCTCCAGAGTTTAGCTCATAGTTTTTTAACGCGTGAAGGAATCCTGAAAGTTCAGCTTAAGCTTAAAGTGAATGTTATTGAGTGGAACGTGATGAAATAATTACTATGTCTTATGGTGTTTGATCGTAAGTTATAGTTGATCCACTGTCAAGTCGTTTGATTGATAGTTGGAAAGGAAATGTCTGTTGGACTAATATTTCAATTGGATATATATCCAATTATTAATTTAATAATGGTAATAATTTGATCCAATAATTGGTAATTGAATAATTAATCAATAATAAGACGAAGTAATTTTCAACTTTGAACCCTCATATTTCATAAAATAATTGATGAGAAAAATAATTTCTCATGGCAATAGATAACATTTCAATACCTCAATAATAAAAACAAATTATGAAAAACAATTATGACCAAAAACCATATGCACAGCCTCTTTACCCTCTTACACTCGATTGGTGATAGGGTGGAAAGCTGGAAAGGTTTTTTTCAGTTTTTTGCTTATAAATCAGTAAAGACAACATAAATGGATTTTTTTTGTTCTTATCAAAGTTAAAGCTGAAAGAATTCTGTACAATAATGATCTCATGCATTTTTTGTAGAACCAACCACAAGGGCGCTACGGGTTTCCCAAGTTAAGGGGTTGCATATTATATCACATAATGGCACAGGAAGAATGCTATTTCAGAGCTATTGAACCTTGTATGTTATATTTATTATAGCTTAATTCAAAATTTAGGAAGTTGAACAATTATATTATAGTGGTTTTTGAAGTTTAATTCTCCATTATTATTAAATAGCGGGTGAGGTGTCGTTGGGGGTACCCACTATACAACCCCTTAATTTGGGAAACCCGTAGCGAGCTTGTAGTTGGTTCTACAAAAAATTCGTAGGATCATTATTGTGCAGAATTATGTCAGCTTTAACTTTGATAGTAACAAAAAAATATACTTCTTCTGGGGACTTCTGGTATGTTATTACCCAAGGTTAGAGGAAGCGATTGGCGAAATGATCAGCGAATGAAAAAATCCTTTCTCTATCATTTGCTCTTCTTGATGGCCATATTTTTGTTTAATTTGACTGGGCTATATCCTCTATTCGTAGTTCTTCGTGGGAGAAAAGAAGTTCAGGGAATTGATTGATTGGCTGCCTTTTATTTCCTAGGAGGGCGAAGTTAGGGCGTAGCCCTCTTACACTAGGGGGAATGTGGGGATGAAGAATTCGAGACAACTTACAAGGAATTTCAGACGTGTGAGTCTCGCCCATGTTTTCAAATAAAAAGTGTTCAAACCATCTGTCAAAACAACTCCGTTTACGATTTTAATCAAATGGATTATTTACTCAGAGCAACGACCACGCATTACTTATTTGGACGGACATTGCCAATGATGATGAATGTGTCTCCCGAGGCACAAAACCACATTGGATACCGTATTACTCCATAGCCAATAGTCAGTATATTGTGTCAATATAGTTGGTACAAAAAACCGATCATGACATCTATTACGGCTATAATTTATTATTTTGTAGAGTAATTTCTTTAACCCTGTAGGCTTGAGTCCTATTCTGAGAGTTACGCTTTCTCGATGGTTAATAATAATCTAGTTTCCTTAATAATTCGTTGTTAAAAAGCTGTTTTGGAGCCTCCAGCACAAAGAGCAACGATTTTCTTGTCATTAGTGACATAGAGTTAGCCAATCATGTATTCAACAATCTTTTTGATACCTGGAGTTTTGGCGTCATTTTTGTAACCTATCTATGAGGTTTCTAGAACAATAGACCTATAGAGTTGGCTAAATAAAGTTTTCAAAATTGCTATCATTGACCGAACGAAGAGAGGTCTCTGTATCGAGTGGACCGTTTTGCATTTTCTGTTCGTCTGTTTGTTAGTAACACATTTACGGCTGAACGCGTGAACCGATTTCTTTGAAATTTGGCATGAATGTTCCTTTTAGTAATGCGCAGCGATGTATGTGTAAGGATTTTCGAAATTTTGTTGCATTTAGGATAATTATAAGGGAAAAAAGAAAAGGCAACTAAGCCTTCTTCTAGGCCTATAGGAACAATGATTTTCACAATGAGCTTCATCATATGCAATTGGAATCAGATCCATAGATAGCCCCCTTATTCATCTGGTTGAGCCTGATTCATGAATAAAGTTATCAGTTTGTTCATTTTCGTAGTTCCAACATATTCGTTTGTTCCATTTTTAATATTTTAATTAAGTATAATAAGAAGTGATTATTAAGTAAATATATACAAATTTAATTAATATTGTTTTACAAGATCTATCATCGCACATCTGAAATCTAATTTTTTGTGCAATCAGCTGTCTCGCAAATAGAAAACTCAGATTTGTTGACGGTCTGATGAATGTGTTTAATTTTGCGATGGTGATTATCATTCACCAAGGTTAATAGAAACTTGAAGTTTTTAATAAACTTGATCATTCACTACATCCCACACAGCACATAAGCTTAAACTAAGTTTGTATTTTACTTGGTTTTAACACTGTCAAGCAAGTTTGGCGATCCAAATTATTTCCAAGCTCAAATCAAGCTGTTTAATACAAGCTGGTATTCCCTAGCTTATTAATAACTTGGGTTTCACGGCATAATAATGGAGGTGCGTTTGGTGCGCGCGCAACTCATAAAGTTTCTTTTTTGTGCACTAGTTTTGCTAGTAGCGCATAGCGTGATCTCGTCAACATCGTTGTTATTTCATAGGTCCGCCATTGATTGCTCCATTACCGGATCACCGCCTCACGCAGCAATTTGCAATCTTTCAGCAATCTATTCAAGTTATTTAATTTTAATATTTCAATTGTTTGCCCACTCGAGCAGAGTTTTAGTTGAACATCAAGATCCAAAAGGTAAGTGATTACTGAGCACTATTCATGTATTTTGCAAGTATATGTGCATATGCACATAATATTAATTTTAGGTAAGGATAAACCATTGTGCATCATGTATTAACGGTGAAAATAAAGAGTCTTACTGACTCTTATAATTCCATATTATCAGCATCCTTAGACTATGATTCAATACGATTTTTGATGCCATTTAAACAATACAGAAAAAAGCACAAGTCAATGATTAGATTTCTGGATGTCTTGTTCCATGACGAACTGCGTTGTTGATATTAACTTGTTTTGTGAATTTAACGACTTGCAGTCAAATATTCATTAAGAATAAGTAAAATTTACTTACTCTGTAGGCTTTCGAATCTTTGAGATCCGTTTTCAGAGGCGTGTTCCTAGATCATCAATGTCAGTTTTTTTATTTGTTTTTTTTTCCATGATTAGTCTACAATAAGGTGTTACCTACCCTACTTTATTTTATTTTATTTCAGAAACCTAACTTTCTCCCATTGTTTTGTGTAGTAGTGAAGTCATCACTTTCTAGGCTTTAAGCTAAAGCAGTGTAAACTTCTAGGTATGCAAAGGTCTCGATCTATTATTTATTTAGCTTATTATTAGCTTTTCCAGAAGTCTAGGAGATCAAGCTTAAATTTATTGCCTGCAGACTAAGTTTGGCACTGTGCAACAGCAAGAATGAACATTTTTGGATCTGATAGATAGAATTTCTTGTTTTGACTGAATGAGAATTTGACTTAATGAAACGAATTCGTTTTTTGTGCAAGCATATTTTTAAAATAGCATCTATGGCCACTGCTGTTTTAGTGACAGTAGGCCTACGCCGTACTGGTACCTCTTGGGACAAAAAACAAAAAAAATATATATATTTTGTAACTTTAGGTGAGCCATTATGCGATTGACGCAATGTAGAACTAGCAACTGTGTCTACTTGGTGCGAGACTGTACCTAAGTTTATCAAATTTATAGATTTTTTTGTAAAATCTAGCTATAAAAACACACTGATTACCTTACTTTCCATTTTTGTAACAAACTGTTATTTGAAAAATTATGCAATAATACATGTAAACTAGGTTTTTGTGCGCTTTTTATAATATGCCCTTGAAATCTGTACAAGATTAAATTTCTACAGTAGGCCAGTTAGTTAGCAAATACAGTTTTTTTCCAGTAAAAGCAGACATAACTTTTAAGGAACCACAAGTTTGATATGCATAAAAAATTTCAAACTGTCTCAGACAAATAATCTTTGTATTCTTATCTTATCAATTTAAAAAGTTTTCCTGGGGGCGGACCCCTTCTGAATACCCCCCAGACCCCCTGGAACATTGCGTACCTGAACCTATATTGTTACAAAAGCAGCACTATCTATGCCTATATTAATAACTTAATATTTGCTGAATTAAATAATTTATTTGTAATAATCAAATGCTAC
The DNA here is from genome assembly GCA_948455865.1 of Conomelus anceps. Classification (NCBI taxonomy): domain Eukaryota; kingdom Metazoa; phylum Arthropoda; class Insecta; order Hemiptera; family Delphacidae; genus Conomelus; species Conomelus anceps. Next base: position 5,909,059 of record OX418226.1, on the reverse strand, counting down.
TATACTGTTTTGCTGTAATATCGTAGATTACAAATTTAACATCTATATTTTATATGCAAATTACAATTTTTTGTCACATAAAGTATTTATTTTTCAGCTGAAAGTACTCATGTCGGTGGGAGGGAGAGATGCTAAGGCAATGACTTATAATTGCTTGAGATGGTGTCTAAGCTATGCAGTCGCAAACAAATTGTCTTATTCAGGTGTGGCAGCTAAGGACAGGGCAAAGACCAAGAAAATAGCCTTCAAGACCACGCAGCTCTGCAAAGTTATTAATGGTAGGTTTTTTTAAATGTTCTGTCTAAAATATTTGGAATCTACATTCCAACCTACCTATCATCACTGATAGTGCCACTGCTGATAGAAAGATTGTTAAAGATTGAATAAATATATCAGGAAGCTTGTTTGAAGGTTAGGACATTGGCCTCACACATTAACAAAACTTGCTTCAAACTAAACCTTATATGTACTTATGCTAGAATGCAAATAAAACTACCTAACAAACCCTATAGAAACCTACAATTCAATGCAGAATATGAATTAGACTACACGTTAAATTTCTTAGACCTCACTATCACAAAACTAAATAACATGCACAAATTCAAAATCTACAGGAAACCAATTCTCACAGACACACTTATTCACAACTCATCCAACCATCCACACCAACACAAACTTGCTGCTTTTAACTCCATGATCTGTAGACTCTTAAATGATCCACTATCACAAGCTGACCGACCACCAAGAAGAAATTAATATGATCAAATACTTAGCTCAACAAAACGGATACAACACAAATATGATAGACAGAATCCTAAATAAAATGAAAACCAAAACAGATTTGTCATATACATATTTCAATAAAAAAACACATATTCAAAATCTACAGGACTTTTGACTTTATGCAACACAAAGTAGCACATATTTTTCAAGAATCTGTATTTAACACAGCATTCAGAACAACAATTAGCCTGAGACACCAGCTCCAACAAAAAAACATCTTACCCAACAAACAGCAAAATATGTTTTTCATAACCCATTAAAGTTTGTCATGTAACATTAACATTTATTTTGTCTTTCTAATTCAAAATTCAGAGTCAGATTAATATAAGGCAATGCAAAGATCAACCTTACATACATTTTTAATATGCACTATGCCTAATTTTCAGATTCAGTTATCTTAAAATGCATATGTCCATCAATTAATGATCCTGACATGCATATGTCCAGCAATTAATGATCCTGATGTATGAATCAGCTGGCCTTTGTCAGTATCAAAGCTACACAAGGCATCACCCATCCTTCACTCATACTTGGGTTGAGATACACCTGTTTGGAGTTCCCATTTCAAAGTTAACTTGACCACGTGGATTCATTGATTTCATCAATTTTAATTGATGGTACTCCCTGACTTGTTGAGGCGTTTAAACAACGTTTCCTAAAGTGATCTATTGTCAGTAGTTTCATGTTACTGAAATGACAAAAACACTATTATTTTACAGTTGCTGTGAAGAAAATTCACCCTTCATCTACTGACCAAGATTTGAAGGTCTACATGTGTCACTGGTTGCAGCAAGCCAACTCAAGGATCCCCAAATGTAAGAATACTTATTTAAGTTATTTTAATTATTTATCCTCCAAATTGTGTCATAGTTCTTTCCTTTCAGAAATACATTTTTTTCATAAGTGTCCATGATAATGAATTAAAGTGTATATGATGTTGAAGATCCATCTTGTTTCTACTAATATATAATAAAAACTTAGAAAACACTTAAGTGGAAATTATGACTCATGTTATGGCATGACAGCTATTTCACTCTGATGTTAAAAGCATCGTCAGATGACCCACAGTACACTCTGAGTATACTGTGAGTCATCTGACAATGCTCTTAACATCAGAGTGAAACGGCTGTTACATCATAATGTGTCATAATTTCCACTTAGTGTTTTTCAAGTTTTTATTATAAAATGTATAGATTACAATACATAGGTTTAGTATATAATAATAATATTGTGTGACCTGGCTGGCTCAGGTCTGGTGTCAGAGTTATCAGGTCGCACCTGAATAAGTTCAGGGCCTCTGACGTGACTTAATGACTGTTTTTTTAGGCAGCTGGGACCGACAGCTTAATGTGTCCTCCGAAACACGGGAGTGGCCTGAGGTAAATAGTATATTAGTTTTAGTATAATAGGTTTAGTATATTACATAACATGGGTGGTGAGATGGTGTTTACTGTATGAGTATGATAGTTTATGCACAAGATGAAGTTGAGTGGGCAATAATGATCTTAGATCAGCTGATCTAGCTTTTGGTCAAATGTTTTATCAGTGAATTATTAGCAAGTAGCCACCCATAATCATTTGATGATCTTTACCACACAGTGTGTGGTAATAATCATCAAGTGACATCAGCTGACAAAAAAAGATAGTATATTACACTACAAGTGTGGGAAATGGAGTTTACCATACAAGTATGATAAGTTAATGCATGAGATGAAGTCAAGTGCAGTATATTATCATACAAGTATGGTAAACATCTTCTCAGACAAGTTACAAATGATATTTTTTGTCATACTAGTCTGAAATATAAAAATAATAAAATTTGAGCAATTACAAGAAACATCAGTAAAATACTAAAAATTTATCTGAGATCAGCTGTTTTTCCAAATTCTGAATCAGCTGGAATGTGGTAATATCCATTAACACACTGAAAAAGGATGCAGTAATGAAAATCTGCTGTTCTTTCTGTAAACAGTTGTTTACTGGCTCGATTCAATGCTTGGTAAAGTGGTGAATGTGTATGAGTATGACAAAAATATTATTACCATATTGAGAAATGGGTAAACAGCCAGCACATATTTTTGTATTTGTGCTACACATCTAGAGTGAGTTACTTCAGCCATATTATGATTGCCACCTATCACTGATTTAAGTGACAATTTGGTTTAAATTAAGCTGTAGCATTTGGATGATCACTGTTGATTAAAATATATAATAGCTCTAAATGCCATTACATGTTTACATTCATGACATTTGCCCTATCAACCTACTTCCTCCATTTTAATTGTGATTCTTTTTTTCAGGGCCTTTGTAGAAGAAAACCCTCAAGCAGCTACTTCAGAATAAACACTGCTGTGTGTGTTGTATACATTAAAATTATTTTATGAAGATTCCTTCTTTGTACACATAATTTATCCCCAACCCCTACTAACTATGAAAACTATATGCATTGTTTTATGAGTGATTTGGTAATCAAACCTGTTAATTTTATCATATAATACCTATATACTTTATTTTAAAAAATTTAAAATACTATAGTTTTGTCCAGGAAATTATAGTGTTTTTTTAAATGTTGCTCTCCAATTTCAATATTGTTGTTATTCAACAGCAGTGTTTCAACTATAGTTATTTTGCAGATTTTTGTTGATAAAGTTCAATCAGCTACCTAAAAGCCTGTTAATAACTTGGGAATGTAAGTTTACTTTAAGCTTACTTTAGACTAGTTGTAATAAGCTTGTTTTTAGCCTGGTATTGTAAGTCAGTTAATAACTTGATAATGCAAGTTTACTTTAAACTTACTTTAGCCTAGCTTAAACAAGCTTGTTATTAGCCTGGTATTGTAAGTTAGTTTTAAGCTTGTAACCTCAAACTTAGAACAAGTTGAGAAAGTGGTAACTTCGAAGCTTAAAACAAGCTATTTTTAAGCTTAAAAGCTTGTTTACCCAAGCTAAAGTTAAGCTTGTAAGCTTGTTCTTTTAGGCTTGAAACAAGGTTGGAACAGGTTTATTGTGCTGTGTGGGATAGAGTATGTTCCTCTGTGCAAGCACTCTTATTCTTTTTAATAGAAATAATTAAAGTGTTATTGAAATTTGCATTCAGGCTACTTCAGTGAGAAATTGTAACTAACGGCTCAATAGCAATAAATTATTGGAATTGGTAATCCAATCATCAGAATTGATGAAAATTGTATATTTTAGTGATTGGATGAATATTTTTCATTAATAACTCTCACTAATATTGAATTTATAAACAATTTTGCAATTACGAAAAATGGAGGGTTTGGCAATAATTTTGAATTTAATACTATATTCAACTAAAATATTGAGTGTGCCTTCATTTGTGGAAGACCCCTACGGGTAGCTACACCACGCCTTTTGAGCCATGCTATGTTAGGTTAGCTTGCTGAACAACTTTCTTAAAAGTTGAATCGAAATAATTCTGATATCGACTGGAAATGAGCTATGCACCTCTGCATTCAAAGTGTGTAGCAGAGGTTAATGAATTACTTTCACGATCGTTTTATTATGATCTGACTTGTCTTATATTCCTTAACTGGAGTCTCCAAGATGTAATCTACAAAAATAAAAAAATACTAATTTCGTTTGTTGAACAATGCTGCCAATAGAAGGGTTCGATACTTAAAATTTATAATGCTTTGTGACTCAATATGTAGAACAATTTCGCTAAATAAAGCTTCGAGAATTTGAAGAGAGAGTAATAAGCTAATCTAAATGTCAACAACTTCGAATCCATTGCATGTAGATATTGTAATTTGTTTCAGTAAGAATAGACTCCTTTTGCCCACTCTTGTCAGACTTGATTATTGCTGATCTGATCTGAATGAGTGACTGTAAGTCGCATTAGTAGAAGTTCGATTGAAAGTTCAAAAGAAACGCTTTTGGGAGTGGCATAAGTTACCATTAAGTTATGATTAAACTACGGACAGCTAGGATGGAGATAAAGAGTTGAAAAATTAGATTGTTGAGGAAAATTTTGAAATTATTTCTCGATGGTGATCAAGTTGACCCCAGAAAAGACCTCAGTCAAACTAGCAATCAGATTAGATTAACTTTATTTATACAAAAGTAACAATTATTCTCAAATGTTAGCATATTTATTTATTTATTTATTGATGAAGGCAAAATTCAACTTATTATATAAAGAAGCAAGGCTTTTAGCCCAAAACTGCCTCTATTACCGCATTTTTACAAGAGTCCTAAAAGTGGCGTAGCAAGAACTTTTGGCACCCGGGGGGGTATTTCAACTTATCAACCAAACTCCTCCCCCCCCCCCCCCCACCCACGCCACAAGAGAGAATTTCGCTATTGTCCTATTTTCCATACAAGAGAGACCACTGGTGAATATAAGACAAGACAAGAAACTTTCTTGAGGTACTTCTGCTCCTGTATTCTTCAGGTCAGAGTATGCATCTCCATGCTTGACTTAGAAGTACCTTCGTGACAAATATGACTGTATCAATCTTTAAAATGTATTTTTTTTTCTATTTTGCCCCTTCAAAAATTTCAGTGGGAAATCCACTGAAGACTTCATTAATGTCTCTTACTTCGATCTGACTACCTCGATATCTCATTTGTTTTCTTATTATATTCAATCATGGATTATTATTATTATTATTATTATCATAAAATTAACTATTATTATTGATTGTATTGCTCTATTCTGTTCTACTCCGCTCTTCTCTGTTTCTATTACTCGCTTGATCTTTGTCGTTGATCACAGTTTGTAGCATAGTTATTTCTACCGATTTTTTAAAAACAAAATTCCACTGTTATGGTGAAGTGATAGCTGTGAGCCGTAGCAGATACCTGTTCAATCAGATTAGATAAGCACCGGTCTCCTGGGCCCTCTCTGTAAGGGTGACCAATTGACTTGTTCAGCAAAAAAGACTGTAAAATTACTTCCCGGTGGTTCGGAACCCACCTACAATTGTAAGACCACTATGTTTCCAATAACAAGGCTCAAGCGGCGAGGTGGAACTACCCGTAATAGTCTTCCGTAATTAGTCTTCCCACTAATAAAAGCCATATGTATTTACTTTTACTGTTATGATTGTGAATATATTCAATCTATAATTATGTTACTAGTTGTAGTTGGAGATCATAGTTGAAATATATGATAGTTGAAGATGACGATTCAAGAACAAGTGACGTTTCACATGAAAGGGTGAAACTAGGGACGGAATTATAAAAAATACACACTATATAACAATATAAAATATAAAAAATACACACTAATCAGAGGTGTTAAATATCAAAATATCAGATAAAATAAAAGAATTCAGGCCAAAATAAAGGACACAATCATTTTAACGGGTATAAAACTCTGAAATTATTACATGTTCTGTTTAGTCAATAAACAAAAACTCCAAAAACAACCATCGTCTCTGGATCGGATTGAAATTTTATTTGAATTGGAATTCCAATTTCTTTGACCTTTTTTATAGTACCAGAATAGAATGACCCCCTGTGCCCCTGCAACATGCAACATTTAGAATAACGCATTCTCGAACTTTTCATTACCTCATTGCAGCTCACCTCATACTACAGCAAAATCAATTACGTTTTCCCGCTCTAAAAGTAATATTGATGATTTACCATGACGCTTTCCAAGCTGTTCTTATCAGATAATAAGCACTGACAATTCCCTATTACTCAAATCATAATTATTAAAAGAGTGATCTAAATATTTGCACTGTCGAAGTATACAACCAGGTGCAGGCCCTGTAGTAGAAGATGTGGTGGATCGTATAATTGAGAACTAAGGTTGAATACAATAATTATTGTCTGGTTACCTTCGAGAATGGAAATGGAACCTGATTGCCGCCGCCCTGCCTTGTTCAATTTGCGTTGAAGCTTTAATAACGGTGTTGTAAACGTACAGTGATTCGCTGTGATAAATATTGAGTTCAATTAATGATATTAGCATTGAGTTCTTGACTACAGACTTAATGGGATTTTCTGGCTTCTGCCAGTTCAAATAGATTCCAAACAGTGCGATATAATTTTCTTTTGGCAAATTGGTATGGTGGCAATTTTGTTGATTTCTCAAGAAGTAATGAAGAGAATGGGTGTTCTCGTAATTGGTGTGATTCCCGTTTTTTTAATGTTCGGTTGTAAGTAGAACAATCGAAATTTTTTGGCTGTCCCATAGCTGAGCTCATAGTTGAACATTTATCTTTTTTAGGGAAGTAAATAATAATAATATCGTGTGACCTGGCTGGCTCAGGTCTGGTGTCAGAGTTATCAGGTCGCACCCGAATAAGTTCAGGGCCTCTGACGTGACTTAACGACTGTTTTTAGGCAGCCGGGACCGACAGCTTAACGTGTCCTCCGAAACACGGGAGTGGCCCGAGGTAAAATCTTTCGGTCAGAACTGGGATCGAACCCGGGACCTTTGGGCTAGCAAACCAGCACTTAACCCACTCGGCTATGGCCACTCCGTAGGGAAGTGATAGCCGAGTGCCGTAGCAGGTATCTGTTCAATCAGAAATAAGCTACGAAACTCCTGGGCCATCTTTGTAAGGGTGACCGATTGAATTGGCCAGCTAAAAATTGGCTAACGAGTAGTGTAGACTATTGTTTTTATACGTCTTGAGATCTTAACAATATAAACAGACTCTAACTGGTAGTTCTGTGAACAGTAGACCTCACGTCCAAGAATAAGGGTGCTTGCACAGTGGAACAAAAGACACGTTCTCTGCTGTAAAATCACTTCCCGGTGGTTCGGAACCCACCTAAAACTATAGGTCCAACTCTTCAATCACCATCATCCAATTCATTACCCAGGTCTCAGACCTATATGGGCTTCATCCTTCGAAAAAAATTCAACAACAAATATTTCAAATTAATAATTTTGAAATTAACTTTTCTTGTTTCATTAGAAATGGTTATTTATGACCGAAGAAATATTCAATAGAATAAATAATAATACCGAAAATTTTTCCACTATTTGGAAAGGTTTTTTCATTACTTATTTCAAGAATATCATTTCAGAAAGATTTAATATTTAAAAAAGAGACATTTATTAAATTAACAGAAACAAACATTGAAACAAATTGAATGTAAAAATTTGGACTAAATAAAGAGTTTATTTATTATTATTATATTTGAAAGAAAAATGATCGTTTTTGTCTAGAAGTATCGGAGTTTTTTATTGAATTTAAACTCAATAGAACTACTATAAAATTTGATAATTATATGATTCCATGAAATTTGTGTCAATTTTATCCAGTGAAGTAGACAAAGGTTTAAAAGTCTGTCTTCGAAACCTTAAAGTTCTTGAATAATATTTTAATTATATTCCATATAACTTGATGTTTGATAGACGGAATGTCCTATTAATGCGAGTGAAAAAAGTACAATGAAAATATCCTACCGTAGTCATAATTATTGTTTTTCTAAGTTTCCTGTATTGTTTAATATTAAGATATTGAAATATTATCTATTGCAATGAGATTAATTCTTTTTTATCAACTATTTTGTGAAATAAGGGGGTTCGAAGTTGAAATTTTTCGGTTTTTGGAGGCAATTGAACTCACAAGTTATTTCAAACAATATTGATAATTTTTTCATAACTTCAATACTCCTTGAAAAAATAATGACACATATTTTATTTCAATTTAGCAATTGGTTTTTTCGAAATAGTTTTTTGAGAAACTGAAATTTTTCCCAGATTTAAAAAAAATTATTTTGAGAAAACTAATATTGTTTGATACAAATGTCAAATATGTCATTTTATTCCTCAACGTGTATTTTAGTTATAAAAATCTACCAAAAGTTGAAAATACTTTGTAGGGGAGATCAATAATCACCCCCAAAACCGAAAAATTTCCACTTTGTACCCTATTTATTTCCATGAAATAATTAATGAAAAAAATAATTTCATGGCAATAACTCACCTACAAGTTATTTAAAAATTTTTTTTTTTATAACTGAGAGACACCTTGGGGAAAAGAATGACACATATTTCATTTAAATTTAGCAATTTGTTTTTCAAAATAACTTTTTACAATACCTTAATAATAATTAATATCCAATACAAGAAACTTAGAAAAACAATTATGACCATCATCATCATCTTTAAAGAGCATCATTACTCTCTACCGAATCCTATCTTGAAAGAGAATAACTAATATTCCATTTGTTAGTTGAATGCATTAAATTTGTCGTCTTGTATTCAAATTTTATCCAGTTTTGTTCCATTTAAAGACGATAAATACCTTATTAACGGACATTAATGAACTTTTCTGACTTGCATGGTTGAGCTCCTATCTTACACATAACAGTACTCCACTTGTTTTTATGGGGAGTCAAGCAATGCAGTGGAATCATGTCTCAAGGCAAAATAGAAAAAATGATGTCTAATTTATGTGAATCCACATACGATTACATAACTGGGGCCAGTGCATGATAAACAGCTTGAAACGATAAATCATAACTGAAAATTGCACATCTATTGAAGGATGTATGCTCTAGAAGTCCACAACTACGAATACGTAGGAGCGAAAATAGTCAAGTTTAAACGTTCACGCAACACCTGATAGCATGTCCTAGATTGTAATTGATGCAATTCAGATGTACGTGTACTTGTAGGATGTACATAGATAAAAACGTCCCTACTTATTATACAGCTTTTATCGGAGCTGGTTGTATGGACATGTATTGAATAGGAGATGATATACCTACTGATCCAATTAATCATCTCTTCAGAATTGCTAAGTAGCATCTACGGTTGGATACGAAATCCTTGAGGGTAAAAGTCACGCATCTGAAACGTTCTCACTCTTAATTAACCAGGTACCTAATTAGGTACTTCTTTTTGATACTTTAATAACACTATAATAAGACGAATATGCCATTAGTCATCCCTTTATTTTAGTCTTGACAAGTTTAATGATCGGGCCTTTTCTGTTTGATCTGTATCGCGGCTAAAAAAATATTCATAGCAGTCCAGGTCGTGGTAAGAAGCCTACACGAATGCGGTTGCAATTAGAAGTCGAATCAAGATTTGATGATGATGATGAATCTTAATCACGTGATGATCATTATTGATTGACAAACTTGGAAAGATTTCTAATGACTAAATTAAGGAACGTATTGTGGAGCAAAAGTCTCCTTGTCTGGTATAGTGGTATGGATATCCTTGAAAACTTTTCTGATTGCATAATTCCATGCAGAATTGTTCTTCAATACTTTTTCGACCCTTATCTGCCTTTTATGGTGAGAATTATTGGCTTTTCACAAGGAGCCTACTCATTGGAATTGGAAAAAACTTTTATTAGTGACAAAGTGATAAGCGAAATATTTTATTAGGGAAGTGATTGATGAGTGCCATAGCAAGTATCTGTTCAATCAGAGATAAGCTACGATACTCCTGGGCCATCTTTGTAAGGGTGACCAATTGGATTGGCCAGCAAAACGACTCTGTTCTCTGCTGTAAAATCACTTCCCGATAGTTCGAAACCCCCCTATAACTGTAGGTCCAACTCATCAATCACTATCATCCAATTCATTACCCACGTACAGGTCTCAGACCTATGTGGGCTTCATCCTCCAATAAAAAAGGGAAACAAAGTCGAGATTATGAAGTCCTTCCTTCTACTTCACATTAATGATTCTCATTCATTGGGATATTGACATTGAAAACCCCCTAATTATTTGATGTTATGAGAAATAGATTTCCACTTGAGGCGGACCCCCATAGTGGGTGCCTCAAATCCATCATCAATGCTCAAGAGTGGTCGCAGTGGGAGATTTTTTTCGGAGGATGAAGCCCACATAGGTCTGAGACCTGTGCGTGGGTAATGAATTGAATGATGGTGATTGATGAGTTGGACCTAAAGTTTTAGGTGGGTTATGAACCACCGGGAAGTGATTTTACAGCAGAGAACAGAGTCTTTTTTGCGGGAAAATCCAATCGGTCACCCTTACAAAGAGTGCCCAGGAGTTTCCTAGATTATCTCTGATTGAACAGATACCTGCACTCGGCTATCACTTTACATATTATAAGGGTCTTGAAATGTTATCTATTGCGGAGAGGATATATTTTTTTCTTCAATTATTTTGTGAAATATGGAGGTTCAAAGTTGACATTTTTCGGTTTGGGGGCAATTGATCTCCCCTATGAGTGATTTTAAACTTTTAATCAATTTTCAATAATCACTTCAAGTAATTGATTTAGTAATAAATTATGGTAAATAGTGTATAAGATTGTGCAATTGTTGATCTGACTTTTCTTATAATCTTTAACTGGAATCTTCAAGACGTATTCTACAACAATCCTCCCTTCACCTGAGACCACCCTTGTCATGCCGGGGATTGGAGTCATAAATTCGTAAACTCGCTAGTCATTAAATATTCAGATTCATTGTTCTGAATTGATATTTGAATATAACTCTATAATGCCTATTTTAGTGAGGCACCCTTGGGGGCTTTGGGGGCTCAAGCCCCCCCCCCCTTCCAAGGACATGAAATCTTTATTGAAATTTTCATATTTACAAGCGAATTGTCTGACTCAAAAAAATAGTGTTAGTACATTTCATGTTTTCACGCTTGTTCAAATAGAATAATGGCCATAAAAATATCGTTATACAAAACTTCTATGACGTAGCCTATCTTAGAAATAAGTTACATTGGTATATTAGGAAGTTCTACTACATTGGAATAAGTTAAGTATGGAAATAGGCTGCGTGGCTTAGCAGCATTGAACATCCACCAAAACATTGAAGTGACTAGCGAACAGGCAAAGTAGCGGATTATCAGGTTATATAAGCAAAGCAATCCTCGGCCCTCTCTGTAATGGTGACCGATTGGATTAGCCAGCAAAAAGGGCTCTGTTTTCTGCTGTAAAATCACTTCCCAGCGGTTCGGAACGCACCTAAAACTGTAGGTCCATCTCATCTATCACCATTATCCAATTCATTACCCACGCACAGGTCTCAGACCTATGTGGGCTTCATCCTCCGAAAAATACTACAATTCAATAAGTGAGTATTACTGCCAAAAAATGTCTATGAATCCCATAGCATATTTCTGTCTCTATATCAACATTTTTACACTGCAGTCTTGTGTTGAATTAATCAGAATTTAGAAAAACACTTGGTATGACAAATCGATTCGCCGAACTATAATATTTAGTAAAATCGATCATGATAGGTGATGGATTGTAAATGATTCCAAATTATTATTCGGAATGATGCAAGAAGTGATAGATCAGATCTCGGTCAAGTACATGAATGTTCATCGAATTCTTTTGGATCAACACGAATGGTCATAATTTGGTCATAATTATGAGTTGTTGGTCCTTGGATTAGTGAAATGATTGAGGAGGTCACAACTCATATAATATTGATCTTTGTGGATGCGAGGAGAGTGAAATTATGTGTGGAGATAGTGAGAGAGAAAGAGAAGGAGAAGTGAGAGGGAGAGAAAAGAGAAAAGAGAGAGAATGAGAAAAGAGAAAGTAAGAGAAAAGAGAGAGAAAGAGAAAAGAAAGAGAAAAGAGAGAGAAAGAGAAAATAGAGAAAAATATGACACCATAAAAAGTAGTAATAGAATAAATGAATAATGATTATCAAGTCATGATTCAATAGATTTAAATAGCCCTTTATAAAATAATACTGGTGAATAACGTCTCAATAACCGTGGTTCAAATAGGAGTGAAAAATGAATGTGAAAAATAGAATCTGAAAAATAGAATGTGAAAAATAAAATGTGAAAAATCAAAGCCAATAAGTTGAATTAACTTATATATATTTAATAAGCAATATTTCATGAGTGCTCTTTATGGGAGTGAGTTGAAAATGGGTTAAAAGGCTGTGCGCAGGGTGTTTGCTCATAATTTTTCATAAATCGGGTTTATTGAATCGGATGTTATTAGAGCTTTGAAATGTTGTCTTTTGCTGTGAGAAAATTTTATTTCGTCATTTATTTTGTGAAATATGGGAGTTCAAAGTTGGGGGTTTTTGGGGGTAATATATCTCACCTGAGTGATTTTAAACTTTTGATAAATTTTCTGTGACTAAAAGATACCTCTAGGAATAAAATGAAATTTTTACTTCAATCTTGCAAAATACATTTTTTTAAATCTGTAAAAAATTCAATTTTTAAAAAAATTATTTTGTAAAAACTATTTGTTAGAATGAATTGAAAAATATGTTATTTTATTCCTCAAGACTGTCTTTTAGTAATGGAAAATTTATTAAACGTTTATTTAACTCATAGGTAAGATCAATATTGCCCCCAAAAACCGAAAATTTTCAACTTTGAACCTCCATATTTCACAAAATAATTGAAGAAAAAAATATATCCTCTCAGCAATAGATAACATTTCAAAACCCTTATAATATGTAAAGTAATAGCCACGTGCCATAGCAGGTATCTGTTCAATCAGAGATAATCTATGAAACTCGTGGGGCGCTTTTTGTAAGGGTGACTGATTGGATTGGCCAGCAAAAACGACTCTGTTCTCTGCTGTAAAATCACTTCCCGGTGGTTAGGAACCCAACAAAAACTGTAGGTCCAACTCATCAATCATCCAATTCATTACCCAAGCACGGATCTCAGACCTATGTGGGCTTCATCCTCCGAAAAAAAATATATTCAATACAAGAAAGTTTGAAAAAAAATTATGACCAAAAATCCAGCGCACAACCTTAAAAAGATGAATAGCCCAGAGTCCCATTTTTTTAATGAGTTGTGGAATACTCATCATAATCCTCTTTTCTCATGTATTTGATTATAAATATCAAAGTTATGCAAACCATGAATAAACAAAACTGTATCTGATTTGAATACCATTTGTTGGAAATTACAATGTAACCGCATCCACTCCATCATTTCTCAATTATGTGCTCATTGAATTTGAAATAATAAATTCTATGTACTTTGTGCAATCGTTATACAATATATACAGGTATATAAGACATATTATGTAGATGATGTGCCATTTCGTGTTTGCTGATTCCAACTGAATTATTATTATCGAAGCTTTAGTGAACCAATCTTAAATCAATTTTTAAACGCAACAGCAAATCTGAATTATTCAATATCTGTGTTATAGGTTGTAGGTTTCAAAGTTGGAGCAAAACGCTGTAGGACAACGTAGAATGCTGCTTTATTTATCTTATTGTAGTTTTTCTTGCTCTTTTTCATTCCACCTCAAAGAATCCATTTTCCTTTGCAGTTATGGCGGCTCACAGTTTCAAACTATATCAGAATTAAATAAGAACATTTTTTTGTAGATAACGTCTTAAGAGACTCCAGTATAAGACAAGTCAGATCAACAATTATATGCATACAATGTTATACACTTGTTACCATAATTACTATATCAACTAGTTGAGGAGAGGCTTAATTTCGATGTGAAATGAATTCTTGTACACTATAAAAAGCTTTATCTATAAATAATTATATAGTGAAGGTAGCAGGTATCTGTTTAATCAGATTAGATAAGAAACGCTCTCCTGGGCCCTCTCTATAAGGGTGACCGATTGAATTGACCAGCAAAAAATACTCTTTTTGCTGCTGTAGAATCACTTTTCGGTGGTTCGGAACCCACTTAAAATAGTAGGTCCAACATGTTTCCCACAAACTATATCTATTAAAATAAGAATTAAATAACATTTTTTTGGTAGATTACGTCTTGGAGACTCCAGTAGACTATAAGACAAGTCAGATCAACAATTATACAATCTTATACACTAGTTGCCATAATTACTATATCAACTAGTTGAGGTGAGGCTTAATTTTGATGTGAAATAAATTCTTGTACACTATAAAAAGCTTCATCTACTAAATATTTTTCAATTGTTTTTTAAATATTTCTATGTTTTTAAGATTCTTTAAAAACTGCGTTAGCTTGTTGTAGAGTTTCCTACTAATATAACTGGGATTTTGCTCGAATAAGCTACTATAGTGAATGATAATCTTCTTGTCTTCTTGTATTATAATCGTGTACGTCCAGATTTTGGTTTATATCACTCTTTTTAACCTACTTCCAAAAAGAAGGTCGTTCTCAATTTGACCTGTTTTTTATGTTCGTACATCAATTTGAACACTATTGAACCGATTTCGATAACTTTTTTACTTATAAAGTAGCTTCATACACATAGAGGCAGGTACAGTTAGGAGAAGTCTCTTGAACAACGGCGTACATGAATCTAATCTATTTACTCTTCCCATACACCTCACAGCTTTCTTTTGGATCTTAAACACCCTATCAAGGTTTTGTTTTGATGGGTTCATGAGACATTTTTGAGCTTGTGTGAATTTAACCTTAATTCTTTATCCAAATTACAGTATATTTGATTAACTTAAAGGCTTATATTTTGCTTCCAATTTAAGTTTGTTTTCCCAATTTGAAAATTATCTTTTATAAAATTGAGCCTCATTAAAAGGATTATCAAATCCATCACAACAACTGTCGAGCTTTTCTTAATTAATATCATTCAAAATAAAAAAATCAGAATCGATCTGAACATTATGCATCTTGAGAAGTGATAGCCAAGAGCCGTAGCAGGCATCTGTTTAATCAGATTAAATAAGAAACGCTCTCCTGGGGTGACCGATTGGATTGGCCAGCAAAAAATACTCTTTTTTCTGCTGTAGACGAATCACTTCCCGGTGGTTCGGAACCCACCTGAAATCGTAGGTCCACAATGTTTCCTACAACATTGCTCAAACGGCGAGGTGGAACTACCCGTAAGGTCTCCCCTCCAACAAAAGCCACACGCATTTACTTTAGGTGATAGAAACACTTATAGTTTGACATGCCGAGAAATTAATGAAAATTGATATAAACAAGTCAATTTGAGTGGGTAATGAGAAAAATATATTGTTAAATAAAATAATTATAATATTATTTGACTTGAGTTAGTAGCAGGTTAGCAGTAATGTTTTTATTGGATGGAAAGTAATAATCCAGAGAAAATACAAAACATTCTAGGAAAAAAGGAAGTTATCGCTAAAATATGAATAATATAAAAAAATACATAATTTGTCATAACCAAAAAGGTTGTCTGCCAGGAGTCAGTCACAATAAATTATTCTTACTCATTCTATAGGCTCATTAGTTTATTCTCTATCCCACAATAATAAATGTTTCAACCTTTGAAAGGTGTTTGTGTAATAGCAATATTCTGATTTTTTGTGCAATTCTTCATGATACCATCTATTTTGTAACGCTCAAGCTACGCTCAAAGATTATTCATTTTTATTAGTGCTAGTGGAATTCTCCTAATCAAAGCTAGTTGAAAAAAATCTGAGTCAATCTGAATATCGATTTGTTCCAAAGTTCAGTGCTCTTACTAAAGACTTGCTTTTATAAAGAATTCGCTACGGGTCTGAGCTTGGACCGCCCACGCCTCTGGAGCCGGAACCTTTTGGAGCCGGCTTTAAATCTCAGAGCAACCTCTACGCGTTTAAACCTCCAATTTGTCCGTTCGTTTTATTCAGACTGTCGGTTCGAATTGGTAATGAACGTTGCTATTTATTGCGCCTGCCCTAGTCACAACTACAAAACTGATCTACGAGCACAGGTTGTAAGCATACATTTGTATGATCAACAACAAACGCTGGTATTGGAATTTTATTGTGGAGGAATTTTATAACATATCTTCGCAGCTTCGTGAATACCTTTCACTGACTTAGTTCCTTCATCCACAGTGTCAAGTAATTTCATATGATTGGATTTAATTGAAATTCTATTGGTATTGGAATGTTATTGTGCAGGAATTTTATAACATATCCCCACAGCTTCGTGAATACCTTTCACTGACTTTGTTCCTTCATCCATAGTGTCAAGTTATTTGATTGGAATTAATTGAAATTCTATTGGTATTGGAATTTTATAACATATCTTCGCAGCGATGAAGTGAATACTGTACCTTTCACTGACTTGATTTCTTTATCAACAGTGTCAATTAATTTTATATGATGGGAAGTAATTGAAATTTTATTGCTTTAGCCAATTAAATTCAAATTTATTGGTAGAAAGGGTGGTTCCAGTTAGAGATTCAAAATCCAAATTGGAGTGCCTCAGGGTTCAATACTAGGTCCATTGCTTTTTTTGTTATATGTGAACCGTTTACCTAAATAGTTAATTAGTGGTAGAGCCCTCTTATTTGTATCACTCATTTTCAGCAATTCCATTCTAGATAATTTAGAAATAAGTGCCCTTATAGGTGTGCAGTCCATTGTCCAATTCTTAAATCAGTTGAAATTGACAATAAATAGTAAAAATGCCAAAACCTTCAATTCAAAAACAAACATAATTCAAATGAAGATATGGCTATAAACTTGTTTGTAAACTATAATCAACTAGACCAGGAAGAAAACATTGCATTTCTAGGAGTTATGTTGGATAGACGATTGAGCTGTGCTCCATACATTGAGAAAATATGTTGTAAAATTTCATCTGGGGTATTTGTCCTGCAACAACTCTTACTGCCACATATTAGGTATGCTATCTTAGTATGGGGAAAGTTATCAAAACAAAGCCTTGATAGGGTGTTTAAGATCCAAAAGAAAGCGGTTGGGTTTATGGAAAGAGTAAATAGACTTTATACATTCATTCATGTAGGCCGTTGTTCAAGAGACTTGATCTCCTAACTGTACCCTGCTTATAGTCTATGTGTATGAAGCTACTTTATATCTAAAAAAGATCCCAGTTCAGAGCAAAAGTTTTTCCTCGGGCCACTCCCGTGTTTCGGAGGCCACGTTAAGCTGTCGGTCCCGGCTGCCTAAAAGCAGTCGTTAAGTCACGTCAGAGGCCCTGAACTTATTCAGTTGCGACCTGATAACTCTGACACCAGACCTGAGCCAGCCAGATCACACGATATTATTATTATTATTATTATTATCTAAAAAAGAGTGATATTGACCAAAATCTTGATGTACACGATTATAATACAAGAATCCGAGGAGATTATCACTTGGTGAGTCACAATAGTAGCCTATTCAAACAAAAACCTATTATATTGGTAGGAAACTATAGAACAAGCTCCCAAGTCTTGAAAATATAGAAATATTAAAAAAAATTAAAAAAATATTTAGTTGATAAAGCTTTTTATAGTGTACAAGAGTTCCTTTCACGTCAAAATATAAGCCTCACTTCAACTAATTTATATAAGAATTATGGTAACTGATTTATTAGATTGTATGCATATAATAGTTGTTCTGGCTTGTCTTATACTTCTTAACCGGAGTCTCCAAGACGTAATCTACAAAAAAAGAAAGAGAAAAGAGTTTGGGTGTTTTAAGGGGAAGGGAGATTAGTGAAAAACCCACAAATTCGGATTTTGCTGACTTGCGAGATTCCCTGTCTCCTTTTCACTCCTTTCCGTCTATTGATTGCTCCAAAATACCTTCGATTACTAAGGAATTAAAGCTTATAGGCTGCACACTTTTCTTGAATGTAGACATGCTACATACTAGAAGAAAAATGATTTTTTGGGGATCAAATCCTACATGCATTACAAAATCCAACTACTGGTTTTCAAATGCATTAGACATGCCACACACAGAGGAAGTTAGAGATCTTGCGGAGATCAAAAATGAATGCTAACCTTGATGTGAGAGAACATCAACAAGAAATACATTTGAGATTGACTGTTGGCTGGGATAAATAATGACATTGACTGGCTGACAGAATAATCATCATTCAGATCTCAGTCGATGCTTGAGTAATTGCTCGTTATTCCACACGAATGGATTCAAATACAGAATAATGATCAATATACTGCGGGGAAGACATAAGAAGTAACAAGTACAAGAATGTATTGTATATTGGGAATTTTTCAGTAGCTGACCTTTCTTGCATGACTGACGGGGGCTATCTGACACCAACTCATCGTGGCTAATTCAATTCTCTATTTCCTCAGGATGTGCGTGCTGCATGGTTAACTGAATTTGTTTTTCCGTACATCAGATAAAAAATTAAAGACCGTGGAGTTGTTATTGAAGTGTCTTGCTGAATTGTTATGATATTTACATTAAAAATAAATGTCTATTGAGATGTTCATGCAATAACGTACATCAGATAAAAAATTAAAGACGGTGGAGTTGTTATTGAAGTGTCTTGCTGAATTGTTATGATATTTACAATCAAAATAAATGTCTTTTGAGCTGTTCATGCAATAACATTTGGATGTTTATTTAGTTATTGATACAAAATACAACTTCTTGTAGGGAAACAACAGGTTTTTGGACCAAAACTGTCTCTATTACAGAACTAAATTTTTACTAGAGTCCAAATATTTAATTTTTAAGTGAATTCAACGACTTGCAGTCAAATTTTTATCAAGAATAAGTTTTTTTTACTTACTATGTTGGCCGAACGTTTTCGAGTTGTTAAAACCCATTTTCAACAAACTCAAAAACGTTCGGCCAACAGAGTAAGTGAAATACTACTTATTCTTAATAAAAATTTGACTGCAAGTCGTTGAATTCACTTAAAAAGTTAATATTAACAACGCAGTTCGTCATGGAACAAGAAATCCAGAAATCCCAATATTTGTAAGTACAGGTTACATTTATGTTTTGATTTGAATATAGCTTGAATCTTCTAGAAAGCACAATATTACCAAGTTAAATTTAAACGATAAAACATTCGGATCTATGAAATAAAATATTAAGAGTTACCCTGTGTAAAGGTGGGGGTACTATGCATACAAGATTGTACTCTACCGTTTATTTGTAAATTGGGAGCCTGTCTTTCAACTTTGTTATAGTTTATCAAAACTTTGGCCTGTTTGAATTATAAATAAATGAATTAAATTGATAAACTGATACATATTCATTGAAAAACGAAAAGTCCTAACACAGTATTTCATTTTTGCTACAGTTAGTGAAATTATTGTCTGTTTGTATCATAAATAAATGTAAGCTGACGCAAAGAGGTAGAAGTGACTGAAATATTGACTGAAGTGATCCTATGTGGCCTAAAATAATAATCATAAATAATAAATTCCTGGATTTTGTTGTTCCTTGACGAACTGCGTTGTTACTATTAACTTGTTAAGTGAATTCAACGAATTGCAGTCAAATATTTTAAAGAATAAGTAGTATTTTAATTACTCTGTAGGCCGAACGTTTTTGAGTTGTTCACGGCCTTGAAGATGGGTTTTAACAACTCGAAAACGTTCTGCCTACAGAGTAAGTAAAATACTACTTATTCTTAATAAAAATTTGACTGCAAGTCGTTGAATTCACTTAAAAAGTTGAAAAATAAATGAACTAAATTTAGTGAACTAACAAATGGTGAGAAATTTACCACTTTGAATGAACTCTGCAATACCTATGACTGGCCCGTACCGTCGAACACATACCACCGATAATAATAGACCAATTCTAATAGACTAGCTTTGTAATTTCAGCTTCTTTCATGAGATGTGAGGATTGTCTTGACACATTTACCCTGATTTGAGCGGGCAGACAGCAGGCTGCTACGGTTTGGTCAACTTTTCGACACGATTGTATCGTCTGCAGCAGAACAAATTATATATATATAGTATAATATAGTGGATATAAACTATATACTATATAGCTGGGCGCTGTGGCTATTTTTTGACAGCCTGAGGCGATTCTGCCCTGCGCAAGAAAGTTTCACATTGGCTCGTTTGATACCTGGTCGAAGCCAACCAAAACTATGCAAATTTATATCTATATACATGCATGCATATGCATAAATATCTATAGATGTGTATGTAGGTCCGACCGTCCGCCCGTGGATATGATGCAGTTACATAACGCGGTATTGGCCGCCGTTCTCACTACTACACTCACACACGCTAAGCCAATTGGTTCACACTCACACACGCTTACAAGCAGGTGAGCAAGAATTCAGTAAATAACTGCGAATCATTAGGTTATTATAATTTATCCATCGTGCGCTGATGAGCAGCGGATAGAAAAAGTATAGTAGTTTTTAAGATTTTCATCATTCACTAAGATTTATTGGAGAATCCAAACTGACTTCTTTGGGGGAAAAAGTCTTGAGTGACTCCTTGGGGGGGGGGGACAAAGTCATGAGTGACTTCTTTGGGAGAAAGGTCATGATTAATTTCTTTGGGGGGGGGGGGAAGTCATGAGTGACTTATTATGAGGGAGGGGGGGGGACAAAATCATGAGTGATTTCTTTGGGGGGAAAAAGCCATGAGTGACTTCTTTGGAGGGACAAAGTCATGTATGACTTCTTTCGGGGGGGGGGGGGGGACAAAGTCATGAGTGTCTTCTTTGGGGGGACAAAGTCATGAGTGACTTTCAGGGTTACAATTAGGGATTCACCCCCTAATATTTTTATTCCAGGGCTAAAAATGGATGCATCCTCCGAAATTTCCAAATAACACCAAAGCCGTATTTTTATGGGAGGTGAGAAGGACCTTTCTTTTAGATGCTTCATAGAATATTATATGGTGGAACTATCCGTAAGGGTCTACCCACCAATAGAAGCCATATGCTTATTTAAAAAAGTATAGACGTGCTTGTTATTATAGAATTCAATTTTGCTTGTTTTGTCTCAGAGATCCCGCTCTGTAATGCCAACTTGTTATTACAACCAACTTGTTGTACTTGTTATTATAGGATTTTGAGAACGTGTATAATCAAAAAACACAAAAAGAATGAAATAAGGACAATATTTCCCAACAAAGAATTGCACAAAGAAATGTAACCAATAACCGATACAATGAGGAAGAAGAGAATCTCCTTCTATGTACATATTAATAGTGGTCAAGTGAGAAAATTAATTTTATTATTTTTCGAGTGAAGGTTTTCAGCATATTTTAAATTTTTATTCTGTGTTAACCTCAATGTTTTGGACAATGTAACATATCAAAATTTGTGAAGGGAGCAGTTTTGGACCTGAGTCTGTTGCACCTTCACACTCGTTGTAAATTTGTCACAATAAATAAATAAATATACTGAGAGCGCCACAAACAAGAATAACAAGACAGATTGTAGAGAAAATCGGTACACTAAAACATCCACCAAGATGGTTAGCAGAAACAAAGAAGGATATGGAGTAAATTGGCATTACAGAGCGGGATCTCTGAGACAAAACAAGCAAAATTGAAATATTACACCAGAAAAACATCACATTCCTGGAGAAACAGATAAAGAAGACAAAAAGTGTTTACACAGATGAAAGGAGGCCCCAAAATATGAGAGACATCTGGCCAAGAAGATGAATTTCCAGAAATTGATTGAGTGGTCCAATGTGGCCGTAAAATAAAAAATGAATATAGACCAGTTATCAGTATAGCCTAGTCAGTGTGATGGGGAAGGGGTGAACACCATTATAGACCACCAATGGATTAATTTGATTTTATCGGGGATATCCAATATTTCTCCAATACAATAATTTCCTGATGTCTTTGAAGCTTTATTATTAATTTTTTATTAGCTGGAGATGCCAATGTCAGTCACATCAAGAAGTTAAAGGGGTGAAATTGGACTCTTGCTGACCTTTTTTGTGAAGTTTCTCCTCCTTTCTGTCCCTTCCCCAGTAATGTTTCGATTTGGGGAAAGGGGATGTCATGGACCCCTCTAGGACCATGTGGATGATGCTCATATGAGTCTGAGGCTTCGTAAAGTCATGAGGAAGCTGTAAGACGAATGATGACACAAAATAACATGAATCAGACCCGTGACCACATGAATAGCAGTCGGAGATCAGCGCTCTAACTTTTAACCGAATACAAACAATACAGCAACTGAATCAATAATAAGACGAAGTTGTCACAACCACATTTATTAAAAACAGTGAGATACTCTTTTCGTTTGTTATACTATTACTATTATGAATACCCGTAAGGTTCTCCCCACCATTAAAAGCCATACGCTTATCATCGCTTATCATCACTATTATGAATCTCAATCAAACTAAAAGTAAAGAACAGAGTAGCTCAATATATACTAAACTCAGAATAATACCATTGGATAAGGGAAAAAGTGCCTCTAATAGGCTGACCTTCATTGAAGGTCTGTGATTGGCTGAAGGTCAAACAAGATTCGCCCACTGGTGGAAGGAACAACTAGCAAAAATATGTGTCAAAATCAAGAACCAAAGGCCGGGAATACATAAAAAGCAACAAACAATAACAAACTACAAAATTTTAAAATTAAAAAATTGAATCTCACTGAAATACAGTCAAGGTCAACACGAAAGTAGGTCTACCGTTATTTAAATGTATAATTTATGATGAAACCAAGTTAGTTGTATTGAATCGGTAGAAATAAATTTGATGAGACTTTGGAAAACCCAAAACGGAGACACAAATTTTGCAGATCATCTCATTACTGACGGACACAAGTTCAAGGCCGAAGAAAATGTTGAATTTCTGCATTTGATTAGCAAAGACAGTGGACAATTGAACATTTTAGAAGCTTTAAAGATAACTAGGTTGGTAAAAAAACGATTCCAATACTAGTTTAAATGATAAAGTTTATTTAATTCAATACAACTAGCTTGGTTTCATCATAAATTCTGGCCTACATTTTAATAACAGTGCCTTTTTTTTCGTTGACATGGACTACATTTCAGTGAGCTTCAAATTTTTAATTTAAAAATTTTCTTGATGTTTTCCATACTTAATGAAATACTTAATGAACAATCTAATATTAAAACTGGCACTGTATTTCACTTATATAATTATAAAAGTGAAATACAGTGTCATTTTTAATATTAGATTGTTTAAAATGTTGTAGTTTCAGCCTACTTGTTTGTTGCTTTCTATGTAGTTCCGGTTTTTGGTTCTTGATTTGGGCACTTTTTTTTGCTTGTTGCTCCTCCCACCAGTGGGCCTTCAGCCAATCACAGACCCGTAAAGAAAGCAGTAGTGGGCGATGCCTGTTGTATCTTTACTTGATTATTGTTTTGTGTTACAAACAAATAAAAAATGAATAAATAAATCTTCCTCTCGACCATGTTTCATCACTGACCCATTTCCTGTTTCACTAATTAAGAATTATTATTCAACATTTCACTAACTTATAAACTCGATCTCAAAAATATTACAGAATGTGTAACTGTACAGCAGTTGTCCTACAATCGAACTGTACTCTACAATTAAAGTCAGCCATTATTCTGTAAGGCAAACGCCTTGTCAAAATGATAAGTTTTTACCACCCGCTCAGTACAAGCAAACACTACTCCAATTACTCCCACAACATGCATCTAGTAACCGCGTCTAGGTTTATCTTAGTAATTGATACCTGTCCTGTACACATGTCACCGCACTGCTGGTGCTTGAAAGCTGGGTGAAATATTTATGTTGGGTGAAAGCGAGCTTCAAAACTTAGCAAAGCCCTCAAACTAAGCGCAATTGGAACCGGTTACCATCTGTTCATAAGTTCGGTGTCGATGCTCTTGATACCGAATAAATCCATTAGCGAATCTCGAGCATATATCCGCCATTAATCTTACGCGATCCGTTGTTTGCTATAGCCAATAACAATACAGGATTGCGTGTGTTCAATAGAATGTTTGGTCGCTATCTTGGTTATGTACGATCGCAGTAACGGGAACATTTTTGCGAGATCGATGAATTTGTAAACGCAACCTCAAGTTATAATGTATTACTGAAGTAGTACCAGGGTATTTGTGGAATGTGAAAAAACACTACCGCGAGATATGATAAATATGTGTATGTAACGTAAATTCAAGTGATTACGTATCTGGATAGTTTTGGGGTTCATGAATCAATAGCAGCTCACACCCGTATTTTATCAATAGAGATTCGAGTAGTTAGGATAGAGATGGTGATGTTTGAGATTTAAAAAAATTGAGATTCGAGTAGAAGAAGGAGAAGGGAGAGAAGGAGAAGCAGAAAGATAAGGAAGAGGAGGAGAAGGAGAAAAAGAAGGAGAAGGAAGAGTAGGAGGAGGAGAAGAAGAAGGAGAAGGAAGAGTAGGAGGAGGAGAAGAAGAAGAAGGAAGAGGAGGAGGAGGAGAAGAAGAAGGGGAAGAAAGAGGAGGAGGAGAAGGGGAAGGAAGAGGAGGAGAAGAAGAATGAACAGGAGGAGAAGGAGAAGGTGAAGGAAGAGGAGGAAAGAAGAAGGAGAAGGAAGAGGAGGAGGAGAATGAAGAGGAGGAAAGAAGAAGAATGAGGGGAATGAGGAGGAGGAGAAGAAGAAGGAGAAGGAGAAGAAGAATGAGAAATGGAATTTGGAGAGAATCAGGTAGAATCGATCTACTTATAGGCTAATCAAAATATTTTCTATTGAAACCAAAAGTATAAGTAGAATCTGTTGAGAAAATAACGACTTGATACTTTTCCTGATATCTCTTACTTATGAAACTTGGTTACTGGTCTAATTTAGTAGCGCTATACGGTGGTTCAGGTTTTTCTTGGTTATCTTGGAAACAAACTGGCAAAACTTTTGAATTTAGGACTCTTCTGAATGGAAGTAAATTCAATGATCTAAAACTTCTGTGCTATAATTTTTATGTGTTGGAGTGAGAATTTACAAGATAAATGCTTCGAAACATGGAGGGGACTCATTTTCACCAAGGGGGTAAAAATTCCAGATTTTTGATAATTGGTTGTGAATGAAGAACTCAACCGATTTGGTATTGTTGTACACCAATCATCGTAGAGAAATTCTTTTTCTTTAATTTCGAATTGATCAATGTTTTTAACGCGCTAGGTAGTTTTCGAGTTCTAGGCGTAAAACTGAAAAAGTGCCAAATTTGGGGTCTTCTTTGCACCTAAAAGTTATGCGCAAGCCAGATATTTTCGCGAACTTGGGGGAAGCTTTTCCGGGATGACTAGAGTGGATTAAAAAATCCAGCTTTGTATCAATTTTTGTCCACTACGGCCTTTTTTTGTTTAATTTGCCTGGGTTATCAATCTACTCTACCCCAAAGCTTTCAGATTTATTATCAAGAGTGTTTTTTTTAAATTGATAGCAATTTGAGGAATTCGAAATTAATAAATACTGTATGAGTTTTTTTCTAGCTATACCTGTTGGTCGAAACAACAATCCTCTGCAACTTGAAGGCTTTAAAGCCAGCATGAAACTGATTATGCTTGATGTACTCGTGAAATTATTCTGAATATTGATCTGAAGGTTTCGTTCGTTATTTCTCATATTGGATTAAACTTTCCTTGAGCTCTTTGAATGGCCATTCAGATTGAACTCCAATCATTAAAAGTTCTCATACTCATGTCAGAGACCCTGAAATTATTCAGGTGTGAGACTCCTGATAACTCTGACACCAGACCTGAGCCAGCCAGGTCACACGATATTATTATTATTAAAAAGTTGCATGCATGACACCACATTATCTACGAAATTTTGAAGCCAGAAGTCAAGCCTAGGGCTTCCCACAATCTCCAAATATGGCCTTGGACCAAACTGTGAACTTTTTCCTTGAAACTTCAATCCATCTTTACGTGTTGAACTCGTAAGTGCGTGATGCTAAGTAATTATAATGCAAGTTATGTATTTTAGCAATAAGCAAAATTTAGAGTGTCTTCCTTTCACGGTGAAGACATGTAGCAGGCCGGCCTGTTTTGTAATTAGCTCCTGGCTTTCCACTTAATTACTGTACTTGAATTAAGAACATTCGCTTAATAACGGTTATGCATTGATAACTACAGCTTGCACGACTTGTTGATTTGTCTGTATCATCAAATTCATCCTACATTAGACTTCAAAGCAGTTCTTTAGATATAATCTATATGTGTCTTAAACGAAGTCAGCACCTGCTTCTGGCATAGTCTGCCTGTAATTTCCTGCTTTGGATTGGCGATGCACTTCCTGAACAATTCTGTGATTGACTGAAAATTTGTGGAATGCTTTTAAATAATATCTAAAGCAATATCTATAAAAACTATACGTTATAGTTTCAATCATGAGTTGGGAGTGAAAATGTTTTTGAGATCGTTAGTTTCAAAATAATAATTGAAAAATATTCTTCAAAGCTATAAATTCTTTAGTGTAGGTATATTCTGAAAATGACCGCGTTAAAATGACGGATCAATGAAGCCTTTAAGAAGCGGTTAAGAAGCCTTTTGCTATTATAATTAATTTTCATAAATACAATATTCTACATTATATAGAGGGTTGTAGAATTTTTACTTAGTTTATTAACTTTTCTCATAGGTAGATTTTTAGTTACTTCAATTTATATGTTGTATTGATCATATTGATTTGCTAATTTGATAAATATCCATAATGTACTCTACAAGAAATTTCTCATACTTTCAAAGTTTGAATATTCAACTAAAAAGCTTGAAATAAAACAAAAAAGGAAACCGACCTCAATGATACTGACATATTGAATACTCACGCACTAAAAAGTTTAAAATGAAGTAATTCCTTCAAACTGATAACATATTTGAAATTTAATGCAAGTAATCTTTTGAAGTTAACGCCAAATATTTTATGAAGTTTATAAAAAATTCTATGTAATATTTTAGAAGTTCATGAAAAATTTGGCGCTGAATTAAAAATATTACTTGTATTAGATTAAATATATTTTCTCAGGTTAATGCAAATGCTTTATTTTAAACTTTTTAGTGCATGAGTAACCTATACAATTTTTGAGTATCATTTCATTGAAGTCTGTTTCTTGTTTAAATTAAAAATTTGTTTTATTTCAAGCTTTTTAGTTGAATATTCAAACTTAGAAAACAATAGAAATTTCTTGTAGACTACATTATGAGATATTTATTAAATTAGCAAATCAATAAATGATCAATTCAACATATAAATTAAAGTAACTGAAAATCTACCTATAAGACAAATTAATAAACTAAGTAAAATTCTATAACTCTCAATTTTCCGTACAATTTAGGAAAATTATAATAGCAAAAGGCTTCTTAAAAGTGAAATGTTCTTTGATCAGTCCTTTTAATATGGTTTTTTTACAGCACATTTTGACATAGCCATAGTCAAGGAAATGAGAAAAATATGATTCCTGGATTTCTTGTTCCATGACGAACTGCGTTGTTAATATTAACTTTTCAAGTGAATTAAACGACTTGCAGTCAAATTTTATTTAAAATAAGTAGTATTTCACTTACTTTGTAGGCCGAACGTTTTCGGGTTGTTGAAACCCATCTTCAAGGCATCCTAGATATCGATGTTGGTTTTTTGGTTAGAAGAGCTGTGGTTTCTGTATAATTTGGTCAAAAAGTTTGTGTGATTTAAAATTTAACTGTTCGTTGAGGATGTTTTGTTTATTGTGTGTGGTGTGTTTGTAAATTTCAAATTGTTCCAAGGTGTTGAGTTCGTATCCTTTAGATTTTATATATAGAATGTGTAAGTTGGTAGTGATGTCAGTAAAAGTGTGTCCAGTTTGAATGATGTGGTCTGCAAAAGTCGATTCTGAAAAGTCGACACAGAAAACCGACAATGACAGATACCCTAATACACAGCACCTCCAATCATCCAACACAACACAAACACTCAGCATTCAGATCTATGCTACACAGACTGAACAACACACCACTATTCACTGAAAATTACAACACTGAACTAAACACAATAAAATACCTAGCACAAGAAAACGGCTACAAACACGACCTAATTGACAAACTCAACCATAAAATAACAAACAAAAAACAAAACACCAACAAAAAATACATCACGATGACATACATTAATCCACAATCAAACAGACTTGCCAAAATCTTCAAAAAAGCCGGCCACACCATCGCATTCAGAACAAAAAACAAAATAAAAAATGCACTTGCACCAAGAACCACAATGAACATGAACAAATACGATCTCCCAGGGATCTACAAACTGAACTGCTCTGACTGTAAGAAATTTTACATAGGACAAACAGGCCGTGCATTCAAACAACGCTACAAGGAACATTTACAAGCTTTACATACAACAACAGAATCGACTTTTGCAGACCACATCATTCAAACTGGACACACTTTTACTGACATCACTACCAACTTACACATTCTATATATAAAATCTAAAGGATACGAACTCAACACCTTGGAACAATTTGAAATTTACAAACACACCACACACAATAAACAAAACATCCTCAACGAACAGTTAAATTTTAAATCACACAAACTTTTTGACCACATTATACAGAAACCACAGCTCTTCTAACCAAAAAACCAACATCGATATCTAGGATGCCTTGAAGATGGGTTTCAACAACCCGAAAACGTTCGGCCTACAAAGTAAGTGAAATACTACTTATTTTAAATAAAATTTGACTGCAAGTCGTTTAATTCACTTGAAAAGTTAAAAATATGATGTTGAAGATCCATCTTGTTTCCACTAATATGTAATATAAACTTAAAAAAAACCACTTTTAAATGGAAATTAACTCACGTTATGGCGTGACAACCGTTTCGCTCTGTTGTCTAGAGCATCGTTAGAGTGTACTGTGGGTCGTCTGACGATGCTCTAGACAACAGAGCGAAACGGCCGTCACGCCATAACGTGAGTTAATTTCCATTTAAAAGTGGTTTTTTAAAGTTTATATTAGAGAAAAATATGTTCGTTCATTAAATGAGTGAAAACTACTGCATTGGTAGAATGGGATGCATTAACTCTGAGTTAAGAGTGTTGATGTTGATAAGATATTGTGCAGTCCAAAGTCATAGTAAATGATATTGTGTAGTCTAAAAGAATATTGATGATGGATGGGTGTCGGGTTGAGTAGCCTGCCGTACAATTAGATGACAAATACTTTGAAGTAGTGTCTCGTGAGCTGTCAAGGAGAAAGAGTCTGAGCAAGACAGAGAGGGCGCTACGTTATGCAAAAGAAGCTAACTGAGAAGAACGACCACACCCAGTGGAAGGACGTTTGCAGTGGACGGAGTGGACCACACTCAACATCCAACCCGGCACCATCGTTCCTTCCCACTTTACCTATCGTTGTAACCGGTCAGCCCACCAAACCAGTCTTGCCAGATATCTTACCGTACGGTAGCTCCAGAACTATCGTACATTTTGATAAAATTACCGTACAACGTCCATAATACTATGTCCATAATTATTCATGTTTAGAAAATTTTTCCTGAAATTTTTATTGTGGGTTTTTTAAAAGTGTCAGTAGTTCCTCAACACAGATGTAAAAGTATGAATAAAAAAGGCTGACGAAGCTTCTTTTCAGAAGTGTAATGCATTCCTCCAGTATCTCCAGTAAAAGTGAGTGGAAATCATATGTGCAATTGAAATGCAGTGTCAATGTTGAAAAAAGAGGATGAATAATATTCTTGGATCTCTTGTTCCATAACGATCTGCGTTGTTAATATTGATTTTTATTTTGTAAATTTAACGACTTGCAGTCAATTTTAATTGTGAATAAATAATATTTCTGCTCACTCAAGCCAAACGTTTTCGAGTCATGGAGACCTTGGAAGATGAGTCTCCTTGACTCGAAAACGTTTTGCCAAAAGTGAGTAGAAATATTATTTATTCACAATTAAAATTGATTGCAAGCTGTTAAATTTACAATAAAAAGTCAATATGAATGATTGATGATTATTGCGTATTTACAATCGTATTTTAGCAGTTACTCAAATATATTTTATTTAAAAATATACATATTTATATATTTTATTTAATATATATTTGTGATGGCTGTTTGCTGAGCGCGGTGTCAGATGTTCAGTCACGAGAGCTCGGGACTACGCTTGGAAGGCTGACCGGCAGAGAACATGACGTTATCTGCTTCATTGTCACTTACTCGGTGGTTCTGAACCCACCTAAAACTGTACTACCATTCATAACATAATTGTATCACCATCATTCATCCTATTTCCAAAGTACAAGTCTTAGATTCATGCGGGGCTCATTAAGAAAAATAAATTTTCATATTTGTGTACATGTTACAATAATTATATTATCGTACAGAATAGATGCCGTATAAATTCGATAATCATCGTATGTCTGGCAACATTGACGAAACTTATACTCTGACTCTCTGACCAAACCCATACTCTGACCACTCTCCCCATTTCAAGTACAAGTCTCAAATTAATGTGGGGTTCATTAAAAAAAAATCTTCATATTATTGTACATGTTACAATAGTAGCCTATACTGTACAGAACGAAGAAATTGCCGTACAAATATGATAATTATCGTATGTCTGGCAACACTGACCAAACGCATACTCTGACCACTCTCCCCCACTTGTGCAAGTGAAATGTATTTCTAGTCCTCTTTCTCTTTTTTGCTCTTGTTATTCGCAGTTGTCTTTCAACTAATTCCAGTCTTTCTCCAGTTCCTCTTTTTCCAGCACGTGCTCCGTTACCCTCCACTCATCTCTTTTCTTTCTCCCACTCTTCTCCCACTCAGTCTCTCTCACACGTGCTCTCACTCTCTCTCTTTTCATCTTTCTCTCACTGACCGGGTGGCGCTTCAACAAACCTGGTCCAGATCCACCACCCGAGCCAAAGCACCGGCCCCTTTGCCATAGTGTAGGCTATAAAAGGCCTGGTCAGAATAAGGCCCCAGTTCTTAGTTTATTCTACCAGCCATACACACACGTGATACCTCTCTTCACAATAATAAAAATTTTAGTCATAAACAGTAATTTTTTTAAATAAATTAATATTCAGTGGTGGATAAGAGACTTGGATCATTTTCAAAGTTGTCCAGCAGTCACAATACGAGAAACATCATGATGCTTCTACAAGCTAAGGTATGTTTAGTATGTACAATAATTTTAAATTAATAATTTCATCATTGTAGATCTTATTTTAATAATTAGAAATTCTCTGTACTCTAGCTATTGTCTTCTCTAAAACTAATCTTAAATTAATTTTTTTAATAATGTTTTTTTTTATTTCATTGCAGAAAAAGTACAATTGTTCAAACTTAAATTTAGAGAAAAGCAAAATGATTCCAAAGTACAGCAAGAAAAAAATATATAACAATAAAATACCTATGCTATACACTAAAAATCAAACTTACCAAAAAATTAACAAAAACACTTAAAAATTTCTGCAAATTTCATTCAAAAATCAAATGCATTTATTCTTATTATTGTGGATGTTAGGGGGGTTTCATGATGTGCAAAGTTTCATCTGTTTTGTGGATTTGTGATAATTATTATTCTCTTTAACTCTTTATTCATTTATTAATTAACTCTATTGAACTACAGTACTCTATAGTCTCTAGTACTCTACAATCTATTTTGTAATTGACTCTTTATTTCTATTTTTTTTTTTTTTAATTTATTATGGTGGTCGGTCATATTCACTCTGAAGTATTCAATTATCAATTTCCGGTTTAATATGATATTTTGAAAAAGTAAAGATGGTACTACAACAAAAGATTAAGTAATTAACTCTTTTTGTTATTTATTTTTCTATTTATTCCTTCTTACAATACATTATTTAATAAAGTATAGAAAATTATCAGTTATACTGCAGAAAATTAATAAGAAAAAAAAATACAGTATAGAAAATTATTATGAACTACTTCCCCAAAAGAGCAAGCTCGCGCTTGAATTTTATCACGAATATCACTCATCTATTGTATCACGAATAAATACATAACTACTTTTAAAAAATTAAAATATATCTTGAATGAGACAAATGAGATCAGTGATCATTGGTGATTCTAAGTGTTTTCAATTTTGAAGGATTAATGACAGTAGTGTATCAAAAATATTGTTCGTTGTAGAAGGCAAATGATACAATAATTTTTTATTGTTTATGTGCTAGTTTATGAATTTAGTGCTAGTTTATGGTTTATGAATTAAAAATTGAATAAATCAAAGATCTAACTCAGATTGTGAATAGATTAAAGTGATAAATAACGACAATTTCAAGCCATTTGCTCTGTTGTTGGAGTGTTTTGCTTTTTTCGCATTAATGAGGAAACTTTTAGAATTTTTGGATTTTTATTATTGGACATCACAAGATGAAGCTAGACAGTGGTCTAGTGATTATTATAACAAATAATTCAGCTTATTGGGATATTTATGTAGTTTTACTTTTGCGCTCATATTTTTTAACTGCTAAAGGCAAAATCTCAATATGATAATTTTAAATCTCAATTCTATCATGGGGAAAAACTTTTACGAGTTGTATTTGCCTATATCAATAATTGAATAAATAATGTATAGAATATTCTATAATAATTACAAATTGACAAATTATTGATGAACTGCTGTTTGATGAACTTGATGTATTCACTTTAAGGCAAACTTATGTTATTAGGTGCGTATTGTACATAATAAAGAACAAACATTCATCATTTGACAATATAAACGTATATTACAATACAAGACCACTATTAACAAATAGATACAACATACAGTATACAAGATTGACAGTATGTAAGCGTCAGTTCACCAATTATTGCATGGTGCTAATAAACAAGATTCCTGCACACTTTTTAACACAAAGGTTTAC
Source organism: Conomelus anceps (assembly GCA_948455865.1). Lineage (NCBI taxonomy): Eukaryota > Metazoa > Arthropoda > Insecta > Hemiptera > Delphacidae > Conomelus > Conomelus anceps. The sequence continues at coordinate 5,875,908 of OX418226.1, read as the reverse complement.
ACAAACTCTATTGAGAAATGTAGAGGAATGGGTCAAAAGTAACATATATTTTAAGTTATAGTAACGTTTAGGTTGAGTAATAGTTGCCTATTTATTGTATTTGATAAGTTTTCTTTTTCGTTCTGCTGTTGTTTTGCTAAATATAGTGATGATAGATTTTCTTTTTGTTCTACTGTTTTTTTTGTTTGGACTATTTTTTTGATTGGTTGGATGCTTGATTTGGTGAATTATTGATGAACATTCCAGTGTAAATTTGGGTAGTAAAGAGGAAACATTTTCATTTGTAATAAAGGAGAACTCGTCGTTAGCAAAAAAGCTATGCTTTGCTGATGGCGCAAAAAAAAGTATTAATTGTGTGAGATTGATTGTTATTTACAAGAGTTTGGCAATAAAGAATTTTGAATTTTTTTTTGAATTGTAGCATCCACAGACAAAATCTCAGGAATTTGATTATCTCATATAATTTATTCGTTAATTTGAAGATATTTTCTCTATTATGAAGATGCATTTTAATACGGTTGTCACTAAAAATTAATTACACAATAATTTAAGATCTTGTTTATTCATTGAATCTATAAATTATTCCTTATGATAGCATAATTATTGTGGTTTAAAGATAGAACGTTGGTCTCTAGCACTACATTGTAGCCCTCTAAACACGAAGATTAAATAAGTACTCTATTCATAATAATTATTTTTCCCATTAAATCGAAAATAAGATATTTACCTCTCATAATCATCAATTTAAACATCCTCTGCGAATTCAAAGCAAGAAGACAATAAATAGGTTTAAGATGGGTATGCTACCCTTGGGAGTTAAAACTAGAGGAGTTGACATAGAATTTGAAAACATTTGCACATTTGTCTTGAATTGAACTTATAATTCAGTGGATAAAGAGATCGAAGTTTACCCAAAAAGAACGGTGATGCAATAACAATAGCCTCTATAGATTTAGTTTCAGAGCTCAATGCAGTAGTCCACAGCTTCAGAGCACAATGTTATCATTTGCGAAATTTGTTTTGGTCTAATTATTATTTGAACCAGTGAGCTAAATTCTAAATTGAGTAAGTGAGAGAAGGAGGAGAATGATTACTCTCTCCTCCTCTGAGTGAGTTGGAGAGTGATTTTTCTGAGGAAGAAAACCGCATAGGTCTGAGACCTATGCGTGGATGATGATGGTTAGGTCCACAGTTTTAGGTGGGTTCCGAACCACCGGTAAGAAGCCCACATAGGTCTGAGGCCTGTGCGTGGGTAACGAGTTTGATAATGGTAATAGATGAGTTAGGTCTATAGATTTAGGCGGGCTCCGAACCACCGGGAAATGATTTTACAGCAGAGAACAGAATCTTTTGGCACCAATCAATTTGTCACCCTTACAAAGAGGGCCCAAGAGTTCGTAGCTTATCTTATTTGACTGAACAATATTGCTATTCTTATAAGAATTTATTAATAAGTTGGTTTTGAAGGATTTATCAAACTGGGATTTCGAAATTAATAAATCAAATTCATTCATGTTCATCAAAACGTCTCACCGTTGTTGTGAGCTATTTAAACTCCATCCGCTACACCCTCAGAAAATGATACGATAATGCCATTGATAATGACGGTGAATAAAATAAAAAGCTAAATTGAATGAAACAAAAAACCAGACCTTTTTACTCTCAAGTACCGTGGAAATTATGTTAGTTCTTGTTGTTTTGATCTGAACTTTACAAACTTAAACTAAACTAGAAAAAAGAAAGTTTCCTTGGCAATAACTTTGTGTCTAGTCTAGAACTCATTTTCTTGACTAGTGAGAAATAGCAATTTTCAAAGCTCAGTTTCAGAATATTTCCGGGTACTTAATTGTTTTAACAGACATGAATTATTCGCCACATGTTACCTTAGTTATTCAAAAATATATTTGTGTCAGTTCAATGGCTGCTTGTGCTTGAATTTATCACATAGATTGTGATCATGTGATCACAAATGGCATGAAAAATATATTTAAACAACTAACTTCACCCTTCTTTTGAGACAAATCTAAAAAAGAGATGTGCATTTTTTATATTATTCCCTCTAGTACAAGAAATATTTAATTTTTCTCACAAAAATGAGAAAATAATATAAGATTTCAATTTCGTAAGATATTTAAAAAAATATTTACAAGATTAAAAATAAAATGCATAAGATGTAAATTAGGTTAATAATTACTAAAATACGGCTCTAGTAAAATTTATAATATGGCTCTAAAGCTCTAAATTAGATAAATCGAGCCTTCAAATCTACTCACTATAGATGGAAAGGTGAAACTAGTAGGCTTACATTATTTTCTCTCTTAAAATGAACGCTTTGTACGAAAAAATTAAAACAAAAGTTCTTTATTAAATTTGGTAGATTTGAACCGGAAAATTATTTAATTTCTCAGAATTCTTTCACCATTTTATAAAAGTAAGTCATGGTTACCATGCTTACTCCAACATGCTTCTCCTAATATGCTTCTTGATCATCCATGATTGTCTTTTATATAGTTCAATGAATACTGTTATTTTATTATTTTCGAATTCCTCAAAGTGCTATTAATTATACTGAAGACTTCCGTAATGGCCGATATTGACAACAGCATTTAATATCTGATGGAAATTGATGGGCGCTACTATACAAGTAGATTCATTGATTTCCACCATCTACTCAATGCTGTTTTCAATATCGGCTATTGCAGAAGTCTTTAGTATAATTAATAGCACTTTGAGGATTTCGAAATTAATCAATTATGTTCTTTATATTAATTTTTCAGTTCCTTCAAAACCAATTGTAATAAACGAGTCGATATGGCCAAGTCTAAAATGATGGCTGCTATACAGGAATTTCATATTGGATTATTTAGCCTCCGGATACCACTTAATATAAATAATACCAGTTAATATATAATAATATAAATAAACGCAGGTATTTAAACCTTTATTTATACAGGAATCATTGTATAGTTACGCCCGACCGGTAATTGGGAGGTCCGCGGTTCGATTCCCGGCGGTGACTGATATTTTTGTGTACAAGCGTTCATCGATTTTCATCACCTATTCAATACTGTTGTCAATATCCGCCATTTTGAAAGTCTTCAGCATAATTAATAGCATTGGCAGTACTGATGATATTATGAAATCTCTCCATAATTGATACAAAATTAGTTGTCAAACACGTCCTGTGACTCAAATTGTCATTAACTTTTTAGATGAATTTAACGACTTGGTTGGGGCGTCAAACTTCAGCTTGCTGTCGTCTAAGCGGGCGTGGGTTCGAATCCCGCTCCTCCGTCAGGCATTTATGTTTAATCATTCACCTCATTACCCACGCACAAGTCTCGGACTCATGTGGGCATCATCCGCAAAAAAAAATTAAGAATATGTAGTATTTTACTCACTCTTTAGGCCGAACGTTTTCGAGTTATGGAAACTCAATTTCAGTGGCTTAGCCAGGATCAAATTTCGGGGGGGGGGGGGGCTCACCAAGGGGGGTCTGGGGTATTAGAGGGTCCGGACTTTTTTTAAATTTAGTGGTGTGAAAAGCTAATGTAGACAACTTGTTAGGCTCTAAAGTTCAAAAGAAAGTTTTGAGAAATTACTACCCAAGAACCTAGGTGGCCAGGTTTGAAATGATAAAGTTTGATATACCGATATCTGTGACTATTTTGAGTTAAAACCCTTGAATTGGAACTAAACATACTCAACTTATGTACTGAATCTCAAAATTAATACTAATTATTATAAGTTCCATATAATTTATGTCATTAGCCTAAAACGCACCCAACCCAAAGTTCATGAAATCGGAATTTTTTTTATCATAGCACACTGATTTTACACGCTTGCATAGAACTTGCATTTATTTGTGTGTTTTCATTTATAAAATCCCGATTTTATGAACTTTGGGTGCGTTCAGGCTAGTGGGTTATACTGAATTTTAACTTCAAAATGAATTTTCTACAAGATGAGTTTATTCAAAAAGGTGATTTATCAATAATTAACAAAGTTAATTCACTTCAAACTTGAAAATTGCATTTTATTTAATGTAATAAATAAATAATTATGGTAGTCACAGTTTTCTAACATGTTTTATTCGATTTCGTAGCTCATTTTAAATCAAAATTATCCATTTGAGCACCTAACAAGTTTCTATATGAGTAAATATTGAGGAAAATTTTGAAAAATGCATTAATCTGACTATAACTGTAGCTATATTCCATTACACAAACAGGGTTTCTGTAATCTGTTCGTTATAATACAACAAAACAGAAAGAATCCTTCGGCTTTAATAAGTCCTTATCTATTAGTTATTTGAGAATTTTTTATTTCTGAAATTTCGGGGGGGGGGGCCCATGCCCCCCCCACTGCCTACGCCACTGCTTCAAAACCAAGTTGTGAATAGCCTACTGTTCTATTTATCTGACAATCCTGTTCTATTTCCGGTTCCGGTACACCAGTCCAATTAAGATAGCGATGCAATCAATCTATAGAGAAGTTATTGCTCCACATCCAAATAAAATTAATAAATCGAGTTCTTTAATTCTCTCTCACATCACCCCCATAACTCATAGTAGGTTTATGTGTGGGTGACCCGAAAATCGCACACATCGAAAGAGAGTTACGAGTTACGAAACTTGTCTCTGGATGAAAGAACGACTTAGACTTACTCCAATTACCTACCGGCCGATCAAATGGAGTCCACTTCAGAACACTGCTGACATGATAACTTAATAAGGAAGTGTATGCTGAAATAGAACAGGTCGCTTGAATAATCATTCAACATTGCTTATATCGTACTGCACACTCAAATCACTTTGCGATAATTATTATTGAGTACCGTACTCATAACGCAAATATGAAAGCAACCCTTAATCGGATAAGTCAGTTCACTCATGTTCTGATTGTTCTCATGCTCAATAAGATGTTATAATTGTTGATCTGACTACTTGTCTTATACTCCGTAACTGGAGTCTCCAAGACGTACGGTAATCTACAAAAAAAAAAAATTGGTTTGACCTGGGTTTTTTTTGAGGATGAAGCCCACATAGGTCGGAGACCTGTGCGTGGGTAATGAGTTGGATGATGGTGATTGATGAGTTGGACCTACAGTTTTAGGTGGGTTCCGAACTACCGGGAAGTGATTTTACAGCAGAGAACAGTGTCTTTTTTGCTGGCCAATCTAATCGGTCACCCTTACGAACAGGACCTACGAGAACGCAGCTTATCTCTCTGATTGAACAGATACCTGCTACGGCTCGCGGCTGGTATAGTGTATAGTTTTTTTCAAATTGAAATTGAGTTAAAAATGAACAATTTATTACTAATAGGATTGCTGATAAAGTAGTCTGGACTGGAGGATTGCATCAATAAAACAGTGTATGAATCGTGAATTGAGTACGATACAGAAATTAAATGTGTATGGCTTTTATTGGTGGGGAGACCCTTACGGGTAGTTCCACCTCGCCGCTTGAGGCATGTTATTGGAAAAATTGCGGACCTACAATTTTAGGTGGGTTCCAAACCCACCTTAGTGATTTTACAGCAGAGAAGAGAGTCTTTTTTGGCTGGCCTATCCAATCGGTCACCCGTAAAGAGAGGGTCCAGGAGAGCGTTGCTTCTCTTCTGATTGAACAGATACCTGCTATGGCTCACGGTTACCGCTTCCCCTAATTTGGAAAAGTTATTTGGATAAGGAGAAAATTAAAGGGTGAATGAAAAATTTATTTTATGTGATTAAATAAAGAACAATTTTAGGTGGGTTCCGAACCACCGAAATGTGATTTTACAGCAGAGAACATAGTTTTTTGCCGGCCAATCGGTCAACCTTACAGAGAGAGCCCAGGAGAGCGTTGTTTATCTAATCTGATTGAACAGATACCTGCTACGGCTCACGGGTAGCACTTCCTCTAATTTAGAAAGGTTATAAGAAAAGATTTAAGAAAGGTTTGGATAAGGCAAGGAGAAAATTATAGGGTGAATGACGAATTTATTTTATGTGATTGAATAAAGGACAATTTTAGGTGGGTTCCAAACCACCGGGAAGTGATTTTACAGCAGAGAACAGAGTCTTTTCTGCTGGCCAATCGAATCGGTCACCCTTAGAGGGCCCAGGAGAATGTTGCTTATCTAACCTGATTGAACAGATACCTGCTACGGCTCACGGCTATCACTTCCCTTACAGTAGTACTGTATCTTAGTAACTTGTACCAAACACTTACCAATCTCAATATTTTCGTTTCTGAGAATTTCAGAAAAAAGTCTTTCAATAAGAAATGTTTGTTTGATGCATCCAATTGGAGTGTGTTAAATACGGCATAGACATTCAAGTTGGAAAATGATATTAAATATCATGATTTTTTGATGATTTTATGAGTCCCAACAATGGTTGGAAAATAAATATCAAACATGTCATCAAAAAAGGAGTTTGATATACACAAGTTATCAAACAATAAGTGGGAGATTTTCGAAAATTTTGTCCAACCTAAAGTAGCAAGTTCCCTGTTCCCTGTATCATGTACCCTGTACCATGTTCCCTGTATCGCTCAAACGGCGAGGTGGAACTACCCGTAAGGGTCTCCCCACCAATAAAAGCCATACGCTTATTATTATTTTTTGAACAAAAATAGAATATAGCCTAATTCTTTTCTGAACAAAAATAAAATATAACTCTTGGATTTCTTGTTCCATAACGATCTGCGTTGTTAATATCAACTTTTTATTGATGTAATTTTAAGGACTTGCAGTCAATTTTTAATTGTGAATATATATTAATATTGTTCTCACACTTGGCTGAACTTTTTCGAGTTATGGAAACTCATCTTCAAGGCGTCCTAGATCGGTGATGTTGGTTAGAAGAAATGTGGGTTTTACATGTGATCAAAACTCACACAAACTTTTCGACCACATTATACAAAAACCACAATTCTTCTAACCAAAAAACAATCTAGGATGCCTTGGAGATGAGTTTCAATAACTTCGGCCAAGTATGAGAACAATAATTATATAATCACAATTAAAAACTGTCTGCAAGTCGTTAAATTTACAATAAAAGTTGATAAAATATAATTGTCAACAAGTCGTTAAATTTACAATAAAAAGTTAATAAAATAATAAAGTTGACTGCAAGTCGTAAAATTTAACATAAAGAGTTGACAAAAATAGAAGTTGTATTGTGATGCGAATAAAAGTTCACCATCAACTTTTTTGTTAACTTCAATCATCTCGAAGCAACTTTTACTTCCATTAATTCATTTCCTATTAACAACTTCTTTATCAGTTCTACATTCTCATAGTCTCGTACTTCCTTCACTTTCCACTAATACGAGTACATCATACTATACAACCTACTCGCCTTTACCAATCATTTCTCCCTCTTCTGATTTTACTTCCTCACTTACCTTCTTTTACTCACTCTTTTTCTGGTTATTACCTCTCCCTCTCGCAACCTTCTTCCAAATTGTTAAACTGTCTGGAACGGCAGTGCGGTGAATTTTACGTCTAGATAGCCAAGCCATAAATCATTGCTACCTAATTCAACGTGGAGTCCAAGTCTCGATGCCTACCTGGGGCAATACAAATTTATTGTTTCAACGTCTGACTGCATGATCAGTATGAAAGCCACTTTTTACGACGAATTGTTTCATTGATTCTGACAAACTTGTTCCAATATCTTCCAGACAAGTAGATTGCAATCAAATAATTAATAATGACTTGACTTGCTATCGAATGAAATTGTTGGTTCCATGACAGTCCTGATAAATTTCTCTTCATTCATAAATTTCTTCCTTTTTTTCTCAATTAATCATTTCCTAAACAGAATTATTTGATGGGAACAATGATCACGAGCATGAAATACAATCTAAAGAAAGATTGTAATACTCTTATTGAGATGTCTTGTCATAGTGAAGGTTAAATGTTTTACTCATCATTTAGTAAACAGAGTTCATTGAAAGAAACAATCTTGAAGAGAATTAAGGCTGTGCGCAGGGTTTTTGATCATAATTTTTCCCAAATTTCTTGTATTTAATATTATTAAAGTATTGAAATGATATCTATTGCCTTGAGATTAATTATTTTGTGAAATATGGGAGTTCAAAGTTGAAATTTTTCGGTTTCTGCGGGTAGTTATGAGTTATTTTGAACAGTTGATAATTTTGTTATAACTGAAAGACACATTGGGGAAAATAATAACACACTTTTTTATTTCAATCTAACAATTGAGTTTTTTCAAAATAGTTTCTTCTTTTCATATTTTTCTTCTTTGTTGCCTTCTAGATGTTCACAGTTTTTAGTTATAGATTTGACTTGTATTTTTGCTTGTTACTCCTCCCACCAGGGGGCGAGACTTGTCAGCCAATCACAACCTTCGATGAAGGTCAGCCCTTTTTCTCGCTTAGCCAATAGTATCATTCCATGTTCAGTATATATTAAGCTTCTCTGTACTTTAGTTTTAGTTTGATTGTGATTGATAATGGTTTAACAACCATAACTAGTTTCTCAATTTTTCTTAATAAATGTGGTTGTGACAATTTCGTCTTATTATTCATTATGGATACCTTCCACAATATCACCTTCGCCATTACAAAGAAAGTTATATAATAATTGAAATTAAAAAGTTTTTAAAACGTTTACAAAATTAGAAAAACGTGTATACATAATATACATGCAGTTATAGGGGTGCGTATCTTCTATTACAGACGATTTGTGAAGATGTATCAATTTTTTATTTATTATTGTAACTTATTACGTGTTACAGATGATAAATATACAGAGAATGTGTGAGTACGTAAGAGAGGAAGTGAGACAAACTGAGGGTTGTCAGATAGAGATAATAGAATGAGAAAGACTAAGGAGCAACCAGTATTCATCCGGTTGTAAAGAAACAACAGGTAAACGAATTATGAGCGGAGAAAAATACAATGTAATTATTCGTCAGGAAACAGCATAGCTCTGTGATAGTTGGCTATTAGCCTAGTATTGTTAGTTCAAGAAGAACAATTTACAACCTTGTTGACTCAACAACGTCTTTATGGCCAAACAGCATGCTACGCGATGAATCAGCTATTCACTTGCATTCATGGGCGCCACCCCATAGGGGCAAGGCCCCCCTGGCCCCTAAGAAAAAAAAAATAACATAACATTCTGAATGAATAATAAGACGAAATTGTCTCAACCACATTTATTAAAACTTCGAGAAACTAGTTTCGGTTGTTACACCATTATCAATCTCAATCAAACTGATTTCAAACTCAGTTTGATTGAGATTGATAATGGTATAACAACCGAAACTAGTTTCTCGAAGTTTTAATAAATGTGGTTGTGACAATTTCGTCTTATTATTCATTATGGATTACCTTCCACAATATCACCTTCGCCATTACTAAGAAAAAAAAACATAACATTCATTGTAGTTCATAGAAAAAATATTTCAGTGAGAATGATTGAAAACTGTTTTACATGTACTTATTTCTGTACAACTTGTATTATGTAGTATCATACTTTGTACAATATTATTTTGCGGGAAGTCCAAGAGCTGGCTAGGGGCTAGAAATGAAACAGCCAACGAAAAGCTAGTGGGCTTGGCCTGATGTCTGCAGACAGAAAATTTTTTAATAAAAAAAACGAAGAGTTTGTGACAAATTCAATCAATCTGTTTGCCACCGAATATAGAAGAGTTCAGTTTTTTGTTCAGAAAAGCTTGAAAGCTTGAAAAATATTAATGAATAAAGCCAATTGTTACAGACTGATAAATTTTGGATTTTTTGTTGCCCACATATTTTTTTCAGGAAATTAGGTGTAAAAGTCATAAAACAAGCTTCTAAACTCACCATTTTTACTCTGTTTTTATTTAAATTTTCTGGGGGAAACTTTCCATACCCCCCAAACCCCCCGGAAGGACTGGCTCCCCCCCTAAAAAAATTCCTGGTGGCACCCTTGCTTGGATTATTGTCCTCGCATGTGATATTTCGAATAATAGGTCGTATTCCACATGCAATACATGAAACAGGTCTGCCTTGATGAGCTGAGTAGAATGAGCCATCACTTGATAGGGAGCAATGCATAATCCAATAGTTTTGGCGGGGGGTCAGAATAACCGCCCCTCCTACTAATATTGACAAATAAATGAGTTGGCATGAAGAGGTTCTATATAGAAACGGAAGTAATAAAATGTGAATTCAGTCCATTTATTCAAATAAATCTCTTATTATCTGTCATACAACAAGCTTATAAAGGGTACCCACTCCACCTCACCAGCAATTTAATCATCACTGAGATTTAACGTTCAATAAACAGTATGCTATGATTGTTCAACTTCCTAAACTTTGAATTAATTCATAATAAATAGTATTCAAGGGGGAATAGCTCGGAAATAACATTCTTCTTGTGCCATATACTATGGAACAATTATTTTAGGAAGCCCGTAACGCGCTTGCGGTTGGTTCTACAAAAAAGTGAATGCGATCATTTTTCTAGAAAATTTTGTCAGCTTTAACTTTGATAAGAACAAAAAATAAAAAACGATGTGAGTTATCGTTACTAACTTTTAAGCAAAAACTGCAAAAATTTACCTTGTCACCCCCCTGATCAAGCTCACCCCCAACCCTTGGGGACTTTTGATAGGTTATTACCCAAGGATAGAGGAAGCGATTGGCGAACAAACCATTTCTCTATCAATTGTTTCTCTCGACGGCCAAATTTTTGTCTAATTTGACTGACCTGATAACCACTTTCACAAAATCAAATATCGTAATAATGAATTATAAGAAGAAAATGTCACAACCACATTTATAAAAAATATTGAGAGTCTAGTTTCCATTATCAATCTCAGACAAACCTTTTAATAAATGTGGTTGTGACAATTTCGTCTTATTATTCATTATGCATGCCTTCCACAATATCTCCTTCATCACTACAAAGGGAGTCAAGATATCATAAGGGAGCAGTTTTGGACTTGAGTCTGTTGCACCTTCACACTCGTTGTAAATTTGTCACAATAAATAAATAAATAAATAATAGTTGTAGAGTAGTATATGGCAGATAGGAGCAACGTGAATTCAGCTTGGATCCCACACAATGAGTACTTAATTCTCCGGTGGATACTGTCCTGGAGAGTGTCTCCCTTAGCTATCAGAATAATTTAAATTGCTCTGAGAAAATATCAATTTTTGTCAACTGTTCTGTAGGTCTCAAACACTGGAAGAGATATTCTCTTTTCAATTAGCTAGCAAAAGAAGTGAATCATTTTTTATTTCAGGTGAATTTTATTTCAGTGATAATTTTAGTTCATTCAGATTAAGAAATCGTTAGGCTAAATTGAAAGTTAATTTTCCTCTTGAGAAAATGCCAACCTGTTGAATTGAATCAGTGAGGAAAACTCCAACTGTTTCTCTCGTTAGAAATGATTTTATATGCTCGAACAAGTTAAAAAAAATCGTGTAGGTGGACAAATTTTGTGAAAGATAGCTCAAGCGCCGTAGCCAATTAGAAGTCTCACCTTTCCAATCAAGAAAATTTATAAAAGCAAAATTTACGTGGGAAGCATTGCGAACGCGCACTCACAAGCACGTTCCGTTCAGTCTAAGAAAGTTAGGACATACTAGAACGTGATTGTATATCAGCAGACAATCAACTAGGGCCACGAATGACCAATGGGGCCGACTGAGATCCAAATTACATGGGTCGCTTGCTTCGAATTTGAAATTTATTCGATTTGAATAACTGGATTCTGACTAACTTGTTATCTAACGTTTGCTCTAGCTGAAAATGTAATGTGGGCTTTTGACGTTGCATGCTAATGGTCAGTCCCCATCTGATGCAATGTTATTGTAAAAGCCAATAATGATCAATGGGCTGAAACGCTCTAAATTTGATAGCCAGGTCACTTATATTAGTCACATGGAGAGCTGGGTCACATGATCCGGGTTTTTGACCCCATTATAGTAATTTGCCTCTTCTTTTACAAAATGTTTTTAAAAGGGCCTTCCCTTTCAGGAAAAATGGCGGGTTTTTTGCACTATAATCCCGCATTTCTTGAAAATTGTCATTGAACTGTAGATTCCTAACCTAACCCAACCTAAACCTAAGACCCGGTAAGGTTAGGTTATGTTAGAAGTCTACTGTTCAATGACAATTTTTAATAAAATTTATGGAAATTTTTTAAGACGAAATTTTCAAAAATTGTCATTGAACAGTAGATTTCTAACATAACCTAACCTTACCGGGTCTTAGGTTTAGGTTGGGTTAGGTTAGGAATCTACAGTTCAATGATGATTTTCAAGAAATGCGGGATTATAGTGCAAAAAACCCGCCATTTTTCCTGAAAGGGAGGAGACCTTACCAGGTCTTAGGTTAGGTTAGGAATCTACATCAGTTCAATGACAATTTTTAAGAAATGCAGGATTATAGTGCAAAAGACCCAAAATGAGTTCAAGTGAGCAGGAGAGATCTATAACAAACATCTGTAGAATAGAAATTTTTAGCAATAAATCCAGATCCAATATGTGCTAAGAAAATGTGTTGAGAAAATGTATTTCTTCGAAATACATTTTAATAGCATGGGAAGATTTTCAAGAGATACATTTTTTCTGAATTATTTCTTTCTATAATTCTAATTATTTTAGAATCGTTCTATTTGTACTCTTAGCATAGCTTCTGTTCGTAGCATCGTGATTATTTTTGTTTACAATTTCAGAGACTCTGGCTTGTCTTAAAGCAGTATCACCAATTCATATTGCTATCTGTTCAAATAATATAAGACACGAGTGTTTGGAAGAAAAGCGGAACGGTGACCATTTTGGTTTGACAAGCAAAAAATAGTATTTTTCTGCTGTGAAATCACTTTCCAATGGTTCAGAACCCACGCGCAGGTTGCCAATTATGTGTGATTCATGCTTCGAAATAAGAAATAATGAATGATAGGACTAAAATTACATTCAATTCATATGAAACCAGTTATTGAAGTATGTCCCTGTGTCTGGATGAATCACGTTTAATTTCCACTGTCTCTTTGAACCTTCTCCACAGCATATCAATTTTTCGGTTTATTCAAATAGACTTGACAATATTTTATTCTATAGTGAGTTATTTTCAAATAATAATAATAATAATATCGTGTGACCTGGCTGGCTCAGGTCTGGTGTCAGAGTTATCAGGTCGCACCTGAATAAGTTAAGGACCTCTGACAAGTGACTTAACGACTGTTTTTAGGCAGCCGGGACCGATAGGCTTAATGTTATTATTATTATTTTAAAATGACTCCAAGGCGTGTATGTGGATGCTAAGGTGTATTATAATATACAAATAGATTGGGAATGCCTTGCTCAAGACAGTCAGGTTTAGTAGTCAGGTGTGCTAACCGGTACACCACAGCTACGTTCTTGTAACGTAATATAAACTTAACTTTGTATCATAATATGCTACTTTTCATGGTACACCACCAACTACTATCGAGAGAAAATAATTATTATTTTCATCTTGTGTAGGAGTTGTATAAATCAGAATTGTTTCTGTAGTAGCCTAGCCGTGTACACAATGGCCGCAACCCATCATAATCTTCAACTGTTCCCTAGCGGAAATAACGAGTGCAATTAAGTAGAACTGGTAGTAAATTATTCACGGAACACTGCAATTTACTTGGCTTACCTGTATCAATCCTTTCACTTAGTCTATATCAACAAACAGCAAATACCTACTCGATCCGTTATTCATCAAGCTTTATCCTTCCATTACTTTCATCTTGCGTAAGATGCAGATTTGTAAACTTTCAAGTTTTACGGATATGTACTTCCCTCGATTTTTTCCGCGCACTTTTTTTAGAGGATGAAGCCCACATAGATCTGAGACTTATTCGTGGGTAATGAGTGGTGATTGATGTGCTGGACCTACAGTCTCAGGTGGGTTCCGAACCACCGGAAAGTGATTTTACAGCAGAGAACAGTGTCGTTTTGCTGGTCAATCTTACAAAGAGTACTAATAGTGTTGCATTACCTTTCTCTTTACGCAGACTTCAAGTTCTTCATCCACTGATTGATAAGTTCAATTCCAGACAAATAAGCAAATGTTTTCAAATTTTATGTCAATTCCCAAGAATAGTATACCTATTTACTGTCATTACCTATTTACGGTGACCGATTAACCCTTACGGAGAGTGCCCAGGAGAACGCAGCTCATCTGTATCTGATTGAACAGATACCTGCTACGGCTCACGGCGATCACTTCCCAAACTTAAATAGAACAATTGAAATGAATAAATAAATATAGATATAATTCACAAAATCTTTATCTCAAATACTATTTACATGCAATGAATCTCAAGTGCATTTGAAACGTTCTTTTTGATGTTCGTACTTTTAATTGGACGTATTCCATAAAAAATTAGAAATTAAATGACAATTATTTGCTCACATTACTTCCAGTACAGTAGAGCCCCGATCATCCGCAAAATTGTGAGTCAAGGGCACCGCGGATAGCAAAATTTGCGAATAACCCGAAAAAGACAAACTGTTATTTCAACAAAATTAGAAATTAAATGACCCTTATTTGCTTACAGTACTTCCAGTACAGGAGAGCCTTCTCCTTCTGTATTGCCTTCTGTATTGCCCCGTTGATACAGTAGACAATTCGTTGTAAACGAATTTAGTAGAACATAATTTTATTGATATCTGGAATAATATAATTATGTATTCACAAGTTTAATGTATTTATTTCCCGTTTTAATCTAAGTAACCTTTCAAATAACGATTTAAATAGTAGAAAATCAAAAAATAACCAAACAATATGAACGTAATTAAAAGACCACTACCTATTTCAATCATCAGCGAAGTATTTTCAATATCAATATTCTATTGGAATATTCACTGTTCAACATTTTATTTATTCCTTATAACAATGCATAATTTAATAAAATATAGAAAAACATCAGTTTTACCTTACTGACGCATTCATTTACATTTTATGTATGTTCTGAGTAAAGGAATTGATTGATTGACTGTAAAAATTGCAGAAAAAAATACAATAATTATAGAAAATGATTAGGAACTACTTCCCAAAAGAGCAAGCTCGAGCTTGAGGAAGGATTTTGTTTGAAACATGTTGGCCCACGTATCTCAATAATTTTTTTTGTCTTTTCGTAATAGTGTTCCCTCTGTTATCTCCTAATTAAGAATAAAAATATCTCTCTTAACCTATAGAATTAAAAGTAACAGTAACACTCCTAAATAACACTCGTAATTAACACCTACACAATTAATACGGGATACTTGAGAAGAAACCAAACTTGTTATAAATTGAAAAACCTGTTGCGATTTCTCATGGAAGTGCAGGTGAGAGGAAATTCAGGGGAAACATTCTCTGTGACGTAACAGAAGATTAATATTAATGCACCCATTGCGGGAGTTGATCTGTGGATTCCGGTAGCTTCTAATGTGTTCAGAGCAACTCTTTTCCTCTTTAATACATCATTTCCTATCCGGCAATATCCCTCGTTATTATTTTCGATAATGAACGGTATTTGTTACGATTCTGTTACTGAATCACGATATTCTTGAATGACAACTCTAAATGATCATTATTTCCGGCTTGCGAATTGAATTTTTATGAGAAATTGATAAAAAAATTCCATTTCAACTGATATTGGACATAACCTTAAATTAGCATTTTTTATTTAAAAATTTGTAAAGAAAGCAGTAGTGGGCTATGCCTGTTGTATCTTTACTTGACTGTGTTTTATGTTATGAATAAATAAATAAATAAAAAAAATAAAAAATAAGAGAATAAAAATAAATACAATTTTTTTTTGATAGCACTTTGAGCAATTCTAAATTAATAGATTATGATTTTGAAGATACATCTTGTTTCCACTAATATAATAATAAAAACGTAAAAACACTTTCAAGTGGAAATTGTGACAGCCGTTTCACTCCGATATTGAGAGCATCTCAGACAACCTACAGTACACTTTATTTTTATTATAATAAATTCTGTTATATTTATATATTATTATATTTTTTAAATTAATTTATATATTATTTTGTCTTATATATTTGTCAGTTTGATAAATTGTCAGTTCCTCAAAACCTAATTGGTGATATACGTGTGCAGCCAAGTCTAAAATTAGCACTGCTGTAGAGAAGGGTCACTGTAGTCTAGTGGTTAAGGTGCCCGACCGGCAATTGGAAGGTCCGCGGTTCGATTCCTGGCGGTGACTGATATTGTTGTACAGTAGTGTTCATCGATTTCCATCAGCTATTCAGCTATTCAATATCTGCCATTGCAGAAGTCTTCAGTATAATAATTAGCACTTTGAGGAATTCAATATTAATTAATTATGAGAATAAATGATGTTTCTATTTTCAAGGATCTATAGTGAATATTTCTCACCCAATCATCCTTGAGATTTAAAAGAGTTTTGAATAAACATTTCACAAGCTATTTCACAAATATAATATGAATCCAATTATGGCATCTTTTTTATTTTGATAGAATAAAATCAGTTCTCAGACAATTTACGTTGAAACTTGAAGCGATTCCCTAGCTGACGTATCTCTAAACCCTTAAACCGAAGCCTTTCCCGACATTAATGAACGATCGCCGTTGATCTCAACTTCTTCACCTCTATGAGAGTTTTACTTAAAAAATTTCAGATTGAATATATGTACTCTGCCTTGAGTTTGCTTTCAATATTATTTGTTCCACCTCTATTTTTTCTAACTCTCTCTAGTGGGCTACACAACCTATTTATAAAGAATCGCCTCTATTCAAGATTTTCATTAGTGTTTCTCAACTTTCAATATCACATTTTAGTCCTCCTTTGAAATACCAGTACTAGCACTATTTAAAAATAAAAAGGTAACATATACAGTACTTACATCCTGAACGCAGATATTAATGCCTTGGAATAAAATGATTGATTTTTTAAATTGTTAAATTTAAAAAATTGAATGTTATGAAAACTTTAAATTGGAAAGATTAGTAATGCAATACAATAGAAATGTTGAAAAAATAGTGATATCGTACTATAAGTAATTGTTGTGGAAATAATTTATATTGGAATTTTTTTCATTTGTTACAGGAAGCATTGCTCAGCATTGTGCTGTTACTTCTCACAAGCACATCATTCACTTCAGCTTACTATGACCCAGAGTACGAATATCACCTAAAATGTGCAAACCCAGAATACCACAAGGGCTCTGGTGCTGGAGTCTATGCACAGTCATACTCATCAGCTCCTGCTCCCAAGTATGGACTACCTTCACCCAAATATGGAGCACCTGCTCCAAGTTATGGATCACCTGCTCCAAGTTATGGATCACCTTCTCCAAGTTATGGAGCTCCTGCTCCAAGCTATGGAGCTCCTGCCCCAAGCTATGAAACAAATAGTTATAGTGCACCACCACCCAGTTACAAGTCTCTAACTTCTACATATGGAGCACCTGCTCCAAGCTATGGAGCACCTGCTCCAAGTTATGGAGCACCTGCACCTGTTTATAGTGCACCAGCCCCATCTTACTCATCAGGTTCATCATACTCATCAGGCTCAGCATACTCTTCAGGCTCAGGATACTCATCAGGCTATGCTGCTCAAGCTCTGAAAGGTGGCTATTCATCCAGTGAAGGTGCTCATCTAAAGGCATACTACAAGCCCACTCCTCCTGAACTGAAGGGTTATTCAGCTGCAGCAGCTGTTCCAGCTGTCAAATATGGCGCCCCTGCAGCCGCAGCTGTTCCAGTCATTAAATTCTCTGCACCTACTCCTACACCAGCTTACCTCCCAGCACCAACATACAGCCCTGCACCAACTTATGCTCCTTCAGGCTACAAGTATGAGGCTCCTGCAGTCAAATTCTCTCTTCCTGAAACTAAGCCATCCTATGCAAGTTCCTCATCATACAAATACACTGCTCCTGCCTATGCTGTTGGAGAAAGCTTGTCCTCATACAGCTCATCAGGCTCATCTGCAGCATCCTCAGGATACAAAAGCTCTTCAAGTTATTCTTCATCTGCACCTGCTTCCACTTACAAGGAGTCTGCATCCTACTCATACTCTGCACCAGCTAAGGTCCACTACACTGCTTCTGCAGCCCCAGCACCATACTCCTCATCCATAACCTCCTCCTACAAGTCCTACTCAGCTCCCTCCTATGCCTCATCTTCATCATCAGGCTACTCCTCAAGCTCATCTGCCAGTCAAGGAGCGAGCTCTTCTGGATACTACTCATCAAAACCAATTGTTGTAAAACCTGCTTATGCATATGAGTCATCAGGTTCCTCAGGATATTCTTCAGGAGCATCATCAGGGTATGCTCAAGGTGCATCTGGTTATGCCTCTGGATCTGGATCTGCAGGCTACTCTGGATCATCTGCCAACCAATACAGTGGACACTCAGCTGGACAATCAAGCAGCTCAACCTACTTTGGAGGTGCTTCCACTGGATCATCACACTACTCATCACCCTCAGTTGCATCACCTTCCTTCTCAGGATCTACTTCATCCCATTATACTGGTGGCAGCCAGGCTGGAAATCAAGTCTCTTCCTCCCAGTATGCTTCATCCCACTACTCAGCTCCAGTTGTATCAAGCACCTACAAGGGCAGTTCTCACAGCTACTCAGGACCTTCCTCTCAGGGAAGTCCTGCTTATGCTGTTTCTGCTGGACATTCTTCAGGCGAAGGATCTTCTGGATACAAGTCTGTACATGACAAGCACCTGGAATACTATGTAAGTTGAAATTAATTAATATGAAAATCACTTTCAATAATATTTTAAATTTTAATTGGATATCTTTGCCAGTGAAATGATATACTTCCAAGCATATTTCCAATTATTCCTCTACTTGTAGATGGAGGAGATGCTTTTTATATTAGAAATACATAGCTGCATTAAATTCAAACAGTTCCAAACATCACATTTATGATATAAATATTAAATATGCAGTTTGAAGGAGTTTCTAATCTCAGTCTCTAATTACACATGTAGCTTGAGAAAACTATCAGTAGATTAAGGATTTTATTGATTTTTGAATGAATGTGGGTAAATATATATTTCCAAATGAAAAGAGGAAGAACATAAGGAGATGAAAGGAGTAGAGGAAAGTATAAATAAAAATCAATGCTTGTGATTATTGAATCATATAGAGACAACAAAATCTTATTAACCTTGAGTTATTTGGAAAGATGATACCATCCTATTAAATTGCTGAATGTAAACAATTAACTACCATAAAATTACTCATCTTGTCAGCATAATCTATAGAAATGTCTCCAATGTCTTGCACATTTCTCTGGAAGCTTTTTAGCACACAGTTCTTCATATTAAATACTTTTTGAATCATTTTTTTTGTGTCTAGTTCTATCAATTATGATGTAGCTCTCTATCAATATCTCCATCAATATCTTAAAAGCTTTTTGAAAGCTTTATGACATGACCAGATGCTAATCAAGTTGATCATCTAGTGATTCAGTTTGTGTCGTAATACACAAATGAGAGCTCTAGTTGGATAGCAGTGATAATAAGAATGAGAGTTATGAGACCTATTGCTCCAGGCACAGAAGAGATGGAGAGAGAAAGGAAGAGCGAGTGAGAGAGATTGGGCATGAATGTAGTCAAAGTGTGGCCTGGAGGACCATTTCAACAATCTAAACTGGTTCAAGTGGCCGACAACCTGTTCTAACACATGCATGCTAGACCCCCATATTTGGTTGGGATCCCATTTAATAGCCGAAAGCCCTACGCAATACTGATTTGCTTGAGGTTATTTGCCTCAATTACACACTGGATCGCGCCTCAATAATTCGGCAGCCGAAATGCTCGCAACAATTCAGTCAATCACCATCACCAAATGGCACTTGCAAAATGGAGACTTCCAGGCAAGACTTAATTCTACCATTTAGCAAGGCCAAGCAGGCACAAGCAGTTTTGTGTTACATTAGAGTGTGCTTTTCATCCTTGATTCACTTTAGAAAACTGGAATGGATTCAAGGATGCTCTTATAATTCTTGGATTTCTTGTTCCATAACAACCTGCGTTGTTAATTTAACAATCTAATATCAAAACTGACAATGTATTTCAATTAAATATTTGATTCTCACTCATTTTTACTGGAGATACTGGAGGAATGTATTTCACTTCTGAAAAGAAGCTTCGTCAGTCTGAAATACAATGTCAGTTTTGATATTAGATTGTTCATCAAGTATTTCGACATGGTATACATCACAGGTTTTTGATATTAACTTTTTATTGTAAATTCAACGACTTGCAGTCAATTTTAATTGTGAGTGAATAATATTTTTAAGTTTATTGTATTGCATGTTATTAGTGCTTTGAAATTTTATCTATTGCTGTGAGAAAAAGTTTTTTCATAAATTATTTTGTAAAATACTGGGGTTCAAATTTGAATTTTTTTGGTTTTGGGGGCAAGAGATCTCACCTACAAGTGATTTTAAACTTTTGATAGATTTTCTGTGACTAACAGACACTTCAAGGAATAAAATTACATACCTTTTACTCTGATCAAGCAATTAGTTTTTTCAAAATATATTTTTAATTATGTAAAAAATTTAAATTTTTCAAAAAAATTGAAAAAACTAGGTATTTGTTGGATTAAAATAAAAATACGTCATTTTAATCCTCAAGGTGTCTTTCAGTTATGGAAAATTTATCGAAATTTTAAATTCACTCATATGTGAGATCAATATCCCCCAACAACCGAAAAAATTCAACTTAGAACACCCATATTTTACAAAATAATTGAAGGAACATTTTTTCTTCTCAGCCATAGATTGCATTTCAAAGCCCCAATAACCAATGCAAAAAACTTTAAAAAAAAATGATGTCCAAGAATCCTGCGCACAACCTTAACTGAAGTCTTTAAGACGTAATCTACAAAAAACAAAAAATGTTCTACAACAATAAAACCAGATTGTAGAATAGCACACAATAGTTATTTGTGCATCTAGGGACTAAAGTGCAACTTTTTTCCCTGAGGAGAACTGCTGTCGCCCGGTGGTGTAGCCGAAAAAGTCACACAACATCTTTCCTCCACCTACACCAATAACTATAACAATGTTTAATTTTCTGTGCAGACGCTCAGTCGTCTGTCATAGATGAATGCTCTTGTAGAGATGACGTTCGACCTCACAATCGAAATACAGCTACTTCTTTTTTAGATCGAAATTAATATTCCAAAGATCGAAATAAATCTCTAAAATTTTCCTCGACCATGTACGACAACTCTTCACTGTTGTCATATTCCTTTCTCTTCAATTGCGGCGTTGTCAGACTTCTTCCCATGTTATTCTTATGGGTTTAATTTTACTTTGAAATTAAATTTTACAATCGAAATACAGCTACTTCTTTTTCTAGATCAAAATTAATATTCCAAAGATTGAAATAAATCTCTAAAATTTTCATCGACCATGTATGACAACTCTACACTGTTGCCATATTCCTTTCTCTTCAATTGCGGCGTTGTCAGACTTCTTCCCATGTTATTCTTATGGGTTTAATTTTACTTCAAGGGAGAAAAAGTGAGTAGGTTAGTCCCATGGGGTAAAAAGTAGTTTAGTATTCGATTCCAGGGAGTAAAATACGACTTTAGATAGTAGGTGGAGGAAAATAAAAAATCGTCACAAAACAGTTTGTTTTCAGTGTTGTAATACGACATTCACATCAATAAAACAGAGATGAAGAATGTTCACTGTGATTAATTCATCAATAGGAGTGGAAGGTGTCAACCGGTGCCAGACAACATTATTAGTGCGCCTGGTAGCCAAAAACTTGACAAGTCTCTAATTTAGAAGTGGGAGCCTACCAGGTCCCCTATACGAGAGCCCTGGGTGTTCTCTTTCACAAACAGCAATAACTTCTGCTTTGAAACCGAAAATAAATAAAACACGTTCTCCAAAACATATATGCAAATCAGTAACAGATCCTATTATTTATGATACCGATGAAATGAGAGCCGGCATAAATTTATGTAAATGGTGATCTTGACAAAGCTCGTAATTTATTAGTGGCGATATAATCTGTGCCGTGTTATCTAAGTTTAATCAATGATTAATCAAGCTTAATAGAAACAAGTTTCTTGCTGTGTCTGACACTGTCTAGACTATACTTTTATTAATATACTTGTGTTCTTTTTTCGAACGTTATACATGATGGAATGCATGATATTTATGTTTCAGATTGACTTAACATGAGTTTTACTTTGCAAAACAAAATGCTTGTATGATGCAAACCATTTCTATTTGGGGCGGTAACATATTACATTCAACTGTTATGTGAGATATGTCTAAACTTGAGGAACTGCGCCTATCTTATATCGTTTATGGTAAACTCAACGGCTTAGCGGAAAGAACAGAATTGGTGTGAAATATATTATCAATTATTGAAAATTAATTATTTTGGAGAACTGAATTATAAAACATACTTGGATTTCTTGTTCCATAACGATCAGCGTTGTTCATATTACCTTTGTATGGTAAATTCAACGACTCGCAGTTAATTTTAATTGAGAATAAATATAATATTTTTACCTCTATCAAAATAAAAATATTATTATTTTCCCCTATTAAAATTGACTGCGAGTAGTTGAATTTACCATACAGAGTTAATAAATTGATAATGCTGATCGCTATGGTACAAGAAATCCAAGTATATTTCATAATTCAGTTCTCTAAAATAATAAATTTTCAATAATTGATCATATATTTCACACCAATTCTATTCTTTCCGCATATTTCACATGAATACTCATGTCATTTTTTATCATATTTTTTGAATAAAAAATAACCTAATAAAGTAGCAAAGAATATAAACAATTATCTTTACATTTCTAAAAGATCTTGCTCCGGGAAATTATAGAAGCATATAAAATTAGTAATATCAGGATGTTATACGCTAAAAGCAAAACCCTAGTTTTGATACAAACTAAAAGGTTATGATACACAACTAAAAGCAAAACCCTCCCAAACCATCAATATTGTATAACTGATACAAAACTAAAAGGTTATGATACACAACTAAAAGCAAAACCCTCCCAAACCATCAATATTGTATAACTGATTAATATTCATACATCTAAACACCACTAACACGCTTTTCTCTGAAGTGTCGAAGGTGATATTGTGGAAGATAACCACAATGAATAAAATAAACTTTTAAGTTGTCACAATCACATTTATTGAAAACCGTGAGATACTACTTTCGGTTGTTACACCATTATCAATCTCAAACAAACTAAAACTAAAGTACAGAGTAGCTTAATATATACTAAACACAGAATGATAAAATTGGCTGAGGGTGAAAGCGCCTCTCATAGGCTGACCTTCATTGAAGGTATGTGATTGGCTGAAGGCCCTAACAAGTCACGCCCACTGGTGGGAAGAGCAACCAGGAATAATCAGTGTCGAAATCAGGAACCAAAAAGTAACATACAAGAACAATACACAAGTAGGCTAGAATTAAACAATGAAAATAAAATAAAAAATGATGCTAAATCAAATGCAGTCACGGTCAACCGAGAAAACCAAGAAAGTACCGTTATTAAAGAGTAGGCCAAAATTATGATGAACCCAAGCTAGTTGTATTGAATTGTTTGAAATAAATTTGACAATTAAAACTAGTATTGGAATCGTTTTTTACCAACCTAGTTATCTCCAAAGCTTCTAAAATGTTCAGTTGTTTTTTAGTCATTGAGAATGTAGAGATTCTATCTAGTTCATTAGTCAGAGCATACATGTAATCTATCTTTTCTGAGTAAACGAAGGCTATCTAGCATCACTGTACCATTCTAGTAGGACGTCCAATTCGTACTAAAAAATAAGCGTATGGCTTTTAGTGGTGGGGAGAACCCACGTGTAGTACCCTCTCACCGTTTGACCATGTTAAGGGAAACATAGTGGACCTACTATGTTATGTGGTTTCCGAACCACCGGGTAATTGATAAGCTTATAACATCAAGTCATTGAAGCACGGTCACCCATCCAAGCACAGTCGACTGAACTTCACGATCGCATACACAACGCTCATCGCGTGACCATGCAATTCGTACTACAGTTTTAATAAATGACAGTAAGAATTGGATAACAGTTTTTCAAGCTCTATGTAGATGATGAGATAACCCGTTTGGTGTTAACCACAGCCCAGATTAGTGTAGCCTACGATGATCTAGTGGTGTATTTTGAAAGTGGAGGAGCACCTCACCACGGGGTATCATGTATCTTGCCTGCTACTTAATAACATCGCGGCTCCAGGTCAGGTCAAATATTACGCAATATTCATTACTGCATAAATAAATTGCTCTAGTTTTGTGGACCTGAACTCCAGATTGGATGTACCACTAAAATAATTATAATTGATTTCTTACCTTATTAGTAGTTTTGTGAACAGTAGACCGCACGCCCAAGAATAAGGGTGCTTGCACAAACGAACATACTCGATGAACTCAATGATAATCACCATCGCAAAATTAAACGCATCCATCAGACCTAGCCCTTGATTCAATTCGCGTGTAGTCTATTTCATGTCTCTATTCCACTAAAGGTCAATCTGTATCACAAGGATGTGTTTTCTATTTGCGAGACAACTGATTGTTCAAATCAAATTTCAAATGTTTGATGAATAAGTTTATAAAATAATATTAATTAAATGTTTACATCATTATTTTATTTGGTAATCACTATAGTTGATTGAAAATATTAGAAATGATTTGTTCTTCTCGAATATGTTATTCTTATGAATGATATCTTGAAATATAATTTAAAAGAAGGCTCAACCAGATGAATAAGTGGGCCCGTGGGCTATCTATGAATCTGATTCCAATTATTGCACATGATGGAGAAGCTCATTTTAAAAATCAAATTTTTCTATAGAAGAATGCCCAAGAGCCTCACTTTTCTCCTTTTAAATATCCTTCAAATGTAAGCAAATTCCGAAAATCCTTACACATACATCGCTGGGTATTCCTTAAAGGAAGATCCATGCATTTCATTGAATTTGGTCCTTGCCTTTAGCCGTGAATATGTTACAAACTAACTGACATAATTCAAAACGGTCGACTTGTAACAGAGAACTCTCTTCGTTCGGTCAATTAATTACATTGAATAAAATTAATCGATTTTCACAAATTATCAAGATGTTTGTCTCATTACAACATTAACCCTTCATGGAATCTTATTCCATGGATCACTAAACTTGCCACCAATGCCCTTTTTATTCGATCTCAATTATCAAATAAAATAAATCGATTGATCGATTTTCACAAAGTAGAAAGTTCTTTGTCCCATTACAACATAAACCCTTGAAATATCTCCTTCCAGGGATCATATATGCGACGAGTGCGCTTTTTTTATCTTAATATTGCCTGGAAAACTTCCTCATGAATACTAAAATTACCAGGAAAACTAAACAAGAGATAAAGAACTGGATTTCTAGAAATTATTTCTTTGATCTTGATGTCTGAGATCCGAGTTTCTGCTCTGACTGATGTTTGCCATACTTTTTGATTTTGAGTGTACTGATATGAGATTGTGGACTCGCTTATTCTTTTCTGTCTTCTCTCTCTCTCTCTTCCCTTCCTTTCTTCCCTGTACGCATCTTCAGGGTCTTTCCACTAGGTCTTCTCCTTTTCCTCTCCCCCTATTTCTCTTTCTACTACCCGCCTAGTACATGGAAAACCATAGTTGGTTGGGTATTCTCCTCATCTAGCACACCCCACCACAGAGCCAGTTTTTTATTTTAATATTGCAGTCTTGTTATTTTATGTATTTGTATTAATTTTGTGTTTTTATGTGTGTGTATGAATAAAATTGAAATTGTTCCTGGATTTCTTGTTCCATGACGAACTGCGTTGTTAATATTATCTTTTCAGCTGAATTCAACGACTTGCAGTCATTTTTCATTAAGAATAAGTTATATTTTACTGACTCTCCAGGCCAATCGTTTTCGAATCGTGGAGATTCATTTTCAAAGGCCCGTCCTGAAATCGATTTTTACAATGTAGCTAGTTTTTGCCCCATTATAGCATTAATTAGATGATGTTAAATTTGTTTTCCAGAACGACAACCCAAGATACGCTTTCGAGTACTCGGTGAACGACCAGCACACCGGAGACATCAAGCACCAGAAGGAGGAGCGAGAGGGTGACGTGGTGAAGGGAGTGTACTCGCTGGTTGAACCCGACGGCAGCACCAGAACTGTGGAGTACACGGCTGACTGGGAAACAGGATTCCACGCCAACGTCTCCAAATCACCAAAAACTGCCTACAAGGCATGAGCACCGTCCTCGGCTCTCGTACAAGCGCTTACTCAATCTAAAATAGTTCATCAAACCAAAATCAACGAATATTTATCAATTTAGCTCTAGTTTGTTCAACAATTTTCAGGCTATTCGACTCGATTAAGGTATCATGATTACACAAAGTACAACCATGTCATACACCACGAGTAATTTCAGCCATATATACCGTGAGAGAGTTCTAGGGGAAAATATGCTTCAAATCTCTTCAAATACTATACGTTTTTGGAGTACCAACTGTAGAAAACAAGGCTTCCCAAATTACACGATTTGTTCTGTGTTTTACTACACCACGAATAATTTCAGCCTTATATACCGTAAGACAGACAGTCTTAGGGGAAAATATGCTTCAAATTTATTTAAACACTATACGTTTTTGAAGTAAAAATGTAGAAAACAAGGCTACCCCAATGACAAAAACAGGATTTGTTCTGTTTTTTTTACTACTCCACGATATTTTCGGCCATATAAATATACCATAAGTCAGTTTTAGAGGGAAATTGCTTTAAATTTCTCCCAACACTATAAGTTTTTGGAGTACCAACAAGGCTTCCCAAATGACAAAAAAACGATTTGTTATGTTTATTTTTTACCACTATATTATAAGTTTATGTGGATCTTCTGAAACAAACGGTGCTTTCTATTAATTCATAATCAGTATCAAAGAGAGACTCAATCGATGTTGGAAATTCCATGCGTTATTCTTTTCTACACGCTTTAATATTCTATTCTATTAGCTTAATTCTATTTTGTCCAGTTACCTTATTCGCCACCCATTTAGTTTATTGTTAAATATATAGAATTTGAAGTATCCAAGTGATACCTTCTAGTGAACGATCCCTTTATAATAATAATGATGGGTTATTCAATTTAACAACAACTCATTATTGATTTCAAAGCAATACATTAGGTGTGATGGGCTGCTTATGAGAATGACTATGACCAACATAGTAGGAGCAACTAAACCTTTTATTTGCCAACTAAACCTATTTTCCAAACTTAGTGTCTGTATCTAGGTGGTTCCCTCTATAAGATGAGATATCATTTTTATAATCCACATCTTCTGCTCTGTTGTACATACTGCATTTTAAATGATTTCCAATTATTATTTATCTAGACAACTCTCAATATTTAAATTATTCTTCTCGGCTTTGGAAGAGCTTCTTTGACTATTCTTGAATTCTACTTTTCACTATATAGGCCTACCATCTTCACTATATTGATAGGCCTGCTACAAAAAGTTTCCTATGCTTATCATTGCACTTATTACCCAACTTGTAAGAACCAAACTCTGTTTATCGTAGATCCTCCATTTTCCATATTTATACCTCTATATTTGTCCTTTCATCTGGTTTCATGATTTTTACCATCCAATTTTTCTTTGCCTTTAACAAATTTGTTACAAAACATCTCGACTTCATCATTCTTTCATCTACGACTTCTTCGTCTTTTTTACTGACATTCCAAATTCCTTCCTTCCTTCCTTCCTTCCTTCCTTCCTAAGAAATATGTACTAGTCATACAAAGTATATTATTTATCCTCGTCTTTCTGCTACAGAATACCGTAAAGTTTCAACGTCAACAATAATATTTTGACTCATATTGAAAATCAACTTTTTAGAAACTCAAATATCGGCTCAACTACAGCAATTCAATTGTTTTGTTCCTGGTATTATTTATATTGTTGTGTTCAAATAATATCAGGACAGTTATGTAAATTTCCTTTTCAGTCGAGAGCTGGGATTTTACGATTGTGGGAGTGTTTTGTCCAAAATGAACAAAAGAATTACGGCTTTTTCCGGTTTTATTTAATTTGCGACTTCAACCAAGCCTGAATGGTCAGTTTATCAGGAGTGCCGTGTAATGTAATTTCCATTCCATTTTAAAAAGTACCTAGCTTGGTAGGAAAAGGATGAAGTTTCAGCTCCAAAAGAGAGGGAAAGATCAATAGCATCGGAAAAGGAGTAAAAATCAGATTGAGGACGAATATTTGAGCGCTTTTTGTACTGCATTGAATGTAGTAGTTTTAGTTGGGGGCATGAAAGGCACGTAAGAGTAAAGAAGAGATGAAATGAAAGTCGCCTTTACATAGATTCTTTCGTGTATGAGCCACCCAGACTACTTATTCAATTATGCAGTTCAGACTCCTTGTATATCTGCAAAACATTCCTGAGATCATAGTCAACATGTCTGGAGGCGAGTACACATGCTTACGAAATAATTTGCCTCCAGATATAGGCTACTTGAAAATATAACTTTCTGACAGCATTCTTTGTCCGTACTAAAGATTCTAGATACAAAAATTTTGTAACCCGTGTTATAGTTTCTTCATGAAAGAAGTCATACGTAACCTACATAAATATCTATGAAAAATTATAACAGGATTAATTATTCTACAAACAAGTTTACAAATTGAGTAATACTTTACAGTGTATATTGAGGAATGATGCTCACACATATTTTAACCATAATGGAACATAATAAGTTCTGAAATTTCTAAAAATTTCAAAGATGTAGACTCTGAAGTTTTAATCATCCAGTTCTGCTTTACTTGTCCTTGCTTCCGTTTTCTTCTTCATTACATGTTTGCTTCCACATTTCTTTTGTATTTTATCATTGCATTTTTCCCTTCATTCGCTGGTTTTTCTTTTTTAGCACCTAATCACTACTTCTTTACTTTTGTTTCCCTTACTTGCACCACATCTTGAATGATAATTAGCTATTTTTCACTTAACTTTATAAGGACGCTTGTACTTTTTCACCAAAATAATTGTATTCTGTGTGATATTTTGTATTCCTTATTTTTTCTTTATAATTTATTACTTCTGAAGTCTCCCAGATTTTCTTGTTGTTGTTTCCATATCCTTCAGTCTTTCTGCTTTCACCCAAAGTTTCTTCTTATAAATTATTCTATCTTTTTATTTATGCTCCATAAACATTTTCTTGGTCTCCTTGGCATAGTTGAGTGACAGAGCAAACCATTTGGTCAAAACTTTGTTACATTCACAATTTAAATGCTAATTTGCTATTTTTCACTTCATTTTACAAGAAATCTTCCCTGCAACATAATAATTGTATTTTTTACTCCTTTTTGCTTTTATTCTGCATCCTATCCTGTGAGAGACATGTTCGCTCTGAATATCAATCTAATCTTATCGTCAATATCTTATCTTCGATGGCTATCGATATCAATTTTTCGTATGCATACGAAACAACTTTTCGTAACATAGCACTCATAAAAGTCATTTTTGTTTCAGCACTTTAAATAATGGCAAAGCTGACTAATTGATAGTTATGTAATAGGCCATAATCTGAATATTATGCTAAACAACGTTGTACACTTGAAATCCAATCACAAAAACCAGAAACAGGCCTACTTGCCGGTACAGTTACAAATGTCACGTGATATCAATGCATTATAGACCATTTCTAATTAATAATGCGAACAACTTTTTCAACTTTTATCCCAACGCAACACTAAATTACGACATTAACAGGTTGCGACTATTGATAATATGCAAACCAATCGCCTCGGGCGAATTTGTCTCTCAAGTTGTGGGCTAGACTTTCAAGTTTTCCCGGTTATTGACACGAACTCTCGAAGTCTCTATCGACCATCGATCACGTCAAACTAGAATGCCTCAAAGCTGCTCTATTCGGTTTACCAATCAAATGAAATCATTAAAAAATTCAGAGCACATTCTTGATTTCTTAAATATGAATAGAAAGGCTTAACAAATTATATTTCACGGTTCTTTTCGCTCTTCTTATTTTACCATCACAACTCACGGATAAATCTCTCCCTTTTTATCTCTCCTTTTTCACTCTATTCAATTTTCAATTTTATTTTTTTATCAATATTTTAGAATAGTATATCTTGATGTTCACTCTTCTAGACTCTTGAATTCTTCAATCTTTATCCTTCTTTTGCTTTTCTCTCTTTGATGGTTTATAATAGAATTTCAATTTATTATTATTCCATTCTCCTCATATTTTCGAAGTTATAAATTTTCCAGGTCATAGATTGTTCGATTCAATCCTATCACAGCTTTGTAAGTTGTTTACCTAAAAACTAAACTTAGTTAGCTTCAATTCAAATAGAGAGAACCCCATAAAATTCATCAAAGCATCGTATTTTTCTTCAAGGGTTAAGATTTCAAACATCGATTGTTGTTTATTGGGAAACGTGTTTCCCGAAAGAACGAATGGATATAGTGAAGTTGAATAATTCTATGCAATGTGCCATCAGTTTAATATCATTATTTCTTTGTGCCATTTCTTATTATTAAACTGGATGCTAACAAATGTAAATGCATCCATAAAAATAAAATTTGAATTTAATATTAAAGCACAATACAATTGAAAAGGTATAAAGGTAAGCCTGTTTGTATCCATGATCATAATACAGCTTTATTCATATTCAAAATATAAGCAAAATGTATTATAGTTACCAGAAAAAACTAGTGAAACAAAAACCTATTGTGATTTTGATAGCAGTTACCAGTTTACTTGTGATATCATTTACCATACCAGAAATAATCATGTAAATATTATAAGTTCATTTTTTTATCGATAAAATCTTCATTGAAATTTCTGCTTATCTTCATCTTATAACATATTATTGATGTTTCGAAATCCATTCATCTGTTGAGAGTGAAGTTATGAATTTTAATTATTGACCAATTAATAATAATAAGTTTTGTATATAGTGATATGTGATATCAATCTTTGTATCGTGAAGGGAGTTTTGTACTTTTATATAACATTTGTAATAAAAGTTGAAAAATAAAAAAAAATATTTTTTTAAAAAATGTGTTTATTATTTGGAATATGAATATTATTGTTTTCCTATCTGGAAATTCAGCTCCCATGTGTCATTTTTGAAAAAAAATCATAGGTTTTGGAGAAAAGGAATTTCGTATGAGACACATGATGTTGTTTTTACAACGATTTATTTTGTAAAAGTTCGGAACAGGCCACTGACCTCGGAAACAGGTCAGCAGCTAGGTCTTTGGACACCTCGGGCAGGAAATGAATTGGGGTCCTTTTTCAAGTACAGTGGCCTCTTTTTGGCGAGTTCGGACCCTTCGGAACCCTTAAGGGTTCAGGGGCCTTGAAGCAGTGCCCTGGCTGGCCCAAATATCCTAACTATAGGTGCCTGCTCGGAAAATAATTATTTTTCCAAATTAAATTAGTAACTCATTTGGAACTCATCCAATCTTCAAAAATATTTGTTTATAATAAAAACATAATATTATTATGAGTTATTGTTGTTTCAAGTTATATATTTGATAGAATTCAGTGGTGAGAAGAAAAATGATTCAATTATATTAGGTATGCTATCTCAGTATGAAGTTTAGTAATTCATCAAAACAAAACATGGATCCAAAAAAAAACTATTAGGTGTATGGAAAGAGTAAATAGATTGGATTCATGTAGGCCGTTGTTCAAGAAACTTTGTCTCCTAACTGTACCCTGCTTACATGTGTATGAAGCTACTTTATAATTATGTAACAAAGAGTGATGTAAACCAAAATCTTGACGTACACGACTATAATACAATAAGCCGAGGGGATTATCACTTGGTGAGTCGCAATATTAGCGTACTCGAAAAAAACCTAGTTATATTTCTTTATTGATACAGTCGAAATACAACTTATCGTAAAGAAACAACAGGCTTTCAGCCCAAAACTGTCTCTATTACTAAATTTTTACAAAACAGGAAACTCTACAACAAGCTACCGCAGTTTTTAAAGTCTTGAAAATTACGGGAAGTGATAGCCGAGTGCCAGGTATCTGCAGGTAGTGCAGGTATCTGTTCAATCAGAGATAAGCTACGAAACTCCTGGGCGTTCATTGTAAGGGTGACCGATTGGATTGGTCAGCAAAAAGGACTCTGTTCTCTTCTGTAAAATCACTTCCCGGTGGTTCGGAACCCACCTAAAACTGTAGGTTCAACTCATCAATCACCATCATCCAATTCATTACCCACGCTCAGGTCTCAGACCTATGTGGGCTTCATCCTCCGAAAAAAATAGAAATACAGTATTTGAAAAACAATTGAAAAATTGTTCATATGATAAATCTTTTCATAGTGTGCAAGAGCTCCTTTCACATAAAAATTGAGGCTCTCCTCAACTAATTGATATATAATACTTATATGTTAACCAGTGTATAAGATTGTATGATTAATTGTTAATCTGACTTGTCTTATACTCCTCAACCGGAGTCTCCAAGACGTAGTAATCTACAAAAAAAAGTATTTAGTTCATTCAGGATCAAGATCAATGCCCTATTATCAATGCATCCTTTCTCTCCTCACATCTGAAAGAATACTAAGTCAAGGACGAAATATGAATACGTAATAAAGAATGAGTTGTCATGCATGCTTGTTAAAATTTTAAATCGACTCAAAAATGAGACAACAGAGAATAATAGATCAGTTTGGCTGTCACATTCCATTCTTTCCGTTTTTGTTCTGAATTTCTTATCCAAGACCTTCACAGGACAAACTATTTTTAATGCAGTGCGTTGCATTCTAGTGAACATTGTGAATTATGAATGGAAGCATTGGACAATGCTTCATTGCAATGAATACAGCGTAGAGGCCTGAAGAAAATGGAATGTACTTCTTGTATATATTTGTCGCCATTGAAGTATAAGTTCACAGTTTCCAGTTGACTTTCCTTGGGATCACTACCAATGCAGTAGACGAGATGGATTTGATACAAGTAAGTCAAATTTCTTTCCATTCATTTGATTATATTTGCTATTTGCGTCAGGGGCGGATCCAGCTGCAGATTTTTTTTGGGGGGGGGGGGGGGTTTCCCGGGATGTTTGAAAATGAGGCATGAAATAGTGAATTTAAGGGTATTTTCAATTGAAACCAGCTTTACAAATTTAATTGCCTGTATTGATATTATATTTTAAATACAAATTTTAATAACATTTCAATGTGTATCGTTACAACACACAAAGCAGTTGCATAACTACAAAGTCAGTCTAGGGGGGGGGGTGTTGCCGGGATGGTTATACTCTCGGTACAATAATTACAATAGTAATAATTTGTAATGTGGAGTAGTAGACCTCTAACAATAAATTGAAGCAATATACATGGCTATTTATTTCAGAACGGGGGTTCGGGGAACTCCCCAAGAAAGTTTTTGAAAATTACCTCTCTAAAACTGCATGTCAAGTGATTCTAGCCATTAATTCTTCTAACTTAACACTTCAACCCACGTTATGTGTCAAAGTAAATTTTGTCTAGTTCTTGTGTTACTGTCAATGGGAGATCCGGGACCTTACTTGAAACTTTCACTTTTCTGTATTTGATCCCTCACTGCTCCTGATTGTGGTAATGTACAGTACCATAGACTACTTGAAAATTTCTTACAAAATAATTGAGGGGAAGCCTACTCCTTGGGAACTTTTTTTAAATAAAACTTCTACAAAACCAAATTTTTAGTGATTCCAGACATCTTTGACTCTTGCCAAAAATTGTCTCACAATGGCCTGCTAAAATTCAAAATTTTCTTTTGTCCCGGGGGGGGGGGGAGGAATAACCCCCTGATTCCCCCCCCCATAGTTATGCTACTGACACAAGCTGTTAATAAGCTGAAGAATCCTGAAAATTCTTTCAGAACTGGCATCATTTTCAGACCAAGTACTGAAGTACACAATATTTGCAATAGAAAATTAATTGTTGGTTAGGCATGCTGTCTCATTTTCCTAGCTTGTCAACAACTTTGAAAAATCTCCTTCATTTTCTTCTACTTTTAATTTTATCCTTATTTTTACCCTTTTTCGATTTCCGTTGGCGGATGGGGACATCCCTCTATGAAAATTAAAAGAATAAAAACCAATGTTTTAAAAAATGTAACTGGCATCTTTAATATTATTAATATCTTGTATCAGTGTATCTGATTATACAGGGGTGCCCACAGGGGGGGGGGGCTATGACGCAGACTGCGTCATTGAAATTCTTGGGGGGGGGGTTCCAAAAAACGTTTGGGGGGGGGGGTCGTAAAGTTGATTGAAACCGTGTTTAACGTGACAACATTAAAAAATATACTAAGAAGTCACCAGATAGAATGTCAATTAATGAAAATATATTTATAATTATTATTATTATTATTATTATACAATTGAATATGAATTAGCTAAAATAATAATGTTTAGGATTTGTGCAGGAACTTGTGCAGATGTACTTGAGTCTATTTCTAACGAAGAAATAATTGAAAGGTTTTCTGTTTCCTCATCCCAAAAACTTCTATGTGGGGTTTAGAGAGATAGATTTAACAATAGATTTTAGAGGGAAGTGATAGCCGCGAGCCGTAGCAGGTATCTGTTCAATCAGATAGATAAGCTGCGTTCTCGTAGGTCCTGTTTGTAACGGTGACCGATTAGATTGGCCAGCAAAAAAGACAATGTTCTCTGCTGAAAATCACTTCCCGGTGGTTCGGAACCCACCTAAAACTGTAGGTCCAACTCATCAATCACCATCATCCAACTCATTACCCACGCACAGGTCTCAGACCCATGTGGGCTTCATCCTCAAAAAAAAAAAAAAAACTTAGAAGGTGCCTAGCTAACTTGTAGATGGTCACAGTCTACAAATTTAAAATGTTTGTCTTCAAACTGTTGATGTTTTTCATGTATTTTACGATAACTACTTACTAATAAGTAAGAACTGCTTTTGAAAAACTTACTAAATACTAAAAATTCAGTAATTTTTCATAACTATGTCTTTATTTTGTTTTTGAAAGACACTTCTTTCGATTGTGTGTTGTAAATAACTATACATGAAATGTGTGCCTTTTATGTACTTCATCCATACATAAATTCTCCCAAGATACTACACTAAGTAAATAACCTGTTGTTTAACAACTGTCCAATAAATGACTTGGTATTTTGAATTTTTGTGTTTTACAAATGAAGTTATTAACTCATTGTTTTCACTTCCTTTAAAGGAACAACTTTGTAGAATTATTTAACCTTAATCTAATTGGTACACCGAACATAAACTTATAGGTATTTCATTTTTATTGAACATTGTGTATTTGTAATAATATTTTATTGTTTAAAAACCATTTAGGTTCAAATTCTTATTTAGCTATTTTGCAATTAAGTTTATTGAGCAGAAGTTCATATATTCATTTCATTGATATTACTTTTTTACCTTTACAAAAAAATGTTACCTATGTAAAGAATCTCAAGAAATATACATACATTTTGTATATTATCGACTGGGTTTGAATTTTTTCAATAGTTATAAAAATCTTCTTTTAGTTTTAGAAAGAATACGGGGGGCTTTTTTCGCATTTTTTGGGGGGCCTAATTCATGGGGGGGGGGGGGTTTGGTGCTAACTTTAGGGGGGGGGGGTGCGTCATGAGGCTTAGGGGGGGTGGGCACCCCTGGATTATAAGAATGAACAAGCTATGAAGTTCTTGGTTAGAGTAACTTATGGGTTAAGGCTGTGCTCAGGGATTTTGTTCATAATTTTTGTTCGAAGTTTATTGTATTGGATGTTATTAGGGCCTTGAAATGTTATCTATTGCTGTGAGAAAATCTTTTTACCATCAATTACTTTGTGAAATAAGCGATGAAGCATATTAAAAATTAAAGTATTATTTTTTCATGAATTATTTTGTGAGATGAACGATGAAGCATATTGAAAATTAAAGTATTATTTCAGTAGTATAAAGTGTATCACATATATTGTTAAGTGGGTGTGCGGAAGGGGTGTTCAAAGTTGAAATTTTTCGGGTTTTGGGGCAATTGATCACACCTATGAGTGATTTTAAACTTTATATAAATTTTCTGTAACTAAGACACGTTAGGAATAAAATGACAAATTTTATACTCCAATCAAGCAATTAGTTTTTCAAAATACATTTTTTAAATCAGTAAAAAATTAAAATTTTTAAAACATTATTTTGGAAAAACTATTTGTTAGATTGAAATGAAAAATATGGCATTTTATTCCTCAAGGTGTCAAAGTTTTGGAAAATTTATCAGAAGTTTAAAATCACGCAAATATGGTGAGATCAATTGCCCCCAAAACCGAAAAATTTCATCTTCGACACCCATATTTCACTAAATGAAATATATTTCACACATTTCCAGCAATAAAATAGCTATTTTTCAATGCCAGACATTGTGGGAACGCCGCTCCACTTCTCACTTAGTTTGAAGTTGAATGCTAAAATAATAAAATTGTGTGTTAAAAATTTGACTAGCATACAATAAGAATGATCATCACTGAAATGAGTTGAATATTGATTATATAATGCCTAATGATGAATTTGATAAATAAGAGTATTGAGTATTTCGATAAATAAAAATGTTATCAATAATTCTCTTCACTAATGATGTGTCCCTTATCATTTCAGTACACCCTAAAAAGTACTTGATGGTGAATTCCTGATAATTGAGATATTGTACTGATAATATAAGAATTTGATTGCTGACCGAAAGAACTGCCAGTGGGTAGTCATGAATGAAGGGCATCAATCCAGTCACAGAATCAAGTGATATTCTACGAATTTTCAAGCATAGCTTTCTGTTTATGCAGAAAATTATTTTAACATGAATATTACTAAACCCTCCTCTCCTAGTGACCATATATAAAATAGTGACTATCTCTCCTAGTGACTAGCCAATATCCAATAATCATGGTATTTTCCAATATTTTCCTTTAAAGTCACATTTTACAGATGGCTCAACGTTAAACTTAACAGGAAAATACTGTCCTCAGAATTAATGTATCAATATATTAATATAGTAATTAAAATTAGCCTATTCCAAGTTGATCTCGATAGTAATGTATCAGATGCTTGTATCGATAAAACAGAATGATAAAATCTATCCCTCTTATATTACAATTAATTTTCTATTCTTTATGATTACCATATGACTTGATTTTTCTGATTCAGGTTATCACTCTGATTCTGGCAATAGCGTTCATTGCACCCATCACTCCTCAGCAGAATTTTGGTCATGGCTACGGACATGGACTTGGCGGACATGGACATGGCGGCTATGGTGGACATGGACATGGCGGCTATGGTGGACATGGACATGGTGGCTATGGCGGACATGGACAAGACGGACACGGACATGATGTGGATTATCATGTGAGTACTAATAACTTCTATACTTTCTATTTCAGTGGCTATCAATAACAAGTTGCTTTTCATCACTACATGAACTGTTGATAATTATATTACTTTTTTGAGTAGTATATTGGACGCGTTTAAGAACCTTAATCTCATCCTCAGCAAACAAATAATACATACCACGCATTCTTTGTATGCATTCTGTATTTTATGTACTCTCTGATCACTGAGAATGGGTTCACCACAAGGGCAGTGGCATAACTACAAAACTAGAAGTTCAGTTAACTTTTTTTGTGAATTTAATGACTTGCTGTCAATTTTTAACTAAGAATAAGTAATATTTCGCACACTCTCTCAGAGTGGCTGCAAGTCGTTAAATTCACCAAAAAAGTTAATATTAACAACGCAGTTCGTCATGGAACAAAAAATCCAGGAAGAAGTTCAGTCTTGTGAGGTAAGGCATGACTAGGGGGGGGGGGGGTCAAAGTATGGGAGAGAGGATCAGTTAGTTTATTAATAAGAAAGTTTATCATAAAATTTTACAAAATTCAAGAATAATAATTCTGCTAATTTCTCGACATCCAGTAGGGAATTTTGCTAACCTCGAAAATGTTTTGTTAAAAAACTCATTTATTATGGATAAAAACAAAATTATGCTCTTCGATTTAAAACGAATTTCAATTTCCTATCTCCAGTGACTTCACAGTTGAAATTAAACACCATAAAATTAAACAGCATATTATTAGATATTATTTGTTTAACCCACTTTGATAATGGTTCACTTTTATGTGAACAAATTGTCAGAGAATACATTGATTACATTATAAATTAATTAACTTATCATTATTATAGATATTTATTCAATATTTAGATACCTACTCACTATTATAGATTATTTTGTTCTTTTCGAATCACCCACTTTGGCGTACGATGAATCAATTATTTCTTCATGGATACTTTCTTCTTTCCGCTTCTTCCAGAACTCCTTCATTCTCTCCGATGTTGTCTTTCTTCTCTCCTACAGTACTACAGTACCCCTTCTAGCTTTAAAAGATGTTCTTGGAATATTTTTTCAACAAATTTCTCATTTCATTTTTAATTCGGCAAGACAAGCTACAATCCTATCCTACAGATCAACAGTGTTTAAGGTTAGAAGTAAACATCTACACATTCAATTCAATAAAAACTGTCTTAAACTCAACATTACACCAAACTATGCTAAATTCAAAACCAACAACAAATCGAAACCAGCTCAAATAGCCAAAAATAAAGCAGAAACTACCTTCATCAAGGAGAGCATCAAACTTTTATATAAACAGAAAGACTCACACAATTTAGACCTCCTCAAACTACACCTATCTATCACACAAAAATACGGACACAGTTTCTTCCTTGAGTTAGCAGAAACAACAAACACTTGGGTACAACAAAAACTTAACAAAATTAAACAAAGACATGACAAAAAAATACATAACCTAACACCTCCAAAAACGACAATTCCATCACCTCACATTTTTTACAGTAAAACTGTTAACCTAACAAACGTAGATTTCACAGAAACCGAACTCAACTTATTGAACAAAGGTCTCAAACATAACCTGAACTACAAAAACAACAAATTCACATCAAAAAACATTGTCATTGAAACAGAAACAAGCATCCAACGCACAGACCCACAAATACATGATGAACTTAGAATAGAAACCTACAACACAATAAAAACAAACAGCTCACAACCACACCCACCCATAAATTCAGAAAACCACACCATAAAAGAATTGAAACACAAAGCTCTAACTCACAATCTCACCTATATCAAAGCAGACAAAGGCAACACTACAGTTATAATAAACAATGAAGAGCTCAACAAAAAAACACTTGACTACATAAACAAAAACAACATTAAACAACTACACACCGATCCCACAAATGTTTACCAAACTAAAATCAAACAAATAATCAACAGGACAAATCATATAATTAATAATTCACAAAAAAGAAAACTGAAACAAATACACCCTTCTGCACCATCACTTCAAACACTTCCCAAAATTCACAAACCCGACATACCTATTAGACCAATTGTAAACTACCAAGAAGCACCTGCCTATAAACTAGCAAAACACATAGATCAAACACTGAGAAAACTAATTAATATCAACAACAACACATACATAAAAAACAGTAGCGATCTTATCGCAAAAATAAAAGACACACAAATTCCTCACAACTCCACTCTTGCATCTTTCGATATAACAAACCTATACACCAACATACCTGTCAATGAAACAATAGAAATAATACAGAACATCCTTATTCACAACAACACAACTACAGAACATATAAATGAAATAATAGACATCCTAAAAATCATCACTCAACAAAATTACTTTACCTTCAACAACAAATTCTACTCACAACCTGATGGACTGCCAATGGGCTCACCAATCTCAAGCATATTTGCTGAAATCTATCTCCAACACTGCGAAAACACTCATATACTCTTTAATAACAAATTTTCACAGAACATAATATACTGGCACAGATACGTAGATGATGTTCTATTGCTATACAGAGGAAACAAAAGACAATGTGAACAACTTCGATCATACATAAACAAAATACATAAGAACATTCAATACACAGCTGAATATGAGAAAAACAATTCAATAAACTTCCTAGACCTCTCAATTACAAAGAACACAAACCAACAACACAGCTTCAACATCTACAGAAAACCAACAATGACAGATACCCTAATACACAGCACCTCCAATCATCCAACACAACACAAACACTCAGCATTCAGGTCAATGCTACACAGACTCAACAACACACCGCTTTCCACCGACAATTACCACACTGAACTAAATACAATAAAATACCTAGCACAAGAAAACGGCTACAAACACGACCTTATTGACAAACTCAATCATAAAATAAGAAACAAAAAACAAAACACCAACACCACTGACAAAAAATACATCACAATGACATACATTAATCCACAATCACACAGACTAGCAAAAATCTTCAAAAAAGCCGGCCACACCATCTCATTCAGAACAAAAAACAAAATAAAAAATGCACTTACACTCAAAACCACACTGAACACAAACAAATACGATCTCCCAGGGATCTACAAACTAAACTGCTCTGATTGTAACAAATTCTACATAGGACAAACAGGCCGCACATTCAAACAACGTTACAAGGAACACTTTCAGGCCCTCACATCCAAAGCTGAATCGAATTTTGCCGACCATATCATTCAAACTGGACACACTTTTACCGACATCAGTACCAACCTACACATTCTACACATAAAATCTAAAGGACACGAACTCAACACCTTGGAACAATTTGAAATATACAAACACACCACACACAATAAACAAAACATTCTCAATGAACAACTAAATTTTAAATCTCACAAACTTTTTGATCATATTTTACAAAAACCACAACACTTCTAACCAAAAAACTGACATGATGATCTAGGAGCCTCTGATGATGGATCTCATAGATTCGAAAGTACTCGGCCAGTTTAAGTGAGTTATTATACTTATTCTTAACAAATATTTGACTGCATGTCGTTAAATTTCACATGAAAAGTTAATATTAACAACGCAGTTCGTCATGGAACATGAAATCCAGGAATTTAATTCGGCAAGACAAGCTACAATCCTATCCTACAGATCAACAGTGTTTAAGGTTAGAAGTAAACATCTACACATTCAATTCAATAAAAACTGTCTTAAACTCAACATTACACCAAACTATGCTAAATTCAAAACCAACAACAAATCGAAACCAGCTCAAATAGCCAAAAATAAAGCAGAAACTACCTTCATCAAGGAGAGCATCAAACTTTTATATAAACAGAAAGACTCACACAATTTAGACCTCCTCAAACTACACCTATCTATCACACAAAAATACGGACACAGTTTCTTCCTTGAGTTAGCAGAAACAACAAACACTTGGGTACAACAAAAACTTAACAAAATTAAACAAAGACATGACAAAAAAATACATAACCTAACACCTCCAAAAACGACAATTCCATCACCTCACATTTTTTACAGTAAAACTGTTAACCTAACAAACGTAGATTTCACAGAAACCGAACTCAACTTATTGAACAAAGGTCTCAAACATAACCTGAACTACAAAAACAACAAATTCACATCAAAAAACATTGTCATTGAAACAGAAACAAGCATCCAACGCACAGACCCACAAATACATGATGAACTTAGAATAGAAACCTACAACACAATAAAAACAAACAGCTCACAACCACACCCACCCATAAATTCAGAAAACCACACCATAAAAGAATTGAAACACAAAGCTCTAACTCACAATCTCACCTATATCAAAGCAGACAAAGGCAACACTACAGTTATAATAAACAATGAAGAGCTCAACAAAAAAACACTTGACTACATAAACAAAAACAACATTAAACAACTACACACCGATCCCACAAATGTTTACCAAACTAAAATCAAACAAATAATCAACAAGACAAATCATATAATTAATAATTCACAAAAAAGAAAACTGAAACTAATACACCCTTCTGCACCATCACTTCAAACACTTCCCAAAATTCACAAACCCGACATACCTATTAGACCAATTGTAAACTACCAAGAAGCACCTGCCTATAAACTAGCAAAACACATAGATCAAACACTGAGAAAACTAATTAATATCAACAACAACACATACATAAAAAACAGTAGCGATCTTATCGCAAAAATAAAAGACACACAAATTCCTCACAACTCCACTCTTGCATCTTTCGATATAACAAACCTATACACCAACATACCTGTCAATGAAACAATAGAAATAATACAGAACATCCTTATTCACAACAACACAACTACAGAACATATAAATGAAATAATAGACATCCTAAAAATCATCACTCAACAAAATTACTTTACCTTCAACAACAAATTCTACTCACAACCTGATGGACTGCCAATGGGCTCACCAATCTCAAGCATATTTGCTGAAATCTATCTCCAACACTGCGAAAACACTCATATACTCTTTAATAACAAATTTTCACAGAACATAATATACTGGCACAGATACGTAGATGATGTTCTATTGCTATACAGAGGAAACAAAAGACAATGTGAACAACTTCGATCATACATAAACAAAATACATAAGAACATTCAATACACAGCTGAATATGAGAAAAACAATTCAATAAACTTCCTAGACCTCTCAATTACAAAGAACACAAACCAACAACACAGCTTCAACATCTACAGAAAACCAACAATGACAGATACCCTAATACACAGCACCTCCAATCATCCAACACAACACAAACACTCAGCATTCAGGTCAATGCTACACAGACTCAACAACACACCGCTTTCCACCGACAATTACCACACTGAACTAAATACAATAAAATACCTAGCACAAGAAAACGGCTACAAACACGACCTTATTGACAAACTCAATCATAAAATAAGAAACAAAAAACAAAACACCAACACCACTGACAAAAAATACATCACAATGACATACATTAATCCACAATCACACAGACTAGCAAAAATCTTCAAAAAAGCCGGCCACACCATCTCATTCAGAACAAAAAACAAAATAAAAAATGCACTTACACTCAAAACCACACTGAACACAAACAAATACGATCTCCCAGGGATCTACAAACTAAACTGCTCTGATTGTAACAAATTCTACATAGGACAAACAGGCCGCACATTCAAACAACGTTACAAGGAACACTTTCAGGCCCTCACATCCAAAGCTGAATCGAATTTTGCCGACCATATCATTCAAACTGGACACACTTTTACCGACATCAGTACCAACCTACACATTCTACACATAAAATCTAAAGGACACGAACTCAACACCTTGGAACAATTTGAAATATACAAACACACCACACACAATAAACAAAACATTCTCAATGAACAACTAAATTTTAAATCTCACAAACTTTTTGATCATATTTTACAAAAACCACAACACTTCTAACCAAAAAACTGACATGATGATCTAGGAGCCTCTGATGATGGATCTCATAGATTCGAAAGTACTCGGCCAGTTTAAGTGAGTTATTATACTTATTCTTAACAAATATTTGACTGCATGTCGTTAAATTTCACATGAAAAGTTAATATTAACAACGCAGTTCGTCATGGAACATGAAATCCAGGAATTTAATTCGGCAAGACAAGCTACAATCCTATCCTACAGATCAACAGTGTTTAAGGTTAGAAGTAAACATCTACACATTCAATTCAATAAAAACTGTCTTAAACTCAACATTACACCAAACTATGCTAAATTCAAAACCAACAACAAATCGAAACCAGCTCAAATAGCCAAAAATAAAGCAGAAACTACCTTCATCAAGGAGAGCATCAAACTTTTATATAAACAGAAAGACTCACACAATTTAGACCTCCTCAAACTACACCTATCTATCACACAAAAATACGGACACAGTTTCTTCCTTGAGTTAGCAGAAACAACAAACACTTGGGTACAACAAAAACTTAACAAAATTAAACAAAGACATGACAAAAAAATACATAACCTAACACCTCCAAAAACGACAATTCCATCACCTCACATTTTTTACAGTAAAACTGTTAACCTAACAAACGTAGATTTCACAGAAACCGAACTCAACTTATTGAACAAAGGTCTCAAACATAACCTGAACTACAAAAACAACAAATTCACATCAAAAAACATTGTCATTGAAACAGAAACAAGCATCCAACGCACAGACCCACAAATACATGATGAACTTAGAATAGAAACCTACAACACAATAAAAACAAACAGCTCACAACCACACCCACCCATAAATTCAGAAAACCACACCATAAAAGAATTGAAACACAAAGCTCTAACTCACAATCTCACCTATATCAAAGCAGACAAAGGCAACACTACAGTTATAATAAACAATGAAGAGCTCAACAAAAAAACACTTGACTACATAAACAAAAACAACATTAAACAACTACACACCGATCCCACAAATGTTTACCAAACTAAAATCAAACAAATAATCAACAAGACAAATCATATAATTA
Source organism: Conomelus anceps (assembly GCA_948455865.1). Classification (NCBI taxonomy): domain Eukaryota; kingdom Metazoa; phylum Arthropoda; class Insecta; order Hemiptera; family Delphacidae; genus Conomelus; species Conomelus anceps. The sequence goes on along the minus strand of OX418226.1, from coordinate 5,831,384 downwards.
ATAATTCACAAAAAAGAAAACTGAAACAAATACACCCTTCTGCACCATCACTTCAAACACTTCCCAAAATTCACAAACCCGACATACCTATTAGACCAATTGTAAACTACCAAGAAGCACCTGCCTATAAACTAGCAAAACACATAGATCAAACACTGAGAAAACTAATTAATATCAACAACAACACATACATAAAAAACAGTAGCGATCTTATCGCAAAAATAAAAGACACACAAATTCCTCACAACTCCACTCTTGCATCTTTCGATATAACAAACCTATACACCAACATACCTGTCAATGAAACAATAGAAATAATACAGAACATCCTTATTCACAACAACACAACTACAGAACATATAAATGAAATAATAGACATCCTAAAAATCATCACTCAACAAAATTACTTTACCTTCAACAACAAATTCTACTCACAACCTGATGGACTGCCAATGGGCTCACCAATCTCAAGCATATTTGCTGAAATCTATCTCCAACACTGCGAAAACACTCATATACTCTTTAATAACAAATTTTCACAGAACATAATATACTGGCACAGATACGTAGATGATGTTCTATTGCTATACAGAGGAAACAAAAGACAATGTGAACAACTTCGATCATACATAAACAAAATACATAAGAACATTCAATACACAGCTGAATATGAGAAAAACAATTCAATAAACTTCCTAGACCTCTCAATTACAAAGAACACAAACCAACAACACAGCTTCAACATCTACAGAAAACCAACAATGACAGATACCCTAATACACAGCACCTCCAATCATCCAACACAACACAAACACTCAGCATTCAGGTCAATGCTACACAGACTCAACAACACACCGCTTTCCACCGACAATTACCACACTGAACTAAATACAATAAAATACCTAGCACAAGAAAACGGCTACAAACACGACCTTATTGACAAACTCAATCATAAAATAAGAAACAAAAAACAAAACACCAACACCACTGACAAAAAATACATCACAATGACATACATTAATCCACAATCACACAGACTAGCAAAAATCTTCAAAAAAGCCGGCCACACCATCTCATTCAGAACAAAAAACAAAATAAAAAATGCACTTACACTCAAAACCACACTGAACACAAACAAATACGATCTCCCAGGGATCTACAAACTAAACTGCTCTGATTGTAACAAATTCTACATAGGACAAACAGGCCGCACATTCAAACAACGTTACAAGGAACACTTTCAGGCCCTCACATCCAAAGCTGAATCGAATTTTGCCGACCATATCATTCAAACTGGACACACTTTTACCGACATCAGTACCAACCTACACATTCTACACATAAAATCTAAAGGACACGAACTCAACACCTTGGAACAATTTGAAATATACAAACACACCACACACAATAAACAAAACATTCTCAATGAACAACTAAATTTTAAATCTCACAAACTTTTTGATCATATTTTACAAAAACCACAACACTTCTAACCAAAAAACTGACATGATGATCTAGGAGCCTCTGATGATGGATCTCATAGATTCGAAAGTACTCGGCCAGTTTAAGTGAGTTATTATACTTATTCTTAACAAATATTTGACTGCATGTCGTTAAATTTCACATGAAAAGTTAATATTAACAACGCAGTTCGTCATGGAACATGAAATCCAGAAATTTCTCAAATTTACAGTGTTCTTGATTGCGTTCTCTGTAGTATTCAATTCATTAAAATCAAGTTGAACCAGTCACATTTTGTCTTTCTGTTTTTAAAAAGTCGAGTATTTTTCATTCATTCTTATTATTATTATGATTATGATGACGATAATTATTATTATCATTATTATTATTACGATTATTATTATTATTATTATTTATTATTAGTCGTCAATTTCCCATTCAAATTGGAAAACGCTAAGTACATGTTTATGAGGAAGGCTGAACTAATTTATTACATTTAATATTTTTTCGGTTTTCCCAATATTTCTTCATTCTAAGAGACAGCGCCTCTCTTCTTTCCTGTGAGAATTCCACCTTTTTCCTCTTTATTGGTACCGGGGCTATTTCCCATGACTCCACACACCTTCTATATAAATTTCTGTTCATAATTGTTTCTAGGTTTTCGATTTTTGCGAGCTTCAGGTCAGTTTGGACATTTTGAATCCATTTTCCACAGTTTTTCAAACTTTGGGTATGTACTAGAATTCGTCTGGAAATTCGATCATTGGGGAAGTCTCATAATGTGTTCATAAAATTTCAAACGTCTTTTTCGGATTTCGTTTGTGACTTTTGAGTGTTTTTCAACTTCTGAGTTTTTCTGCAACCGGTAGCCTTCTGCGGTTTTCCTTGGTCCCAGTATCTTCCGTATTATTTTTCTCTCAGTCTTTAGAAGATGCTCTGTGTGGGATTTTGCATTTATGACTAGAGTTTCGCTGGCATATAGGAATGTTGGTTTTATGCATGTGTTGTAGTGGTGGATTTTTGTGTTCGTTGATAGACATTTTTTGTTATAGATATTATGTACCAGACCTAGACCTCTTTGTGCCTTATTTACTCTTTCTTTTAATGATTCTTTTTCTGACAGGATTTCGCCTAGATATTTGAAGTTTCCAACTCGTTGAACTTTCCCATATTTTGTCTTTAAAGTTAGGCAATTTTTATTGACTTGTGTTGTGAAGACGGTTTTTTCAAATGAGATTTCTAGTCCAATTTTGTTTGCTGTTTCTTTTAGGGTCTCTATTTGTTTTATCGCTTGTTTTTCATTATTTGCAAATAATACCAGATCGTCTGCAAATGCAAGATATGGTATGGAAATACCAGAGTTTTTTGATCCAAGATTAGCTGGGTTCCATAGTCTCCTGATCTCCTCAGCTCATTTTCCCATTCTGTCATCACTTTGTCCAGAGCAATGTTAAATAGTAAAGGTGAAAGTCCGTCACCTTGTCTCACTCCAGTTTTGATTTCAAATGGTTTTGATAATTTGCCGAGGAATTTTACTTTGGATTTTGTTTCTGTTAGTGTCTGTTCGATTATTTTTAATATATTATTATTATAATTTTATTATTATTATTATTATTCATAGGCAAAAGCACAGTACAAATTCGACTACTCAGTGCATGATCCTCACTCAGGCGATGTGAAGAGCCAATGGGAGCACAGGGATGGTGACAAAGTGCATGGAGGCTATGCAATCAAGGAACCAGATGGCTCAGTCAGACATGTTGAGTACACCGCTGACAAACATAATGGATTCAATGCTGTCGTCAAAAAAGGCAAAGGACACCACTGGCACGTCTATGGCGATAAGGGACACGAGCATGATTCCAAAGGAGCCGACCTTAATTATTGAGTTACATTGATCTAGAATCTAGAACGCATTTTGAAAAATTTCACTGGAAACCTTGTGAGGGGAGCAAAGTTTAAAATTCTAACAGACTTAAAAACGAATGCTTGGGATTTTTGACTAGAAACCTCCAAGGAAATTCACTATTGTTTGAAGTTAGGAGGATTAGAATTTTTAAGAGTTTGAATTTAAAACAGACTTCAAGTAAATTATTCAAGCAAAATTTCTAGTAACTTGGAAACATAATTTTATGTTGTCTACATTGAGTATATAGGAGTTGGGGGCGCATAACAGGAGGGCCAGAAAATGAATTTTCATTATTTCAATTGCGTTAATAAATATATAACACTCCCACTTTTTATCAGCCTGATTCATTGAATTTTTTCCATCTGCAATCACAACTGAACATATAATAATTAATGCAATTGTATAAAGAATGCGAGTTTCATTATCTGCAGTACAATAATTATTGGATACCAAAACGCAGGTATTTAAACCTTTATTTATATTAACTGCTTTCCGGAGGCTAAATAATTCAATAGGATCTGCAGTAAGTGTAGAAACATAAAATTGCAGGAGCTTGAACTGTAATTCAGACTTGTATTAAAAATTGAATTGCTTCACAACTTCATGATCTAGCACCATTTAATTTGCTAGAATGATTTTCCCTATCCATTATGACTTAATATTTAGTCACCTCAATACTATAATAAAATTATTGGTAATTTCTCGGAACATTCCTACACATACCTTTTTGTGTCACGCCTATGAAATTTTCTACCAAGGAAGACAAAACAAAATATATTGACAATACACATCTTATTCATACATTTTCTATATTGCTCTTTCAAATGTTTTTTTTTTTTTTTTTGTTCATCTATACCGGTAACAGAACATATCACAATATTTCTTATGGAGTAAGTGACCACTTGGAAAAATCCATGATTAAATTATTGGTTCATTATAAAAGGCTAATAACAACATTAATGTTAACATTTAACACTATTATTGCTTTGAAATACTTACTTTTTGATATATCAATCAATTAACGTGTTAATCTTGATCGATTAAAATTCTTAAAATAATAGTGTCATTCTTGAAGATTTAAGTGAAAATTATAGTGATGAATGATAAAAAACAGTCATGCTAGGCCAAAACAAGTAATAAAATACCACTTCCCGGTGGTTCGGAACCCACCTAAAACTGTAGGTCCAACTCATAAATCACCATCATCCAACACATTACCCACGCACAGGTCTCAGACCTATGTGGGCTTCATCCTCAAAAAAAAAAAAAAATGTACTGTTTAGAAAAACAGTATTATAATTACTGAAGCAGTCATTTTTAACCGACTTCCTAACAGGAGGAGGTTCTCAATTCGTCCTGATTTTTTTTTAATATAATTTATCAAATTTATGTTTTGTTTTACAAAATTTACTTGTTACGTATGTGGTAGCCTTTCGATAATGTTAGAGGTATCATAATTAATAATATAGTTTGTTCCTAGGATCCTAGACATAGACTAATAAGTCATTTTATATAATAATTATATTTACCATCTACCATTCGTGAACATGTTAACATTGATATTGTTAAATTGAAGAGAAAACATTGCTGAACACTCATATTTATCATGATTGTATTACACAATGAATATTTATCAATTCACATATCTATATATAATTACACACATCATCTAAACACTTACAACAACACTAAAACACACCACAATTTACAAGTGAATTTCCGTTAGAGTACATTTCTCAAATAAATTTTCAAAAACATTCTTAAGAAGCTGCATTTATGTAAGTACTTTTTTTTGTTGTATTCCACTCAGTTTTCACTCAAATTATGAATGATCTCAAGAATGCAGATTCCCTATAAGAATGTCCCTAATATACCCCGTACTTAGTTCTGAATCATGAACCCTGTTATTGTAACACATGTATGCTGTACATGTAATAAATGATCATAAGATCAAAAAAGGATCATGTTTCTAAAATTCTAATGAAGTCTCTTCATGGAATATTGAGAAAACGAGTTAATGTTTCATATACTATTTTACAATAAAAGTTTGATTTTGGTTACAAAAAATTTTGTTTTTATTCTTTCACTTGAGCAAATTTATTGCTTCAATCAAGTATCTTGCATCTTTTTTAGATTGATTAAGAAGACGTTCTACATTCACAAGCATAAACTGATGAAATTATGGGAAATATTCTCCTTTGAAAATTCTGTTTTTTCAAAGTGCTCCTCAATTCTTTAGATTTTTCTTCATACAATGTACAAGTTCATATTGACATCAAAGATCATTTTTGTAGCTTCTAATTATTTTTATAAAATTTATATCAAATATGCAATTTATTTTACAACTGATCTCCAATTTTATTATGCTCTTATTAGTTTTATAATAAATATGATGATTTGAGAGTCAATTTTGGATATAGGCCTATAAGTTGTGTGAAAATCATTGATCATTTATATCTTAAAAAAATCAAAATCATTTATATCTTAAAAAAATCAAAATCATTTATATCTTAAAAAAATCAAAATCATTTATATCTTACAAAGCTATCGAGATCTTAAAACTGTTCTCAATAAATTACTAAAACCAATTGCTGATTATCATATTAATATTGTGTCTATCCTCATTGAAAACATTAATAATATTTTATGAGTGATTGCAAATTCTCTACACATTTTACAAGTTGTTATTTGAGTGCAATACCTAAATAATGAATTGTCAAATAAATCGATCAATTATTCAATGAATAAATCTGTGATGTTTTCCATGACGAAATAATTGATGAACAATCTAATATCAAAACTGACACTGTATAATTTCTATTAAAATATTATTTTCACTCATTTATACTGAAGATGCTGGAGGGATGCATTTCACTTTGAAGATTCGTGAGGCTGACGAAGCTTCTCTTTAGAAGTGGAATGCATCCCTCCAGCATGTCTAGTATAAGTGAGTGAAAATAATATTATAATAGAAAAAGTGTCAATTTTGATATTAGTTTGTTATAAATAAAGCTCTTATTTCGAAGATGAGGACAGTCAAAACCCAAGTGTGAGTTAGTTATTATCTGGACTGAGCGCAGTGAACATTTTTCTCTAGTAGCCTATAAAAAATATTGAATTTATTTTTTATTTATTAAATTATTACTCTTGGAGATCAGTTTTAATGCTATTGGAAGTAGTAGTGAGAAGGTTGTAACTGAAGTGAATAGTCTACTGCATTCTGAGGTCCTAAATTCAAGTAATCATAGGGCGAATGCAAGTTAGAGTATAGAGTGGAAGGACCTGGTTGCTTCTGACGAATATAATACCGAGGAGGTATAATGCCTGACGCTACAAGAGGTTGCGACGCTATAAGCGGTTGTGACTGACGATATGGCCTTACAGCAGCTGGAGCTGGTACTCTCATTATAGCGTAGCCATTGTCATAGCCAGCCAGATTTCTTAAAGTTAAAATTCCTGGACTGTCAACTCCTGTGGAAACAAATATATTTTCAGTTTCATTATAAAAAGCGAATAATATTACCACATAACAGGCCTGACCTCTTTTGTGATATTTTTATTGTAAATAATTTATCACTACTCCTGAAGCTGGAGTTCCGAGACTATCAGCTCGCTCTGGTTGAAAAAATATTAACTTTCAACGTTTTGCTGTAAATTTAGCGACTTTCAGTCAGTTAACAGTTTACAGATAAACTGGAGATAATTTCCTGGATTTCTTATTCCACAACGATTTGCGTTGTTAATATTAACTTTTTGTTGTAAATTTAACGACTTGTAACAAAATTACAACAAAAAGTTAATATTAACAACGCAGATTGTTATGGAACAAGAAATCCAGGAAATAACTTTGAGTTGCAGTAGAAAAATATAAAAAATGTGATCAATCATTCTCTCTTGGGGTCTTCGTTTTTTATAGCAGAAAGTCCTCTACTATATCATAAACCTGGTACGGTACTAGAAATGTCGGTTGAAGATTTAAAAAAAATTAATTAAACAAATTCATTAAGATAATAAAAGTATTAAAATTAATGCTTGTGATAAAATTGAGTTGTCTTTTGTGAAGTAGAATTAAATTATTTTAGGCCTCAATCAATTAATTGCTGTGTAAGTTATTCTGTTAAATTCATTAATACTTTATAGAAAATGTAATTTGAAAGGATTCACCATTAAGAAAACTATGATAATATTCTTCTCGTTTGATTGTTGGGAGAAAATTGAAAGCCTACGCAAGAAAATACAAGAAATTTTATTTAAAAAAAAGAAAATGTGCTATGAGCTGTGTATTCTAAGGTTGTAGCAAATTCATTAAAAATTTCTTCATATGGTTGTGAATTATAGGGAAGTGATAGCCGTGAGCCGTAGCAGGTATCTGTTCAATCAATAAGGTGTGTTCTCCTGGGCACTCTTTGTGAGGGTGACCGATTAAATTGGCCAGCAAAACATACACTGTTCTCTGCTGTAAAATAACTTCCCGGTGGTTCGGAACCCACCTAAAACTGTAGGCCCAGCTCATCAATCACCATCTTCCAACTCATTACCCACGCCCAGGTCTCAGACTATTTCGGCTTCATCCTAAAAAAAAAGCTCTTTTGAGGCAAAATAGCACAAAATTTAATTAAATGTATGGTGAAGTGCTGTATGAAAATATCAGTTTTAATTATTACAATACTTGTACAGGACATCTTTTTTTCTTTTTTTCGGAGGATGAAGCCCATAGGTCTGAGACCTGTGCGTGGGTAATGATTTGGATGATTGTGATTGATGAGTTGGACCTACAGTTTTAGGTGGGTTCCGAACTACTGGGGAAGTGATTTTGCAGCAGAGAACAGAGTCTTTTTTGCTGGCCAATCCAATCGGTCACCCTCTGTTTAGCGCATACCCATATGTCATGGAACAAGAAAAACATGAATGAATCAATCTATGCAATACAATCTATACGAATTTATACAAAATTGAAAATTTTATACAAATAAGTATCTTTACGCACCGTAAATAGGCTCAGCAGGTGCGATAAATTTGTGGGGAGGCTTGACAGGCCTGACAGGCCTGGTAGGTCTAGAGTTAGGGCCAATTTTCGAGACGACAGCACTGAATCCACTGCGCCCGTCAGCCACATAATCCACGACACGCAGCGATCCGTCAGCTTCGACCAGACTGTACTGGCCACGCACCACGTCTCCTTCGCGCTGTTCTGACTGCTGTTTCACATCTCCAGTGCCGGGATCGTTTACGCCATAGTTGTATGCATAGCGCGGATGGTCCTTGAATCCAGCAAAAAATATTATTTTATGAAATATATGACGATACAAACATGAGGAACAAAAATAATAGAAAACTATCAGCATATAATGTAATATTACTTTCTTGTATTTCTTGTTCCATAACGATCGGCGTTGTTGATATTTATTTATTTATTGTGACAAATTCACAACGAATGTGAAGGCACAACAGACTCAAGTCCAAAACTGCTCCTTTCACAAATTTTGAATATGTTACATTGTCCAAAACATTGAGGTTAACACAGACTAAAAATTTAAGATTTGCTAAAAACCTTCAATCAAAAAATAACAAAATGAGTCTTCTCACTTAACCACTAACTGGTTAACTTTTTTTGGTAAATTCAACGACTTGCAGTCAATTGGCGGCTCTGGTAGCGCAGTTAGTTGGAGCGCTTGTCTGTGATAAGATAAGAGGCTCTGGCTGGCTTCGTTTCCTGCAGCCTTGGGTTCGAATTTCATTCAGCCATGGATGTTACTCATTGTTCACCCATTCACCTCATTACCCACGCACAAGACTCATGTGGGCATCATCCGTAATAAAAAGAATTTTTTTATTGTGAATAAATAATATTTTGGCTCAAGTAGGCTGAAACGTTTTTGAATAGTAATGATTCATTTTCAACAATAATATTACTGGCTGTGCTAAATATGCGGTACTCTTTACGTCTTTTAATTCAATAAGGAACTTGAAACAACTATAGTTCTTTTAAAGCAAGTTTTGTGGCCTATGTTGTTCATTGAGAAGGAGAATACATCAGCATCTACTTAATTTTCCTTTAGAGTGGAAATTGATCATGATAAATTAAACACACCTACATATAAATTAAGCATACCTACATTGTGGTTATCATTAAAAATACTCTCAAAACTTAGTTTGGGAATAAAATTGCTACTGAGTTGATGATGGGGAAGACTATGACTTGGGGAAGTCTACCAAAATAGAAGTTCTTCTTGTGTATTATGGATAATGATTGTTTTCAAAACAGTTTTTTACCACTGGATAAAAATAATATTGTCTAATATCATAACTGACACTGTATTTCTATTGAATATATGATTTTCACTGACTTATACAGGAGATACTGGAGGGATGCATTTCACTTTGAAGCTTCATATCAGTCTGAGACTTCTCCTGGAGCTTCCCTTCAGAAGTGAAATGCATCCCTCCAGTATGTCCAGTATAAGTGAGTGAAAATCATTATATTCATTAGAAATACAGTGTCAGTTTTGATATTAGATTTTTTTTTTTTTTTAGGATGAAGCCCACATGGGTCTGAGACCTGTGCGTGGGTAATGAGTTGGATGATGGTGATTGATGAGTTGGTCCTACAGTTTTAGGTGGGTTCCGAAACACTTTAGCAAGTATTTCGTCATGGAAAACACCACAGAATACTATTGTATTCCTTCTAGTGTGTGGCGTGTAGCCGTACAATGAGCTGCTTGCATAGTATGTATTATAGTCAAACAGTCTCAAAAAGTGGTTTTTAGGAGACAAACATTTCAAAGAACATTATTATTATTATTATTTTTATTATTATTATTATTGTTGTTGTTGTTGTTGTTGTTGTTGTTGTCGTTGCTGTTTTTTCATTGTCGTTGTTTTTATGATTATTACTGTTATCATTATTATATAAAATGCATTTTTTTACTATTATTAACACTTACCTCATCAGTATTGTCTAAAGCTCTAACTTCTTGAAAGCCATAAGGCAAAGGGATGGCAGGATTGCAGTAGCATGTTTCACATAACAGCCAAAATGTTAATGCAATCTGAAAAGACAAAATGAATGCTGGTGGATGATCAAGTGTATAAACTCCTCCCCACATTATTATAGAATGAATAGGGAATTTTTACTATCAATGTTCTCCACAGAGGAGTAGTTAACAAATCTTTGAGATATTGAGTACATTTTGAAAATTCCACAAAAAAAAGAAGAAGAGAATAATAGAAATAGAAATATTTCTCATTGACCAACAAATACATTTGGAGTTGGAGTACATTTTAGGCCTTGTCAAGAAATAATATTACACGAAGTAATAAAAAGAACAATATTTCATCAAACATGAAATGTACTAAAGTGTTGTAGCCTACTGTGTCAAGTGGATTGAAGTTTATGTTATTTGGAAATTCTGACTTTTTAGTCTGATCAAAATTAGTATTTACTTGTATTAAATCAATATATGGCACCTCCTGAAAACCCTACTGGTTTAGGAGGACCTTTGTTGTAATGATACTGTAAATAAATTGATAAATTGATTGACATCACAATACATCAATAATATGACAGCTAATGAGCTAAAAATAAAAAATTACTATATTCTCGAGAAATGAGATTCACTATTTGATTTCAACTGAAATTATATTTTCTCAGTTCATTCTTCATTGTTCATCAATTAAGACTGATTCTTTGTTCTACAATCTTCCTTGATTCATCATTATTACGATTCATTAAAAAGTTAAGTTTGAATGGACGAATTTTTGTCTAGACTTCACCCTTATTACGTAAATACTTCTCATTGTTAATATCCAAGCTTTCTACCATATACAATCTATTGTGTTGTTAAAAATTTGCTTTTTTCAGTCTCAATAGAATTTTGTAAATTTACGTAAAGTAATTTTATCTTTATTTATTTAATCATAATTTTATCTTAACTTATTTTTATTTATGACTCATCAAAAAGCAACTATATATGATATGCTCCACTGTAAGGATAGTTTTGTTATCATGAGAGAACTTTCAAAATATAAATTACACTCTTAAATCTGAAATACAATCGTAATGTGTATGAGAATATATAATGTTTTATAATTAGGATACTTATTAATAAGAAAGAACATGCAAAATATAAATTTCAGTCTGAGAATACATAAATGAAACTGAAAAACGAATTTTAATTTTTAAACGTGTCAACTGGAATTTCTCTGTGACCCAACACTAGGATGCGGCTTAATTGATTCCGTACTATGTATTCTTCAATGCTTCATAATTAGGATACTTATTAATATGAAAGAACATTCAAAATATAAATTCCAGTCTGAGAATACATAAATGAAATTGAAAAACTAATTTCATTTTTTAAACGTGTCATGACAACTGTAGTTTCTCTGTGACCCAACACGGAGACGTGGCTTGATTAATTCTGTATTATAATCTTTAAATTGATGTATCAATGTATAAATTCGTTTTAAGATATTCTCCGTCACTTTTTCTGTTCCTTTCTATGCACAACCCCATTTGAAATTTATCCTGAACATAATATCATGCAAATTTTAATACAACGCAATTTCCACTCAGACAAATACATCAATTGTCCGTATATCCATTTTCGTGAACTGCAGTATGACTTGCTGAGCAGAACTGACCTTTTTGAGTTGCGGCGTATGCGTTTCGAACTATGCGGTTCTTCTTCGGCGCTTGGTTGCAGCTCGAAACGCGTCAGCCGCGACTCAAAAAGGTCAGTTCTGCACAGCAAGATTCTACATATTAATAAATACATTAATCTAAAGATGTCCAGTCCTTTTCACTTTATTATAAAATAAAGTTACTGATGTGATTATAAGTAATAATACTTTTAAAATGATTATAACTATTTAATCCAATCACACTCAATTAGGAAAGGTCTCTGAAAAATCACTGAAGACAAGCATTTACAGAACAACTCTAATCATCCGAACTTCGATCACCCAAATCGCTCAATATCCGAATCACTTTGAGAAAAAAAATCACTTAGGCTATCTCTGACTTTCTTAGGCTATCTCTATCTCTGACTCTGGAGTCTCCAAAAGACGTAATCTCAAAAAAAAAAATTCTGTCTATTTTACAATGTTCTAGTGGATGAATAAATTTAATTCATTTCATTTCCACTTATATAAAAATATAACTGATGTGATCTACAGCACTTGTACGTACACACGAAATACCGTAACTTTTAAAAGAGTTGCCTTTTAATTTAATTAATGAATTCTTGAATTTCTTCATCAATAACGAGCTGCGTTGTTAATATTGACTTTTTTGATAAATTTAGCGACTTGTAGTCAAGTTTAATTGAGAATAAATAAGAACTTTACTCATGTAAATTTTATTTGTTCTCAATTAAGAATAGATAAAATGTAATAGAGAATAAATAAAATTTTACTTATGTAAATTTTATTTGCTCTCAATTAATTAAAAATAAATAAAATATAATTGAGAATAAATAAAATTCTTCTCATGTAAATTTTATTTGTTCTCAATTAAAATTGACTGCAAGTCGTTAAGTTTATCACAAAAAGTCAATAATTAATTAAGAATGCATTTTAATGCCAAAATTAACCTTTTAAAAACACTTACTAAAAAATACAATTTAAGTTACCGGTATTCAAAAATTCCCAATTGATTCAGATAATTTGAAATCCACTGTATCACATTCACGTTCTAATAAGAGAGTCCAGGTATAATTTAACAGAGCGGTCAGACAAATTCCATAATAAACAGCAATAAAATGAATAAATAGTCAGCTGAAACTTGATAATACCTTAAGCATATCCATCACAGCACGAAGACCTCAGAAGAAGATGTGTTCCCATGCACGAAGGATGCCTGCAATTTATATGCAGGAACCGCATCAAGGCTGGCGTTGGCTGCATTGTTTTCCAATAAAGAAACATAACTGACATTTCCATCCTTCCTTACAAGAGTCTGCTCACTGGTCTCAGTATAACTGTTTGAATTTGAAGCTGGTGGGAGGAATTGCACTGGACAATGCGGATTATTTCATAATCATAATTTGGAAGTTTTCAAGAATCTTGTAGAAATATTTATGAAAATTTACTGATTAGTTAAATAAGTTAAGAAGACTAAAATGATTGATTGTTCACTTTGTAGCAGATTAAAGATAGTAGTGTATAAGATAGTATAATTGTTAATCTGACTTGTCTTTTACTCCTTAACTGGAGTCTCCAAGACGTAATCTACAAAAAACATTTCGCTAGCAATGAAATAGTAGATGAGCTTACAGCTTATATTAAATATAGTAGGCTACATCATGTTATGTGAGATACCATCCTCAAAAAGGTTCAGAGAAGAGATATTGATTTGATATATAAAATAGAAAATTTCTTTTCATCTAATACCTGAGATATTATTTCTCTATTTTTAATCGAACTTGCTGAAAGCATAAATAAAATGACAGACAAGCTTGTCAATGAAAAAATTTCTTATGATATGGCTTGAACTTGACTTTATGACATCATTATTCTATTATTTTTATTGTTGTGAATATATATTTCCGTGAACTGCAGTATATAACTATTAATAAGTAGAATCTTGTACAGAACTGACCTTTATGGGTCGCGGCGGGCGCGTTTCGAATTATGTAGTTTCTTTTCGGCAGTTGGTTGCAGACTGATGCGGACTACATGTCTGCAACCAAGCGCCGAAGAAGAACTACTTTATTCGAAACGCGTCCGACCCAACTCATAACGGTCAGTTCAGCATAGCAAGATTCTACATAAATATTAATAGTTATTATTTTTTTTATTATCTATTTATTTACCAAAACAATACAAAATAATTTTACATTCTCAACACTTGCAATCAAGAAAAGTAACAATTCAAAACAAATAATAAAAAAACAAATTCTAGACTATAGGGGATTTTTTAAAATCCGTATACAGGAGGTAGAAAACTATCAAATTAAGTGAACATAAAAGTCTCTCCTGATTAGGTGTAGTGATAGATAAAAAAATAGAAATAAAATTTTTGACATAAAAAATTTCAAATTTTTATGTAAAAGCTAGTTAGAGGATTCGATAATAAAATGGAAGGAGTTGTAGGACAAATACCAAACAGGCTATAGTTCTATACGCTAATTATTATAACTTGAAATTGATAAAGTAATATGTTTTCTAATATTACAAAGAAGCTTCTTTTAGAAGTGAAATGCATCCCTCTAGCATCTCCAATATAAGTGAGTAAAACAATATGTAAAAGTGAAATACAGTGTTAGTTTTTATATTAGATTGTTCGTTAAGTATTTCGTCATGGAAAACATCACAGATAATAACTTTTGCTCATATAGAGCTTAATTAATAAATTTAGGAAAAAGATATTTCACTCTTAAAAGACTCTGTCCTGAATATAAATTGAATCTAGACTAGATGAATTGAATCTAAATAGAGTTTAGACTAGAAATAGTCTAAGCTGAAAGTAGTTCCATGAGATTTTGATACTGATTCAATTTATATTCAGGACCGAGTCTTCAAATCGTTCATGCCAAAAGAATCAATTTGAGTTTTGGAGTTAGCCTACTGTTGGGATGGAGTGTTTGAAATTCTGTTCAAAACATTTTAAATCAAAGATGACAACATTGTTGATTTCAGTGCCAATCTCGTCTGTGATCTATTCAGTCTGCGTAGTATGTGGAATTTATATGTGGATGAATAGCTTGTGTTAAATTGATGAGGTGATTTGGCCGTAGAAATGAGGAAAATGTGAAGAAAATGAGGCTGAGACCTCCTTGTTTCGCCTATAATTAAGTGAAGTAAAAAAATACAAGAAATAACACTGAATGGAACTTTGCATTAAAAAATTAAAAACACTTCCAAGTGGAAATTAGGACTCACGTTATGGCGTTATGACGGCCGTCGTTTTACTCTGATGTTTTTATTATATATAAGTGGAAACAATATGGATCTTAAACATCATGGAACTCTGCCATAACAACACAGGGATGCACAATACTTTTCATGGACATAGTTCAAGAAATACCAGACATAAAGATTCAGATACAGCCTAAATAAAACTATGTATTAATCATTCGAATTTCACTGGGTACCATATACCTAGATAAATATTTAATTTACGAAATCTCTATTAATAAAAAATTCTGATTTATCTTCTATTCAAAGGGAAATTGAGAGGATCAAATTAAAGAACTGAGAAATAAATGTAATTAACTATTAAAAGCATGACAAATAAGCCGGCCCCATATACTGCTGCATGCATGAGATAATAATATTATACCATTACAATATTTGTATTGATTCATCAAGTCATGGGTCATATAGTTGAAATAGCTATACCAGAAGTAGTGAAGACTTCATTAACCATTTAGTTCACTAATTTATCAATCCATCAATTTTTTCAATTACTCTAATATCAAAACTGACACTGTATTTCAATTAAATATATTATTTTCACTCACTTTTACTGGAGATATTGGAGGAATGTTCCTCCCACTTCTGAAAAAAAGCTTCGTCAGCCTCGAAGTTTTTCAGAAGTGGAATGCATTCCTCCAGTATCTCCAGTTTTTATATTAGAGTGTTTCATCAACTAGGCCTGTTTCGTCATGAAAAACATCACAGATTTTTTAATTAATTGTGGGGTCTGAAAATTTCTGTATGTATTTATCTATGTTTGCTAAGTAGAATTGGTGAACCTACAGTAATGAATCCTAAATTATTAGTCTTGTGCTACAATTTGTTTGAGAAATCACTTTTTTTTGCGTTGATTTCTAGACATGAATCCTGAGGAATTATTCTAAAATATATAACTGCATACTTCAACTGTGTACTCTAATTGCAGAAATTCCATTTTTTGAATTTGTTACAAATAATTTGCATAACCTGGAATTGGGCCAAGCTACTGTATTTCAATCCTTTAAGTTCCTTATGCAGATTTTAAATTGAAAGAAACGCCTGTTCTTCGGTTGCACCTATTAGTGTAAGATCTCATAAAGAAATGAATAATCAGGCTACTATTAGAAAACCCAGAACATGAAGAACAATCTATGCAGAACCTTGACCTGCCTTGAATAGGCCTACTCTTATCTGGTACTGATCAGTTTTACCATCCTGTCATTGATATAATCATAATCAAACAGGTAGTAATAGCTATATATGCATTATTAGCATAATTAGTATGGTACTACTGCCGAATTCACACATCTACCAAAGACATTCATGATGTAGGCCTTTTAGTTCGGCAGAGTTTAACATCTTAAGTGGGCTCTACAGTGTTATAGCCTATGTTTTTAGTTTGATACACTCTGATAATTTACAAGGATCATTAAATTTATTGTCTGGTACCTTTCCTGTAAACCTAATTTATTTTTTTTTTCAAAATAGAGAACCCATTGGTATTTGAAAGAAATATTTTTTTAAATAACCGAGTGGGCCTGCAGATATCTTAAATATGTTAAAAATATCTTCTTACCTGCTGTACATGAATGAGCAAATAAATAAAGTATGCATTGCTACAAATTTGGTAGACTGCAATACTACTTATTAAAAAAGGAGATGTTGTCTTTAATTGAAGCACTTTTATTGGTAGCAGGTATCTGTTCAATCAGAGATAAGCTACGAAAATCCTGGGCGCTCTTTGTAAGGGTGACCGATTGGATTGGCCAGCAAAAAAGACTGTTCTCTGATGTAAATTCACTTCCCGGTGGTTCATAACACACCTAAAACTGTAGGTCCAACTCATCAGTTACCATCATCCAATTCATTGGTCTCAGACCTATGTGGCTTTATCCTCCGATAAAAATCACTTTACAATTAACATAAGTGCTGTGGGCGAAGTTGAAGCATAAGAGCCCCCTCTTCCACTTAACCCACAATATATTATCGTTAGTACAATATGATTTATATTTATCGTAATATTATAATAATATTGTATATATAATATAATTATATAATAATAATGTCAGTGTCGTTAGCACTCCAGTTAATGAACATAATTTCCATTTATTCCACAAGTAAATGGTTATAATTAATGTGGTAACGCTCCGGAAAAACGACATATAAAACTACATTATTCTACAAGTCGATAAGTCCTATTCAAATTTTCATGAATTTTGTAGTAAAGCTTTCATCTTATCCTGTATTCTATACTTCTGTTCTTTTCTTCTTAGACGACTAATTTTTACTTTTCTTGCAATCACACCATCTTCATCATCTGCTCCATCAGATTCCACGTCTGAACTCGCATCCATGTCCGTATTCATATTGTAACGGAAAGAATATTCTGTGGGACAAGAATAATGATAATTTTAATATAACACATGGAATCGTTTCATTCAATTTTGTTATAAAAGAAATGGAATAAATCTAAGTGTAGGCCCAACTCGTTAAGCTGAGAATACTATCACAGTCCTCAAATACAGAACAGTGTTATTATTATTATTATTATAATTATTATTACTGTTGTTATTATTATTACTGTTATTATTATTATTATTCCTGTATAATGTATTGTTTTTCTAGTTTTAAAAAGGGAAATTTGCAATTTGTATTGTCTTTTTTGAAATTAATAAACTCCCTATTTCTGGGGGTACCAGGACGAAGGAAAAGGAAGGAAGGATTATTATTATTCAACTAGAAAAACTGTTATTCTCATGTCTTAAAAATAATCTAATATTAAAACTGACACTGTATTTCACTTTTAAATAATGTTTTACTCACATATATTGGAGATGCTTGAGGAATGCATTTCACTTCTGAAAAGAAGCTTCGTCAGCCTCTTTTCAGAAGTGAAATGCATTCCTCAAGCATCTCCAATATATGTGAGTAAAACATTATTTAAAAGTGAAATACAGTGTCAGTTTTAATATTAGATTGTTCATTAAGTATTTCGTCATGGAAAACATCACAGATCTTAAAAATAATTCAAAGACCTAAGTATCAGAATCCAAAATGAACATTATACATCTGCTTGACTGGTTTGCTAGCCCAAAGGTCCCGGGTTCAATCCCAGCTCTGACTGAAAGATTTTACCTCGAGCCACTCCTGTGTTTCGGAGGACACGTTAAGCTGTCGGTCCCGGCTGCCTAAAAGCAGTCGTTAAGTCACGTCAGAGGCCCTGAATTTATTCAGGTGCGACCTGATAACTCTGACACCAGACCTGAGCCAGCCAGGTCACACGATATTATTATTATTATCATCTGCTTGACGGTCCTGAATTTGATATTGAATGTTCCAAACATTTCTGTACAAATAACATCTAATATTAATGATAATGATGCAATCGGTTGGGTTATCTCTAATGATTTACTTCTACTCCTGCATTCACATGTTCAATTCCCGTTGATCAGCCTGACATATTCTGTGTCATCATCCACCTCATTATACACGCACAAGTCTCAGACTTATGTGTGCGTCATTAGCAAAAACATAAAATAAAAAATAGATAAATAATAAAAAATAAATATGTTATTTGTTCACCATTGAATCATAATTATATATTTTCTGTTTTATTAATGTAATAATGATAATCATGAAATAGATCATTTCGATTGTACTTTTTATGAAAGTTTTGATATTCATTGAAAATTTGAAATTTAAATATAAATATATTGTATATTGTATTGTATAAACTTATTGTGATAATAGGCATATATTCTTTTTTTTCTCTCATTAATTCGTACTATATTTTATTTTATTTTCATTATTTTACAGTATTTATTGAAACATAATTACAATGTAATGCGAAGATGCAGCAGGCTTAGAAAGTCCAAAACTGCTATTTTCACAATAAAATATAGATCCTATAGGAATTTCAGATGATGTAAAGAAGGCTATATATTCGCAAAATCATTAATTTGTGTTGTTTCTACAATCTTTATAATTAATTTATTCTGTCAGGGAGCTTAAAAATGGCTGAAGAATTACCTATAGGGCTACTGAGTAATTAAGATTACTTACTTGGAATAATCGCTGTCCGCGGCCACATTTCAACAATCATTTTAAAAGGAAGCAAGTTGTAGGCTGGAGGTGGTTTGGATCCCACATCAAAAATATTGTGCATCAAAAGTATCTCGGCCGTTGTCCGTTTATATGGGTTAATACTCAGAAGACTCAGCATCAACTCAATAACCCCTTCATCATTTGTGACAGCTTTAAGTTTATCTCTTAAGGAAGATTCCAATCTGTATCTGTAGGCCGTTGTTTTTGTGTATTCAGCATGTCCTTCCAAATTTTCTACCGCAGCCCATGTTTCTTCAGATATAAAACCACAGATTTCTGTAATTTTTTCAAGTTGTTCCTTTTCAGTTTTCCCATTGAATAGAATTTCATTCGACCACAGTTCATAAGCTATGCAACCTGCAGCCCACAAATCAATGCGTTCGCTGTATTTTGTATCTCCCAGAAGAAGTTCTGGAGCTCTGTAGTACATTGAACCAACTGGGTCAGTGAAAATGTTTGAACGATCTGCATAAAACGGTGGACCTTGACATGCCATTCCAAAATCACTAATCTTCACATAACCGTCATAAGAAAGCAAAAGATTTGCACTTTTGATATCCCTATGAATTATATTTTTGGAATGTATAGCATCCAAACCTCTCAAGATATGGCTAAACATTGTTTTTATCTCAGGCACCGGCACTACAATTTTTTTCACAATCAAAATCTCATACAAGTCCGCTATACATAGCTCCAACACAATAGAAAACACTTTGGCTTCTTCCTGTAATATGTCATACTTTTTTACAATATGCCTAGAGTAATCTAAATTTTTAATAACATTCACTTCTTTTTCGTTTGATTCGGAGTCAAATCGCTTAAGTATTTTGATGGCAAATATTCTATCTAAATCCTTTTTGCCGTTTCTCAATTTAGCTTTATAAATTGATGTGAACTCACCACTCACTAAATCTCCAATATTCTCATATTTCTCTTTTGGAGCAGTAGGAATGATTTTTGTGACAAATGCAACTCTCTTTGATCTTGATGCCATGGAATGGGAATGTTTATAAATTGGAAGAGTTCATATCAGAATAATTGTAGAATAATGATTTGCGTTTAAAGGAACAAAAACATTTATAGAGGTTATTTTACTTCTGCATCAGACTACCCACGTTTTCTGATAGATAATAACATCGATGTGCGCTGCTGAGAAACTACTAAAACCAATCAATCAGATGATGATGAAATAGTATGATAGAAAAAATAGCTGTAATTATTTATTAGCTTGATCGATAGTATGCTCTCCAACAACATTATATAAAATCATGCTTCAATGACTTGATGTTACAAGCTTTATTATCACTTACCCGGTGGTTCAGAACCCACCTAAAATAGTAGGTCCACCATGTTCCACGTAACATGGCACAAACGGCGAGGTGGAACTACCCGTAAGGGTCTCCCCACCATTAAAAGCCATACGCTTATTTATTTTTTTTAATATAAAATCATGATATTTCATTTTAAAATCCCTAGAAACCATAAAAGGCTGCAGTTCCATATCTTTCCCACGAAGATAAGCTTAATGAAGTAGACTAATGAAGCACAGAAAATAATTTTACAAAACAAATTGATAATTATTGAGAAGCAATAAATTAGTGTTGTGCTATTCATCACTAAAATAATACACCATAGTTTTTATTTTATCTATTTATTATTTTTATTTATTTAATGTAGCCTACTACAATTATTTAATTTTATTTTATCTATTTATTATTTTTATTTTATTAATGTACTACAATAATTTAATCCTCGTTTGTGTAGTACGCTCTTTGGACTAAAACATATCGTTGAGGTCTGAAGAGTCACCTACAGTCGAATCGGCTATGGTACTATATACATATAATGTACAAAGGCAACTTATTGAAGTATTTTAAGCCTAGCTGATAGATGAAGTGATGTGTATTACAAAAAGTTGGATGAAATGCTTGGTGATGATGTCGTACTAAAATTAAAACTAAATAGAACATATTAAAACCAAAAAGAATCTAAAATAGAATAAGTATACAAGTTAATATACAATTGGAAACTATTTATCGTAGTTTCTAATAGCAAAATAATAAGAAATAAATGAATAAAATACGTAAAAAAATTATAAGTAGCACAAAAAATGACTTATTTCTTGATATTCTTCATTGTATTCCTATATTCACAACAATTATTTAACTCATAAAAACATAAATGAAGACATTTTTTCATGACAGTCATTTATTTATTATTTATATAGCCTACTGTCAGTACCACTCAAATCCGGCCTGTATTTATATCTTTATGAATATACCGTCTGGTTCTTCAAAGTACTTACTGTATCTTTCATTTGTTTATGACTTCCTAATTTGTGCTCTTTGATGGGAGAAGGGCCTACAGTCTCCTACCTATGTATTCTTTCCTGTAGAGATAAATAATAAATTGGTTTACATACTGAAAGCTAATCATTAAATAACTCTTTTAAGGAGAACAAATAGTAATTAGTGAAAGTATTCGTCCATTTCACTCTAAGATTATTAAATCCAAATTATAATAACTTACCTGTTGAACTTGCTATAATTATTAAAATTTGATAATATGCAAAAAAAAAATTATTTGCTCCAAGAGCAGGGATTATACTCGTAGAGACTATGCATATTTTATTAAAACTAGACGGCAGGCTCGCTTCGCTCGCCTCAATCCCTCCGTGACTGGGGGAGGGATTTATACAATCAAGTAATTTCTTTGAAACTATTTCTTAGGCTTCAACTGACATCAATGTGTACGAGATTCCAACATTTGGACCGCGTGCTTCTGAAGAAAATGCGTGTGACGAACGAGTGAGTGAGTCTGGTATATTTGGCATTTAATATGCAGATCAGTTTTCAAGATTCGCGCCAAGAAGTCGTACCACACGATTGGCCTAGTTTTGTATGAAATGGTATGTGACCAATATAAAAAATGAACAATATACTATAAAATAATATAGCCTTATATGATATTCTCGATTTTAAAAATTCATTATAGAAACTTTGACTCTAGTAGATGATATTTCTCCCTATTGGTATTATCTTAAGCAACAGTCAGCTGATTTGAACAGCTGGCTTCGCTGCTTCAACATTTTGCATGCTGAGTGCAGTAGTGCTGTTTGCTGTTGTTCTTCTGCTGTGAGCTGTTTTTGTAATTGTAATTCGTATCAGTGTGAGTGTGAGTAGTTCCTTGTAACTCGTGTTTTACAGGTTAGTCATGTCCGTCCGTTTAAAATGGAAAATGCTTTCAAATTCTTATTTTCATAACAGTTAGCTGTTCATTTGTAAATTTCCCAGCGACTTTAAACTGAACTGTTAGTCTTTGCCGTTACTTGTTCACTCTGATGTGCAAAACTGTGATAATAACGAGTACCGTTATGTCTAGTGCGTCTAATTCTTCACATGTCTTGGAATGGTCCATAGACGATGTAGAAAAATGGTTAAAGATTAAAGGATATGGATCTTGTGCACAAGTATTTAGAAATCAGATGATTGATGGCCGAGCTTTGCTGCTACTCAACGAAAACGATCTCAAAAGTACAAACCAGTTGGTAAGTTCAATGTATTTATACTACGCATTTCTGCTTTGAGGTTAGCTATAAAGTACCTAGTGAATCACATTCTACATTCTATTCTCCATTCACTTTCAAATCTACAGTTGCCTCTTATTCATACCACGAGCTTTTACATTTAGATCCAGAAAGTAACAAGCTACCGTACTATTTATCAAAAACAACCTATCCTCATTGAGTTACTTTACAAACTTCGTTCTTTAAGAGGCGTTAATTGAGAATATTGTATTTTGAGAATGCTTGAAACCTGATACATCATGTAATGAGAATTTGTGTAGATTTGTTACATGATTTCATATAATTCTCTTTTTGAGGCTTCAGATAACTTACCTACCTGTACATTGATAATGTTATTCTTGTTAGCATTATTTCTCTACAATGCCTAGTCTATTGATTCAAAATCATTGTTATTAGTACCGACTACTCGTATTTAATTACTTAGAATTGCGGTTGTAATTTCAATGCATCCGCAAACTTGAGGGTGAATGATGATCTCATAGCCTTGCTTTCATACATTTCAGTCAGTGAGTTTCAAAGTAGAATTCTCTTTACGGTACTTGTAATTCTAAAATAAAATTAACAATAATTATCCAATAAGTAATGTTATCTCAAGTCTCCGGTTGTATGAGTGCATGCTCCGCAACGAATAAAGCTATTACGTATTACAATTCAATTTGTTCACAAAAGATGCGAAACTGCAAGTATTAATTTCAATTGATAACTGACACATTGTAACAATGATAGGGTTGAAAACTATTGGGGAAAAGTAAGTGACTTGTTCAATACATTTATTGTGGCAATGGCTTAATTAATTTGCTGTTACATAGTTGCATAATGAGCTAACTTAATATTGGCCAGCTCATTCATTTGTTCAGGAAATTTTTTTTGTTGCTGTTTCAACTGACTGTCATTGGGAGTATCATTCAATAACGATTGCTTTTTGACAATTTAAGATCTTTCTTTTGCCAATTTGGCAATATTCATGTCATATCAACTGAATCAACTCCACTTTGTTAATAAGTGAACATTTTTAGCTGCAAGCAAGTTCACAATTTTTGAGGAACTGCATACCGATTTACTTTTTGGTATTCTGAACTGCACCCTCATTCATGCCAACCCTCTCATGCCTACTCATCTGTAAAACATTTAAAATAATGAGAATAAACAAAGTGATTCAATTTCTATAACCAATAACATTCTGTTGCTGGTCAAAATCATTTGGAGGGAATTTCAAAGTTACAAGCCCGTACTTATTTCTTCATCATGATTCAATATTTAGACGTGCTCTAAATTTAATTCCTTTATCCATGTCAATCTGTTATAGATTTTAGAAAAATGCGAATCATCATAATGTGTCTGATCAGGCAGCATTATAATTTTTTAAGTTATTATTACACTATAGTTAGAACTGTCTTTTCGACACAGTTTTCTAGTGCATGTTACTTCATTCTCCTAAAACGAAGTATTTTATGCAGTTTTGTGCATAGAAATCAATTCAGAACTCATGCATAAATACTTTTGATTCTGTTATTATGAAGGATCGTTAACATTAACAAATTCTGTATTAACAAAGTTAACAATTGCATTGATTGTATTAAACTTATAGGTAAATGAATAAATAATAAATTATTCAACACATTCATACTGTGGTGAAATTAACAAAAAACATTTGAATAAAACAATCAATTAACTTATAGAATTGGTTTATATCAGTATCCTACAAACTGGGATTCTACATTATCTATAGTCTCTTCGTCTGTGCAATGACTGCATTGGGTGTTTGGTACTAAAGGAAGATGAAATAATATATAGCTCTCTGTTTGAATATACAGTAGATAAGTTGTCACAATATATTTTGTATTATTAAATCTTTGTTTAATGAAAAAATAATCTTTTGACCCAAGCAGATGAATGTCATTTTTTCTGTTGATAAATTTATTTATGTTGCTAGTGATTTCATTATTCTATACATATGAAATCTTAATAAAAATGCCAAAATTCATAACAGCCATGAAATTAATTAGTTGGATCACAAGAACATCCAAAGTAGGCCTATAGATAATAAATAAATAAATATTTTGTCCAAGGAAGTTCCCAAAGCATACAATTACAAAAAAAAAACATAATGTACTGGATTGGATTGAAGGCACAGTAAAGAAAACAGTCATTGAATCAACATGTGATTGAATTATTGACTCAACTTCTACAATTTCGGCTCTAAAATCTTGAACAAAATAAAAAATTATATTCTTTTTCTTTGGACTATTGGACAGTTTTAGTGCTTCGTTTTTAAAGTGAACATCTAAATTAATATTCATGTTTTGGATAGGATCAGGTATTGTACTTCAAAGTGAAATTTCCAATTAAACTTGGTCATAACCTAAAATTTCGTTGTTTTAATTGAAAATTTGTAAAGAAAGCAGTAGTGGACTGTGCCCGTTGTATCTTTACTTGATTGTGTTTTGTAATGAATAAATAAATACTGCTTGCTGAAAGAAAACTCTTTGTCTACAAACAGGAGTATATTATAAAACAATAAAACTAACTGAAAAAACCTTATTTGTCGAAAAATAAATTTTTACGGCAACATGCACTCACTCCCTCATATACACATACACACACATCATGGAGCAGCAAGAATATCAATTATAAGTTTAAAAAAGGTTTAAGTCTTCTATTAAAAATGTGTAATTTATTGAACATTGAATTATTTTAACTTAAAATACTAAATAAATTTTCAACCTCATCTGGCGATCGATCAAACCCTCAATTTGGTTTTAAATGAATCAAAAAATAATAAATAAATAAAACCTGCTGTGCTTTTAATCCCATTGGAAGACTGTTGGAAACTTTTGGACCAAAAAATGAAGCATCTTTGAATTATCGTTATGATAATATGATTTATTGGCCATCAATTATTATTACATTGAAATACTTTGTTATTTATTTATTGGGATAAAAATACAGATTTTAAATAGTTTTATATTTTTCATCAATAAATTAATTCCAATCTACTATAGAATTCTAAACAGTGAATTAGAAAGTAATACATCATTTTAATTTTAATGTGATGCCTCCTCTTGATATAATTAATTTATGATGTTGAATTGATGGTCCTACAAGGTGTTCAGATATATATGTAAATGCCTTGCTACAAGATCACTGAACTAATTAATACTCAGTAGCAGGTATCTGTTCAATCAGAGATAAGCTACGAAACTCCTGGGAGCTCTTTGTAAGGGTGACCGATTGGATTGGCCAGCAAAAAAGTCTCTGTTCTCTCCTGTAAAATCACTTCCCGGTGGTTCGGAACCCTCCTAAAACTGTAGGTCCAACTCATCAATCACTATCACCCACGCACAGGTCTCAGATCTATGTGGGCTTCATCCTCCGAAAAAAATATTACGTTGGAAATTCTCGCGTATTACATCTGGTGGATTCATTATAATATTATATTCCACTCGCATGTAATTCAATGATTAATTTTAATAACTGACATGAATGATAATCGAAATATATTGTAGCGAATATAAAATTGGAGTGAATAGAGAGAAAGAAGGCACAGTGGTTCTTGGCGTTATCTGCTATGTAAATGTTTACTTCTAAGCTATTAATTACTCTGCTTTTGACACTTTTATGGTGTTTACTTGGATCATTGTAGAATGTTCTAGTTGTTTGATTAGAGATTAATGGAGTCTTATCGAATATTGTAGAAAGTTCCAGTTTCCTTGATTTATTTATTCAGAAGATGATGGAAAAATGTAGAAATTGCTCGATTGTTGAAAAACCTATTTAAGGCGAACGCATTTGTAAATTAGTTCAGATGTCTTTGAAACTCGTCGTGATAAGTGGCAGTAGTGACAGTTCGCGTTAATACAGACAGTGAAATCCCGTTGGCGCTATTACAAATCATGCAATGAACTTTCGTGTCTGTAGTGATAATTCTCTTGACTGTTATATAGTGATAAGTGTTTTAACTATTACTGTATTACGGACTTGTGCTACGTAAGTTAATTGTTCTTCCTCGACGTTCTTTTTGAGTATTATTGTACAGTTATTGTTTAATATTAGATCGGCCTTTTGACATTTAGTGATCGATTTTTGTACAGTTTATTGAAAACTCATCAGTTGAACAATATCGTGTTATCTGTTTTTAACTGCTTATTTTTCTGTAAGAATTACTGAACAGTGTGAGTTGAAGATTATTTGTGTTAATAAAGTGAAAGTGATAAATTTAAGTGTTGCCAGCGTTATTTTAGACACAGAACCCGTAACAATATTTTATGCGACGCCGTGCAATTTAAAATTGCTTTTGCATGAATCATTATTTCCTATGCGATAAGTGAATGCAGGATATTATTTTCTTGATAACATTGTGAGTTCTAAACTTTGTCTGTGTGTGCACGCACTTTTCTGATGACATTGAAAACTTTCCATTGAAAACAAATGCCTTACAATATTTTTGATTATTTCTATTTCTAATAATATAACTGTAAAATTCAATTAGAATATTCTATTCAATAATACAAGAAGCCGAGAAGGTTATCACGTGGTGTGTCACAATAGTTGCTTATTCAAACAATAGTCTAGTTATATTGATGGAAAACTCTACAACAAGCTACCGCATTTTTAAAGAGTCTTGAAAATATAGAAATATTTAAAAAAACAATTGAAAAAATATTTAGTTGATAAAGCTTTCTATAGTATACAAGACTTCAAATTAAGCCACACCTCAACTAATTGATATAGTAATTATGGTAACTAGTGTATAAGATTGTATAATTGTTGATATCTGACTTGTCTTATACTCCTTAACTGGAGTCTCCAAGACATAATCTACAAAAAAGATTCAAAATCCTGGCTACGCTTCTACTGCGCCTTCTAACTTATTTTATTAGTTTTTTTCAGCTTATGTTACATAAATCCTGAATAATACAAGTAGAACGAGGGGCACTGCACATTTCTGTATGAGTCAACTGGTGGGACAAGTTACTAACTTTCGCCATATTTAATTCTGTAACAAAGCATTTTTGGGCCTATACTTATAAGAAATTTTTTCATTATTTCGACGGGTGCAACAAACCTACCAAGTGTTTATAACACCCTGTTAAAATTTATGTAATTGATTTATATTATTATAGATTACCCTGTTTATATTTGATGTATTTGATTCCGATGGTTCGGAACCCACCTAAAACTGTAGGTCCAACTCATCAATCACCATCATCCAACTCATTACCCACACACAGGTCTCAGACCTATGTGGGCTCCATCCTCAAAAAAAAAAAAAAAAATGAAAGTAAATTTTTTTTAAAAAACTGACCGAAATGCAGTAATATAATTTACTCACTTATTGCAAGGACAAGGAAAGAGTTGTGTGGATCTTGTCTATACTCGTAGTTCAATAATCACAATAAATTACCAAACTACTTGTAAATGCTTTAATAAAATTAAAATCAGTAGGCTATTCATGTTCCATCTCGTATTGAAATTTTTCAGACCCTCGGCCATGTGAAAAATTTGGCATGGGAAATTCGTCAGTTGAAAATTGACAGTCGGCAGTTGCTTCTCGATCATGGCTATGATCCTACCAATCTCCAAACCATCTCAAGAGCAAATTCAGCTGCTATCCAAAGACCTGATGTGAGTATGTCACAAAATATTCATATTTTGCATGGAATCATATTATCCAGGGAATTGAATCCAAGAAAAACATTTAGATCAATTTTGAAAGACCTTTTTAGAGAAAAGTTCTAGCTACGGTATAGCTATCCAAAGTTATCTTTCCGGCAAATATATCATTGTAATGTAATACTGCTATTTTAATGATGATGTTGAAGATCCACCTTGTTTCCACTAATATACTGTATAATAAAAACTTAAAAATACACTTTTAAGTGGAAATTATAACTCACGTTATGGCGTGACGTGAGTTATAACTCTGAGAGTACTGTGAGTCGTCTGTTGATGCTCTTGACAACAGAGTGAAACAGCCGTCAAGCCATAATGTGAGTTATAATTTCCACTTAGAAGTGTTTTTAAGCTATTTTAATGTTATTGTAATGCTACAATTTATTAATTTATTTCTTTATTGCTGTCTTACATTCATGTGCAGTTTTGAATAGATATAGTAGATAGTTTAGAATAGTTAGAATAGTAGAATAGTTTGGATAGTTAGATAGATAGAATAGTTTAAGTAGATATAGAAATAGAATAGTTATCAATGCATGACAAATTGAATAGATATATCAATAACATACAATACTGAACATTGTAGGAATACATAAAATATTGAATATTTTAGCAATAAAAATAGAGAACAATAGCAAATAGGTATACTTACATTCAATACAACACAGTCATCACAGTAAATCATGAATGTAAGCCCCACTAAAGCAGAGCTTGTGTGTAGGAATTCCAGTTTACAAAATTTCATATTTAATATTAGCTTAAATCAATTGATTGATAATTAATTAATTATAATGTTATTTTGGTCTTTATACTATTAAACATTTCAGATTTCATAGAAGTCATTGTAGAATTATTATTATTGGTTTTGAATGAATAATAAATTATCGCAAAATCTTTGGCTTTTATATTGGAGCTCAGTCACTGGTTGCAGAAAAGATGACAGCATAAAGATAATTATTACGATTTGTTTTAATCTACGTCATTCATATTTAATGAAGATGGGATTGTGAATGAAGATTGACAAAGTTTTATTTTGTCTTTTTTCCTTATCTTATGGCTTCTAAGGCAACGACCTCTACTCAATCAAAAACTATACCATTTTAGAAATAATAAATTGTGGTAGGTCATTGATGTAAGGCTAGGTATGAAGTAGAGCTAGGTTTTTTTTAAAGATAATTTAATTTTCTGAAAAATTGCGAATGAGATGATGCTCTCCAATAAAGTCTAGCCAGACTTTTTATTGATAAAGTCTGGATTTCATTTTTATTTGGACAGTCTAGTGAGACGTTATTTGTAAAGTGTAGATTATAAATGGAAGCTTTGCAGTTCATCAGTAGATAATATATGGTATCTTTTGAGACCAGACACTCCATAAAATCTAGATAGGGTCTATCATTTACCAAATGAACATGTGAAATAATTTATCATGAATATGTGAAATAATTTGGCGGAGAAACCGTTGGTAACTAGTAGTTCTGTGAATCGTAGACCTCACGTCCAAGAATAAGGGTGATTGCACAGGACAGAGGAACATACTCGATGTAGTCAATGATAATCACCATCGCAAAATTAAACATCAGACCTAACCCTTGATTAAATTTGCATAGTCTATTTCATGTCTGTTCTTCACAAAAGGTCACTCTGTATCACATCAACAAGGCTGTGTTTTCTATTTGCGAGACAGCTGATTGCTCAAATTAGATTTCAGAAGTCTGATGAATGAGTTTATAAAATTATTAATTAAATTTGTATATCTTTTACTTAATAATCACTTGTTATTGTACTTAATTGAAATATTAGAAATGATTTGTTTCAAACAAATATGTTATTCTTTTGAATGATAACTTTATTCATGTAAATAAGACTGAACCAGATGAATAAGGGGGCTCGAGGGCTATCTATGAATCTGATTCCAATTGCATATGATGGAGAAGCTCATTTAAAAACTCATAAGTTCCTGTAGAAGGCCTAAGAACCTTACGCTTTACCTTTTTGACTATCCTTTAAATGCAAGCAAATTTCGAAAATCCATATACATGCATCGCTGGGCATTTCTTAAAGAAAGATCTATGCAAAATTTCATTGAATTATGTCCACGCGTTTTGCCGTAAATGCGTTACAAACAGACAGACAAATGCAAAACGGTCGACTTGAAACAGAGACCTCTTCGTTCGGTCAACAAAAGGGTTAAAATTTGGAAAAGTTTACTACTGATGTAATTTGAAACAATAATGAGCTGGAAAGTAAGCTTGTTGATTTGACTGGTTAATACTAGTTAATACTTGAAAGAATAAACGATAACTTCATTTCTAATCGAAGACGGAACGAGTAGCAGAATACTTTATACTCTTAAACAAACTTAATTTGAAACAATACATTGCTGTAATGAGCTTAATCTTTACATTTTGTATTTATGAGGTAAATATTTGAATATCAATATCTTCTGATAATGAGTGGTAATTCCAACTAATATCAGTCCAAAAATTGGAAATCAATAAAAATTGAGTACATATGTAGATTGAGATTAATAATAGACATCTAAAGATAGAATATAATATTTTGATAATATCGTGTGACCTGGCTGGCTTAGGTCTGGTGTCAGAGTTATCAGGTCGCACCTGAATAGATTCAGTCCCTCTGACGTGACTCAACGACTGTTTTAGGCAGCCAGGGTCTATACATCAATGAAATATTTCATCAAATCTATAGATGGGAAATTTATATATAGATTATGTGTAATGGGTAAATCTCTTGGGCCCTCTATTTAAGGGTGTCCGATAAAATTTACCAGCAAAAAAGACTGGCAATTTCATCAAATCTATAGATGGGAAATTTATATATAGATAATTGGGTAAATCTCTTGGGCCCTCTCTGTAAGGGTGGCCGATTGAATTTACCAGCAAAAAAGACTGTTCTCTGCTGTAAAATCACTTCCCGGTGGTTCGGAACCCATCTTAAACTGTACGTCTAACTCATTCAATCACCGTCATCCTACTCATTACTCATGTAGTCCTATGTGGGCTTTATACTTCAAAAAAATAAACAAATAAAAAATAGACGGGTGATTAGAAAATTGATTTTTTTTCGGAGGATGAAGCCCACATCGGTCTGAGACCTGTCCGTGGGTAATGAATTGGATGATGGTGGTTGATGAGTTGGTCCTTCAGTTTTAGGTGGGCTCCGAACCACCGGAGAAGTGATTTTACAGCAAAGAACGGAGTCTTTTTGCTGGCCAATCCAATCGGCCACCCTTAATAAGAGCGCCCAGGAGTTTTGTAGCTCATCTCTGATTGAACAGATACCTGCTACGGCACTCGGCTATCATTTCCCTAATAGGGGGTTTACAATTTTCGCCTTTGCGCTATCGTGATAAGCTCTGGTCCAAATTGAAGAATAATTGAGTGACAAAACTACTCTTTTAAGAATGGAATAGTGAATTAACCATTAAAAAATTGTGCTATTCGGATTCCACCTAAACTTTTAGATCATCATGGTCAAATATCAATGCTCATCTGTGAGACGGAAGCACCAGAAGTAAATATTTACTCACCAATGTAAGCTCTCTTATAAAAAAAAACAAACAAATAATTCCTGGATTTCTTGTTCCATGACGAACTGCGTGTTAATATTAACTTTTTATGTGAAATTTAACGACATGCAGTCAAATATTTGTTAAGAATAAGTATAATAACTCACTTAAACTGGCCGAGTACTTTCGAATCTATGAGATCCATCATCAGAGGCTCCTAGATCATCATGTCAGTTTTTTGGTTAGAAGTGTTGTGGTTTTTGTAAAATATGATCAAAAAGTTTGTGAGATTTAAAATTTAGTTGTTCATTGAGAATGTTTTGTTTATTGTGTGTGGTGTGTTTGTATATTTCAAATTGTTCCAAGGTGTTGAGTTCGTGTCCTTTAGATTTTATGTGTAGAATGTGTAGGTTGGTATTGATGTCAGTAAAAGTGTGTCCAGTTTGAATGATATGGTCGGCAAAATTCGATTCAGCTTTGGATGTGAGGGCCTGAAAGTGTTCCTTGTAACGTTGTTTGAATGTGCGGCCTGTTTGTCCTATGTAGAATTTGTTACAATCAGAGCAGTTTAGTTTGTAGATCCCTGGGAGATCGTATTTGTTTGTGTTCAGTGTGGTTTTGAGTGTAAGTGCATTTTTTATTTTGTTTTTTGTTCTGAATGAGATGGTGTGGCCGGCTTTTTTGAAGATTTTTGCTAGTCTGTGTGATTGTGGATTAATGTATGTCATTGGGACGTTTATTTTGAGACCAGTCTTTTCGAATAGTTCTTGAGTATTATTGCCAATGAAATTGTAATTATGGAATAATATATTATTACGGGAAGGACACCGAACCTTTTTAATTCCAATTGCCTAGTGGGATTAAGTTATTTTTTGTTTTTCTTCTATTAAAGTAGACATTTCCCTTGTAACCAGATCGAAAGCAAAAGACAGATCTAGGAAGGATGGGAGGGAAGAGGATAATGGTGGTGTAGGGCGAGGGATGGGCTAGCATGGGGGGGGGGGGGGTGGAGGTTATAAACGGCTACCGACCAGAGCCTGATAATAGTTCTGTTGATTCGAAATTGGAGATTCTTATCAGTAAAATAGATACGGTGCAGTTTGATATAGCTTCTATCAAAAATGATCAAAAGGATCATTATCAAATCGATAGTACGATTGGATTGGTCTCTGTTCTCTACTGTAAAATCACTTCCCGGTGGTTCGGAACCCACCTGAAACTGTACGTTCAAATCATCAATCACCATCATCCAATTCATTACCCACGCACAGGTCATTATCAAATTGATAGTACGATTGGATTGGCCAGCAAAAATTCTCTGTTCTCTACTGTAAAATCACTTCCCGGTGGTTCGGAACCCACCTAAAACTGTTCGTCCAAATCATCTATCACCATCAACCAACTTGGAAAGTGATAGCCGAGTGCCGCAGCAGGTACCTGTTCAATTAGAGATAAGCTAAGAAACTCCTGGGCGCTCTTTGTAAGGGTACCGATTGGATTGGCCAGCAAAAAGACTGTTCTCTGCTGTAAAATCACTTCCCGTTGGTTCCTGAATCATTCCTGTATCTAATGTGACATAAACCTAAGTTACTATTTTTGCAATATTTTTGAAAATGACTAATATTCAACGTTTATTTACTGATATATTTGAGTATTAGTATATCATTTTATTAAATAAAAATACTGTAGTTTTCATATAACTTGGCAGCAATTGGGTTCAGATCTAGCAAGTCCTCCCATCTTCTACACGCTGCCAAGTTATATGAATACTACAGTACAGTTATCCTTTTTTTGGGCTGCTAGGCAGTGTAATCTAATATTTTGTCATTAATCAAGGAATTCCATCAATTTGAAATAATTGATCCCGATTTGAATAATATACACTAATAATAATAATAATAATAATATGATTGTCCAC
This sequence comes from Conomelus anceps, assembly GCA_948455865.1. Classification (NCBI taxonomy): domain Eukaryota; kingdom Metazoa; phylum Arthropoda; class Insecta; order Hemiptera; family Delphacidae; genus Conomelus; species Conomelus anceps. The sequence goes on along the minus strand of OX418226.1, from coordinate 5,797,306 downwards.
TTTGGTCATTGATTTGAGCCTCAAAAGGTTATTTCGGGTAATTATTTTCTAAATTCGGCGATACAATCATTCTGTATGCAACTATATACACCACTTACTGAAAATAATGTTAATAAAGCAGTTTTCATTGTTAAAATAAATCAGCTCAAACTCCTTGTTATTAATATTATTTTTCACTCTTAAAATGTTCAAATTTCAAGCTCCATTTACAAAATATCCAATGGATTAAACTTTGAGTTATTTTTGGAAGATGTTACAATCTTATTAAATGTTGAAATAAGATAATTAAATTCAATACTATAAATAAGTTATACTAAAGATCTCATCTACTGCAGACATTGACATCTGCATCAAATAGCTAATGAAAATAGATTAATGCCACAACACAGAAATATTCAGTCAGCGCAGGGAATCGAACCACGGGTTACCCAATTGCTGGTTAGGCTAGACAACACCGACAACCTCTGTGAAGTAGCATTCATTTGAAATTCAGCCACATTGGATATCTCATTTGAGATTTAGCCATCGGTGCTTGACTGACAATTGGGAGATACGTGGTTTGATTCTTGGCGCTGATTAAATATTTACATGTAATTCATTAGCTATTCAGTTTAGTTGTCATTTTCTACAGTAACGGGGATCTACGGTATAATTTATATCATTGAAAGAAATTAGTTTTCATGCCCAATTTATATTGAAAAAAATTAGTTTTGTAGTCTGTCATTTTTTTCGAGGATGAAGCCCACATAGGTCTGAGACCTGTGCGTGGGTAATAAATTAGATGATGGTGATTGTGAGTTGAACCTACAGTTTTAGGTGGGTTCCGAACCACCGGGAAGTGATTTACAGCAGAGAACGGAGTCTGTTTTGCTGGCCAATCCAATCGGTCACCCTTACAAAGAGCGCCCAGGAGTTTCGTAGCTTATCTCTGATTGAACAGATACCTGCTACGGCACTCGGCTATCACTTTAATTAAAGGTGGTGACAAATTATTCGTGACTCATCTCTGACCTCAAGATTCAGTATTTTATTTGATTGTTAAAGAGTAACTTGAAGTGTTGAGTGCTTTGTTCATATACGTCATGATTACAAAAGCTTATAATTCAAGGATCAAGTTTTAATAAGTTCCTACTGAATTACTCTAGTTCGTAGCTTGGTCACATTCTCTTACTGAATTCGACTGATTCTGTGCAGTCATTCAGCCATGCCAGCTGGAGTATTTCGCTTGTGATTAGATGTTTTTATCACTTTTTTAAGAGTGCTCACGTAATTCAAGGCTAGAATAGTTTTTGTCGCTACAGTGATCACTATACGAATATTGAAATTGAATAGCTGTTCTTGTTTGCTTTTCCTTCATTATCACTAGCAAACATCAGAGTTGTTAAAAAAGGCAAATGTTAGACCAAACTAAATTAAACAATTTGAGTTTACTTTTCGTTTATGTTATTGAAAGAACGAGCGTAGCGAGATCTTAGTTTTGACTCGTGACCATTATGATTAGCATTATTATTAGACTATTATCAACAGATCAATATAAATAAGTAAGTTTTATTGTAAGTTGAAAAAAAAAACAAGAAACTGAAAACTACCTGTAAGTTTATTAAAGACTTGTGGCTTTTTCTGTATGTTTGTGGGTTTGTTTGTTTATATGTTCGACGATAATTTTCGAACGCTTTGACCAATCAGCTTCAAATTTAAAACACACATTTTTGGAACCTGTATACAGATCAAGTTCGTTTGCCAATGAAATTGACCTACTCCTTCATCCTTTTTGAGGCGAAACAAAAGGATAGATTATTAGGCAATCATAACTATAGGGAATATTATGATGGAAAAATCATATAGAATTGATAGCCGAGTGCCGTAGCAGGTATCTGTTCAATCAGAGATAACCTACGAAACTCCTGGGCGCTCTGGATGACCGATTGGATTGGCCAACAAAAAAGACTCTGTTCTCTGCTTTAAAATTTCTTCCCGGTGGTTCGGAACCCACCTAAAACTGTAGGTCCAACTCATCAATTACTATCATCCAATTGATTACCCACGCACAATCTCGGATCTATTTGAGCTTCATCCTCCAAAAAAATTGTAAATTTGATTTCCAATCGGAGGCCTATGCAGTTTAAATGTGGGGAACAGCTGATAGAAGGGAGCAATTTTTTTAATTAACATGCTAGGAACATTGTAGTGATGACATGCTAGTCGGAGCCAGTGAATGTGGGGAAACAGAAATGAAATTGATTGGGAGGTAAATATGAACAGCTGATGGCACAGATTCGAGCTTTCAATTTTTTGATGATTGAATAATGTTATAATGAAAACATTTTTTGCTTTGCTTTAAATAATTGTGCCGTATTTGAAGTTTGGAATTAATTGATTGTTCTCGTAGTTTGTTATTATACAGTTAAAAAAAGAATATGAACCATTAAAAATAATAATTGTTGACCGAACGGAGTGAGGTCTATCCTTTAAGACGCTCGGAAATTCTCTGTCTGTCTCATGATAACGGAAATAGAAAACACAGCCTTGTTGCTGTGGTACCTTTTGTGAAAAACACACATGAAATAGGCTACGCAATTTGAATCAAGGGTTAGGTCTGATGGCTGTGTTTAATTTTGCGATGGTGATTATCATTGAGTACATCGAGTATGTTCCTCTGTGCAAGCACCCTTATTCTTGGGCGTGGGGTCTAATGTTCACAGAACTACTAGTTTAGGTTATAATTTATAGGTGGTTCGGAACCCACCTAAAACTGTAGGTCCAACTCATCAATCACTATTATCCAATTCATTACCCATGCACAGGTCTCAGACCTATGTGGGCTTCATCCTCCGAAAAAAAATTGAGGCTGTACCTTTAAGTTGGATTAGGTTATTGATGTGTTATAAATAGCACCTCGGCCCACCGATTCCTTAAGCTTTTATATTGTTACAGGTTCTATGTCTAAAATAACGCTGGCAACACTTGAATTTATCACTCGCACTTTATTTACTCAAAATAATCCACAACTCACACTGTTTAGTTATTTCTTACACAAAATAATGAAATCGGAAACAGATAAATCGATATTGTTCAACTGATAAAGAGTTTTCAATATTACTGTACAAAAATCAATCACTAAATGTCAAAAGGCCGATCTAATATTTAATAATAACTGTCTAATAAACTGTTCAATAGTTGAAGGAGAAGCGTCTAATACATTACATTTGGAACTCTTCAAGCACTTGCAAGTTACTATATAAACTGTCAAGTAAGCCTGAATAATAATCTGTCACAAAATACTGCGATTAACACTACAGACAACGAAAGTTCATTACACAGTTTGTAATAGCGCCAACAGGATTGCACTGTCCGTATTAACGGAACCGGGAACTGACACTACTGCCACTTATCGCATTAAAGATTGAATTACAACTTTTTTTGGAGAATTTAGGATCTGAACTAAACTGATCTTTTAAATCCTAAATAAACAGATAAGAAATTCTCGCACTTTCCACAATATTCGATTTAGTGGATAAATTGTATAAGGTTCTAATTAAAAATATCATAAAAGTGTCAGAAAAAGAGTAATTAATTGCTTAGACCAGAAGACTTCTTGACACAATTCTTCCTCCTTTGTCTAGTTCAGAACAATAATATGAAAATCAGCAATCAAAAAATGCTAACCATTGTTACCTATTATAAATCACTTCAATAGAATTTATTTTTGATGAATTTGTGAGTTGACTATTCGATTAATAAGTTAGTCGTATAATCTCATAGTACCCAGATCATTATTATCATTCAATTATTTACAACAGAAGACTTGTTGACACAAGCGATAACACCGAGAACTGTTTACAACAATATTCTCAATCCCTGTGAACTATTTACTAATAATTTAGTATTTTTTCTATTATATATATATATATTTTTTTTTATCAACAGATGGATCAAGTTCTGAATGCATACTCGGTAAGCGGCGAGTACGAGTACTTCCAGAATTCTAGTCATCACTCATCAGAAGACGGCCGGGCTACTGAACTGAGGCCCGAGTTTTCGAAAGCACTGATAGCACTCGCCTACCTATTCGTGGTGACATGGATAACTGCCTTTGTAATGGTGATAGTGCACGACCGAGTTCCTGACATGAAACGCTATCCACCATTGCCTGACATTTTTCTCGACAATGTGCCCCACATACCCTGGGCATTTCATATGTGCGAATGGACGGGCACATTGCTCTTAGCTATATGGATGGCTGTACTACTGCTACATAAACATAGGTAACAATTGGTGACTATAGGTATAGGTGGATCGCCACGAAAATGGCATTTCGGCAATAGGCCAAAATATTATAATCACTTTGTCAGTCCAAAGCGTGGAGGGAATCATCTATAACTTTATTATGTGTGTTCACTGAAAATGAAATATTTTTCCTTCAACTGCTCTTAAAGTAGTTCTTTACGTACTGAAAACTAATAGTAAAATACCTCTTTACTGCTCCGTAAGCGGTAAAGTACTTTACCGCTCCGTAAGCGGTAAAGTACTTTACCGCTTGCCAGCTGTTTACTTTACGCTTCTGTTTTGATTTTGATGTCTCTTCATTGGTGGATCACGGAACCCGTGAAATTCTCATAACCTTAACAGTGGCGCACGCTAACCAAATCCTCGCACGGTCTGTGGTGTTACAAACTACAAGATTTTATTGTGTTGGAATCCAGAACTGCAGTTGTAGGAAAAATATTGTATGTAGTCCGCGCGTGAAGTTTCTTTATCGGTCTCACAAATTTACTACGCTCCGCTATGCGTCGCGCAGTAACTGTTTTGGCTCGAGCGATAAAGTTGCGCTTTATGCTCTCAATAAATAAATAACTATTATGCAAAGCTTCCCATAATAATACATGTTTTTCTTATGGTGATCAATGCCATTCTCGTGGCGATCCACCTATAACTGTAGGTGGTGTCTCGATATAATCTACCAATGACAAAAGGATCAAATTGGGCTGGTATTTACCTGGGAAGGGTCTGACACTACCTTCAATGCGACAAAGCATACCACTTGATAGGAAGAGATAGAGGTTTTCCCAGTACATGTTTTAAATACTCAATTTTTATTACTTCATCCATGCTATCCTAATAATCACTTAGGCGTGTTTAAGTTGTTTAAAATCAGCTACGGTTAAAACAGGAATATTGTAAAGTGATTATAGGCCAAAATGATTATAAAAATATTATAATCACTTTGCCAGTCCAAAGCCTGGATAAGGTGTGATGGGAATCAGGTATAACTACTATTATGTGTGTTTACTGAAAATAAATTATTTTATACAAACTACATTATTTTACTAAATTATTTATTTTTTAAAATAATTATTTTAAAGTTACATCAAGTATTTAAAATATGTACCGGGAAAACCGTTCCAATATCAAGTGCTACATTTTGTCGCATTTAAAATATCTTGAAGTTACTGTCATACCCTTCCCAGGTAAATACTGACCCAAGTTGTACGTTATTTATTAGGTGGTACGTTTTGTCCCTACTAAGTTTTGTCAAGTATTCACTGTAAATACACATGTTATGATAGGTAACTATTGTTGAACCAAGTTCCAGAGAACTTATCTGAAGACTTATAATTCTTAACTGGGGTCTCCAAGTGTAATCTAATATCATATGATAAATTGAAACATATATTGTCAATTTTATTAAAATTTCCAGTAGGAAAAATGATATGCAATCTTAAATTTGTAAATGTTCGGATTCGACCTGAATTTTTTGTAAAATTTGAAAATACTATGAATAATGATAACTGAAATTTGACGTTTGAAAAAAATATTGTCAATTTTTTATTGGCGATTTTATATTGTGGTAGTTACGCAACTAATATAGGGTAAAAGCGTATTGATGTTGTCCTCTGTCGATGAAACTAAGGAAAATAAGGGATTGAAGGAGAAGGGGAAGAAAAAGAAGGAAGAAAAAGTAGAAGAAGAAGGAGGAGGAGGAGGAGGAGGAGAAGGAAGAGGAGGAGGAGAAGGAAGAGGAGGAGGAGAAGGAAGAGGAGGAGGAGAAGGAAGAGGAGGAGGAGGAGGAGGAGGAGAAGGAAGAGGAGGAGAAGGAAGAGGAGGAGGAGGAGGAAGAGGAGGAGAAGGAAGAGGAGGAGAAGGAAGAGGAGGAGAAGGAAGAGGAGGAGGAGGAGGAGAAGGAGGAGAAGAAGGAGAAGAAGAAGAAGAAGAAGAAGAAGAAGAAGAAGACGAAGAAGAAGAAGAAGTGGAAGCAGACAAGAGAAAAAGAAATAGTAGTAGAAGAAAAGGAAGAAAATGAAGCAGGTAGAAAGGTCGAGGTATTAAAGAAGATAATTTTAATTAAAGAGGAGGAGGAGGAGGAGAAGAAGGAGGAGAAGGAGAAGAAGGAGGAGGAGGAGAAGAAGAAGAAGAAGACGTGGAAGCAGACAGGAGAAAAGGAAATAGTAGTAGAAGAAAAGGAACAAAAAGAAGCAGGTAGAAAGGTCGAGGTATTAATGAAGATAATTTTAATTAAAGAGACACTGTTCTCTGCTGTAAAATCACTTCCCGGTGGTTCGGGTCCCACCTAAAACTGTAGGTCCAACTCATCAATCACCATCATCCAACTCATTACCCACGCACAGATCTCAGACCTATGTGGGCTTCATCCTCAAAAAAAAAAATAATTTAAGTTTAAAGTAGATTATGCCTGGTTATAGCTAACTAGATTCAGTTGCATCGGGCAACCTGATTGCAATTAATGAATACGACCTGGTATTTTCACATCTAAATCTATTATAAAAACATGAGATGATATAATTTCGACAGTCAATTTATCATTTTCTAAATTTAGAGTTATTATTGTAGCTATAACTATTTTGAGAATACAGTAGTTGGGGCTCGTGTAGAAATATGGTAAAATTATGCATAAAAATTGTTTAAATCTCTTGGTTTGCGATGCAGGATTCTATTTTCTATTCTGTACGATACTAAAATTAAATGATCATCTGCACTTAAATTGCCATTGAACCCACAATTGTATTAATTTCACTTAAATTGCCATTGAACCCACAATTGTAATAATTTCACACACAGTTTTTATCGTTCTAAAAAGTATCACTTTGCATCTGGTTTCTGTTGTATGGATTCAAATTTAAGTTTTTTATAGTTTATTTAGTTGAATACACTGCTTGTTGACATAAGAAGCGGCCATGAGTCCTACTATCAAGCTTCTTGGAACACTGCCACAACACTTTGGTTGAAGAAAAAACGTTTTGTTAGGTTTATTGTTTATTATTTGAAGACACGGGTCATTACTCCATTTATCACTTGTGTTATTGAGCTTTCTTGAAGTCATTTCAATTGAACTTGAAAATACAAGTTAAACAAAACAATTTCGCTTATTTTTATTTCTAAACTGAACAGATGAATGCTAGTGTGAAAATGGTTTTCCATGTATTACGGGTTCTGTCACTAAAATAATGCTGGCAACATTGAACTTTATTTACACAAATTCCCTACAACATGCACTAATCAGTTATATCACACAAGGAAAACCAATAAGAAACAAACAGATCAATAACGTTCAGCTAATAATGAATTTACTGTAAAAAACACTGTAAAAATCGCTGTAAAAAACTAATTACCAACTGTCAATTGGCCGATCATTAATTTAATAATAATAGATGTCCAATAATCTATCCAATGACTTGAAAACAATAACTTTTTTGAGGATGAAGCCCACATAGGTCCGAGATCTATGTATGTGGGTAATGAGTTTTTTTTTCTGAGGATGAAGCCCACATAGGTCTGAGACCTGTGCGGGGTAATGATGTGAATGATGTTAATTTATGAGCTGGACCTACAGTTTTAGGTGGGTTCCGAACCACCGGGAAGAGATTTTACAGCAGAGAGCAGTGTCGTTTTTGCTGGCCAATCTAATTGGTCACCGTTACAAAGAGTGCCCAGGAGAACGCAGCTTATCTCTATCTGATTGAACAGATGCTTGCTACGGATCACGGCTATCACTTCCCTTAACTAAACACTTACAAAGCACAATGGTCTACTACACTTTTATCAGTCACAATTATTGCTACTGTGTATTTTGCGATGAAGAAGAATGTCTACTATTAAAAAGAATTACCGCATTAACTTATCGCACTTGGTATGCGTAATCACAATTTATATAAAACTGTCACTCGTTACGATATAAACGTGAAGGAATTTTGACCAATAACTGACTAACTATTCACAAGGACTTTTTTTTTTGTAGATTACGTCTTGGAGACTCCAGTTAAGGAGTATAAGACAAGTCAGATCAACAATATTATACACTAGATACCATAATTACTTCAATTAGTTGAGGTGAGGCTTAATTTTGATGTGAAAGGAACTCTTGTACACTATAAAAAGCTTTATCAACTAAATATTTCTTCAATTGTTTTTTAAATATTTCTATATTTTCAAGACTTCAAAAACTGCGGTAGCTTGTTGTAGAATTTCCTACCAATATAACTAGGTTTTTGTTTGAATAAGCTACTATTGTGACTCACCAAGTGATAATCTCCTCGGCTTCTTGTATTATAATCATGTACATCAAGATTTTGGTTAATATCATTCGTTTTTACATATTTATAAAGTAGCTTCATACACATATAAGCAGGGTACAGTTAGGAGACCAAGTCTCTTGAACAACGGCCTACATGAATCTAATCTATTTACTCTTTCTATACACCTAACCGCTTTCTTTTGGATCTTAAACACCCTATCAAGATTTTGTTTTGATGAATTACCCCATACTAAGATAGCATACCTAATATGTGACAGTAAGAGCCCGTGGTAAGCTGTAAAAAGTAACTTTTTGTCATTCAATCTAGCGAGCTGTCGCAGGACAAATACCCCAGATGAAATTTTACTACATATTTTCTCAATGTATGGAGTCCAGGTCAATCGTCTATCCAACATAACTCCTAGAAATGCAATTTTTTCTTCCTGGTCTAATTGATTATCGTTTACAAACACGTTTATAGCCCTATCTTCATTTAAATTATGTTTGTTTTTGAATTGAAGGTATTGGCATGTTTTACTATTTATAGTTAATTTCAACTGATTTAAAAATTGGACAATGGACTGCACACCTATATGGGCACTTATTTCTAAATTATCTAGAATGGAATTGCTGAAAATGAGTGATGTATCATCAGCAAATAAGAGGGCTCTACCACTAATTAATTCTTTAGGTAAACGGTTGACATATAACAAAAAAAGCAATGGACCTAGTATTGACCCCTGAGGCACTCCAGCTTGCACCTCTAATTTATTAGATTTATTCTTTACTATACTATTACCAACTACTGTAGTTAGTTCTACACATTGTTTTCTCCCAATAAGATATGATTCAAACCATTTCAGTTCAACCCCATTTACACCTACATTTTGCAGTATTTCCAATAAAGTTCTATGATTAACTCAATCAAATGCCTTTGACAGATCTAAGAAGATTGCAGTAGCTTTATCACCTGAATCTATTATATCTATTAGTTTTTCAACTAGAGAAACTATGGCTGTTTTTGTTGATCTCCCTTTCTGGAAGCCATGCTGTTCATCACAGATAAAGTTAGCTTCTTGAAGGTGCAGAAGTAACCTATTTAGAACTACTCTTTCAAAAATTTTACTTATTACATTTAAAATACTAATGGGCCTATAGTTTTCTACCTTTTCTCTATCACCACTTTTGAAGATTGGCAAGATCTTCCCCTCTTTTAAGTTATCTGGAAAAACACCTTGTTCTAATGAATGATTGATCAGATGAATCAAAGGGTCTAACAATTGATCTTTACATTCTTTCAGAATTTTACTGGATACCTTATCCATCCCTACAGTTTTTTTATTATTTAAACTATCAATGATATTTGACAACTCGTCTTGGCATACTGGGTGGAATTTTAATTCGTTCTGAATCCCCTCAGTATTCCTCATGTTTGCATCACTAATACCTGTATTAAGAGATTTTTGAAGATCCTTAGCAACCAGTTGATAATATCTGTTAAAGAAATTACAAATGTCTACACTATCATCAATATATTTGTTATTTTCGTTAATTATTCTGGGGACAATAGTATAAGCATCTACATGAGCTACTTGCCTATTTTTGTTTATTACATCCCACACTGCTGTGTTAAAGTACACACTATTATTCAAAATTTCAGCTGTTTTCTTACATTTCGCTCTTTTCACTTCTCTTGTATAATTTTTCTTTAGAGCTTTGTAATTATCTTCACTTAACATATTTCTAGATAGTTTGAATTCATCATATGCATCTTTAACCCTATTTCTTTCTGCAAGGATATCATCAGTTATCCACTCTTCAATCTTGTCTAATTTGTTCTTTACAGGGACTTTTTTAACTGGACAACTCATAGTAATATGAAACCTTAAAATATTAATGAAACTATCATATTTGTCATTTAAACTATTGCTATTGTAAACCCTACTCCAGTTTTCTTGCAGCAGATTCTGCTTCAAACAATCGATATTCCCCTGTTCACATTGTTGAATTTCTTCCATTACTCTACTCTTTTTAATTGATTTATGACCTTGCAACCCACCTCTAAGATTTGATAGTCATGATCAGATAGTTCCAAGCCGCCTAATCTTGTTTTAGAGTAATCTATATTAGTAAGGATGTTATCAATTATTGTTTGTGATGTTCTTGTGACTCTGGTATATTCATGAACTTTTATTTCCAAGTTATTCATGCATATAATATCCTTTAAATCTTCTGTCGTTTTATTCTGTGTTGCAAAGTCTGTATTGAAATCTCCCGCTACAATAACGTTTGTAAAACGAGTAGTAGTAATCTCTAAAAGCCTATTGAATAGTTCACAAAAATTGTTCCATTCCCCATTTGGTGACCTGTAAATACCTAACACCGCTACTTCGAAATTATTGTCGATTTTTACTCTCAAACCAGTAACTTCTAAATCCATTTCCACAGCAAATTTCTCTACATTCTCTCGACTGCTCTTTATATACTACTTGAAAGTATTCCAGGAAGTTTTGGAAACAGATATAATAATCTCGAACATTCTGGCATAATACTAGAAAACCCTAGAAATACACTTGACACATAATAATAATAATAATAATAATAATAAGCGTATGGCTTTTAATGGTGGGGAGACCCTTACGGGTAGTTCCACCTCGCCGTTTGTGCCATGTTACGGGGAACATGGTGGACCTACATGACACATGAGATTGAGAGAGACAAGAGATGAGAAAGAAGAAACAATAGGTAATTATTGACCTCCCTTCAGATAATGCGCTGCCGTACAGGAAGTCATTTGCGTTCGTCGTTTCACATGCAATATATAACGGGTATATGTCTGTTTGTTATTGTATTGCAGTACTGAAAACTAAAATAAAATACCAAAAATCATCTATGATAGAATAAAATAAAAAATATTTAAAAAATAATTAAAAAATAATTATACAACAACAATAATTGTATAAAACCCTGAGCAAACCTTTCATTAGTTGCTTGACAAGGTTTAATAATACAGTAAATTAACAAAAAACTTATTTTATTAAAAAAACAATATGATTATTAAAAACAGTATGAAAATAAAACAGAAATATTTAACAAGATTTTCAATATTCTCGTGAATTTGTATAATCAGCACATAAACCACTTATTACTTAGGGAAGTGATAGCCGCGAGCCGTAGCAGGTATCTGTTAGAGATAGCTGCGTTCTCTTAGGTCCTGTTTGTAACGGTGACCGATTAGATTGGCCAGCAAAAAAGACACTGTTCTGTGCTGTAAAATCACTTCCCGGTGGTTCGGAACCCACCTAAAACTGTAGGTCCAACTCATCAATCACCATCATCCAACTCATTCATTACCCACACACAGGTCTCAGACCTATGTGGGCTTCATCCTTAAAAAGAAAAAACATTTCTCCAACAATAGACTGAGTATTCTCAAACCTCATAAATTTTCCAATGAATTTTTATAGTTCAAGTTCGGCAATTACTTGAAATATAGTTCATTCCCCTCCAACTCTGTTTAAAGTAATTTTATCTCTGTTTTAATGTTCACAAGTCATTAGCTTTTGTAGAGTGATTTGCTCGATAGCATTCACAAATTGCATTTCTTACCTTGCACTACTTTGTAGGTATAAATGTGATAATGATTATTGAAAATTATTTTTAACCGTTAATGTTGTCTTCAATCTAAACCTCCAGTGAATTAATATATGAATGATTGTTATTGAATTTAATCAATAGTAATTCGAATATTGATAGTTAAATAAGATTAATGAATATCGTTTTAAGTAAAATTTTTCTCTTTATGTTATTCATTATCTTCTTCTTCTTTCTCGAAAACCTTCTGCCTCACAGCGTAGGGTGGTTTGAGGATTCCTCGGTCCAGCGTCTCCATACTTCCCTATCCAGTGCCATCCTCTTCATCTGCTGACAGGAGTCGGCGTAGCCGAGTTGGCTTATCGCTGGTCTGATAAGCCAAAGGTCCTGGGTTCGATCCCAGTTGAGTACAAGATATTTTTCTCGAGCCACTCCCGTGTTTCGGAGGACACGTTAAGCCGTCGGTCCCGGTTGCATATAAAAAAAAGCAGTCGTTAAAAAAGCGGCGAGGTGGAACTACCCGTAAGGGTCTCCCCACCACGTAAAGCCATACGAATTTACTTTTATCTGCTGACAGTTTTTACCTCTTGCAGCTCCCAATCCTTGCACATACTTCTCGTAGGTCATCCTTGGACGTCCTCTTTGTCTCACTCCAATGGGTTTCATCTCCCAGACTTGTTTGGCCTTTCTTTCAATTGACATTCTCGTTACATGACCAAACCACTTCAGTTGCTTTTCCTTCATTTTTTCAATTAGGGGTTCCATCTCCACTTCCTGCCTAATAACCTCATTCCTTATCCTATCCCTACTTGTCTTTCCGGCAATCTTTCTCAGGAACTTCATTTCAGAGACTCATTTTCTGGGCATGCCTCTCAATGACTGGCCAACTTTCGGTTCCATACAGGATGGTAGGTACATACACTGCCTGATAAATTCTTTTCTTTGTACTCTTGCTGACTTCTCTTTTACCCAGCAAAGTGTTGTGTATTGAATAGAATATAGTATTCGCTTTCCTGATTCTATTCAATACCTCACTTGCAATTCTACCATCTCTGCTTATTTTAACTCCTCTGTTATTCATTATCATGTTCTTTATATTCACTTGTTCTTTAAAAGGGAAGTGTTGACCGTTTTTTGAGCGCGGTTAGGTGATCGTGATGTCCAGTCACGAGCGCTCGGGACTGCGCTTGGAAGGGTGACCAGAAAATGATGACGCTATTCTCTTCATTATAGCTTTTCTGGTGGTTAGGAGCCCACTTACATCGTTAGGTTCACCATCAAATTCACTCATTACTCACGCACAAGTGTCAGACTTGTAGGTAATACCACGAAAAAATAATCTAGACTAAATTGATGTAATCGAATGTGAGGAAACAACAGCCTTTCCAGCTCAAAACTGTTTCCTATCAAACTTTTAGCTAGAGAATCCAAATATTTGTAGGTTAGACCCAAGTTTCAGGGGAGTTTCAACCTGAAAAATGACATGAAAATCACACCTTTCAATTCATTCTTATATTTTGTAAAATATTGAAATTGCATAGATTCAATCCACTATGAATCCCTATGTTGGTATTTCAGTGTAATTTTAAGATTTATTAATTGTTTTTTCTTCTACAGAAAATAAAATTTTTAGAACCATCAATACACTCAATAACACATTCAACACATACATTCAATAATATCATTTCTTGCTACATTGTAATATAATTGAGAAGTGGATTGAACAGTTATGTTCCAAGACAAGCTAACTCTTTTCAAAAAATTATTTGCATTTCTTGTACCCAAATTTTATAATAGTCTTTCTAATAACATAAGAGTCATACAGAGCGTAACCACTATTTGAAAACGTTAAAATCATACCTCCTTTCTATTGATACTGTCAATATATTTTATAATGTTCTTGTTTAATTAAATTGAGAATTATCATGTGTAACCGTGAATCATTTAACAGTGGATCTATTGTAAATATCCTGAGCTGTTTTCAATATAGTGTTTTTATGATGTTGAAGATCCATCTTGTTTCCACTAATATGTAATATAAACTTAATTTGAGTGTACTGTGGGTCGTCTGACGATGCTCTTGACAACAGAGTGAATCGGCCGTCACGCCATAATGTGAGTTAATTTCCACTTGAAAGTGTTTTTTAAGTTTTTATCTACGACCATGTCATAATGTATACATTACAGTTTCACAATTGATGCCAAAACAGCTGTCTTTTCGAAATGCTTTTTGAGACCCGTTGCATAAAGAGCTCATTATAGTACAGGTTCTACATTATAACACGGGTTCTGGACCAATCAGAAGCATTTTTGATGAAATCAATATCGTAATTCAATATTGTGAAACTATCAGCTGATTTCATCAAACTGCTACACCAGCTACTTTAACCTAACAATCTACTATAACTTCTCATATTTGAGACGAGAGGTTAGGTATCTCTGAACGGCCACAGGTAAAATGAAATTGTTTTAATTAAATGTATACTAGTGGTCGTAGATAAAATAGTGTATGCAACGATTTTATTTGGCCATTAAGGCACTCGTGAGATATTTATAACACTCGCATTCGGTCGTGTTATAACTTACATCTAACTCGTGCCTTAATAAGGGTCAAAATAAAATCGTTGCATAAACTACTATTATTATAGTGTTTTTATGATTGTGTATATTAGCTATCTCTTATAGAGTTATTATTTTCTATTGACCGGATCGGCCTTTAGCCCATACTCTTTAATTATATCATATCTTCGTGTGTACCATCCCACACAGGCTTTATGTAGCCTTGGGATCCAAACTATTTTATTAGGTGTAAGATATTCTTTAATGTGTTAGAAATGTTTTGTATTTTTGACTAATAAAAATCATTTCTTGCTACATTGTAATATAATTGCATTATTATTAATCATTTATATTGTTGCAGGTTTATTTTGCTACGTCGTTTCTTTGCGTTGTCTGGAACAGTGTTTCTTTTGCGCTGCATCACAATGCTTATAACATCTCTATCTGTGCCTGGCACCCATTTGCAATGCCGGCCACGCCCCACGTCTTCCGGAAAGTAAGAATCTATCTCTTATTCCGTTTCTAATATAAAGTTATCACAATACATTGATGTCCTTGTACTATGGGTCAGTTTATCATAATTTCAATAGCGCAAAAAATTTATTATTTGCTTTTTCTAAACCAGACTTGGGTGCCCTTTCAAAAGGTAAGCTAGATAGAAGTTATATAAAGCTGGGCATTCACGTTCCGATTTGCAGTACCACTTGCAGTCCAACCTCCAAGGTTGGATCCGAAAACGGAACGTGAATGGGCTTGTTGGATGGTTGGAACTGTAGATGGACGACTTCCAAATATCGACGGTGTTGGAGCGTGTGTGGGGGAGTCGTCCATCTTATCTCAGTAAGTGCATGACCTTCGGGCAACATCGGGCAACTTCGGTTACATTTTTCGGCTCGCGAGCGACGTTCACAGCTGACTAGAAATAAAGTTGGATTGCAAGTAGGAGCGTGAGTGGAGTCGACTATCCATCTAGCAGTACTGCAAGTGGTACTGCAAGTTGGAACGTGAATGCCCAGCTTAACCCTATCAATATATTCAATAACACATTCAACGATAAAATCATTTCTTGCTACATTGTAATATAATTTGATATTGCATTATCGTAATCCTTTATATTGTTGCATGTTATATTATTGTGTTATGACTAATCACTTTGTGTTATGTATTATGATGTTGAAGATCCATCTTGTTTCCACTAATATATAATAAAAACTTGAAAAAACACTTTCAAGTGGTAATTATAACTCACGTTATGGCGTGACGGCCGTTTCACTCTGCTGTCAAGAGCATCGTCAGACAGTTTACTGACGACGTCTGACGATGCTCTTGACAACAGAGTGAAACGGCCGTCACGCCATAACGGGAGTTATAATTTCCAATTAAAAGTGTTTTTTAATTTTTTTCCAATCACTTCGTTTCTTATCAAGCTATTTTTAAAATTCAGCAACAAATTATAATCTAATTCTTGGTTTTCTATTTTATTATTTGGCTTATTATTTATTTTTATTGTTTTATTATGTATACACTGATAGTGCAAATGGGCGAAAAATTAAAACCAGACTACAATTAGGCGATAAATCTATCAAAAATGTCTGAGAACTGAGTGGTCAATATTTTACGATAAAATGGAGATAATTTAGTTTGTGTTTTGTAATTTGCATCTAAAGGGGTCACAGATGTTAGGCCGTATGACTAATCACTTCGTTTCTTAAGTTATTTTTAAAATTTAGCAAGAAGTGATAATCAAATTCATATTGATCTGCGATCTGAATACGCACTTTTCATAAATTACTGATTACAAATATGAATCAAATTTAAGTTTATAATCAATTATAACCAGTATAATTTGAACTTTCACTCATGTATAATATAAATTGAATAAGAAAGAAATATTTTTACATGCGACAAAACATTTTTCCGGACAGGAAGCCCATTATCAATCCCTGCAAGGTTATGATATAATAAGTATGATAAGACTCATATAAGTATTTCTGCCCAAAAACATGTTTTCCTCATGTAAGAAAATTCCTTTCTCATTTTATTCATATTCGTACAGCATGTCAGTAATTAGTCATGGAAATAATTAGCATATTAATTTTTAAGCATATACAAGACTGAATACAATCAGACACAATGAGAAGAAAGCCGTTATTATCCTAAAGCAAGGCAAATTTCTTCTACAAGTATTCATGCACTCATTATAGTTCGCAAAACAGCTGATTTTTGCACTCTTTTACTTTGCCGCACTCATTTTACTTTGTTACATTCCAGGTGTGCCAACTGTAGGAAAAATTTAATGTGTAACTTGTGCTGAAAGTATCTTTGCTGCACTTGAGAAACTATTCCGCACTCCCCTTCTGCTCGTGTTTAATGCATTTCTCTCGAGCAAACAGCTACTTTGTGCACTAGTTACACAAATAAATATTATTATATATTATTATTACTTATAGATTATCATTGTTTACATTGTAATATTGTCGTATATTATGAGTACGGTAGTAGGTTTACTTTGAACCTGAGCCAGCTGTCACACGACATTATTATTGTTATTATTATTATTTTTACTACTATGCTACCTCCAAAATTTGCCTTGCAAGGCTTTTGGCTTAGAAATAGACTTCTGCTTATTAGGCATAGGGTGTGGACGAAACTTCATAAAAAAATACTTGGAATTGATTCATTTCGTATAACATTGTTGAAATTTAATGAGAAATGATATCTCAAAGTATATATTTTTTATGCAATGTGTAATAGTCTTGTCTGTTCTGGAGGTCTTCTTCTATGACCACGTCTTTTCCATGTGCTTTCACATTTGCTACCTAATTTTAAAATCTAAACTAGAGGTCTATTGAATTATCAATTTATTGTTTTGATTCTGTTGCTCCTACAATGTATCTTACTATGTATGCTGCATGTGCTACCTTATTTTGAAATCTAAACTAGAGGTCTATTGAATTATCAATTTATTGTCTTGTTTCTGTTGCTCCTACAATATCTTACTAATGTCAATCACCATCATCCAACTCATTACCCACGCACAGGTCTCAGACCTATGTGGGCTTCATCCTCAAAAAAAAAGTATTTATCTGATCAGATCTCTCAAGGGCCACCTACCCAATAATCACTTGCGTGCAACCTATTTTAGTTTCTTCTCAATGCACTGTCAGATGGTATCTTGCTCTGTGGTGGGAGTAGTTATGTATCAGATGTTCTCCTGCTTCACAAAAATGTGGTTAGAAATCTCATGGGAACCACAGTCAGGGAGCACTGCAAACCTTTATTTGTGTCATTAAGGATTCTGACAGTGTACAACCAGTATATTTATGTTGTTGCCCAGTACATATGTAGGAATAGGCATAAGTTCTGCACAAGGAGTAATTTTCATGGCTATGAAACTCGTAGAAGGAGAGAACTTGATGTCATCAGGTTATCTGGAGTCCAGAATTTGGTGTTTTTAATAAGCTACCTGAATCAGTGACGACTCTTACTTCTGCTCAATTCAGGAAGGCTATTTTTAAAATATTGTTTGGCATGCCCTTCTACTCTTTGCAATAGTTTTTCTGTAATTTTTAGTAATTGATGTTTTTTGTGTTATTTTCATTTTTTTGACATTTTCAATAACCGTTAGTGTCCGATAGCAAAATAATGCGATCTATCTATGGAAACTTGAGTACATTATCTACGTATGCGCTTTCTACGTCTTGTCTCCCGTTTATATTTTAAAGTGTATTATATTTTCAGTAAAGATTAATTTTTATTTAATTAAAAAAAAATAATCATTTTTTTAAAATAATTTGCCTGTTGCAATTAGGAGACAACAATTTACATTCTTTTAAAAAACAAATTTTTAAATAGCTCTTTATTTTTACGCCTGGATCAATTGAGAGTCTATTTGCTATAATAAGTTGATAGTCATTCTATAAGTATTTTTGTCACATGATATGTGTATCCTACATAGAATTGCAATAGTGTGATGTGTGTGTGTGTGTGTATGAATGTAGCATTAGAAAACTTTTTTCAATTGTGCTCCTGCTTGCAACGAATTATATTCTAATTCAGCAAGCAGTATTTCTATCTTTCCCCAAATATTTTGTGAGTTTTGTTTTTCAGTAGGCTTATATGCTTATATCGGTACATCTATCTATCTTATTGAATTTGATGCATTTTACTTAATTTGATGATATTTTTGTTAAGTTAAGAGTGATGTATCTCTATGATTTCTTTTGGCTAAATTGTTAATGTATTTTGGACAAAATAAGAATTATTTGAATTTGAATTTTCAGTGAAGATTACGCACTTGCCGAACTGTTGTCGAAGATGAAGCAAGCGTATGTGATATGGAAAGGTGCTGGCATGTCAATACAGGGTGTCAGAACATGTGGCGATTACATGTTCAGTGGGCATACTGTAGCTTTAACAATGCTAAACTTCTTCATTACAGAATGTGAGTTGAACATGTTTTAAAACTATTCTTAATTGTCATTGTTTTCTATTAACTGTTTTTATTTTTTCAAGTGAAATGAAAGTCCTAATGTAAGAAATGATAATTTGCAAAACACCTCCAACTGTTTAGTCAGTTCAACTTTAACATTGAAAGATTATTAGAATTCAAAATTTTATATAATTGAATACATTAAGAGACACATAGTTTTAAAGAAATTTATCCAGAATCAATGTATGTGAACTATATTTTCATTGTTATCAAATTGTCTTGAACTCCAGTCTTCAATCAAGCCATAGTTTGAAAATAATCAAATTTAAAAATTGCAAAACACTTTCAACTGTTTGTTATTTTAACTGTAACATTGAAAGTAATAAAATTCAAAATTAGAAATATTATAGTACATTGGGAGCCAATTTTATATAGCATCAGAGAAATATCTCCATTATCATTGTAGATTGACTGCGAACTTTCATTTTTATTGTATTTTGTACTTATTGTTATCAAATTGTCTTGATTTCCAGTCTTCAATCAAGTAGATAATAATAACAAATAATAAAAATAAAATAATAAATAAATAAAAATAATAAAATTTAATTTTTGTAAAACATTAAACAGTAAGTACCTACAGTTAATGTAGTTAGATAGCTTGTCAACAACTCATTCTCGGATCTTGAGTTTGTCTCGCTCATGTCGGCTCTTCACTAATACTACTAACCTAGGCTGTGAGATATTTTCCCATTAAAACAGCTTGAACCTCTATGCTATCAGGGTTACGCAGTGTGACAAACAGAATTGTGTGTTTCTGTGCACTGCCAAGAATAAGTTGACAGACTATAATATTTCATTTTAGCTCATGACAGCTGTTTAACTTTTCCTGTGTTCATATGAGGGCTAGGAGACTTAGAAGAAAGAAGCCATCAGACCTGGTGTAAAGCTTCAGAAGTGCTCAGCAGTGATAATGTGTGATGTATATAGTTATATTAGTGTTGTTCTATAAAAATCAATTTCAAACAAGGAGAACCTGGTGAGAGTCTCCTAGTGCAGAAACGTTAATTATTATTTTAGGATAGAAAAAAACTGATCGTTAGTCGAAAGTAATAAATAAATAAAAAAAAAAATAAATAAAAAAAAATATATATGAGGGCTAGTATGTATCTGGGATGGCACACTACTTTAGCATAATAAAACAACATTCTTATTTGTTGGCAAATTCCGCCAATCAAAAAGCCGTTTTGGAAATATTATCAAGAGCTGGATTTTCATATTTACTTATATTTCCAAATTGTTTCCCCAGTTCTATAATAATGAGTGTTCTTTAGTTTCCGTGAACTGAATGTTTTTTTTTTATTTGTACTATTGCTATCTAGTCTCAAAACTAATAAGCAACTTTTTTTGGTCCATATTACTAAACTAATCTTAAATCTGAGAAATCCTCCTTAGGATCTCTTAGCTTCATCTAATTATATCTATGTACACTTATGTTTGCACTACTTAGCTGGGTTTCACTCAATCACTGCTCTGTTTTTTCACTGGACACTGACACTTGAATCAATTACTAAACTAATTCAAATGGCTTTCTCCTTTTGAGACTCCGCACCAATCCTCCATTGTCCAGCACTTGGATTGCTTCGACGTTGTTGTGATGGTGGAGACGTGCATTAACTGAATGTGTGTGATAAATTGGTAGCGGTAATGATGGCTTAGACGCAGTAAGTAACTCAGAGGTGTGCTAGATAGTATACACACTCACCTATGCAGCCAGACCCTGTGTAAAGGTGGGAGTGGACTGTCAAGCATAGAGCTTCAGAATGAGTTTTGGTGGGCTTGGCATACTGATACAATTCTGTTAGCTGAGGGAGGAAAGCAATCGCAGACTACCTCACTCCTCGTTTGTGTAGTATGCTCTTTGGACTAAAACATAGCGTTGAGGTCTGAAGAGTCACCTACAGTCGAATCGGCTATGGTACTATATACATACAATGCTGTTTTCTATTTATTTATTTTTTTAAATTAAAAAGTGTGTTGTGCCTAAAGATCCATCTAAACAGCAAAGGCTAGAACTTCACAATTCCATAAATTGAGAGCATAGAGCAGTATAAACAGTGTGGGCTATTGCTAGACAATCATGAATCTAGACTACACTTAAAAACTTTATTTTTATTAAATTCTCAATAATTGAACTCTATCGCTCTAACAGCTTGTCGAGCTTGAATCTACACTAGTCTACACTGTTCTGCACTCTCTCATCTCTAGTCTAATCTACAGTATCTAGTCTACACAATCTCATTCTAGTCTAGAGTCTCTCTAGTCTCTAGTCTACACTCTCTTGTCTCTAGTCTAGTCTGCACTCTCTCGTCTCTAATCTAGAGTCTCTAAGTCTAGATTCTCTCTAGTCTCTAGTCTAGATTCTCTCTAGTCTCTAGTCTAGATTCTCTCTAGTTTCTAGTCTCTAGTCTATAGTCTCTCTAGTCTCTAGTCTACACTCTCTCGTCTCTAGTCTAGTCTAGAATCTCTAGTCTCTAGTCTAGAAACTTTAGTCTCTAGTCTACACTCTCTCGTCTCTAGTCTAGTCTAGAATCTCTAGTCTCTAGTCTAGAGTCTCTCTAGTCTAGAGTCTCTCTAGTCTACACTCTCTCATCTCTAGTCTAGTCTACACGCTTTCGTCTCTAGTCTAGTCTAAACTCTCTTGTCTCTAGTCTCTAGTCTAGAGTCTCTCTAGTTTCTAGTCTAGTCTAGAGTCTCTTTAGCCTATTCTACACTCATCTCTAGTCTAGAGTCTCTCTAGTCTACACTCTCTCATCTCTAGTCTAGTCTACGCGCTTTCGTCTCTAGTCTAGTCTAAACTCTCTTGTCTCTAATCTCTAGTCTAGAGTCTCTAGTTTCTAGTCTCTAGTCTAGAGTCTCTCTAGTTTCTAGTCTCTAGTCTAGAGCCTCTTAGGCCTATTCTACACTCATCTCTAGTCTAGAGTCTCTCTAGTCTACACTCTCTCATCTCTAGTCTAGTCTACACTCTCTCATCTCTAGTCTAGTCTACACGCTTTCGTCTCTAGTCTAGTCTAAACTCTTTTGTCTCTAGTCTCTAGTCTAGAGTCTCTCTAGTTTCTAGTCTCTAGTCAAGAGTCTCTTTAGTCTATTCTACACTCGTCTCTAGTCTACACTCTCTCATCTCTAGTCTAGTCTACACGTTTTCGTCTCTAGTCTAGTCTAAACTCTCTTGTCTCTAGACTCTAGTCTAGAGTCTCTCTAGTTTCTAGTCTCTAGTCTAGAGCCTCTTAGGCCTATTCTACACTCATCTCTAGTCTAGAGTCTCTCTAGTCTACACTCTCTCATCTCTAGTCTAGTCTACACTCTCTCATCTCTAGTCTAGTCTACACGCTTTTGTCTCTAGTCTAGTCTAAACTCTCTTGTCTCTAGTCTCTAGTCTAGAGTCTCTCTAGTTTCTAGTCTCTAGTCAAGAGTCTCTTTAGTCTATTCTACACTCGTCTCTAGTCTAGAGTCTCTCTAGTCTACACTCACTCATATCTAGTCTAGTCTACACGCTTTCGTCTCTAGTCTAGTCTAAACTCTCTTGTCTCTAGTCTCTAGTCTAGAGTCTCTTTAGTCTATTCTACACTCATCTCTAGTCTAGAGTCTCTCTAGTCTACACGGTCTATGCAGTTTTTATCGCCCTAGCTCTCACTGTTTGAATGGATCTTGAGAAATGTATGTGGAGAGTCTATACTCACATTTTTGACAATATCTGTATAATGAAATTATCATTTTTTTATATTTATGATGCAGACACACCACGTGATATCTACCTATTACACACGTTCTCGTGGATGCTGAACATGTTTGGAATCTTCTTCATCTTGTCCGGTCACGAGCATTACTCAATAGACGTATTCATAGCATTCTATATAACGTCACGACTGTTTCTCTACTATCATACGTTGGCCAACAACCAATCGCTCATGCAGAGAGATACGGGACGCACACGCATCTGGTTTCCACTTTTCAGTTTCTTCGAATCTGACGTGGATGGAATCGTCCCCAACGAGTACGATACTCCGTTCACACTTCTCCAGAGGATTCTAGTTGCTATCAGGCTTGGCTACAATAAGGCCTTCTTCCTATTTCAGAAATACTTTGCCAGTAGTCCGAGCACGGATGCAAACACAACTAACAGTACATCAAACATATCTAATTCATCGAGGGAAGCGCTGCTTCGTAAAAACAAGAAAAAGGAAAAGTGAAATTATAGCAATGTTGGTCGGAAAAAGTGATGGACGCTTTTTAAAATGCTTGTGTAGCCTTTTAAGAGCTGAAATTCAGTTGATGTTATGAAAAACGAAATTCAGTAGATGCAGTAATACATCAACCAATACCAAATTAGCAAGGGAAGAACTGCTTCAAAACACAAGAAAAAAGGAAGTGATATAGTTATGTTAGTCGGGAAAAGTGATGGACATTTCTCAAACTGCTTGCTTATCCGCTAAAATCCTAGAATTCAATGGATGTTATAATACAACAAGCAATGCTGATTTAACACGCTTTTTCCAACAACGGCAACAAGAAGAAAAGTGAAATTTTAGCAATGTAAGTCCAAATAAGTGATTAACATTTTTTTAAATCTCTTGCTTAGCAATTTTGAAGAGCTGAAATTCAGTGAGTGTTCTCAAATTAATGATGAGCTACATTGTTAGAAATGCGTTGAATCTATGACATAAAGCAATGCAAATAGATGAGTCACAATTATTGGGGTGGTTTGATGACATGATGTCACAATAAATCCAGTGAGTTGGTAGATTGACTCACATGGCACGTTCTCAAATAAAAGAGATTTGTGTGTCTGTTTAGAAATGTCACAATTCTATTCCACATTGTATAGAAATGATGAATTATTTCTATGAAATTATTATTAAAGTATGAATTTGTAAAGCTTAAATGGACTAGATCAAAATTATTAGAGACATCTGGTCAATTAGGTAATTTATTCCATTGAAAGTTCAGAGTGAATAGAATGATAGATTATTCTATGAAGTTATAAAGCTGAAATTGATGAGTGTTTGAATTTCATTATTTCTATGTAGAAATTTGATACAAAAAAATTGGAAAGCATCATTCAAATAATGAATTATGAAACTCTATTTCTTCAAATCTAATAAATTGATCAATTCATGAAAACTAATAATTTATGAATAAGGTTGAGTGGTATAGAAAACTATAGTCTCAACTCCACCTAATAAAGAGTTTTTTCATTTCATTTCAAAGCCAAAAATGTATAATCATTTAAGAAGCTGTTCTTTGTTTTAAGAAACTGAATGAACGTATGGAAATTTAATTATTAGTTTTCAATTGAAAATTTTGTATTATGCTTCAATCAGTGTGTCAAAAAATTATTGAATTTGGTTGAATGTTATTAAGATAATTGTATCAAATTCGTGTTTGATATCGATAAAGTTATTCATAATAATTGGTCTATGATTTCAAAAAATTTGTCAGTAAGATATAAAGCGTCTTGCCACTGACATTTTAATTGAAATGTATAAAAAATCAGCAAGATCAGTAATTTAGTTTTACTCACATCTGTGCTCAAAAATACTTATCTGTAGATTAAAAATATATTACCTGTCACAACTAGTTCAATTTAGAACTGATGCAGGAATTCTGTGTGATTTTGTTAAATATATTTTGATCCAGTTCAGTTCCTTTTCTTATTTGTATCTTAAATAATGTAATCTGTTTCAACATGTTAGAAGACTGTTATTCATTGGGAGAATTTTTTTTAAAGAAATCGAAACCTAACTCTACCTAACCTAACCAAATCGAATTGTATCTAACCTAACTCTACCCAACCTAACCAAATCTTATCGAATCTAATTTATCCTTACCCAAAAGAAAAATCTTCCAATTGAAGTCATTTTATACATAAATTAATGTACGTTTATAGAGAAATCAATGGTAATTCTTTGTATCAGTTACTGCGTCTTGTGATAATTATTAATTGTATGTCCTTAAATAACTCGGACTGTTTTGTCATGCATAAATTACAAAAGAAAGGTGCTTAAGCAGAAGTGCTGTATAATATTCAAACTAAAATATTGAATAGTTGTTTCCTAACCTACAACTTCTATTCTACTTATTCTAGGTTTTAGAGCCGTGAAAAATCTTATAACCAAAGAACAAAAGTCTATATCCAGTGCTTAGCAAATATAGTGATTTCTCAATGGTGGACAATATGTTATAGTGTCGATATATTGACATGTAGTTAGAACGGTAATAATAGTTGTAGGACAACCGAGATTCATATATATATATATATATATATATATATATATATATATAATTTTATAAGGCTTTAAGATTTCAAGAGATTTTATTCCGGTGCTTACAATATTCAATATCAAGCAATTCATTTGTGTCTAAGAATGAACATGCTGCTAATGCCTTATTAACTAATAAAAAATATGATTATTAGGTATGTTTTTATGCCCTAAATTAGTGTGTATTTTAAATTGAAAACAATAGTTGAAGAATTTCTGCTCTTACATGGTATGAAGGCGGTCTCATATCAACATTATATATCAATTGCGGGGTTTCATATAGTAATTAGAAACATGCTGTAATGGATTTGAAATTTTAGATGATTTGGATTGAATGTAGTTAGAATGCAACCTAAAAAAACTTTTTATCATTCAAAATTATTAAATAGATTATTCTAGTATTCATAGAAAACAGTGTAAAAAATAACTTAATGTAAATATTCGTATTTTTTTATATTATCAATATTGTTAAATAATGAATTGTTTATTAATTGAAAAAGCGAAATTATTTTTCAACTGAATTGAAAATTGAAAATTATTTTTCATCTTAATTGAGAATTAGAAATTCATTTCCATCAACATTTAATTTTTACTATAAAAAGTTCAAGGTATATTTGAATAAAATGCGGATATTTACAATCTTAATGATTTTTGTACTCAAAATTATTATTAAGATGATTTTAAATCCACTTTCAGCTATCATTCATGCGCGAATCAATAGAATACCTGAATAGAAATTTTATTTCATATAGTTGAAAAAATCAATGAAACTATTATGATTTTTTAGTAAATAAGATATTTTCACTGCCATCAATATTAGTGAAACCAGGTCTGGTATTCCTGTATTTTGTTGAGTTGAAATATATCCGATAACAAGTTGACGTTATAGTAGTCAGCAATTAAAGTTGGGAGTGACCAATTTTGAGTACAAAAATCAGTTAGATTATAAATATGATTCTACTCAGATTTTCTTCTAATATATCACAATTTTTTCAAGTAAAAATCTAATGTAGATAGAAGTGACATTGAGAAGCATTATTTAAGGCTGTGCGCAGGGTTTTTGGTCATAATTTTTTTCAAAGTTCATTGTATTGGATATTATTAAGGTATTGAAATGTTGACTATTGCCATGAGAAATTATTTTTTTAATCAAATATTTTATGTAATATGGGAGTTCAAAGTTGAAATTTTTCTGTTTTGGGGGGCAATTGAACTCGCCCACGAGATATTTTAAACATTTGATAACTTTTTTATAACTGAAAGACAACTTGGGGGGAAAAGATTGACACATTTTTTATTTCAATTAAACAATAGGTTTTTTCAAAATAATTGATAAAAAAACTGAAAATTTTCGCATGTTTTGAAAAAATTATTTTGAGAAAACTAATTGTGTGATCGAAATGAAAAATATGTCATTTTATTCCTCAATTTGTCTTTCATTTGAAAAAAATTTATCAAAAGATTAAAATAACTTGTAGGGGAGAACAATTGCCCCCCAAAACTGAAAAATTTCAACTTTCAACTTCCATATTCCATAAAATATTTGATGAAAAAAATAATTTCTCATGGCAATAGACAGCATTTCAATACCTTAATAATATCCAATACAATAAACTTCTAAAAAAATTATGACCAAAAACCCTGCGCACAGAATTAACGTCGTGAATCAGTTTTACCTATTTTTATCAGCCAAGGTATTAAAAATGAGTCATATTATTCAACATGCAATATCATCAACTACACTACATACTACATGCAATTCATCTCATATTATATTTTTCATATAATTATAATTAAAAACGTAAATGCGCGTGGCTTTAATTGGTGGGGAGACCCTTACGGGTAGTTCCACCTCGCCGCTTGAGACAAGTTATGGGGATCATGGTGGACTTCCTTTTTGAAGTGGGTTCCGAACCACTGGTAAGTGATTTTACAGCAGTCTTTTTGCTTGCCAATTCAATTGGTCACCCTTACAGAGAGGGCTCAGGAGAGTGTTGCTTGTCAAATCTGATTGAACAGATACCAGCTACGGCACACGGCCATCAATTACCTTAACTAAACACTCCCTAACTCAACTAAACTATAATATTTTATTTCCAACTTTAAATTCCAATTAGTTTGCAACAATAGACTCATTCAGTTTATTTGTATGATGTTATTAATGGATAATCATATACTTTGTAATTATTGATAAAATAATTTGTTTTTTCATAATTTTGTTAACGTGCTTACTAGTTTGATAATTTTCTTGTCTGTAATATTCAGGTGCAGAAGACTTTGAAGGTAAAATATGAAAGTTTAACGGTACCGGTACTACTTCAATTTCTTACTTTCAAAATAAAACTATTCTTTCATATTCCAATACCAAGTAGTGTATACGAAAAATCAATATTTTCTGTGATTTATTTCAACTTTGATGATCTCTAATTTCCCTTCAAAAGCCAAGTACGTTAGTTACATCATAGCACGAAATTAAGGAAGCTTTATATAATTCAAAGGATTCAATGGTAAGGATACGTCTAAATTTCAAAATTTTAGAAGTTCTTCAATTAAAACTTGTATACATTTTGTAATCCATCGGTACCAGTTGTTGCCAAATAATCGTTTGTCTGACGATTTAGTCCTTAAATTACTCTCTATGGCATCAATTTTGCACTAAAACTTGATAACTAAACCTGAGCCAGCCAGGCTACTCGGTATTTAAAATATCTTTTAAAATACACACACAATCTTCAACACTCCCAGTATTTAGGGATTTGAGATTTTTTCCAATAGGCAAAACTGGATTATATTGATAACTTTTTATAGCATTTATATACTACAAAAAATCGAGTCGATCTGCTGTTGGTCGGTTGTTTTTTTTTTTTAGAAAACGGCTTTAAAGCAAATTAATGTTCATTTAATATTGGTTATCAATTAGAAAACTCAATCTTGAATGATTTTGGTCATTTTTTTAACATTCACCCTAATTTGTAACTGTTTTGCAATACTAAACTGCTGACTTATAACACCACTAGGTAATAATATTGTAGAATATCTCCTCATTAACCATTTCCTCCACACACACACACACACACACACACAATTAATTTCGACTGTATGTTGCAAGTTTTTTCTACGTACCGATACGCACTATGTTCGCTATTAAATTTATGATGTGTTATGTAATCTTAGTTTTATTACTATTATGCTTAGTATTTGTATGTGTTTAGTATGTTGCAATGATAACTATTGGCTGATTCTCCAGTCATTATTCGAAATGTGCTAAACTACTTGTAACTAAAAAGATTCAACTAATCAAATTGTAAGCTTAAATTGGATAGTTTATCATTTTTATATAAAAGAAGTTTTACTGAGGTATGTTCTTGTTATTTTTGTATAATCCTATATTCGTATTTCTAAAAGTTGAAGTACTAAGCTGAAAATTATTATGAAAAGCATAAACAAATTGAAATGAGTTCCGTGTGATCGAATGAGTTCATCAAGACAATATTTTGTTTTTTGACCAAAGTGTTAAGTTTAGTAAACTTAGTTTGTCATAGAACATTTTTATTCACAATTCTCCAACAATTTGTTTCAATTCTGTTTTCAAAATAATACCCAAATTTGTGTTTGAAATTATCAAAATAATTTCAAATAAATTGAGTATAAGGATTGCATTCATTCGATTCTTACCGTATCTTACTAACTTACTCGACATAAAAATATTTTGTACTTTTTAATACAAAAACTATTAGTATAATAGACAAAAATATTTTTGTATAATATGTATTTTTTCCATTCAATTCTTAATACACATATTAATAGTGATTCGGTTAAAGAAATGAACATCCCAAAACTGAAGTTTCCACAAAATACTTTAATTACATTTTTTTATTGACTCATTACAAAATTTGAAAAACTTTTGTAGGTAAAAATATAATTTCTCACTTTTTTTTGCATAGCATTTGTCCAATATATACATTTAGTATGGCTTTTTTGAATAGGGAAAAATTATCAAAAACTACAAGACAGAAAATAGTTGTAATTTTATACGAAAAAAAGGATCTGCTAAAAACATAGGCCTATTGTGGTTCTAATTTTTTGGTATGTTGTTTGGACAAATAAGTAGCCTGAAACGAATTTTGCACCCTAGAAAACCAATTTTTGTTACACTTGATAGAAAGTAGCTACATTTGTCACGTATGGAAAGTGCCTCTTTTCTGTACTAGATCGGAAAAATCAGCTGACAAATAAGGCCGTACAAGATAGGAAATCAGCCTTATAGCCGTACAAGATAGGAAAAAACATATGGCGTGCGGCAAAAATTTTTCCGTTGACTCACATATATATATTATATGTATAGATATAGTCAACTCATTACATTACTCAATACCTGTCTCGAATATTATCCAGCTGATTGCACTAGGCTATCATTATTATGTTGTTGTTGTTGTTGTTGCTGGGGCGTCACAAATCTCAGTCGATTTTTTGCCTCGTAGATTAGCCTCCTCCATTTTTCTCTGTCCTCTGCCATTTCAATTGTTCCTCCACACCGGACAACATCTTTCCCAACTTGGTCAAGCCACCTTAATTTAGGCCTTCCCAATGGTCGCCTTCCTGCAGGCACGGCCTTGCACACCTCATTATTAATCATTATTATGGTTTATATAAATATGGGAATTCGCCCATCAAATTCTGAATTTAAATAAAGCAGCTAATTCAATTTATTGTCTTGAGTACTTTTGAATGTCTCGCATAATTATTATCCAGCTGATTGGAGCATGCCTTTCTATCAAGTGTAACAAAAAATATCGTACATTACACGGCTGTAAACTTTTGCCGGCTCTCGCATATTCACGTTTCTGCACTCGGCTGCGCCTCGTGCATAAACTATCATATGCTCGACCGGCAAAACGTCTTTTTCCAGCCTAGTAACGTAATATACTATTTCGAAAAACCTCAGAAGTTTTTGCAATTAAACCTCCAAAATGTTGATTTTTCAAGAATTGTGGGATTTTAATGGTGAAAAATTAGACTCGTATTTGTCCAAACATGTCAATAATTCATAACTACAATAAGTTTTGCAAGGAGGAATGTATAAAATGACTGGACTATAAATATTAACATAGCAAATTCATTATAACAAGTAGCATTGAGGTGAATAAGAAAACAATCATTGAAATCCATAGCAAAATGTCAATATTTGTACATTATTAATTATTCAGATTGAGTAGACTACCGCTCATATAATGTGGAAAAATCATAGAAACCCTTGATAGTTGAAATTATTGTAAAATTGATGGGAATCCAACACTGATAACACAGAGACGATTAGATTTTTAATCATGCATCAAGTTTCTCTTGAAGAAGATAAGTTGAATATTGCGTACCGGTTTGAGTTTGTTAGAAAAGTTGTATAAAAATTATTTGTTAAAGACCCGACGGCCTGTTCAATAACTTTTTCAATTACAGCACATAATGTGTTACATGTCATATTACTGTAAAGAGCAATAAAAATGCTGCAAATTACACCACTTATATATCACAATCAGCCCTCTAGCTTGATTGCACCAACTGGTAGAGCAATTTAGAAAATGTAGGGTTTCAAAATTCTGGGGATTTTTAAAATTTCGATTGGTAGTAACTTGTGAACAGATAGGAATATAAATTTAATATTATTTTTTTTTTTTTTTTAGTATCATTACTCACCATAAGATTACCGAATTTCATCAAAATCTGTGTGTTGATTTCACATGAAATGGTACTTCTATTAATTTATTCAGATTTAAACACTTTGTAGAGAATCCACAATCAATCATTGAAGTTTGCATGCCCAATTGTAAAATAGATATTTTAGCTCATGAATTAATACAAAATATTTCTTTCTTTTTCTCTAAATAAAAATTTATTCCACTGCAATAATAATTTATTCTTACTGAGGTAAGACTAAATCATGGAACATTTTTTCAATGTTAAATGAGGTAAGGCTAGTATTCAAAAATCTGTATAATAATGTCATGATCTGCATCCATGGTGTTGCTGTTATTACATAATGTATAAATATTATTTTAATGCTAACAGAGACTTTGAATTGGGGCAACCATAACTTCATAATCATAAAATTTAATTTCATGTGTTTTTGTTTCTGAAATTAGAAATTAGCCTATATTAATACTCTTCCATCTCTTGGGATTTTATACAATTTCAGCTTCAATAGTTTGTAAAAGATTCTTTCTTAATTCAAATTCTAGTAATAATAAAAAATATGCACATAATGATAAATATTATTATTGGCAAAATTCGGGGCAAAAGCTTTTTCAAAGGCTTGTAAAGGCTCCAGAAAACCAATAGATAACAGGAATTATCAATTAATAATAATTTTTGACTATAAGATATTTTTTTAAATGTTAAATTATTATAAATTAATTTATTCTTGATTATGCAATCTTCTCTGAAATCTTCTTCTCATTTTAAATGAATCAAGCAGTAGAACTACTTCATTCGCACATTCACAAAGCCCCTCCCAACCCTTTGCAAGCTCGGGTTAAAAAAATAAGAACAATATTATAATTTATGTAATATCAAATTGCACTTCAAAATATTCTCAAATATCAAGATTCAATTATAATTACTTGGAAGTAAAAAATTAGATTATTATTTACTGGTATACACTCTGCAAAAATGTTTTCCTTCTAGATCCCATTGGTTTGTAAGAATGTTGGTAAACTGATGCAAGTCTCCAATGTTCTGGATAGTCTTGTCCAGTGGTGCCAGGCCACAGTGAGAAAGGAGGAGCTAATGTTCCTATGGAATAACTACGTTTTGCATAAGGTACTTTTGGTTTTGGAGCCTGATAGCCATTTGAACGTAAGCTTGACAATGAGTGGCCACTTGCATTTGATCCATTATTTTTAATTGAACCATTTTGTTGTTTGTTGCCATTATTGTCAGGTTTCCCAGCCTTGAATGCCATTTTGTATTCAGGTTTTGATGATTTGTGACAATTTGCAGAGCATGATGTGTCACAAGCCATGCAGGGTCGATTGTTCAGCAACTTCCCCCTGCCATTTCTACCACAACCATTATCATTGTTATTCAAATCATTATCTACATTATTTTCAACATCATTTACACCAACATTTGTCAAATTGGGTGAGCTGTGGCAGTGTTTTCTGCGTGCTAATTTGACAGAATCAAAACCAGAACTGCTACTTGAATTATGTGAATCTTTTTCTGTCCCACTTCCCTTTCTACTATTTATGGAGTTTTTATCTACACTATTGCACTCAGTATGTCCTCTATTATCATAATGCCGATGACCACTTCCATTTCTGTGTTCATGAAGATTTATAGTATCTTTGGGACCAACCATGTTACCCGATTGTGTTGTGTTAGTGTTGATAATGTCCATGACTGCTGAAGGATTTGTAACCCCATACCTACCTCTATGAATGTCTCTTTCAATAGCAGGTGGAGAAGATGTACCCCATGCATCACGTGGTTTTGATAGACACTTTTTGGATTTCCTACCATCACCAGTTGGATGAGCTTCTTGAGTTGGTGATGGAGGTGGTAGTTCCTCTTGTGGAGGTTGAACAAGAGCAAAAACTGCTGGTGCTGCACTTCCATTGCTTCCATCAATGTGTGGAGATCGTTTTGGCTCATCACCTGGATTCACAGGCTTCAAATCCCAACATAGTGCTAGTTGCATTTGAGATAGTTTCTTATCCTTTCTTGTTTGTTGATCAAATCCTGATGAGGTTTTTGGTCTTGTGAGAAGCTCAAGACTTTGTCCTAAATCTTTCCTTGGAAGCACACCAGCTGTCTTGGGTCTGTATACCTTCAGTTTGCTACACTGTGTGGGACCTGGTGTGCCATAACTCTTGCAACCTACAGCTGCTGCACGTGGTAGAACATCTAGTGCCTTTCCTGGATGTCTCTCCTTCTTCATCTGCAGTGACCTATATATTGCATCTTCTACAGTGTCTGGCAGTGGATGATGCTTCAGATTTTCCACAGCTAGATTCTTAGCAATCTGTGAGCTACAGTAAGATTGAGCCAAAGGTGGTCCTCTCTTTTTCTTCATTTCTTGAACATTTTCTTGTGGCATCTCTTCCAGTTCTTCTACTTTCTCTCCAAGTTCTTTTGGTGTTTTGCAAGTCCTAATAAATTCTTCAACATCTTTCCGCACCTTTGATGATGTATTGATATTTGCTGGAGTCTTATCACAGGCTGTTGCTTTGCTGTAATCGTCTTCAATGTATTTATCATAACAGGATCTTCTTGACTTCTCTTCAAGTTCCCTCACTGGACTTGATGGCTCATTGGATACATCAACTCCTGAGTCTTTATCATCCTCTTTGTTGTTGTAGTTGCCAGGATTGTCATTGACAACTGAAGGAAATTTTCCATTATCCTTATCCTGAAAAAATAAAACAAAATTGAATGAAAATAGCATTCTTTAATCATTTCTACTACAAATGCTGTCAATCATGAAGTTGTCATCACTGTTTCCAATCTTTTGTCGCAGTATTGATGAACTTCAGCCTAATAGAAAGCTAGTGAATTGATTTTCGAAAAGAATGCAGCACTTAAAATATCATACTGCTAAACTTCTTAATAAATGGGATCTGAATTTGAAAACGAAATATTCAAAATCAAAGTTTCTATTTGTTGTTTAATAAATGCATAATAATTTAAATTATTGATTGAGTTATATTGGAAGATGTTAAAATTCCTTGATTTCTGGTTCCATAACAATCTGTGTTGTTAATATTGACTTTTTTTGACAAGCTCAAGATCCCCCCTTATAGGCGGGCAATAGACGCTATTAACTCTATCTATCTATCTTATTGTAAATTTAACGACTTGCAGCCAATGTTAATTGTGAATAAATAATATTTCTACTCACTCAGGCCAAACGTTTTCGGGTCATGAAGACTCATCTTCAAAGGGCTTTGAAGATGAGTTTCTATGACTCGAAAACGTTTGTCATGAGTGAGTAGAAATATTGAATGCAAGTCGTTAAATTTACAATAAAAAGTTAATGTTAAAATTCCATTCAATTGCTAAATGTTCGCAAGATAATCAATTTCAAATTTTTTTTAATGCTATAAATGCTATATTTTTGTGTTGTGGCATCCATTGATATCCATAAGCTATTAAATGAACACATCTCAGTAATGGAGGTCTTCAGCATAATTTAAAGCATCAAAAGGAATTTCTTTACTAATATTATCCTCATAAATCATTGAATTATTGTACTTATCGCATCAAGGTTCAAATTTAATATAAATAGGCCTATTATGGCTCATCAAAAATAAAAAATAAAAAGTTATCATTATTATTGATTATTATCATAGCTGACGATTTTCCAATGCAGCTCCTACATAGTAATTTCTCTCTTATCTATCATAATTATAAAATGATAAAATTGAAAACTTCTTTAAAATCTATTTATAACTAAAAAATTCAATTAAATAAGGCTATGGATCACACTTTCTTGAAAATACAAACCAGTAAATGAATAGCATTGGTAAATCTTGACATTATAGCAATCTCACTGTTTATACCTGTTCCATATTATTTCATTATTTGAAAGTCCAGTAATGATAGACTGACTAGAATGACTAGAAAGAATAACTCAAATTTCAAATCAAAATTATTGTTCAATTAAAATGAAGTAATCAGTGTAAATAATAAAATAATCCTAGAAATCAATTTTAAAATTGAAATTAATAAAACAATATCATGCATTACGGATTTATTGTTCTTTTTTCTAGGATGTTCATTGATGAAAAATCTCCTCAACAGAATCAATTTCCTCAAAATTTTATCACAGTTTCTAAGTGTATAAAATATGTAACCATTCTCAGTTTAAACATTGCATTATTTTCTATCTTTCTTATGAAACAAAAATCAAGTATATACAAAAATGCAAAACCAGTAGAATAATCTTCTCTTGAAAATACAACTGTAAGTAAAAATTAGATATTAAATAGACCTTTGTCTTTTCAGAAATAATTTTATTCACACTATAATTTTCTCTTCTCATTTTTGATGAATCTAAAAAATCTTGCAAAAAATAAAATACCATGAATTCTTGTCCTGGAACACTCCATTAAAAAAATAGTTCTTTGAAATCAAAAACCTTTGAGCCGTCTCTCCTCACATTTGGCAAATACTTTCAAATAATGAATTTCTCAGTTTTCTTTTCAAATTAGAATTTTCAAGGGTTAATGCTATGATTCAATCTTTTCTAGAAATTCTTCTTTATCTTTATTCTCTTCATCTTCCTCCTCCTCCTGTGGTAAATTAACTGTTTCCGCCTAAAAAATAAAATTAACAAAAAGCAAAAAATTATTAAAATTAGAACTTAGTGTCAATGATAACAATAATAATAAATCATACAGAAAGAAATATAGCTTGTAAATAAAAAACTCAGGTTTTACGCTCCTAAGGTGTCATCAACTAATCGGAAATTGTCAAATTCATAAAAATCAACTCAGTAAAAATGATTGGAAATAAATCAAATAAAAATAATGTCTGTATGATTCCAAATCCTGAAATCGAAAATTAAAATTATTTTACAATAATTGCTCGAATCTGGAGATTGGTTGTCAGCATTAGAAAACTAGAAGGTTATCATAATCCTTATAGTATGGTCCATTAGATTTTTTGCCGGATGATGTCCATATGAGTCTTGAGACTTGTGCGTGGGTAATATGGTGAATAATGTCAAGTTGAAATAATTTAAGCCTGAACGAGAATCGAACTTAAGACCTCGAGAAACAGCAGCCAGAGTCTCATTTAATCAGAGACAAGGGAATCACAGAATCTCATGTAATCATATTACATATGACTGAGTCACCGAGGCTGGCACTGTTGGAACAAAATGTTCGCCAACTTAGATTTCTTCTGCTTCTTGGATATGAGTTTCATATTGAAACTTTTTCAAGTTCAAGAAATAATGATTATATAATATAACCTAAAAACTTATGTAGATTTCCCCATGTTTTAAAATATTTCTGTGTAAAATGATGGTATTTTTTAATGCTTCATTTGTAAGTACTTCTGAAGTATCATGAAATTAGTCAAGTTTTATATATTGTCTTCCAGATTAAAGTGATTATAAGTAGTTATATTATCATTGGTACTTACTCGTGTCTAATAAAGCAATAAATTGTTAACATCAGGCACTAATTTGTTTGCCATTTCGAAATAAAATTTCAACTAAGTGAACAAGATAGAAAAACTTGCTTTTAGGCCTTGTAGTACTGAACATTGGCCTGGAAATTGTCTCATAAAACACGCACAAGTCTCAGACTCATGTGAGAATTGTTAGGTTAGGTTGCAAAGGGTTAGGTTACATCAAATAAATAGCAATATAACATTCAAAAATCGTGGTTAACAAAACATAGGCGAAAATTGGGATTTTAATAACTAGCTTTTCCGAAAATGGATTTCCTGGTGTTTAGTTTTTGAGTATTTTGAGTTTTTCACTTGCGACACTTGCAATAAAACTGCCTTTTCTTTAGAGACCAGCATGAGCAAAAGAAAAGCTCTGTGAACATAAAAAATCCTACTGTAGTCACAATCTTACCTCGGGGCACTCGGGTGATGGTTCTGGAGAGATAATAGGTACATGAGAACTGCGTTTCAACCAAGATTGTCTTGCTCTTGTAAAAGGCTTGTTCAACTCCTCAGCTGTGAAAAATCGATTGTTATCAGAACTTTTATAATAATTATATATTAAAATAATATAATAATATTACAACTTACATTATTCCTAATCAAATCTACTTCCGAATTCAATATTGATATTTGATATTGCTGACACTTGAAAGCTTAAAAGTAAACTTTTAATACAGTAAAGTAAAAATTTTAAAGTATAAAATTTTCACTATAGATTGTTTTTTACATTGCTCATGAGTATCCATGCATGGCTCTACCTGTTTTTTGTCCAATCTATCTGTATCTATCTTCTATCCATTGTTTATCATATTTTTGTTGATTTATCTATTTATCCAACAATTAACAAAATGTTATGTGATTCATGATAGACCTACTAATCAACTAAATGCTTCGAAATACACACTGTAGTATTATCAAGATCACTTGAAAGTTATTGACTCATACAGGACTTTCAAGTGTCAAGGTTGTCTAGAAATTTAAAGTTTTAATTGCCAAATTACTTTTTTTTATAAAGTTTATGGTTTAACCATTGTTGAATGTTATATCATGCATTCATTTATTAATTTATTACATAAAACACAATCAAGTAAAGAGACAACAGGCATAGCTCACGACTGCTTTATTTATACATTTTAAATGAAAAATCCAAATTGTAGGATATGACCAAGTTAAATTAGGAATTATATTCTCCAAAATTTTTCTCATTATTTGATAGGTCTATATCCTCCACGTAGACCATTGTGATTAGCCCTATATCCAAAGGCCATTAAGTTTTGAAAAGTATTTATATTAGTTTTACCTGTTTTTCTTGATATTTTCTTTGGCAGTTGCCAAGTGCCGCAGAAATCGCCCCATGGTGATGAAGGTGCCCTCTGTACTCCAGGCAGCAGATGTCCTCTATCGTCTGCTATGATTTTGGTCGACGTTCTATGAGCGCGTGGCCTCTCTGGAAACCACTTGGCTACTTCCCAGTTGCCCAATTTCTTTGGCTTGAAGCTTCCTTCAAACTGTAATCATATCACAATAAATCAACTGTTAATAACTTTAAAATAGTGTTAGGAAACTCAAAGGAAGAGGAGAACGTCCTTCAAATGTTGTACAAGCAAGGTCAACAGTGCTTCTGGTTGCATTGATAATGGGTGAGTACTTGTTGTTCCTCTATCTTCATCTCAACGCTCTCTTTTCCTCTCATATGTCAGATGGGCTTCTGGAATTTTCGAGCTTGGTGAGCACTAGTTGTTCCTCTATCTTCATCTCAACGCTCTCTTTTCCTCTCATATGCCAAATGGGCTTCTGGTATTTTCGAGCTTGGTGAGCACTAGTTGTTCCTCTATCTGCATCCTAACGCTCTCTTTCACTTTCATATGCCAAATAGGCTTCTGGTATTTTCGAGCTTATGCTAGATGACAGCTTATCTGTTTTGACATAAATATGTAAACAGAAAGATCTGGAATGGAAATTTCTGGAACAGTGCAAACTTATTTAAACGGCTGTCCTTGTGATTGGCGATTCAGTTATTATTTAGATCTGAGCCATTCATATGTGATAATTCTTTCTGTAATAAAAACTTGAAAAATACTTTTAAGGGGAAGTTAACTCACTTTAATGCCTTGAATCAGTGTACTGTGGGTCGTCTGACGATGCTCTTGACAACAGAGTGAAACGGCCGTCACGCCATAACGTGAGTTAATTTCCACTTAAAAGTTGTTTTTAACGTTTTTATTACATATTAGTGGAAACAAGATGGATCTTCAACATCATAATTCTTTCTGTGACAGTAGACATTCTTCTTTTTGTGGCAGTGCACACAGTGCTATACAATTGTGATTAGTTTTTAGTGTGTTAACAACGTATCAGTAATAATTGTGCTTAGTACGTTTTCAGTTTATTAAAAATTTCTTATTAAGTCATTGAACAGTTGATTGGACACTTATTATTGAAGTATTGGTCGGCATATCGGCAGTCACTCATACGATTCGTACAGTGATTAATCTTGTTATAGAAATATTTATTATTAGTTGGAAACTATTGGACTGTTGTTTCTATTATTGATATTTTTTGTCATAATTACTGGTTGTGTGTCTGCTGTGCGATGAGTGTGTAAATAAAGTTCAAGTGTACCCAAACCGGCAATTGGGAGTTTCGTAGCTCGATTCCCGGCGGTGGCTGATATTTTTATGTAGTGAACGTTTATCGATTTCCATCAGCTATTCAATGCTCTTGTCAATATCCGCCATTGCGGAAGTCTTTAGTATAAATTATAGCACTTTGAGGAATTCGAAATTATAAATTGTGATCATTAAATTAAGCTATTTTAGTTCTTGAAATTGAGATTTGTTCAATTTATTTTTAAAATGTTTTATTTTTATTTATTTATATACATGTCATACACAGGCTATACATCAGTCAGCATTGACAATAGTCAAGTCAACCTAATCAACAATACATAAAATAGAATCTAACAATATACATAAGCATATTAAAGATACAATTCATTAACTAATTCGTTAGCTGGAAAATAATTAAAAAAACAACTTCGGGTCAACTTGGTCACACAACACAGAAACATTGATCAAATAAACTGAATAATCACAAAAATAAATTATTTGGTTTAAGATGCCCACCATGTAGGGTAGGCATGGGAACGCTTTGGTGTTGTTTTTCTTTCCCACTAGAGCGCGGAAAACGCTTAATTATTGCACGTCTTTTACATACTAGCCATTATTGATTCAAATTACTTTTTTGTATACAGTGCATTATATCGAATCATTTTTCATTAATATACTCTACTATACATTCACGTTATTTGCACATCCCTTTTTTTTAATGAACTTGACTATGGACATCTCCGTTCCAAAATAATCAACTAGTCGATTTTTGATTGAGACAACCCTTTCATTCTGCAGACCGAAATTATGATAAAATGATCGATCATAGATGTACGTCAACAGCGG
Source organism: Conomelus anceps (assembly GCA_948455865.1). NCBI lineage: Eukaryota > Metazoa > Arthropoda > Insecta > Hemiptera > Delphacidae > Conomelus > Conomelus anceps. The sequence continues at coordinate 5,757,244 of OX418226.1, read as the reverse complement.
GTGATTGATCAAAGTGGGAGGGAAATAGATAAGGGAAGGGAAGGGGGGCCCAGTCACGTGTGGCTCCACCGCAGCTGAATGTGATGAATGAATGCATGAATGACAAAAATGGCACGTGACTAAAATGTTGCCCCAATGTAATCGAATTAGAATTATACAAATGTAACGTATATTTGATTTGATTACAAATCATGCTGTCTAGAATGCATAAAACATTTTTTTAATATTATTTACCTAGCGCCCATTCTGAGACTAATAAGCTATTTTATTCTAACTTTCTTTGTAGTGGCGAAGGTGATATTGAGGAATCATCATCATTATTTTATTCTAGCCTAAACTGTTAATGTATGAACAAAAAGACCTAACCCACTGGTTTGTGGCCTACTATAATTTCACTTTATGAATAAGAAAAGCACTTTCACTTCACACTTCAACACTACACTAATTCACTTTAATCCTTCTTTCGCTTTAGTTTTCTTAATCCATATGGACGTCAAGCAGCTCGATTGCTTTCATGTTCTCATGTTGAAGAAGTCTTTCTTAATGTTTTTTGACGAATTTCTGGATTTTACTGTCACCACTCCTAGGTCGCGATGGAGATCAGAATTTCTGACGTACCATGGAGCATCCACAATGCTCCTAAGCACTCACCTTATTTTGGAAACGCTGGATGATGTCAACATTTTGATGGCCCAGTGCGCAGCCCCATTCTATAGGCTTGAGAATCTGCTTGTAGAGTAACAATTTGTTGTAAGTTGCCAACTGTGAAATCCTCCCAAACAGTCAATAAATTTTCTTGAACTTGATGCCGAGCTCCTCAGAGTTCAAACTTGCAGAAAAATGTATAAGTTGATGAATAAGCTCAATGAATAAGTTAGATGGTGTTCTCCTTGTATGTCAAATCAAACATCTGGTAAGCTCTGGTAAACCTCAGGCGGCTTTGGTGGCGCAATTGGTTGAAGCGCTTGTCTGTGATAAGATAAGACTCTGATTGAGTAGCTTTAACTTTACAATTGCAGGTTTCCTGCAACCTTGAGTTCTAATCTCATTCAGTCATGGATGTTTCTCATCTTTCACGCATTCACCTCATTACCCACGCACAATTCTTTAGACTTATGTGGGCATTACCCGCTACAAAAAATAACCCTCATATTTACACATGATCCTGGCATTCTTATGTTGTAACACAGAGAGGTTTGCAAAATGTAGTTATTCAATGTAAAAGTTATTGGCTCCTTCAACTTTTATAAATACAGTTATCCGAGATGTTTTTTGTGGTATTTGTAGTGTGTTGAAGGGGGGGGGGGGGGTAGGTAAGTGGTCGCGAATCATAGCCTTTGTGGTGACCGAATTCTTCTAGTGAAAAAAACTGCTTATTATTTCCATGTTGATTCAGTCAGCCTACATTTTCCAGTTTGACGTAACCTGTTATCGGAACAAATTGATATTAAATGTTCATGTTCTTCACCTAGTTTATAGTGTTACTAGTTTATAAGCCTTCTTGAACTGTGTGAATTTATACTTTTATCTCAACTTTTTATAAATTCTACTGAATTTAATGTTATCATTCTCTGTTGAAGGTAAGACACATAGTTCAATAAAACGTTTTCAAAAGCAACCATAAAATAGTAGCTAATCTATACATCTGTTAACCTTTTATGGTAAATTCAACGACATTCAGTCAATTTTAATTGAGAATAAATAATATTTTTACTCACTTTAGGCCAAACGTTTTCGAGTCATGATGGTCTTTGAAGATGAAATTAGATTAGCTACAGATTTTATGGTTGCTTCTTGGAACGTATTTATTGAAATATGTAACTTCAACTGATAAGGATAAAATTGAAATCAGTAGAATTTATAAAAATTTGAGAAAAATAATATTTTTCCTCACTTTTGGCCAAACATTTCCGAGTCATGTAGGCTTTTGAAGATGAGTCTCTATGACTCAAAAACGTTTAGCCTAAAATGAGTAAAAATATTATTTATTCTCAATTAAAATTGATTGAAAGTCGTTTAATTTACAAAAAAAAGTTAATATCAACAACACAGATCGTTATAGAATAAGAAATCCAGGAATATACATCTGTCTTATTTCAGTGAAGCTAAATCCACGTTTTATGTCATGCTATGTCCAGTCCCGTTACTTGAATAAGTAAGAAAGATCTTGCTGATCTATACACATACACCTGTCTTATTTTAATTTTTTTTTATTCTAGGGAAGTGATAGCCGTGAGCCATGATACCGATAGCAGGTATCCAATCAGATAGAGATAAGCCACGAACTCCTAGGCCCTCTTAGTGAGGGTGACCGATTGGATTGGCCAGCAAAAAATACTATTCTCTGCTGTAAAATCATTTCCCGGTGGTTCAGAACCCACATAAAACTATAGGTCCAACTCATAAATCATCATCATACAATTGATTACCCTCGCACAGGTTTCAGACCTATGAGTGGGCTTCATCCTAAAAAAAATGAAGCTAATCCACGTTTTATGACATGCTGTGTCCAGTCCCGTCACTTGAACAAGTAAGAAAAATATAGCTAATTGTTTATATCCTAAATCCCATAGAGTTACACTTAAATTCTGTGTAAATAGAGAAGAATTATTATTCGTATGAAGCCTACTAAGAAAAAAAAACAGGGATGATAAATGAGTCAAAATGCTACCACCGTAAAAAGCTGTTGCAGAGTCCTTATTCAGCCCTATAGGGAATAGATCATGCGCAGATCCGGCAGGCAGTTGTAATCTATATTCCACCCCTAATTGTTTGTAAACAGGACTGCATCCCTATAGGACCAAGGGAGGATTGACAAGAGACAGGGCTGATTTGGCGATTTAATGCTCCTTGAATTATTGTCTATACGCATGCTTTAACGCCTACGCTTATTCGGGATCAGCGCCACTAACGAAGGGATGGTGCAGCTTTTTGTAGCAGACTCTTGTCTGGAGCCACCCTTATTTTTCCACCCCCAAGCATCACCAAACGGAAGGGTAGAAGTGTCGCCAGTGATAGTATTATATTGGTACCGCAATACTAGGTGACCCACCCTTAATTCGGTGGGGTGTGATTGAAGACCAACCTGCTGCTAAAACTCACCCCCGTGCGGAAATATACTTCAATAGAATGATTCTATTATTTTCAATTCGCAACAAAATGTTTATTATTCCTGAATATTGGCGCATTTTAAACTTCTGTGAAGGTTTGTAACGGTGACCGATAATACAGTTAAAATACAGTGAAAGAGAAAATAGAATAAATATTCACATTTTACAGACTTACATAATGAATTAGTGACTCCAAAACCATAGAATCAAATTTTCAAAGCTAAATTATACATCTCAATCAATACAAAGAAAAAAATGAAAAATAAATAAATCTCGGAGGTAATTATTTCAATCAATGTGTCAATATTAATTACAAATTATATCAAATATGCTGAAAAATAGTTATTTCTTCAACTTTTGAGATTCTTGAGCTGATAATGTATGAAGTATTAAATCAATAAACCACCAGTGATGTACACCGACTATAAAGTATGTAATGGATGAAGATTAATTTCTGGTTATCTTGAGATAATTTGACATATTGTGAGACCAAACATCCCAATCCACTTTCCTGTAGTGGAGACAGAGAAAGTTTCTATTTATTATTTAAGAAAAAAAGTTTTCCACTTCACAAATTCATCTCAAAGCTGAGTGCCGTAGCAGGCATCTGTTCAATCAGAAATAAGCTACAAAACTCCTGGGAGCTCTTTGTAAGGGTGACCGATTGGATTGGCCAGCCAAAAAGACACTGTTCTCTGCTGTAAAATCACTTCCCGGTGGTTCGGAACCAACCTAAAACTGTAGGTCCAACTCATCAATCATCCATCTCATTACCCACGCACAGGTCTAAGACCTATGTGGGCTTCATCCTCAAAAAAATAAATATATATGGTGATGGTTTTGTAGAGGGAAGGCGTGAACACATGTCATTCTAATAAGGGAGGAACAGTGTCTGAAGGTTGAGAACCCCTGGTCTAGGCTATGCAGTTGTACGTATGGAGAGTATTCACGCCCCAACAAAGGAATTCAAACAAAAACATTTCAATCGCAACTCCCTTCCCTCCCAGTAAAAAGGGTTACTCTGGACAACAAATACTCAAGAGACAACAACCGCAAAATGAATACTTTGACGAAAAGCACAAAAGAGTTGTACACGCGACTCGTGCATGGAAATGTTCAGCTGTATTACTTGTGATCTTATCACTACTCCAAAGCACACATTACAAATAAACGTCATGCATGCAGTGCAAGTGTTCAAGAAAATTACTTTCATATTTTCATCTGAATAGCAAAATATAAGGGGGATGAAGGCCTTACCAGACTCCAGCAGTGTAGTGGAGCCTTGGGAGAATCTCTTACTACTGTATTTCTGTTGCAGTTTTAATGTTGTGAGGGTGTTGGCTTAATCGCTCAATGACAATGAAATCTCGATAAAATGCGCAAATTTGAATTTGACTGCTCGTTATACATGAAAATGCATGACCGCTTAGAAAATTCAAGGTACATTATTGTAAAACGTTGAATATTTAAGACATTCAATTAGGAAACTATGATTATTTCAAGATTTAACTTTCAATAATTGTAAGTTTTAATTCCTGGATTTCTTGTTCCATGACGAACTGCGTTGTTAATATTAAATTTTTATGTAAATTCAACGTGTTATGTAATTTTTAAGTGAATTCAACGACTTGCAGTCATAGTTTTATTAAGAATGAGTAGAATTGTACTTACTCTGTAGGCCGAATGTTTGTGAATTGTTAAACCCATCTAAGATGGGTTATAAAAATATGGGTTATAATAAAAATTTGACTGCAAGTCGTTGAATTCACTTAAAAAGTTAATATTAACAACGCAGTTCGTCATAGAACAAGAAATGCAGGAATTGTAATTTGTTATTTTTTTAATTTCTCGATGCTTTTGCGACCGATGCTGGTACTCATGCATGCACAATTCCACAATATGCTTGATTTTGTGATGGCGATTATCAGCGAGTGTTGATAAACTGTGGAAGAGCTTTTAGGGTCTCCAGCGTTTATTATAAATCAACTTTACTCTTGCGTATTCTTGCGCACACAATTATAATACAAGAAGCCGAAGAGATCATCACTTGGTGAGTCACAATAGTAGCTTATTCAAACAAAAATTTCGTTAGCCTATATTGGTATGAAACTCTACAAAAAGCTACCGCAGTTTTTAAAGAGTCTTAAATTGTAGAAATATTTTTAAAATAGTTAAAAATATTTAGTTGATAAAGCTTCCCATAGAGTACCAGTATTAGAAATCCTTTCACATCAAAATAAGCCTGACGTCAACTAATTGATATAGTAATTATGATGACTAGTGTATTGGATTTTATAATTATTGTTGATCTGACTTGTCTTATACGGGACCCCGCCAAACTCGCACGCCGTCAAAGTTGCACGCCGTCAAGCTGGGCTGGTTTTCCAGCCCACGGTGACGTTGCATGCACCGCCAACCTGGCACACTTTGGAATTCAGCCCACTGTGACGGCGTGCAGCTTTGGCGCCGGGTGACAAAATCAAAAGAGTGCCAGTTTGTCGTTTGCATGCACCGCCAACCTGGCACACTTAGGAATTCAGCCCATGGTGACGGCGTGCAACTTTGGGGCCGGGTGACAGAATAAAACAGTGCCAGCTTGACGCTGCATGCAAACGACAACCTGGTCCCTCTTATACTACGTAACTGGAATCTCCAAGATACAAAAAATAATCCATGAAAAATTTTATATTTTCCGTTATTTTATTATCTGGCATTCAAATATATTTTATTATTATTTCACGAATAAAGAGATTCCGATATGGTCTTGGGCCCATTTCTGTTCATATGCTACTTGGGGGGGTTACCTAAATATGTTCATGACTTAATAAATGTAGATAGCAAGTTTTGTATGTATGCTGACGATATTAGTCTGTGCATAGCAGATAGAGACATAAATAGTAGTAAAACTAAATGTAATGACTCCATATTGCTTTTGAAGAATTGTCTAACTGAAAAAAAATCTATTACTTAATAACGACAAAACTACTTTAATGCAGTTCTCCTGTAGATGTCCTGCCGAAAAACAGGTAGACATTATGAAAAATCAAACTAAAACAAAATTTTTAGGTCTACATCTGGATAGCACGCTCAATTGGACAGATCATGTGCAGAAAATTTGCGGGAAATTGAGTTCAGGGATTTTTGCACTTAGACGGCTAGCTCCGATTTGTAATCTAATAACTTTAAAATCGGTGTATTTTGCAACAATCCATTCACATATTTCTTATGGTATTGAGGTACGGAGGAACTAGTGACACAAATCTGAACAAATTACTACACCTTCAAAAAGAAGCAATAATAAGGAGAATTTTTAACTTGAATAGTGAACAGTCATGCAGAATATTTTTTAAAGATCTGGACTTTATGACAGTGTACAGCCTCTATATATACCGCACAGTGCTATATGTAAAAAATAATGAATCAAGATTCCCAAGGCAACGGGACTTACATAATTACAACACTAGAAACAGGGATACATTCTTAATTAAGGAACATAAAAAAGAAAAATTCAAACAAAGTCCGTCTTATATAGGAATAAAATTTATGGTTAACTTTTCATGTGAAATTTAACGACATGCAGTCAAATATTTGTTAAGAATAAGTATAATAACTCACTTAATCTGGCCGAGTACTTTCGAATCTATGAGATCCATCCATCTATGAGATCTATGATGGATCTCATAGATTCGAAAGTACTCGGCCAGATTAAGTGAGTTATTATACTTATTCTTAACAAATATTTGACTGCATGTCGTTAAATTTCACATGAAAAGTTAATATTAACAACGCAGTTCGTCATGGAACAAACAATCCAGGAAAATTTATGGGTTATCTACCAAGTGGTATTAGAGATGAAAGAGATAATAACAGATTTAAAAATAAACTTAAGAAGTACCTGATAGAATTAGTTTGTTATAATTATGATGAATTTTATAATGCTAGAAGATGATTGTATTATATATATATATTATATATTTTTTTATATTCAATGACGCATTCATGTACATAATTAATGTATGTGTTGAATAAAGAGTTTGATTGATTGATCGATTCCTATGAAAATAAATCAAAATCCCAACGTCAACTCATTCCTAGCTTGGGATGTTCTAGAAATTTAGCTTTTTTATATTTTGCAGTTAAAGAAAATTTATATTTTTGGTGGTTTTAAAACGATGATGCAATTTTTTTCTAGTAAATAATGAGTATTTTCCTTAGCTACGGCTCATACTAGGCTACATTCCTTTTTTTTTGTGTTTTACGTCTCTAAGGAGTATAAGACAAGTCAGATCAACAATTATATTATCTTCTACACTAGTTGCCATAATTACTATATCAATTAGTTAAGGTGAGGCTTAATTTTTATATGAAAGGAACTCTTTTACACTATAAAAAGATTTATCAACTAAATATTTTTTAATTGTTTTTTAAATATTTCTATAAATATTCCTGGGTAGTGAAAAAATAAAGCCAGCCCCAAGCCAATGAATTTTTCGCGTGTCATTTATCTCATTGCCAAAAAACAATGCTCAAAACATTCGTACATGTTCGTGATTCCTCGGATAGAATGGAAAAATCAATCACAGCACACATTCTTCTCAATCCGTGTGGAATTTGCCGCTTTCCTCAAACAATAGCAATAGAAAGCTATTGTTTGTTACAACGTGTGATTCAGTTTTATTACCACAGTTTAAAAGAATCTGCCATCAAGTCCACATCACTTCGCACGCCATCAATACATCAACCTCAAATTGAAATTTATTTTTATCCCTATAATGCTGACTCAAAATAGAAAATGCATCTGAAAGCTTCTTCCAACTGAGTTGCAATAGCTACTGGACTTGGAAAAATTCTCTATATTTCCGTAATTTTATGAATTGGCATTCAGATATATTTAATTATTATTCCACGATAAAAGAGTTTCCGATATGGTTCCCGTGAATTTCAATAGAATTTCCAATACTTCAAGATTTATTAACGCTAACTTTGGTGGTCGAATTTCTATATCTCTTTTCACCCGAATTATCGACATGCAGTTAAACAAGTAAAAAGTAATCACTTCCCAACATACAGTAAATTTATAATTAAAATTTATTGTATTAAATTTATCATTATACATATAACAAGAAAAATTCTAATTGAAGCATAGCATGTTTTTAGACAGGATGTCCATTTACTATGATTATACTCAGTGCCTGACTGTTTATTATTTTTTTTTAGGAGGATGAAGCCCACATAAGTCTGAGACCTGTGCGTGGGTAATGAATTGGATGATGATGATTGATGAGTTGGACCTACAGTTTTAGGTGGGTTCCGAACCACCGGGAAGTGTTTTTACAGCAGAGAACAGAGTCTTCTTTGCTGGCCAATCCAATCGGTCACCCTTACAAAGAGCGTCCAGGAGTTTCGTGGCTTATCTCTGATTGCACAGATACCTGCTACGGCACTTGGCTATCATTGATGGCTCAGGTACAAATTGCATTTCAATCAAATATCTGTGATAGTTCAAAAAGCTATTAAGAATACTGTTATACATTATTTGTCTATTTACAACTATGAAGAAAAACAAATCTATGGATTTCATAGCGATATTGATACGTTTCTATCCAACTCAAATATTCAAGTGATCGATGTTAGGAACGCAATAAAGAAGAAAACATAATTCTACGCTACTCATTGTGTCAACAGCGCTTTCGATTTCACTGATAACATGTACTTGTTTTTCTGTCTTCATTTCGTCTCCTCTTTTCATCTTCCCTACTTCTATTTGTCAAATGCGTTTCTAGGACATTTGAGCATAATAGAGAATCTTCTAGATCATGTTTTCTGTGTAAATAAAACATTGAGAAGCCTCTGGAAATTACAACTATAAACAAAAAATCGTATAAAAGCGGGTGTGATTCAGCAGGAATTTCAGTTTTTATTTGCTCTTCAAAACGTTCGTATCCAGTGACAGTTTGGCAGTATAGGAAGTGATAGCCGCGAGCCGTAGCAGGTATCTGTTCAATCAGATAGAGATAAGCAGCGTTCTCGTAGATCCTGTTTGTAACGGCGACCGATTAGATTGGCCAGCAAAAAAGACACTGTTCTCTGCTGAAAATCACTTCCCGGTGGTTCGGAACCCACCTAAAACTGTAGGTCCATCTCATAAATCACCATCATCCAACTCATTACCCACGCACAGGTCTCAGAGCTATGTGGGCTTCATAAAAAAAAAGTATAGACATTGTGATCACGCATATCAAGTGCTCGTGATAAGTTTATGTGGTAAATTCTTTGACAGTAGACATTCTTTCTTGTGGCAGATTACTTAGTGCTATTATTGTAATTATCAAATACCGTGACAGACACTGCGCTTCGTAAGTGTTCAGTTATTTATTGAATTATTCATCAGCCTATTGATAATCAGTAATTAGTTTTTCTTGTGTGACATAACGGATTAGTGCGTGTTGTAAGTGATTCGTGTAAATAAAGTTCGAGTGTCAATTTCAAGTGTTTCCAGCATTATTTTAGTGATAGAACCCGTATATAGGTATATCCTGGATAGGATTTGGATAAAATATAGCAAATCACTCCCAAAACAATACTCACTACTGAATAAAAATAATACTAGATCTTCAAACAGCTACAATATTCTTACAATGCTATTGCTGTGAGATATCTGTTTTATGATTTCGAATATTCCAGAAGTTTCGGCTATTAATAGACTATTCTTATTACTACTTTCTCTATTCATTGCAGTTGCTGATCATTTTCTTTGAATCGAGACTTTGTCAACCCCTCCCCCTCCGTCATAAACCCTCCCACATTTTGTCAGAAAGGGTTGGAGGCAAAAGTTCGCTAAAGAAGGAAGTTAATAGAATACCTAGCGTGACTTCTACTATTAGATATAAGGTCTTACGAATATAAAGGACATGACATTGGTCTTGAAGACCCGTCTTCGTCTTTATCAAGGAGGCTATCCTTGTTTCTAGTTTTGTCTCCATCCTTATTCCTATCTTCGTCATCAACCTTGTCTCCTTCCTTGTCTATTTTAGCAGACATCCTTTGTCGTCTTCCAACTCTATCTGTGCATCGAATCACGTGTTGCCATGCAAAACTTTAATGTCCTCAATTTATTACCTATTAAAAAGATAGCCTAGAGCAATGCGCCCCGTAATATATAGAATTTGAATTGCGTGTAACTGTCTTGCATTAGTAATGACGTGTACAATTCTGTTAACCATGATAAAAGTCTTCTCATTCTGGTATGGAAAGAAGTCTTCCCATATTATTGTATATGATATTAAAAAAAACGCAATAAATCGTTATTTTCACGGAATCGTTATTTAAAGGTTATAATGAGATTAAGATCAGTCTATCTTTTTACAAACAAAAGCTTGATAGTTAGCAGCCCATTAGAAACCTATCTGCTAATGTTAAGCCTTAATCTTGAGTGGTAGAGAAGACTTCATAGTCTTAACTCCGCGTAATAAAGAATTTTTTATTTTATGTTTCTTTTATTAATGAAAAAACAGGGAGACGAATCTATCGTTATGGAATGCAAGGAAGAAAGGCCAGGAATTTCCAGCGTTATCTGCCTGTGTCAATAGTAACTTCCGGTAGCAACAATTGGCATGTTCTTGTTTGCTCCCCCTGTTCACCCTCGCCTTGCGGTCCATCTAGAAAATTCCTGAATGGTCTTATCTGTTTACTTTAGAATTTTATGGAATAGCATCGAAAAATATAGGATGTTCTACTGTTTACTAGAATGTCAAAAATGTACATAAAGCGGATGCTTATGTAAACAGTCAGTCAGTGTGATTTGAACATTAATGTGATAAAGTAACATCATGGCAGTCTTCAGTGAGAATTTATTCAGACCGTGCAAAGCAAAGGTTTAATATGTTTTGTGATAAATATGTATTATGACAGATTATTATTCAGGCTTCTTCAACCATTTATACAGTGACTCGTAAGTGCTTCGTAGTGTTTCAACTGTTATGTTTTAGACGCATCTTCTTGAATTGTTGGGTTTACATATGCAGGATAGAGTAACAAAAGAGGATTGATTCATCAGAGAAAATGAAAAAAAAGAAGGGAAACAGAGCTGAATCAAATTGGGAAAAGGATGAAAAAACTGGCGGGTTACCAGTTGCCCGACCCTACTAGTTGACCGACTAAAACAAACTTTACGAAACTAGGTAGGAGATAGAATGAGAGGAGAAAGTAGATGATTATTGAAAGTTGTTGACAACAAAATAAAAGTGGGAGGATGTAAGAAAAGGATGAGAGATTAAAAAAAGGGGAAAAATGAGCTATTGAGAATATAAGAGATGTTCTTGTTGTCTTTGGAACTGAGTGATGAAATAGTCAATGCGAAAAGAGAAATACTGTACTGTAGAAGAAATAAAGTATAAGAGAAAGGCTTGTTACCGTTTGTTTTAGTGTTAAAGTTTAAAAGATAAGTTTTATTTCTCAAATCTGATTTTTATTTTTATTTATTGCTGATGATGCCCACATGAGTCCGGAGACTTGTGCGTGGGTAATGACGAGGTGAATGATGAGATACATCCATGGCTGAATGAGATTTGAACCCAGGGCTGCAGGAAACAAAGCCAGCCAGAGCCCCTTATCTTATCACAGACAAGCGCTCGAACCAACTGCGCTACCAGAGCCAAGGAATATTTTAAAACACGTTGTGACATTGATGAAGCAATAGATTCTGATTTGGTCAGAAGTATTTCAATGCCCGATATGAATTCATTTGTCTTTGACGTTGAGATGCTCATAACATTTTGTCTCTATTAAATTTGTTAAATTGTCAAGTTATTTGGAATTAGTTGGTGTCTTGTGTTGGTGGATGCAGGATGAACAGGAGCTTCCATCTTGCATGCTATACCATCACAAAAAGGTAATAAATAAGTAAGTAATAAATAATTTTATTTCTCAATAAACAACGGTACAAAAATCTTCAACATACACAAGTACATCAGAAATACATTGTGATATTCATCGAGAAAGTAGGCACCTTAGTTAATTTTAAAGTTTCATTAATTAATTTAAGAGCTAAATAATAAGCTGACACCACAACTAATTAACATCTCTTGCATCTTTCTTGCTCTAAGATTTGAAATATTCAGATATGCCAAGCGAGTTGCCAATCCCCTTATTTCTAATAAATTACTAGCTTGTATAAAAGTCAAACCAATGAATATTTATATTTTGAATTAAGAGTATGAGGTAAAGATTTCAAATTATCATGTTCATCAATACAATTATATTTTGAGTGTGTAAACTTCCATTCAATCAACTTGAGCCTATTACTGTTTCCAGATTCTATTTAATTTTTGATTCTATCCTATTCGATTTTTTAATCTTGTAATCATATTTTGATGGATGTGTTCTTGTTATTTATATAGGTTTGTAATTGAGTTGGTAATGTATACTGTATTAAATTTTTTCGGGGAGTAAATGAATTCGAATTGATTTAATCATGAAGTATAATGACTAATAACTTCACTATTACTTTATTCTACTCTATTTAATTTTTGCTAAGCACTTCATAATCATGAAGTATTATAAATTATAGGTGTTGAACTTTGTAAAGCATCAATAAACCATCAGTCATAATCCGAATCCTGGCATAGAAAAAAACGTATAGTTGAACTAGAACTTCTGAAAGTCTCCCATTAGTTTGACATTTCAAGCTCACTGACACTTTGACAAACAAACTGTTGACTTTGAAAAGAAGACCTTGCCCTAACTCAACCCTTGACTAATTTTAGAAACACCAACATTTCAAGGACGTTGATGGTGCAAATTTTGTTATTGCACTTTCTCTTCACACCAACAATTTTCCTCCTTCATTTCAAACAAAAATCGCATGCTTCTCTCCTTATCGCATGCCATCCTTAATTCCTCTTCATTGATCAACAAAATACTGTATACTTACTTCCATGTACGATAGACAGCATTTCATTTTCAACGATAACTACAAACTATCAGTGAAGTCATTAGTAGTTTGGAGATGAACTTGCAAGTGATTACTATTTCTGAGTGAAAATAGTAGTCTAAAACTAATAGACTACCCATAGTTAGCATGCAACAGGGAAGGTCTGCATTTCATAGCAGTTTTTATCTGCACATTGGAATGTGGATTATTTTTGACATGAGAGGTCATTAGACATCTAGTTTGAAAACGTGAAGAAATACAGTTCAAGTAATAATCTTGAGTGATACCGAATATTCGATCCATGGGAATGTAAAGCGTGAAAAATGAATTACGCTTTGGAGACTCTAGTAAAGGAGTATGAGACAAGTCAGATTATGTATACAATATTATAAACTAGTTACCATAATAAATTACAATTTGAATTAGGTGAGGCTTAGGTGATGCATGATGCATGATGATACAAGATGATGCATGATGATGCATGAGTTCATTTGATGTGAGAGGAACTCTTGTACACTATCAACGAAATATAATTGGGTTTTAAATATTTTCATAATTTTAAGACTTTAAAAACTGATGTAGCTTGTTGTAGAGTCTCCTACCAATCAATAGGCTATGGGAAGGTTGTTAATATGGCCCGAAATGATTCGATTTCAAATAGGCTAATGCTAAATAAATGTAAAACATTGAACGGGGTATGAGTTATGCTTATCAGTTATTTCCTCTTAGGGAAGTGATAGCCGTGAGCCGTAGCAGATATCTGTTCAATCAGATTAGATAAGCAACGCTCTCCTGAACCCTCTCTGTAAGGGTGACCGATTGGATTGGCCAGAAAAAGATTTTGTTCTCTGCTGTGAAGCCACTTCCTGGTGGTTCGGAACCCACTTAAAATTGTAGGTCCTCCATCCTCCATGTTTCCTATAACATGGCTCAAGCGGTGAGGTGGAACTACCCGTAAGGGTCTCCCCACTAAGCAACGCTCTACTGAGCCCTCTCTGTAAGGGTGACCGATTGGATTGGTGAGGAAAAAGATTCTGTTCTCTGCTGTAAAACCACTTCCTGGTGTTTCGGAACCTACCTAAAATTGTAGGTACTCCATGTTTCCAATAAAATGGCTCAAGCAGCAAGGTGGAACTACCCGTAAGGTTCTCCCCACTAGTAAAAGCCGTACGTATTTACTTTACTTTCTTATATATTTTGACAACTTTTCCTCTCACATTTTCATCACATACCTTTTGCCAATTCTTCTCTCAAACATCTCCTCTAATTTTTCTTTCACTTACTCTACCACTTGTACCCGTATCTGTGTCCTTCTTCCACCTGCATTTGCAAAGTTCACATGGTACGAATTTGATGATAATAAACCTGTAAAGCTATCACCAATTTATTGTCAACAGAATTCATGTGCGTGTTTTGAGCAAACAAAGCTCATCCCATCCAAGTATTCGATATAATTATAGGCCTCTGTATAGACTCCACGTTACTCAGACCTGTTATTGTTGTTGGACATGGAATATTTAAAGCAGGTCACAATATACATAACAGTTATCGACAGATATAGATATAAATATGTTTTGATAGTTGCCATCTTATAAAATCATGTAGTGTACAACGCCAAACAAACGGGCATTATTGTGTAACAAAACTTTGGAACAAGAGAGTGGGGGAGCACTGATTGTTTTCCACATTGCATCCATTTATCTTCTTTTAATAAATTCGATGAGTCCACAGTTGGAATACGCTTTTGTCAGTGTACCGTACTATATTGAATCATCTTGTTTTTGTCAATAACTTCCCGTTCAACCTAAAACTGTAGGTCCAACTCATAAATCACCAACATCCAACTCATTACCCACACACAGGTCTCAGACCTATGTGGGCTTCATCCTCAAAAAAAAAACCTAGGAAACAACAAGGTTTCCACAATAGATTATTCTACATTATATAAACACAACAGATGTTTTTAAATCTAATATCAAAACTGACACTGAATTTCAATTAAATATATGATTTACACTCACTTTAACTGGAGATACTGGAGGAATGAATTTCACTTCTGACAAAAAGCTTTATCAGCCTCGATGGCTTTAGGCTGATGAAGCTTCTTTTCAGAAGTGTAATGCATTCCTCCAGTATCTCCAGTTAAAGTGAGTGTAAATCATATATTTAATTGAAATGTAGTGCCAGTTTTGATATTAGATTGTTCATCAAGTATTTTGTCATGGAAAACATCACAGTTGTTTTTATTTTAATTTGTGGGTTATGATGGGAATATTATTAAAAAAATTGCAGTTATCTATGAAATTCCCGAGCAAATCTGTTGAACAGAGCTTTATGAATATTGAATTAATAATTATGATTGGTATAGTTGATATGATCCATAATAATTGTTATTTTGATCAGGGAAAAACAGATTGATAAAATAATAAGATGTTAGTTTATATGATTGTTAAATGAATAATGTGTATTGAAAGATGCGTGCTCCAATCATTGAAATGTTCACTGTGTTTTCTTTATCTTAGATTATTGTAGAGGTCTTGAAAGTAGACAAAACCCTACTGGAATAATCTCATATCAAAACTGACGCTGTATTTCAATTTAAATTATGATTTTTACTCACTTATACTGAAGGTGAAATACAGTGTAAGTTTTGATGTTAGATTGTTCATCAAGTATTCCGTCATGGAAAACATCACATAGAAAATGAAATGTTTTGTCTTATTCACATGTGTGTAAAGTTCTGAGTTTGATTATTATTGTAAAGACAGATGACGTTTTTATCTGCGTGTGAACGATTCAAAATCACATAAAACAGTCAAATTAAATTAGAAAGAATAATACTACTTCTTTTGAAATAGGTAAAGTCTATTATAATTTTTGGGATTGTCTAGACGTCTAGTCTATGTCTCAAACATCAAATGGTTGTTCGGAATCCACCTAAAACTGTAGGTCCCATAATACAGCACAAACGACATGTTGTTTGTTATGTTGCCATCACACCAATAAAAGCGTTATGCAACACATGTAATTTTGTATTGTTGTTCATTGATATTCTTTGACAGAAAATAACTGCAGTAATTGATAATATATTTAAATAAATTTGATGACTTCTTTACATGCATTAGAGTACTGGATATCAATAAATCTCCCTTTACACTTTAGATTTTAAAGTGTACTTTGAATATTAATCACTTTAAATACAAAGACTACGGCAGTTAATTCATTAAATTAACATGTATTTACTTAAAGATGGCTGTCAATATTATTGGAATAATTTCGTTTGAGCTGATACGCTTTTTAAATAGATGTTACAAGAAAACAAAATTTTTTGTTAGAATGGTGTGATGTTAATCACATCTTGGGGACTCTAGTTAAGGAGTGTAAGACAAGCCAGATCAACAATAATTATACAATCTTATACACTAGTTAAATTACTATATAAATTAGTTGAGGTGAGGCTCAATTTTGACGGGAAAAAACCCTTGTACACTATAAAAAGCTTTATCAACTAAATATTTTTTCAATTGCTATAAAAATATTTCTTTATTTTCAAGATTTTAAAAACTGCGGTAGCTTGTTATAGAGTTTCTTACAAATATAACTAGGTTTTTGTTTGAATAAGCCACTATTGTGACTCACCAAGTGATAATCTTCTCGGCTTCTTGTATTATAATCGTGTACATTAAGATTTTGGTTAATATCACTCTTTTTTACATATAAAGTGGCTTCATACACATATAAGCAGGGTTCGTCTCTTGAGCAACGATTTTATTGCTGGCTTTATTACTGTCCGTCTCTTGAACAACGGCTTTATTACTGTCAAATTTAATTATTTCAACACTTCCACTTTCTTTTAAATTTAAAAGTTCACATGAATCTAATCTATATATAAATGAAGGAAGGGGGTGATGCTAGAAAATAGATTAAATAGATTGAAGTAAATGCTATAAAAATTATAAAAACACTATCAAAACTATTTCCTCACCTGTGGATCTCGTGTCCAATTAAATATGATTTTATCGTAGTATTTATTCTAAATGTAAAAAATGAATAATACCGTACATGAATCACTTCCTGTGTTTGTCAACAATAAAACGTTGAACTGTTCTAAGACTGTCTACAGACATGATTCACATAGAGGAAGGTCGCTGAAACTGATCGGAATCACTTTATATAGGCTCCATAGGACGTCAGAACAATCCACCCCTTTCCTTCCTCAACTAGCACCTGTTACCCCCTCTAATATTTACGTCATCGATTATTTTTCGCGTTGTTCGTCTACATTCCTTCTCATCCTTTGTCTTCATTCCTCCACCCTTCCTCTTCATCACCTTTCTCTGCTCTCCTCTTTCTGTTGTCCTTCCTTGCCGCTACTCATTCCCATTTTCCTTTTTCGCTTCCTCCCCCTCCTCTTTCTTCTATATCCTTTCCTTCACCTTCCTCTTCCCACCTCTTTTTGTTGCCTCTACTCATTCCCCTATTCCTATTCCCTCTCCTTCCTCTTCTTACCTCGTTCTGTTGTCCTTTCTCTCCATCACCCCTTCCTTTTTCCTCTACACTTCCACTTCTTCACCTTCCTTTTCACACCTCTTTCTGTTGTCCTTCTTTGCCTCTACTCATTCTCATTCCTCTTCCTAATCCTTCCTCTCCTCACCACTTTTTATTGTCTTTTCTCACCTTCATCCCTTCCTTTTTCCACTACACTTCCTCTTCACACCTCTTTCTGTTGTCCTTCCTTGCCTTTACTCATTCCAATTTTCCTTCTCCCTCCTCTTGTTACCTCTTTTCTCCTTCTCGCATCCACCCCCTTCTTTTCCCCTACACTTCCTCTTTTTCTCCTTCCTCTCTTTACCTCTTTCTGTTGACCTTCCTTGCTACTACTCATCCTCATTTCCCTCCGCCATCCTCTTCTTGCCTCTTTTTTCTCCTTTCTCGCTTCCCCCTTCCTCTTTCCTCTACACTTCCTCGTCACACCTCTTTCTATTGTCTTTCCCTACCACTACTAATTCATATTTCCCTTCGTTTTCCTCTTCTTACCTTTTTTTGTTGTCCTTTCTCGCCTTCACCCCTCCCTTTTCCTCTAATTCCTCTTCTTTACCTTCCTCTTCACACCTCGTTCTGTTTTCCTTCCTTGCCACTACTCATCCCCATTTTCCTCCACCATACTCTTCTTACGTCTTTTGTTGTCCTTTCTCGACCTTCACCCTTTTCTTTTTCCTCTACACCCCCTCTTCTTCACATTCCTTTTCACACCTTCTCCTGTTGTCCTTCCTTTCTATGCCGTTACGACTTTCTTTTTCGAGTGGGCTGCTTTGTTACGAAAGATAGTTGACAGAAGAATGGATTTCTTGGTCAAACGGTCTCACGTTAATCGATTGCTCTGCTTAATAAAATATTGTTCTTCTGTCGTGTGAATTACTGTTCTATTTAGAGCCCTGAATACATCTAATAGAATTCCCTGCCCTTATCCTATATTTTCCAACTTAATAATTCTTTGCAAAGTTAGGCATGTAGAAAAATGAAGAAAGCTAAACCATTAACTAAATTGTCATTTTTTATGACAAACAAATACTATTTTAGCTAGAGGAGAATTATGTTTTTTAATCCAAGATGCAAAAAAGATTACATCAATAACTATTGTGATGTTTCCCAAATGTGATTCGTCAATGATGGCTTGGACATAAAATATGTGCTAGATAGTATATACACACTCCATTATCTTCGATGCATGCATGCATTCATTTATGACTTATTCACCGGGCTGTTCATTGAATGTTTTTGAAAAAAAGATGCAAAATCAACGTCATTGCATGATGTCAATAGCGAGTGAACAAAAAATTGAAAACTATTTATGGCCTCAATGTTTTTATTCTGTCAATCTTCGTACCAGAATAGGAGTTTGAATGTCTGTGTCTACATCAATGACAAATGCTGGGTATTTACGGTGGAACAAATCCTCACCGTTCCTTCAATTTCGTGTATTTACGTCATGAAAATACGAGTGTAAAAATAAGAATGATTCATGTCGATCAATAACTCTGCACTACGAAATATAGTATACCATTGAGCAAAGACTGAAGTAGAACCCGTAACGAGACTAGTAGTCTCACGACCGTACCAAGCGGCTCTACTAGTTTTGTTGAAACTAAAATCTTGTAAATTTGTAAATTGATCGATAAAGTCAAAATAATTAAATTCTAGAAAGTTCTATTCTAGTGTAGTTACAAGAAGAGATATGAATAATATGCTTATATCGAATATTATATTCGCTAGTAGAAATAATATGAAACAGGATTTTTTCACACTAACAATGTTAACGACTTGCTGTGATATTTTTCATAAGGTTGGTAAATTCTTGAATTGATTTTAAAATTTAGCAATGTGTGCGCCAAACTCTTCTACTGTTTTAATCAGAATAGTATGACAAATAGGTGATTGGTCACATGGTGAGCGTGGTGTCATCGTGATGTTCAGTCACGACCACTCAAGACTGCGTTAGGATTGGTGACCGTGCTTCAATGCCTTCATGTTATTAGCATTATTATCTCTTACTCGGTGGCTGGGAACCAACCTAAAATTGTAGGTCCACCATGTTCTCCTTGGCTCAAACGGTGAGGTGGAACTACTCGTAAGGGTTTACTCGTAAGAGAACTACTCCTCACCATCAATTCAAGCCATTCGCGTATTATAATTTTTTTTAGCTTGACAAATCGTATAAAACCAAATACAAATAAACTAAATATATAAATCGTGAAAATTTTAAGAAAACGGGCCAGGCTGGTGTTCTCGGCCAGCTTAAACGCAAATTTTCTTACATAATCAAATTGACGCTTTCGGTTCGTTGTGAACAGTTGACAAAATTGTGTCTGTCTAGAAGCTTTTATAATAATATATTATTTCAAAATTTAAAAATTTGTTCTGAAAATTTGTTCAGAAAATCAGTTCTGATCAATGTTGCTCTGTGTGTTTTCTTACAAGGTGTGATTTTTATTCATAATTATTATTGTTAAATAATAACTTGGCATTAAATCCAGCTAAACAGTATAGCGAACACGCAGCTTACAATTTTCATTGCTAACCTATAAATATTTATAGGTTAATATAAAGTAATATGATATAATATAATTCAAATATTTTCATGTGTTATAATAATATCATTATGAATCTATACAATTGCTTTTTAAGCAGCGTTTACACTCTTTCTAGCAGAGCTAGACGTAGTCCAATTATAAAGCCTAACTTTGCTAAAATTTAAAAAATCCCGTTTTAAAATCTGATATATAGCAGCTCTGCTATTTGACAGCAAGTGAAACTTGTAGAAGAACAACTGCAAAATAGCTGTTGAAGCATCTCATAAGTTTTTCCCTTTACTATCAAATCAATAATGATTTCAGCCATTCTAGCATTCTTGTAAATATTGTGAATTTTGAAAAGGAACACTGTGTTTTTTCTTACAAGGTGTGATTTTCAATCATAATTATTATTGTTAAACATTAAATCCATCTAAACAGTATAGTGAACACGCAGCTTACAATCTCCATTGCTAACCTATAAATGAGTACATTGTAACCGGTTAATAAGAATTTCTTTTTAATTATAACTTATGAGATGCGTTGAATATTTGCAGCGGCACCTTTTAATCACTTCTAAATCAATAAAAAATAATGCTGCAACGGTAATATTAAAATTAATTTCAGAATACGAGCTACAGACGGAGTTTGAAAGTACAAACCTGGTTAGCACTGAAGTTATAAGCCATCAAATCAGTTATTCCTCCTACTGGAAAGTTATTAAAAGCTGCACCACTAGTTTGAACACTTTGGCAAAAAACAGCGAAATTTAAGTTTCTCTAACGATTTGAAATGAAAGCAAATAAATGCGGTTCGCTCATTGTTGTGACCGGCGAAAGCACGATAAGCTGCGGCCGGTTGAAGAGGCGTTCATCGAAGCTTTCGATTGCCATGGCAACTGCTGTCAATGCTACCCTGGGAGAGTTTTATCAATGACTAGGAATGGGTCTGC
Organism: Conomelus anceps; assembly: GCA_948455865.1. Classification (NCBI taxonomy): domain Eukaryota; kingdom Metazoa; phylum Arthropoda; class Insecta; order Hemiptera; family Delphacidae; genus Conomelus; species Conomelus anceps. The sequence continues at coordinate 5,736,181 of OX418226.1, read as the reverse complement.
AGTTGCCATGCTGTGTCGGTTCATTTAGAGAAGAAGAAATAACTTAAGTTTGGGAGCGTGTCTGCAGACTGTCTGCAGACTGTCTGCAGAGCTATCGCAGTAGTGGGCTACTCTATTCACACGTACAAATTAAATATCAGGGTCTGTGCTCCGCGCGAGAGTATATTGGGGAACTGGAAAATTTTATGATTTTTAATTTCTTTTTCAATACAATAAATAAGTGTTTCTACAAAAACCTGTATGGTTCCCTGTCCATGGAAAGCGGGAGTGATAGCCGTGAGCCATATCAATCAGATTAGATAACCCATGCTCTTCTAGGTCCTCTTTGTAAGGGTGACTGAATGGATTGGCCAGCAAAAATACTTTGTTCTCAGCTTTAATATCACTTCCCGGTGGTTCGAAACCGACCTAAAACTGTAGTTCCAATTCATCAATCACCATCATCCAACGCACGCACAGGTCTCAAACCCATGTGGGCTTCACATGTCTATAGAAAACAGTTCCAGCCAATTTATGATTGAAATAAACACACATTACGGTGTCAACTCACTGTCTTCTGTTTGCAAAAAGGAGCGCATATTGAAGAGTGGCTGTAACATATATGTAGCTTCTCATCCATGCAGAGAATAATATAATAAAATTTATTGAAAGTCCTTGATAAATCATAGAGGAAAATGGCCGGGGTGCCTTTCCTCACGATGAACCAAAATAAAATAACACCGGTTGGAGGTACCCCGAAGAAGGCAATTTAAAAAAAGACATCAGTGAGACAAATAGAGAGAGACCAGCTTGTTCTCATGGTTCTCATAGGTTATTGAGTTAATTAACGTCCAACTTCAACTTTATGACTTTAATAAGTCATACATTAAGAATCGAGGATCGATTAAGGATCATACATTAAGGAGGCATTCATAAGTCATACATGAAGTCTACACATTAAGAGTTGAGAGTAGTTATGTTGAAAACTTTCAGAAAGCGGACTTAACTTTTGAGAATTACACTATTGGACAAGCCTCATGACTTGCAAAATTGTTATTGTAGTTCATCCCTTTTATGAAAAAAGCAATTGATCAATAATTATAATTTTTTCGAATAGCTCTTTCAGAGAGCACGCTTAATCAGCTTCTTTGTCCATGCTTCTTTCACTTTTCTAGAGTGACGTTCCTTGTCTTCCTGGGTCCACTCTCTCCCTTTCCTGCTGATAGCTATTTTCTTCTCCTGAATTCTCAACTCTGTATTGTTTTTTCTGAATATTACTCTGTTTTTTAAGATCCATGTATCTTTTGGTAGGTCATTGTCTATTTCTTTAAGTCATGTTGTCTTATTATTGTGAGTTAAAGTAATTATACTTCTATGATCATGAAATTAGAAAAAATGCAACCACCTTCTATTTCTTATAGTCAGAATCTCAATTTACTTATCGCAGAATAGATTAGAATTTTATTTGTCATTAATATTGAATGAATGTGCTAAGTGAGAAGTGAACAATCTTTGAACACTCTAGTTATGTCAATCAATATATTATTTGTAACTGTTGCGCTTTGTTCATATCATTTAAACATTTATTACACTGACAAAAATTCATAATATTTAGTGATTTCCTTCCAATAGACTATTGAGACATATCGATCCGTCAATAAATGGGAGCGAAGTTTGAAATTGAAACATTAGAAAATCAGTGGTAAAAGATTCTGAAGGAAAACTAAAAGAAGGAGATAAAGAAGTAAAGACCCTCTTCTGTGAGTATTGAGGAGCCAGGAACTGACTTGCCCGATAAGAAGGGCAACAAAGTCAGTTAACACGCATAAGTAGACACAACGCACACATTGGGAGGGAAAAGGATAACGAGAAAGGAAGGGAAAAGAGGGAGAAAAAGTAAAAGTAAAAGTGAAAGAAGTAAAAGAGGAAGAGAAAGAGAACGAGAAAGGGAAAGAGGAAGTAAAAGTAGAAGAAGTAGAGAAAGGGGAAGAGAAAGGGAGAGAGAAAGAAAAATGGAAAGAGGAAGGGAAATAGAAAGAGAAAGAGAAAGAGAAAGAGAAAGTAGAAGAGAGAGGGAAAGAAAAAAAGAGGAAGGAAAAAGGAAAGAAGAAGAGAAAGGGAAAGGGAAAGGGAAAGGGAAAGAGAAAGTAAAAGTAGAAGAAGTAGAGAAAGTGAAAGAGAAATTAAAAGAGAAAGAGAAAGATAAAGTAGAAGAGAAAGGGAAAGAGAAAGAGAGGAAGGAAGAGGGAAAGAGAAAGAGAAAGTAGAAGAGAAAGGGAAAGAAAAAAAGAGGAAGGAAAGAGGAAGAGAAAGGGAAAGTGAAAGGGAAATAGAAAATGAAAGGGAAAGGGAAAGGGAAAGAGGAAGTAAAAGTAGAAGAAGTAGAGAAAGGGAAAGGTAAAGAGAAAGAAAAAGGGAAAGAAAGGGAAAGGGAAAGAGGAAGAGAAATACAAAGGGAAAGGGAAAGGGAAAGAGAAAGTAAAAGTAGAAGAGGTAGAGAAAGGGAAAGAGAAAGGGAAATGGAAAGAGAAAAAAGAGAAAGTAGAAGTAGAAGAGGTAGAGAAAGGGAAAGAGAAAGTGAAAGAGAAATAAGAAGAGAAAGTAGAAGAGAAAGGGAAAGAAAAAAAAGAGGAAGGAAAAAGGAAAGAAGAAGAGAAAGGGAAAGAGAAAGGGAAAGGGAAATAGAAAGTAAAAGTAAAAGTAGAAGAAGTAGAGAAAGGGAGAGAGAAAGAGAAAGAGGAAGTGAAAGAAAAATTTAAAGAGAAAGAGAAAAAGAAAGAGAAAGAAAAAGAGAAAGAGAAAGAGAAAAAGAAAGTAGAAGAGAAAGGGAAAGAAAAAAATAGGAAGGAAAAGGGAAAGAGAAAGAGAAAGTGAAAGGGAAAGAGAAAGAGAAAGGGAAAAGAAAAAAGAAAGTAAAAGTAGAAGAAGTAGAGAAAGGGAAAGAGAAAGTAAAAGAGAAAGGGAAAGAGAAAGTGAAAGAAAAAGGGAAAGGAAGAGAAAGGAAAAGGGAAAGAGAAAGATTAAGTTAAAGGGAAAGGAAAAGAGGAAGATAAAGGGAATGGAAAGAGATAGAAGAAACAAACTAAGTGAAACAAACACCTGAATGGAAACGTAGTAGTACTCTTATTTAAGGCTATGCTTGTTCATTCGCATGCAAGGTAATAAATGTTCACCACATTGGACATCATAATACAACCACAATCACGGAAAACGCTCAAAAATATTTTTCTCTACTCGTAAGATATTTGTTTGGAAGAAAGTAGTTTTCCTAGAACTAATTAACAACAAAAAATATTTAAAGATGAGGTTCTTTCAGGTTTTAAATTCGGGAACGGTTCTAATAGATATAATTATTTTATCTACGACCATGTCATAATGTATACATTACAGTTTCGTAGATAAAATAGTGTATGCAACGATTTTATTTGGCCATTAAAGCACTCGTGAGATATTTATAAAACTCGCATTCGCTCGTGTTATAACTTACATCTAACTCGTGCTTTAATAAGGGTCAAAATAAAATCGTTGCATATAAACTACTATATTATGGTAACTAGTGTATAAGATTGTATAATTTTTTCAGAGGATGAAGCCCACATAGGTCTGAGACCTGTGCGTATGTGATGAATTGGATGATGGTTATAAATGAGTTGGACCTAATGTTTTAGGTGGGTTCCGAACCACCGGGAAGTGATTTTACAGCTGAGAACAGTCTTTTTTGCTGGCCAACCCAATTAGTCACCGTTACAAAGAGCGCCTTGGAGTTTCGTAGCTCTGTGATTGAACAGATACCTGCTACGGCACTCGGCTATCACTTGCCTAATTGTTGATCTGATTTGTATTATTCTGTACTCTTCAACTGGAGTCTCCAAGGCGTATTCTAAAGAATGAAGAACATGATTATAGTCTATTACAGCGGGGAAAAAACAAAGGGGTTACACATTTCATTTATTATTTCTGTCAACAAAGAATTTTAATTTAATATTAAAGAAATTTAATTTAATTTCTACTCTATTCATCACCTCTCTCCATTAGTTTATCCAGACTTCACCCTCATCAAGTAAATGCTGCACGTAAAATCTCATTGTTATATCCAAACTTTTTCTCGTATACAATCTATTGTGTTGTCAATAATTTATGTTTTTAAACAAACAAAATGGAATTTTGTAAGTTTACGTAAATATAGTTAGTGATTTTATATTAATCTTATATTATCTTCATCGTTAGTTCGTTAGAATGGTGTAGTCATGATAAAATCGTGAAAAATACTCGGACGGGGAGAAACTAGATCGATCCAGATGTTTTAAAATCTCTTATCAGCCAATTAAATTATGAGAAAAGTGGATTAATCTTTGAATGTCATCAAGTTCCAGGTTAGACTCTTTGGTTTTACTTCTCCATGGAGACTGAATATACCTTTGAACTTGAAAAAACATTGATACACCTTCATTTTTTCTTTTTCAGATCTCAACAGTATGCTTCAGCGTCAGTATGGGAGAATTTATCAAAACAAAACCTTGATAGGGTGTTCAAGATCCAAAAAAAAAACTGTTAGGCGTATGGAAAGAGTAAATAGATGAGATTAATGTAGGCCGTTGTTCAAGAAACTTGGTCTCCTAACTGTACCCTGCTTATACGTGTATGAAGCTACTTTAGTTGTAAAAAGACAAAATTCCCTAATGAATAATATCAAGTTACGATCCATGTTAGGTTCAATGAAGCACTTGACTTGAATAAAAATAAAAGTTTGTATTTAATACATAAAAATAAGTTCGTATTTAATACAAACTTGAAAACTTGAACTAATTATTCATTTGGAAAAATCATTGCTGCAGTGGGATGGATTTCATATACTTCGCCGACACCTTTAAAATAAAGAATTATCATATAAAATCAAATCATGTTATCAAATAACAATCGGCAATGTTATAATGTTGAATGTCTACACACATCTCTATTGAAATGTTACAAAAATAATGTTTTTTGAAATGAAGAGTTTGTAATGGCGTCTCTATTGATTGGAAGGCTCTTGAGTTCAGATTTGGCCACGCCCCCCGAACACATGATTGGCTGGAAGCTGGTCCAGTGTGCTGGGGTGACTGAGGGATGCTGGAAATCAGCTAAGGGGTGACACCCCTTGCCAGGAGATTTTTCTCGTTCACATCACCAGTCAGTCTAAAGCCTGCCGTTCGATCAGATCTAGGTGAGTTATTTCTTTTCTCAAGCCACATTATAACTAATTTTAACTAATAATAACCAATAATAACTAATAAATAATAATAACAAAAAAAATAACTAAGCAACAATATTACTAATTTTTAGATATTCATTTGTGATGTAATAGTGAACAGATTCAGTAGACTTGAACATGTGACAAGGGAAAACCAATAATTGGTTCCACCGATTCCAGATTGCTCTCAATTTTTATTTTCTCTCTTTTGTTTTTAGAAATAGGATGAAATATTCTTACATAGCTATCACTCTAGCGTGAGATTCAGTTTATAATCGCATATAGGGTATAATAAGGGTAATTGGAGAAGTGATAGCCGTGAGCTGTAGCAGGTATCTGCTCAATCAGATTAGATAGTCAGATAATCAGATAGATTTATTATTACATATTACATGCCTTGATATCAGCTTTTGCGATTGCTAGTGATTGATAACATATAGAATCTGGAAAGTCACAATCACTTTGAATTCATATTGTATTGCATGTTCTATTCTAATTTTTCATGATCTAATCATATTTTGTGTAATGTATTTATTTTAATAATTAATTCTTCTCAGGTTTAAGTTGGTTGTATCATCAGGTTTGAATTTTATCATGTAGGGAATAGAGTCCATAAGTTATAATTATGAAGTTTGTCTAGAGCGCCGAGTTAGGTAACACTAATAACCCTAATAAAAGCCTAGTATTGGTTCCACAAAATACAGTAGCTTTTGAATACTGTATTACTAGACCTTATAATTGGCTATACATTTGTATAGGCTAAGCAAAAATGAAGTAGTTTTTTCAGATACTATATCAGTGTCTTCAAACAAAGATTAGGCAGCCTGCTCAAGCTTGTCACCTTTGCATAATTATCCGATCTTACTTTGCGATGCCAGTTGCCTACACTTCTCCTTCCGTTTGACATAATGTTCATTTGTTCATTCTTTATTTGCTCATAAGTGTGAAATTTATAATTGATGTATAAACTGCATGTAGTGATGTATAAACAAGCATCAACAATGAAATAATAATAATAGTTCTGTGAACAGTTTGAATAGTTCTGTAAATAAACTAGTAGTTCTGTAAATAAACTAGTAGTTCTGTGAACAGTAGACCTCGCGTCCAAGAATAAGGGTGCCTGCACAGAGAAACATACTCCATTTACTCAATTATAATCACCATCATAAAATTGATCTCAGTTTTCAGACCTAACCATTGATTCAATTAGTGTAGTCTATTTCATGTCTGTTTTTCAGTAAAGGTCACTCTGTATCACATAAACATGGCTGTGTTTTCTACTTGCGAGACATCTCATTGCTCAAATTAGAATAATTCAAATGTCTGATGAATCAGTTTATAAGACAATATTAATTAAATTTGAAAATAATTGACTTAGTAATCACTAACTTGTTATTATACTTTTTCTTCTTTCGTTCAAGGATTAGGCTTTCGCCTGGTCCAACTCACAAACAGCTTATTAATTTATTTGTAGTGATATAATTATGCATAATATGTTATTATACTTAACATCAAACACACTGTGTATTAGGAATGATTTGTTTTTCTCAAACAAATATGTCGTTCTTAGGAATGAATAACTTAATTCATATGAATACGGCTCAACCAGATGAATAAGGGGGCCCGAGGTCTACCTATGAATCTAATTTCAATTGCATTTTTGATGAAGGAGCTTATTTTAAAAATCATATGTTTCCTATAGAAAAAGGCCTAAGAGTATTATTATTTTGCTTTTAAATATCCTTTGAATTTAGAAAATCCTTACACATACATCGCTGGGCATCCGTGAAGATTAATGCAACGGTTTTATTGAATTTTTCTCATTTAGAAATAATATCCATTAAATGCAAGCAAATTTTGAAAATCTTTACACATACTTCGCTGGGCATTCCTTGAAGGAAGATCCATGCAAAATTTCATTGAATTTGGTCCACAAGTTTAGTAGTAAATGCGTTTCAAACAGACAGACAAATGCAAAACGGTCAACTTGAAACAGAGACCTCTCTTCGTTCGATCAAAAAGCAAAGTTACTGAGAGATAGCTGTCCATATAAGTCTTATCAATAATTACAGGATGTTCACACCATGATCAATTTCAATTTCTCTCTCACCAAGTTTGAATGATGATTGTAATTTGATTAGTTGATGGGATGAGCAATCATCAGCTGGACACCATATAAGAGGCAGTAACTTTTTTGTTACGGAATCCGTTACTGAGAAGGGTGTGTATAAATGAGATTGACGATGACAATTTCAGGATTGCTATGTTCCCAAAGTGCGTGAGTGTGCGCGTGCGTGTGTAATATGTTGAGTTTGAATGAGGGTGACACAAAGTAGCAGAAAAGGATGTAAGTAAGGGCGGGAAAGAGACTTACGCCCTTCCGATCGTTCCCGGGGGATGAGCGCGCTTTCCCGCTGGGAATCGAAGCAAGGACCTTCTGTCCGGGGCTTGGAAATTCGATATTAATAGGTTTTGCAGCTCAGCATTGGAATCGCCTCATTTCGTGAAAAGCCTTGTTCAACTGTTATCAAATATTGACTGATCGACAGTAAAATCTAGGTAGGGAATGAAATATTTATAGAGATGTGTCAGAATTTATTTATGTGAAAAGGTTGTGAGCTATGCTGCTCCTTAGTGTATAAATAAAATCGAAAGAAGTGTGTTTTCATTGAAAGAATCTTGTCTTATAGCCTTGAAGAAGTTTGTTTTTCAACAAGAAAATTCAAGTTTTGAAGAAAATCTATTGATTTTTGTGAAAAATCGGTAAGAGTTGCTGCTTCTTAGAGCATAAATAGAAGCAAAAGTAACAGTGTATCCGCTAGGAGATTTTTAAATTAATGGAAGTTTGTTTTTGCTTGCTATAATAATTTAGTCTTGAATGAAATTAAACATATCAGATGTATATCTAGAACACAGTGATTAGAATGTAGGAAGTGAGTCTGACTGTAAACATTAATGCCAAGATACCGTATCAGCTGCTGGATTGCAGGAGTAGTATGTTTTTGTTCATTCTGGGACAACCTTGACCTTTGACCCCGGAAATGACCTTGAACTTGACCTCTAGGAACCGGATGGGGGAGCTGGGACAGCGTGGGAACCGGAAGTTGTCCCCCCCCCTCCCACCCTGACCTTACCACCCCCCCCCTCCCACCATCACCCAACAACCCCCCCCCACCACCCTAAAAAAAGTTTCCCCTCACCCTGAAAAAGTTTCCCCTCACCCTAAAAAATTTCCCCCTCACCCTAATAACGTTACCCCTCACCCTGAAAAAGTTTCCCCTCACCCTAAAAAGTTTCCCCTCTCCCTAAAAAATTTCCCCCTCGCCCTAATAACGTTACCCCTCACCCTATTAACGTTTCCCCTCACCCTGAAAAATTCCCCCCTTACCCTAATAACGTTACCCCTCGCCCTATTAACGTTTCCCCTTACCCTGAAAAATTCCCCCCACACCCTATTAACGTTTCCCCTCACCCTGAAAAATTCCCCCCTCACCCTAATAACGTTCCCCCTCACCCTAAAACTACCCCCCCCCCCTAAAAAAAAATCCCCCCCTTCCACACCCCCCCCAAAAAAAAAAAAAATAAATAAAAAAAAAAAAAAAAAAAATAAAAAAAAAAAAAAAATTAAAAAAAAAATAAATAAATAAAAAAAAAAAAAAAAAAACATCTCAGGACTTAGAAAAATCTTGAAACATCTTAGGACTTAGAAAAATTATGTACCATCTCATATAGGTAAGAAATCACCTTGCTGTGCTTTCAACGAAGGCAGTTTCAACGAAAAAGCGAGGGTAGAGAGAGAGAGAGAGAGAGTGAGTCCCACTTCTACTTCCATCACTCATACTTCAACTAGTTTGTATGACGTCACTGCTGCATTCCAATGCTATGAGTCATATCTATGCAGGAAAAAACATGTCTGTGTAATTGCACCACATTATGCAACAATCTACTGTATTATGTAACTACTGGCCCTGCCCACCAGCCTTCTCATTGCAGTTGTGTCTGCTCATGGATGGGTGACCATAACTCATGAGCATTACTCAGAGGTTTGGGATCCACTTAGGTACCCCTAACATGACACCCCCAAGAAACTCTCACCCATATGCATGTGCACTCTACCCTAGTTCTCCCCTAGTGTCCCTGGAGCTCCCTCCTAGTACCCCTAGTGTTTCCCTAGTGTACCCCTAGTGCTTCCCTAGTGTACCCCTAGTGCTTCCCTAGTGTGCCCCTAGTGCGCCCCTAGTGTTTCCCTAGTGCCTCACTTATTGCCCTAGTGTTTCCCTAGTGTTTCCCTAGTGCCCCACTTAATGCCCCTAGTGTTTCCCTAGTGCCCCCCTTAATTCCCTAGTGTTTCCCTAGTGCACCACTTAATGCCCCTAGTGTTTCCCTAGTGCCCCCCTTAATTCCCTAGTGTTTCCCTAGTGTTTCCCTAGTGCACCCCTTAATTCCCCTAGTGTTTCCCTAGTGCCCCACTTATTGCCCTAGTGTTTCCCTAGTGTTTCCCTAGTGCCCCACTTAATGCCCCTAGTGTTTCCCTAGTGCCCCCCTTAATTCCCTAGTGTTTCCCTAGTGCACCACTTAATGCCCCTAGTGTTTCCCTAGTGCCCCCCCCCTTAATTCCCTAGTGTTTCCCTAGTGCACCCCTTAATTCCCCTAGTGTTTCCCTAGTGCACCCCTTAATTCCCCTAGTGCTCCCCTAGTGTTCACTCACTGTTCACCTAGTGTTCACTCACTGTTCACTCAGTGTTCACTCAGTGTTCACTCAGTATTCACCTAGTGTTCACTCACTGTTCACTCAGTATTCACTCCCTTTTCACTCACTGTTCACTCACTGTTCACTCAGTGTTCACCTAGTTTTCACTCACTGTTCACTCACTGTTCACTCAGTATTCACCTAGTGTTCACTCACTGTTCACTCACTGTTCACCTAGTGTTCACTCACTGTTCACTCAGTGTTCACTCAGTGTTCACTCACTGTTCACTCACTGTTCACTCACTGTTCACTCACTGTTCACTCCCTTTTCACTCACTGTTCACTCAGTATTCACCTAGTGTTCACTCACTGTTCACTCAGTATTCACTCCCTTTTCACTCACTGTTCACTCACTGTTCACTCACTGTTCACTCACTGTTCACTCACTGTTCACCTAGTGTTCACTCCCTTTTCACTCACTGTTCACTCAGTATTCACCTAGTGTTCACTCACTGTTCACCTAGTGTTCACTCACTGTTCCCTCTAATGCTCCCCTAGTGTTTTCTCCTACTCAGCTATACCTTATACTCTAGGAGGGGAGTGGTGGGGTAAATGATGATACAATAATCATATTTTTTTTATTTTTTATTTTTTTATTGAGAAAAGCAAACTTTGACAGAAATGTATATCTTTTTGTAATGCTTGCATAATCCAATTGTGCAGGATGTTTACCCTATAATGTGATTGTAGATAATGATAAAACTGTCGGGATTGATTGCTTAACTTGGGTTAATAATAATGTAAGAGTGAAAATGTATAATAAGTTAATTTGCCAAATGACAAGCCCTGGTGTAAATAAGCAGCTGGGTAACCATATTGTAGACTTTATTACCTGTCCAGATACAAGATTACAGGAAACCTTTACTTCTGATTTAGCTAGAATGCATGGCATTACACGTTTGGAAGCAACAATTTATAACTATAGCATAAGAAATAGCTCCAACTCTAAGAAATTCGATCCTATTTGAGATAGCTTGCCACTCTTAAATGACAGTAAAAATTATTTTGAAAATGCTCCAATATATTCTGTATCCTTGTCTAAGATGTGGTCCAAACTGACAGATAGTTTAAAGAATAGCTGTTGCTTGGTTTATAACAATCTTTTACAATATGTTTACTGGGAGAATAGCAACACCAAGAAATTGACTGGAGTACAAGTAAAGCTGCCCACCAATCCAGAACATCGAAATAAAATAATATCCTATGTCATTTATGCATTTAGCTTCAATTTACTACCCATTAGATCGAGGTAGCAGTGGTACTGTGCATACGTTGTCAGAACAGGCTCTGCGAATTTTGAAGCATAGAATATTAATTCAAACGGATAAGTAGTATTTTTGTTTATTATTATTAGTATTTATAATATCTTAATAATTTACATCATTAACTTGTCTAATATAAGTTAAAGTATTTAAATAAAAAGTCAAATTCTATTTTCGAGGTTAGGTGTACCGATATTGATAAATTTTCTTGTAATAAAATAGTCTCAAGTTGACAATTGTAATAAATTAAGCAATATTTCATTAAACATTTAACTAAAATCAATTGAAAACAATTTTTAGATAGGAAAATGAGTCCAAACAAGGCATCTAAATCTAATTGTTTAACTAAAACTCAGGTAGCTACGCGATCTCAGCAATTATTAACAAAAAAATCTCCAACAGCTCTTAAAGCTACTGTAGATGTAGAAGAAAAGGTTGCTAAACTATTGAGTGATCACACCAAATTGAAAACAAAATTAGAAACATCGCTAAAAAATTCTGAGGAAGAACGAATAGGGTTAGTGGATCACATAAAATCTCTGGAAGTTATTGTAAAATTGCAGCAGGAAGACCATAAAACTGAAATACTAAATCTCACGAGTCAATGTAGGTCTATGTCAGAGGAAATCGAAATATTAAAATCAAAAATAAACTTGGCTAATGTAAGATCTGAACCTCTGATCAATACAAAAAAAGTAGAACCTAAATCAAATGGGGAAAAAATTAATAGAAATGGTCAAACAAAAACGTATAGTCAGGTTTTGCAAACAGCAACCAAAACTAAAGTAAGGGAAAATAACGATAGGAAAGGTAGAGTACTGCTCTTGACATCCAGTCATGGACGAGACTGTAGTGACCTACTAAATAAAAGATTAAAAAATAAGTATGAAGTTCAGAGCTTTTTCAAACCAAGTGCCCCTATAAACGCTATCGTAGAGTCAGCACAGGAACAAACTAAAGATTTTGGAAAAAACGATTTTCTAATAGTACTGGGTGGCTCAAACAATATAAATGAACCTAATCTAAAACATCTTCCTGAAATAAATGAAAAAATTAAAGAGATTGCGCCACTCAGCCAAAAAACTAATGTAATAATAATTACAATTCCGTATAGGTTTGATAGGCCAGAGCTAAATGAAGCCATTAAGTCAACAAATAAATCAATTCATAATACAATCAACAGCCTAAAAAATAAGAATTCTAAGCAGTTGGGGATTTGTTTTCTAAATGAAAGGCTGAAAAAACATAACTTCACTAATCATGGTCTACATCTAAATCAATCTGGCAAAGTAATATTTTGTAATAGGCTGGCAGAGCTGATTGAAAGTCGTTTGCAATCTACTGTCAATAATTCTACTAAACAATCATCTAACGAACCTTTTTTAGTAAAGTGGCTCAAAACCGGGAAGGGAAACTAGTTTCAGATGATAAATTCATATCTTCAATTGTATTAAAGGATGTTAATCGATTAGGAAATCAGGATAGCATTAGTGGAAGGAACTCTTGTAACAATCTGATGGGCTCCCAAGGTTCTAAGAGATTAAGTAGATGTACTTCAATATGCAAAAGCAACGATAACGTAATAAGGGATGATAGGGAAGTACCGGTACTCACTGTGTTCCATCAGAATATTCAATACATTCGTAACAAAATAGATAGAATCGAAGTATTTTTTAAAGAAGAGGCTCCTGATATAGCTATTTTCACAGAGCATGGTTTAAAAGAAGATGAATTGTCACAACTTAATATTCCAAACTATTCATTGAAAACGTCGTATTGCAGGACATCTCATCGAAGTGGGGGAGTAGCTATCTTCACTAAAAATGCTAAGAATATGCAAACATTTAATTTAGAATATGTAGAGAAATTTGCTGTGGAAATGGATTTAGAAGTTACTGGTTTGAGAGTAAAAATCGACAATAATTTCGAAGTAGCGGTGTTAGGTATTTACAGGTCACCAAATGGGGAATGGAACAATTTTTGTGAACTATTCAATAGGCTTTTAGAGATTACTACTACTCGTTTTACAAACGTTATTGTAGCGGGAGATTTCAATACAGACTTTGCAACACAGAATAAAATGACAGAAGATTTAAAGGATATTATATGCATGAATAACTTGGAAATAAAAGTTCATGAATATACCAGAGTCACAAGAACATCACAAACAATAATTGATAACATCCTTACTAATATAGATTACTCTAAAACAAGATTAGGCGGCTCGGAACTATCTGATCATGACTATCAAATCTTAGAGGTGGGGTTGCAAGGTCATAAATCAATTAAAAAGAGTAGAGTAATGAAAGAAATTCAACAATATGAACAGGGGAATATCGATTGTTTGAAGCAGAATCTGCTACAAGAAAACTGGAGTAGGGTTTACAATAGCAATAGTTTGAATGACAAATATGATAGTTTCATTAATATTTTAAGGTTTCATATTACTATGAGTTGTCCAGTTATAAAAGTCCCTGTAAAGAACAAATTAGACAAGATTGAAGAGTGGATAACTGATGATATCCTTGCAGAAAGAAATAGGGTTAAAGATGCATATGATGAATTCAAACTATCTAGAAATATGTTAAGTGAAGATAATTACAAAGCTCTAAAGAAAAATTATACAAGAGAAGTGAAAAGAGCGAAATGTAAGAAAACAGCTGAAATTTTGAATAATAGTGTGTACTTTAACACAGCAGTGTGGGATGTAATAAACAAAAATAGGCAAGTAGCTCATGTAGATGCTTATACTAGTGTCCCCAGAATAATTAACGAAAATAACAAATATATTGATGATAGTGTAGACATTTGTAATTTCTTTAACAGATATTAAACTGAATTTATTACATCATCTGTGAATACAGGAACTGTTCATAGAATAAAAAGTAATACATACTGTTAAGGATATGAGACGTAGTACCAAATATCTCCAATACCTATATATATATATAATATAATTATTATTATTCATGATTTAAATTCCAAGTCATGATATGTACTGGGTTATTTGCCGGCCATAACTGAGCACCACCCATGCACCGACCTAGCTGTACTGATATGCGCCATGTAATTGCATTTATGCGTCCATACCATACAAGTTTGAATGCGTCCATTCATGTGAATATATATATATCTTGTGCTAGGGTCGGTACTGTTATGATTGGCCATTTACATCTTAAATCTCGTGAAATTACTGAAGAGAATAATAATTCAAACACATGAATAATATAAAAAATACTAAATAATCGAAGAACGTTTAGTCCCTGAGAAATTGCCAGTCAGCAGATGTCACATAGTTAGTACTGATGTCAAATAACTGAAAAAGGGAAATCTATCAATTTCTAATTTAATAGCGAATAATGTAACAGAACTATTTTCAGTAAATTTCAAGCTAAGCTAACAACATTTTGTAGCAGTTTTAAAACCCAGTTTTAGAAGAGTTACGAGGTATTGTTCTTCCAATAGTAAATTAATAATACATATAGATAGAATTTAAATTCATACAAAAAAGGTCTAAAATAGATTTGAAAAAATAATAAGTTCGATATTGAACTTCCACATTTCTAGAAAATGTCATAAACAAGAGTAAAAAGATCTATTAATATTTATTTTGGAATATTTTTCTTTTAATCACATTATTGAAATTTTAAAGCTTTTAATCATAATGTACTAGAAGATTTTACAAGATAATTATGCAAAATTAATTTCTGATTTCTATGAACCAAATATAATTTGAATTTGAAAGGAAGATCACAAGTAGAATACAAATACAAGGGCTGACATTACAGAGATATCATGTAGCCTAATAACGAAAAAATTAGTAGGCTATGCTTGAAATTATTCAGACTTCAATTATGAATTAGATCTTTGATCTTACTCCTACCTTATAACAATTTTAATCAATTGACAAAATGATTACTCAACAGTATTTACTGGCGGTGGTTATCAAAAAAGACAGTAATATTTAAAATTGCATAAATCCTGTCACTTTATAATGAAAACTGTATCGTTCATTAAAAGGATCAAATGATTGGCTAAATGTAGAGTGCAATAAATACTGTATTAAGTGCACGTGTTTGGAAATATTTAACATTCATATAGTTTCGATTTTTCTCCATCCATAGAGGATGAATGTTTAAACCACTACAATTAACAGATATTGTACATGTTACTGTGAGAATATTGTAACTTGAATGACAAAATACATAACTTGAGCAATAAAGTGAAGTAATCAAGTTTTCACAGTAGTATCCTGTTGTTGAATGGTGTACTGCATACTTCACATGTCAAAGTTGAATTTGGATTAATTATTCAGTTTATTGAGTCGCCTCAGATATGGAGGGGTTGGGCCATTCGATTCAGCATATAAATTAGAAAGTTAGTTTCTATCCACTTATCACAAGTGGAGGCATAATGATGTGAAATCCTACATGGTATGTATGGCCCAGAATTTATGCTCGATTCTACACTGCATAAACATCCGGTATATGTTTCAGCACCCCGTACCACAGCGCGACTTTAAATTTCATGCCAGTAGTTCATGTGACAACGCGAACCAGTGTCCTATTATGGGTGAAAATAGTGAAATCATATTTAAATATATATGTACATGTAGGTATGAACTGAAAAAGATGTACGAAGCGCTTGAGGAGCATAAACTTCCACTGCTCAAAAAATGGATTCAAATATGTTTGAACTAGTTGCACATCCAAATACTATAAAATAATATAATGTCATTTTCATGAGGATCCTAATTAATACTGGAAGATATTCCCGTTCTCAAGTTTTTTTTTTATTTCTCTGACGCCATTGATCCAGTGCTAGAACATAATAGCGACGATCTCAAGGTTAGTATGAACTGTCGTTTCGGTTATGAAGTGACTACAACACTGTTGAATTCTGGTTTTTATCTCAGTCCAGTTTGCTTCTGGTTGCTAAGTATTATTATCAACTGGTTGCTAAGGATCTTCAAAAATCTCTTAATACAGGTATTAGTGATGCAAACATGAGGAATACTGAGGGGATTCAGAACAAATTAAAATTCCACCCAGTATACCAAGACGAGTTGTCAAATATCATTGATAGTTTAAATAATAAAAAAACTGTAGGAATGGATGGGGTATCCAGTAAAATTCTGAAAGAATGTAAAGATCAATTGTTAGACCCTTTGATTCATCTGATCAATCATTCATTAGAACAAGGTGTTTTTCCAGATAACTTAAAAGAGGGGAAGATCTTGCCAATCTTCAAAAATGGTGATAGAGAAAAGGTAGAAAACTATAGGCCCATTAGTATTTTAAATGTAATAAGTAAAATTTTTGAAAGAGTAGTTCTAAATAGGTTACTTCTGCACCTTCAAGAAGCTAACTTTATCTGTGATGAACAGCATGGCTTCCAGAAAGGGAGATCAACAAAAACAGCCATAATTTCTCTAGTTGAAAAACTAATAGATATAATAGATTCAGGTGATAAAGCTACTGCAATCTTCTTAGATCTGTCAAAGGCATTTGATTGTGTTAATCATAGAACTTTATTGGAAATACTGCAAAATGTAGGTGTAAATGGGGTTGAACTGAAATGGTTTGAATCATATCTTATTGGGAGAAAACAATGTGTAGAACTAACTACAGTAGTTGGTAATAGTATAGTAAAGAATAAATCTAATAAATTAGAGGTGCAAGCTGGAGTGCCTCAGGGGTCAATACTAGGTCCATTGCTTTTTTTGTTATATGTCAACCGTTTACCTAAAGAATTAATTAGTGGTAGAGCCCTCTTATTTGCTGATGATACATCACTCATTTTCAGCAATTCCATTCTAGATAATTTAGAAATAAGTGCCCATATAGGTGTGCAGTCCATTGTACAATTTTTAAATCAGTTGAAATTAACTATAAATAGTCAAAAATGCCAATACCTTCAATTCAAAAACAAACATAATTTAAATGAAGATAGGGCTATAAACGTGTTTGTAAACAATAATAAATTAGACCAGGAAGAAAAAATTGCATTTCTAGGAGTTATGTTGGATAGACGATTGACCTGGACTCCATACATTGAGAAAATATGTAGTAAAATTTCATCTGGGGTATTTGTCCTGCGACAGCTCGCTAGATTGAATGACAAAAAGTTACTTTTTACAGCTTACCATGGGCTCTTACTGTCACATATTAGGTATGCTATCTTAGTATGGGGTAATTCATCAAAACAAAATCTTGATAGGGTGTTTAAGATCCAAAAGAAAGCGGTTAGGTGTATAGAAAGAGTAAATAGATTAGATTCATGTAGGCCGTTGTTCAAGAGACTTGGTCTCCTAACTGTACCCTGCTTATATGTGTATGAAGCTACTTTATATGTAAAAACGAATGATATTAACCAAAATCTTGATGTACATGATTATAATACAAGAAGCCGAGGAGATTATCACTTGGTGAGTCACAATAGTAGCTTATTCAAACAAAAACCTAGTTATATTGGTAGGAAATTCTACAACAAGCTACCGCAGTTTTTGAAGAGTCTTGAAAATATAGAAATATTTAAAAAACAATTGAAGAAATATTTAGTTGATAAAGCTTTTTATAGTGTACTAGAGTTCCTTTCACATCAAAATTAAGCCTCACCTCAACTTATTGAAGTAATTATGTTATCTAGTTTATAATATTGTTGATCTGACTTGTCTTATACTCCTTAACTGAAGTCTCCAAGACGTAATCTACAAAAAAAAAAAAAAAAAAACTTAATTATGTAGAAATTTGCGAGGATACAGACAACAGGGGATAATATAAGTTTCAAACAAAAGTGTTATATTAAGAGTGGTGAGACATATTTCTCCAAGTCAACCACCACTTTCTCTCCTATTGCCAAAGAGGTCAACCTAGATGAGCTAGGTCTTGTTAAAACCAGTAATCTTATACCTCAAGTTTTAAGAAAAAGAACAAACATAACCTCCAAGCTTGCTCCCTATCCTGTTAAAGAAATAGATCCCTTGTCTCCAATCACAGTGCTATCTGCTAGGAAGCGTAAGCTAGAGCTGGACAAAATTAATCTTAAACGTAGGAAAGTTGAGTTTTTAAAAGCTACAGAGTCCATAAAGAAACAGCATAAACAGCTAGCACAATATGAGAATGAAATCAAAGATTTGAGAGAGCAGCTTGAACCATATTTTTATTCACATTGGAAGAATTTTGAACCAAGTGGGGTGTATCATGTGACTGCATTTACTGTGAATAATAAGGAAAAGTTTACATACATATGTTGGGGTTCTAAGGGAAAAAGATAGCTTGAAACAGGTTTACTTTGTAAAAGGGTACCATAAAAAGGTTTTTCTCAATGCATACAAAGAAATAGAAGATCTTAAGAAAGTAGGCTATTTTGTGATCCCCTACAATGATGAAAAAGATATGATTTGCTTGCCAAGAGGAGAAACCATTTGTCTAATTACCATTAATGGTATGACAAGCTACAATGGTTACACATTTCCAAAAATACAAACAATTGAATTTTCGTCCGATGTGTGGAAAAACTTGGAAGACACTTCCTTTACACAGTCAGAAGTGGACCAATTCAACAGCATTACAATGCTGGAAATTAAAGGGGAAAGTAAAAGTAGGACAGTGCAAACGATTGGAAGAGTTAGCAGAAGGTACAGAGTTGGTCATTGTTGCAATTAGACAAGTATAGGCTAGAAATAAGAATCGGTATATTCTACAGTTTGAGAACCTAGAAGCATTGTATATCTCGAATTATTGGATGGAGGAAGAATTTGAGAACTCTAATATAGATTTAAATTATAAAATTAGAATTAGGTTGGATGTTCTTAAGCATACCCCCAGTAGAAATAAGGAAAGAGTTGTTTTTTTGTATTTAATATATTGCATTGTAACTGGAAAAATGTATTATTATATGTTGTATCAATAAATGGAGAAATTATTATGAATCTGTCTTTTGTGTTTTCCACAAATCCCTACAATCCTATCCTTATAAATTAGATTAACCTAAGACATATTTCTCTAAGTCACCTGTTGGGTGTTGACTGTTGGCTTATACTATATATGAATTAGTCACTCCAATTGTGCACCAAGTAAGCCATAAGGGACAAAAGTGGTACACCAAGATATCCAAAAGTGGTACTAAGTGGGAGTTGAGTGTGCACTACTACACTGAGTGGAGCACTGAGTGTGCAGTAAGTGGGTGCAGTGGCTCAGTAAAAGAGCTCACAGTGAGTGCGAGCTTATCTTACAATTAGCTTGAATGCTTACATATTAGAGCTGCTAGAGCACTAGCAGGAGCACTAGGTCACTAATGCTCCCCTAGTGCGCCAATAGTGCGCCTTTAGTACACCACTAGTGCGCCCCTAGTGCTCCCCTTCCCTGGGTAGTTAGGTCATGTTAGGTTAGGTTAGTTTTGGTTAGGTTAGGTCAGGTTGAGTTATGTTGGGTTAGGTTAGGTCATGTTAGGTTAGGTTAGGTTGGGTTAGGTTAGTTGGATTTAAAAGTGGCGCGCCACTTTTAAATCCAACTAACCTAACCCAACCTAACCTAACCTAACATGACCTAACCTAACCCAACATAACTCAACCTGACCTAACCTAACCAAAACTAACCTAACCTAACATGACCTAACTACCCAGGGAAGGGGAGCACTAGGGGCGCACTAGTGGTGTACTAAAGGCGCACTATTGGCGCACTAGGGGAGCATTAGTGACCTAGTGCTCCTGCTAGTGCTCTAGCAGCTCTAATATGTAAGCATTCAAGCTAATTGTAAGATAAGCTCGCACTCACTGTGAGCTCTTTTACTGAGCCACTGCACCCACTTACTGCACACTCAGTGCTCCACTCAGTGTAGTAGTGCACACTCAACTCCCACTTAGTACCACTTTTGGATATCTTGGTGTACCACTTTTGTCCCTTATGGCTTACTTGGTGCACAATTGGAGTGACTAATTCATATATAGTATAAGCCAACAGTCAACACCCAACAGGTGACTTAGAGAAATATGTCTTAGGTTAATCTAATTTATAAGGATAGGATTGTAGGGATTTGTGGAAAACACAAAAGACAGATTCATAATAATTTCTCCATTTATTGATACAACATATAATAATACATTTTTCCAGTTACAATGCAATATATTAAATACAAAAAAACAACTCTTTCCTTATTTCTACTGGGGGTATGCTTAAGAACATCCAACCTAATTCTAATTTTATAATTTAAATCTATATTAGAGTTCTCAAATTCTTCCTCCATCCAATAATTCGAGATATACAATGCTTCTAGGTTCTCAAACTGTAGAATATACCGATTCTTATTTCTAGCCTATACTTGTCTAATTGCAACAATGACCAACTCTGTACCTTCTGCTAACTCTTCCAATCGTTTGCACTGTCCTACTTTTACTTTCCCCTTTAATTTCCAGCATTGTAATACTGTTGAATTGGTCCACTTCTGACTGTGTAAAGGAAGTGTCTTCCAAGTTTTTCCACACATCGGACGAAAATTCAATTGTTTGTATTTTTGGAAATGTGTAACCATTGTAGCTTGTCATACCATTAATGGTAATTAGACAAATGGTTTCTCCTCTTGGCAAGCAAATCATATCTTTTTCATCATTGTAGGGGATCACAAAATAGCCTACTTTCTTAAGATCTTCTATTTCTTTGTATGCATTGAGAAAAACCTTTTTATGGTACCCTTTTACAAAGTAAACCTGTTTCAAGCTATCTTTTTCCCTTAGAACCCCAACATATGTATGTAAACTTTTCCTTATTATTCACAGTAAATGCAGTCACATGATACACCCCACTTGGTTCAAAATTCTTCCAATGTGAATAAAAATATGGTTCAAGCTGCTCTCTCAAATCTTTGATTTCATTCTCATATTGTGCTAGCTGTTTATGCTGTTTCTTTATGGACTCTGTAGCTTTTAAAAACTCAACTTTCTTACGTTTAAGATTAATTTTGTCCAGCTCTAGCTTACGCTTCCTAGCAGATAGCACTGTGATTGGAGACAAGGGATCTATTTCTTTAACAGGATAGGGAGCAAGCTTGGAGGTTATGTTTGTTCTTTTTCTTAAAACTTGAGGTATAAGATTACTGGTTTTAACAAGACCTAGCTCATCTAGGTTGACCTCTTTGGCAATAGGAGAGAAAGTGGTGGTTGACTTGGAGAAATATGTCTCACCACTCTTAATATAACACTTTTGTTTGAAACTTATATTATCCCCTGTTGTCTGTATCCTCGCAAATTTCTACATAATTAAGTTTTTTTTTTTTTTTTTTTTGTAGATTACGTCTTGGAGACTCCAGTTAAGGAGTATAAGACAAGTCAGATCAACAATATTATAAACTAG
This sequence comes from Conomelus anceps, assembly GCA_948455865.1. Classification (NCBI taxonomy): domain Eukaryota; kingdom Metazoa; phylum Arthropoda; class Insecta; order Hemiptera; family Delphacidae; genus Conomelus; species Conomelus anceps. The sequence goes on along the minus strand of OX418226.1, from coordinate 5,714,611 downwards.
ATAACATAATTACTTCAATAAGTTGAGGTGAGGCTTAATTTTGATGTGAAAGGAACTCTAGTACACTATAAAAAGCTTTATCAACTAAATATTTCTTCAATTGTTTTTTAAATATTTCTATATTTTCAAGACTCTTCAAAAACTGCGGTAGCTTGTTGTAGAATTTCCTACCAATATAACTAGGTTTTTGTTTGAATAAGCTACTATTGTGACTCACCAAGTGATAATCTCCTCGGCTTCTTGTATTATAATCATGTACATCAAGATTTTGGTTAATATCATTCGTTTTTACATATAAAGTAGCTTCATACACATATAAGCAGGGTACAGTTAGGAGACCAAGTCTCTTGAACAACGGCCTACATGAATCTAATCTATTTACTCTTTCTATACACCTAACCGCTTTCTTTTGGATCTTAAACACCCTATCAAGATTTTGTTTTGATGAATTACCCCATACTAAGATAGCATACCTAATATGTGACAGTAAGAGCCCATGGTAAGCTGTAAAAAGTAACTTTTTGTCATTCAATCTAGCGAGCTGTCGCAGGACAAATACCCCAGATGAAATTTTACTACATATTTTCTCAATGTATGGAGTCCAGGTCAATCGTCTATCCAACATAACTCCTAGAAATGCAATTTTTTCTTCCTGGTCTAATTTATTATTGTTTACAAACACGTTTATAGCCCTATCTTCATTTAAATTATGTTTGTTTTTGAATTGAAGGTATTGGCATTTTTGACTATTTATAGTTAATTTCAACTGATTTAAAAATTGTACAATGGACTGCACACCTATATGGGCACTTATTTCTAAATTATCTAGAATGGAATTGCTGAAAATGAGTGATGTATCATCAGCAAATAAGAGGGCTCTACCACTAATTAATTCTTTAGGTAAACGGTTGACATATAACAAAAAAAGCAATGGACCTAGTATTGACCCCTGAGGCACTCCAGCTTGCACCTCTAATTTATTAGATTTATTCTTTACTATACTATTACCAACTACTGTAGTTAGTTCTACACATTGTTTTCTCCCAATAAGATATGATTCAAACCATTTCAGTTCAACCCCATTTACACCTACATTTTGCAGTATTTCCAATAAAGTTCTATGATTAACACAATCAAATGCCTTTGACAGATCTAAGAAGATTGCAGTAGCTTTATCACCTGAATCTATTATATCTATTAGTTTTTCAACTAGAGAAATTATGGCTGTTTTTGTTGATCTCCCTTTCTGGAAGCCATGCTGTTCATCACAGATAAAGTTAGCTTCTTGAAGGTGCAGAAGTAACCTATTTAGAACTACTCTTTCAAAAATTTTACTTATTACATTTAAAATACTAATGGGCCTATAGTTTTCTACCTTTTCTCTATCACCATTTTTGAAGATTGGCAAGATCTTCCCCTCTTTTAAGTTATCTGGAAAAACACCTTGTTCTAATGAATGATTGATCAGATGAATCAAAGGGTCTAACAATTGATCTTTACATTCTTTCAGAATTTTACTGGATACCCCATCCATTCCTACAGTTTTTTTATTATTTAAACTATCAATGATATTTGACAACTCGTCTTGGTATACTGGGTGGAATTTTAATTTGTTCTGAATCCCCTCAGTATTCCTCATGTTTGCATCACTAATACCTGTATTAAGAGATTTTTGAAGATCCTTAGCAACCAGTTGATAATATCTGTTAAAGAAATTACAAATGTCTACACTATCATCAATATATTTGTTATTTTTGTTAATTATTCTGGGGACACTAGTATAAGCATCTACATGAGCTACTTGCCTATTTTTGTTTATTACATCCCACACTGCTGTGTTAAAGTACACACTATTATTCAAAATTTCAGCTGTTTTCTTACATTTCGCTCTTTTCACTTCTCTTGTATAATTTTTCTTTAGAGCTTTGTAATTATCTTCACTTAACATATTTCTAGATAGTTTGAATTCATCATATGCATCTTTAACCCTATTTCTTTCTGCAAGGATATCATCAGTTATCCACTCTTCAATCTTGTCTAATTTGTTCTTTACAGGGACTTTTTTAACTGGACAACTCATAGTAATATGAAACCTTAAAATATTAATGAAACTATCATATTTGTCATTCAAACTATTGCTATTGTAAACCCTACTCCAGTTTTCTTGTAGCAGATTCTGCTTCAAACAATCGATATTCCCCTGTTCATATTGTTGAATTTCTTTCATTACTCTACTCTTTTTAATTGATTTATGACCTTGCAACCCCACCTCTAAGATTTGATAGTCATGATCAGATAGTTCCGAGCCGCCTAATCTTGTTTTAGAGTAATCTATATTAGTAAGGATGTTATCAATTATTGTTTGTGATGTTCTTGTGACTCTGGTATATTCATGAACTTTTATTTCCAAGTTATTCATGCATATAATATCCTTTAAATCTTCTGTCATTTTATTCTGTGTTGCAAAGTCTGTATTGAAATCTCCCGCTACAATAACGTTTGTAAAACGAGTAGTAGTAATCTCTAAAAGCCTATTGAATAGTTCACAAAAATTGTTCCATTCCCCATTTGGTGACCTGTAAATACCTAACACCGCTACTTCGAAATTATTGTCGATTTTTACTCTCAAACCAGTAACTTCTAAATCCATTTCCACAGCAAATTTCTCTACATATTCTAAATTAAATGTTTGCATATTCTTAGCATTTTTAGTGAAGATAGCTACTCCCCCACTTCGATGAGATGTCCTGCAATACGACGTTTTCAATGAATAGTTTGGAATATTAAGTTGTGACAATTCATCTTCTTTTAAACCATGCTCTGTGAAAATAGCTATATCAGGAGCCTCTTCTTTAAAAAATACTTCGATTCTATCTATTTTGTTACGAATGTATTGAATATTCTGATGGAACACAGTGAGTACCGGTACTTCCCTATCATCCCTTATTACGTTATCGTTGCTTTTGCATATTGAAGTACATCTACTTAATCTCTTAGAACCTTGGGAGCCCATCAGATTGTTACAAGAGTTCCTTCCACTAATGCTATCCTGATTTCCTAATCGATTAACGTCCTTTAATACAATTGAAGATATGAATTTATCATCTGAAACTAGTTTCCCTTCCCGGTTTTGAGCCACTTTACTAAAAAAGGTTCGTTAGATGATTGTTTAGTAGAATTATTGACAGTAGATTGCAAACGACTTTCAATCAGCTCTGCCAGCCTATTACAAAATATTACTTTGCCAGATTGATTTAGATGTAGACCATGATTAGTGAAGTTATGTTTTTTCAGCCTTTCATTTAGAAAACAAATCCCCAACTGCTTAGAATTCTTATTTTTTAGGCTGTTGATTGTATTATGAATTGATTTATTTGTTGACTTAATGGCTTCATTTAGCTCTGGCCTATCAAACCTATACGGAATTGTAATTATTATTACATTAGTTTTTTGGCTGAGTGGCGCAATCTCTTTAATTTTTTCATTTATTTCAGGAAGATGTTTTAGATTAGGTTCATTTATATTGTTTGAGCCACCCAGTACTATTAGAAAATCGTTTTTTCCAAAATCTTTAGTTTGTTCCTGTGCTGACTCTACGATAGCGTTTATAGGGGCACTTGGTTTGAAAAAGCTCTGAACTTCAT